>CM063745.1:2458750-3688125 GCA_032441825.1 Chaetogeoica ovagalla | reverse complement strand
TACGGGTTACAGTTTTTTGATAGACAAAAAAAGAACCGGCTGGACGTATAGTTAAACGCTCACGATTAAACGCATACACGAAACCAAGAGTCACAAATATAAAGAAAACCACCGCGCGGATTGGAGAGGCTATAGGATATTCTAAAACAAAAAAACAATAAAATATATTTATATATATATATATATAATTTTTATTCAATATTATTATTATCGATGAGGGGGTAAAACTATACAAGCTATGACAATTTTTTTTTTTTATATATATAACTAAAAAATCAATTTCATCACAGTTGATTTTCACTGGACTGGTCGTGTTTAAACTCACGTCTGACAAATTTCACTAAGTACTGTCTGTGTATAATATTTTCATTTAAGTTATTAACGTTTTCGGTCGTTAACGTCAACATTTACATACAGTTTGTTGATGCAAATTTATGTTTTCGTGTATTAGCGTTGTCGTTTTTAATTACGAAACGCAATTAATGGAAACGAATCATCGGAATGGATTAATTGAATAATTTTTCGTTGTGTGATGTGATAATACAACGTTTCTCATACATTTCGGGGTGGTCGTGTACGAATATTAATTAAAAAAAAAAAACATTTGCTATAGCAGTAATACATTTCATCAAAAAACTTGCATTTTTTTGTATTCGAATTTTTTTTATTATTATTATATCGTACGGACAACTGTTCGAAATTTTTGTTTCGCCGCCTTTGTTATTTCGATTTCTTTTCCTCTCCAACCTATAATCGCAACGAGTTAACTCTTCTCGAGTTGGACAACAATTTGATTCGTATAAAATAAAATCTAAGCGGAATAACGTGGGCCGGGCGAATATAATGGCGAACGGGTAAGTTTAATATTCTAATAATACTTGTAATTCGGTTATTTATGCGGTAAACCTGCACAGAGTGATGTTTCAGTTATCATTTTCGGCGAAAAACAAATATATGTTTCTTTAAATCGGTCGAGTTCCGATACAGATACGAGGCAAAGTATCTATATATAATTAGTGCGCCTAATATTTGTGTAGTCAATTCGTTTCAAATTTTAATTTGCTTGCAAAAATAACGTGTCAAGATGAGAACAAAAACGCTTTTTATTAAAAAGAAAATTTCCATCCGGCTGGCCAACACCACTTCGTATAACGCTGTACAATTTGAAAACATTGACGTTTAAGCGCTTGTACGGGCCTCGCGTATAGTCCAGAATAGATTTAATAATAATAATAATAATAATAATTATATTCAAAAGGAATAAAAACGGGTTTAATTTCATTCGAATTATAGGTTACCTATTCGTCTGCGTGTGTGTCAATAAATGACGCGTCCTCAGGCGCCTGTTCTGCCTCAACGCTGCGTATATCAGCTGAGTTTCGTCCGGTATATAAAGTCATATATTATTTGCTCATTACATAATATATATAATATATATATACATAGACTCGCGAGCTCGATGGCCCGTGAAGTAGTCTTAGCGTATACCCCTCGTTGTATAGTGGTGAAACTTGTTATAAAGGGACCGTGCGCAGTGTTTATTTTGGTGTCGTAGCGGTTTCTCTTATATTATTCTCCTGCCCGTCGTTTTCCGTCCATCATGTGACGCGATGGACTTATTCGGTTGAGCACCGAGTAAATAATGAGCAGCGTAGCGGTGACTGGTGCTTTTTTTTTTTTTTTTTGTTTCACTCGCGCGTGTCTTCCAAAAGAGCTCCTGAAGTATTACAAACGTCGGCGGCGAACACGCAACGCTGACTTCCGAGGGTCTTTCTATTTTTTTTTATAATATATATTACTGACGAATATATATATATGTGACGAAGGGGTTATCCGATTGTAAACGTAACCCCGGTCCAATGGCGTCACGGAGACGTTTTATAAGAGCGAACATTAAAATTAATCACCTGAAGAAAAAAAATTTAAGACTTATAATTAAATGAACGCTTATTATTATTATTATTATTATTATTTATTTTTTTTTTGTGAAATTTACTTATATAAACGGTATTTTGTAAATATTTCAAAAAGTCTCTGGGAAAATGCACATAGCGATTCACAATAATTCGATGTAATTTATAATTCAAATAATCACATTGAACAATTTACGAGTCTGTATACATATATATTTATATACTTTGTATGTCAGTCGATTATAAATATTTATTCACTGATTTCGTTTGCGAAAATCATAATTTATTTAAATGAATGCCGTCGAAAATTGTTGTGTATACATACTGGATTTCTTTCGAGAAACAGGCGCGTTACGACACCGTTACAGTTTATATAATACTATATCATATATGTAGGTGTTTTTATTTCTAATATTGGTTATTCCCATCGATTATTAACGGTGGAAATTTAAAACTGTTTTCATTCTAAAATCATTTAAGGATTATTCGTTGAACACTTTCTATAAAATGTTATGTCCCCAATATTTTGTGTATTAAACAAAACGAACTAAATACAGAAAACGAATAAATAATTATTTAAAAAATCTTGGTCATACGTTGGTTAACACTCGTTTATTATTATTACTATTATTATTATTATTATTATAAAAATAAATTTATATATAATAGAAACGTACGTGTCATTTCGATGCGCGAAAATTAAACGCAAAATATATTCTTTCATTACCATTCCACTCGTCTTGTAGGCTGTGGCAGATATCTACAAAATTGCGGTGACTTTTACAAATAATATAATATATGCTCTACTGAGTGTTCTCCGAAAATGCTACGCGATTTAGTTATAATCGAAATTGTGAGCTTTTCGCAATATTCATACATTTGTTTTTTTTTTCAATAATTAAAATCAAATATTTTTGTTAACTGTGTAAATAGTTGTCTAATTTTTTTATACGTCGCGAAATGACGCGACACCATTTAATAAAAATCTACAAATAGTAGTGTATAACACATCTTGATACGACGGCACATTCAACTAAAAAATAAGACGCTTGTGAAAATGTAGAAATTACGAAAAAATATATATATATAATATGGAATATAACAATATAGGAATTTTCGTAAAAAGAGAAAACAAAATATTTTATTTCTCGAGATATTACAAAGAAAAAGAAAACACCCGATATAGTACCTATATTAAAATACTACAGTTTTATAATATATGTGTGTGTATATATATATATATATATTATGTTCCACCGGTCGTGTATAACGTTTTTTATTCATCGAACGCCAACGCGAGTTTACCGTTTTTTGTGTATCCAATTTTTTCTCTCGCCTTCTCCCTTACAACCACATTATTCACGTAATTTTCTGGCGCATTTTTTGTCCCTTGAAGATATTTCCAATCGTTATTGATGTAAATAAAACGCCCAGTTTCGAACTTTTATTATTATTATTATTATTATTATTATTATTATTATTATTATTAGTTTTGTTTTCTCGTCGTCCGCGAATTTGTCCAAACACCCACCTACGCAATAATACAAACTGTCGAATAAATGAATATGTAATAGCTATTAGCGTGATAATATATTAAATATCACTTTATTTATATTGCACGAGTACAACGATTTTTTTTGACGGAAATTTTATCCGCGAACGTAACCTAACACATCACGTGGTCACGGTTTTGGAAACGAATTAATTATATGTGAAATTTTGTCGAGCTTAAATTTAATCAAAGTTAATTTGCCATTATCATCATCGTAAGTATTAATAATAATATACCTATAATTATATATGTGTGTAATCTTAATTGATTAAAAATATATTACGACGTCGATATTACAGTATTAAATTTACAATATGCAACTATTCGTGATAATTTATTTATTGTTTTTCTCTTTCTTTTTTTTTAAACAATATGATTTACGTGTTTGGTTTTTCGCTGAGAAAACTCGTCATCGATCAATATTGACCGAATTTGTCTTATTGTTTATTATATATATAAAATATATTCTCATTTGTCACGCACAATGTATAATTTTCTGTACGAAAATTATCGTGGAAAAAAAAATAAAAATAGAAGAAAACAGTATTTTATTTTTAAGTCCGAATATTATTTTACAATTATTATTTTTTTTTACGTAATAGTTATTAAATATTGTTTACAACTCACATAACTTACCTTATAATATATATATATATATATAAAGAGTATTTAAAACGAGTCAACTTCAAGAAAACTCATTGCGTTTAATTATTTTTCCGGCCTAAAGGTGTTTATAAAAAAATGAAATAAATAATCTTTTACTGCCCCGATATCGAAATAAGACAGTTTATTTATTTTAATTTTTCGTAATTTATATTTTTGTTGAAAATAATACGCGGGAAAAAATATGTCTCGGAATTTTTAACGCAAGTCTTATATAATATATATGTGTGTGTGTCATATTCTAAGTACAGTAATTTATTTTCAAGTATAAATATATATACGTCATAAGCACTTAGGTGGCGGAGAAAAACGTTATTATAATATGAATATTAACGCGTGACGTCACTGTTAAGTGTGTTATTTTCATGAAAACGAATTTTTTTTTTTGGAAAAATTGTATCGTACGCCACAAAAAAAATTCTTCCTTCATTAATGTGAAATCGAATTAAATTCGATAATTTCGGGCGAAAAACGTACAGATATAAACAATAATATAATAAATTGTTGCGTACGGCGTGAATAAAACGCTGATCATTTAAATGCAATACACTTCCAGTGTATGCGGACTTATCGGGTACGGACAAAAAAAAAAAAAAAAAAATCGTAACTATTATTAAATATTATTTAATTGATATATTAACCGCGGTCAGCAGCGATTTATTTCTAATGCCGATGCAATAAACATGGAAAACGCAAAAGCGACACGATTTTTGTAACGTCCAGTCTGTTTGAATATTGTACTGCATCGTGTGCGATAAATTCGTATAATGGACCAGAGCTAATAGTGAAATTTTGAGCCGGAGCGATTACAATTAATTGCACCGACGTAGTCATAACGCGTTTAATAACGATTCTGACGAATTTTTTCTTATAAACGTGCGGTTTTTTTCCAATCGGCCGAACCTTTCGATATTTGCTTTTATCCTGTTCTGTTACAATAATACTACGTATTAACGCAACGTTCTTGTAATAAATACAAGGATTATTTGCAATGGAAACGGCAATTATTTCAAATAATTCGTTTAACTCGAAAAACGTTTTATGCGCATTAAAAATACTTTTGAAATTACAAACGAACAGGACTGTCGTGTAACAGGGTTGTTTCGCTTTTGGTTCACCGACGATAAAAAACAAAAATGTAGTTTAAGCGCGGCGAAAACCTTATAATTCACACGAACACAACTAGCACGCGAAATATCGCAAGAAACTTAAACCGTCATTTTATATGTTTTTTTTTTTTTTTATAATTGCGCGGACACTCGATTAGTTTTTCGACACGCGTGTCTACGTTGACGACCACAAAATCTGTCTCGTCTCAGAGCTCAAGAGACAATTACATTATACCGATCGTATCTGACGATTGTTTAATCGTACCGTATAAACACAATGTAATATTCTCTTAAGTACTTCGGAAAAAATGGACTAAATTTTCGCGTGAGCCTTGAGTGATGGGTTATGGGACTCCAGAGTGCCGCGGAACGCGGTTTAAGAAACACTCTTGTGAGAGAGTAATAAATGTAATACACCTGGACTGCCTATTTTTCGAACAGTGCGGTTATATGTACTCAATTCGTCAATCGAGTGAACCGAATTCATCGTTTTAGTAAAACAACGTGAAATAATTCAAAGCGAATTCAACGGGCATTCAGCGTGAGAACGAAATCGTATGCCGGTGTGTTATAAACGGCGCGGAGGCTGCGTGTGATTATGACAATTGTCATGGGAAACGATAATTGGTCCGGACGTTCACTCGGAGACCGTTTGAAAATTTCAAAACTTATGTGTGGTGTTGCCGGTTATGCGAAAATGACGTAATGTGCGGCCGACAGTTGGACGTGGACCAGTTAGGGTTAGGTAAAACTCTCGTCGTGTTCTGTTGTGTAGAATTTTATTATTTTATTTATAAATAATATTATTTAATAATAATAATATATATATATATATATATAATAAAAAGTATATTATTTTTGTTTCCCCTCCCCCCATATGTTTCGTTACCCCGATATAAAATGATTTTCACGCGCCTATTTACAACAGAGTAAACTGTAAAAAAAAACGTTATTATTTCACGCGAATTTCTAAGCCACACGCAGGCTGCTAAATTCTCGATCGTTCGAATGTGAATTTTATCTGATCACGGTTAATAAAACACGTGTATACAATGGCCTAATGATGAGATGTGACTTTGCCGTTAACGAACGACGTCGTCAAAATATCAAATATAATATTAATTTTTTTCTTTTCTATCGTAATAAATACAGGGGCGCTTACTTTTTGATATAGTCCTAATCGGTAATGATATTAAATGTTGAAAAAAATAAAAGTGAAAAATCTAGAAAAAGCTGTTTGCTGAACGTAAATAACGCCGGTTAATCCGTTCGATTAGAATATAATATTAATTTATTTTTTACGTGCTTGTAATACAAACGTATTAAATAGGCATAAACGTATAAAATGCTTTTCTCCTCGTGCACTTGTTGTCGTCTTCAATATTTTCGTATACGCAACCGTACTTATTGATATACTCATTATATGTCTGGTGAAATTTCAAAATAGCCCGCTGGAAACTTCGCGGAACCGAGAAAAAAACCGAAATGACGTCCTCGAACGAATCACAGAAGCGTACACAATTCACGTGTACAGTGTAATTATAATAATACAATCAATATCGTTTACTATTTTAAAAATCGTTTGTAGGAAATCATACGAAATTTTTTTTTTCTTTATAAATCCTCTACTGACATTTTTATTGTACCGCTGTTTACAATACGTTTCATATGCACGATTTTCTTATTTAAATTATTATTATTATTATTATTACTATTATAACTGTAATATGTTGTACGAGAACAAATTGAGAAATAATAGAGGGCTAAATACACCCGAGAAAAGAAGAAGAAGAAGAAAAAAAAGGGTCTAAAAACGAGAAAATATTATGTATACAATCGACGTTTACTCGTCGATTCCGATATGATATAGTTTAAAACGGGCATGTCCCTTCCGTCGTACAGATCGGTTTCGATAAAAAGAGCAAAAAAAAACTCATCGAAATTTAATGAGAGTACAACAGAAAAAAAACCTATCCGACGTCCCATTCGTATTATCATGCTTTATTGTTCTCCTTTAAGAATTTCATCTGTTGAATAATATATTATTGTTGTTGTTGTTGTCATGTTGCGTAGTTTCGACACACGCGTTTCGAAACGATTCTTCACAGTCGTCGAAATGTTATAATATTATATATATATACGAATAAACGCGCGTTTCGCCGGCCACGATTTATACGGACGGACGCCGTTAAATAAATATTACTATACTAAACTACTGCCGCTAACCGGTGGTTTTTATTTATTTCACTAATTTCGGTGATGCTGTGTATATAATAATATAATATGACGCAGTCAGTGTATTTCGTTTGTGCGATGTCTTTTGTTCCACGTTTTTTCCCCCCCTTTTTTTTTCTTTTTGCGCGCCGTCCAATAACGCCGCTAATCTCGTGTATTCTATAACAGTTTACCTGTAATTTCAACACAATTGTCGTAATGTTCTCTGTGGAACAGGGATTTGACGAAGATCACCGATAATAATGGATACAGTATTTGTAACGCGTAATAACCGAATGACAACGATACGCGAATGAAAAAACGTCATCGATTTTCGTTTTGATAACGCTGAATTTTTCAGGAGTTAAGTAATGTGTGCACCGAAAGACTAGACTCTTTTGGGATTCGGGAAAGACACGGTTTTCTTCCCTCGCGATCAAAATCAGACATCAGACACCTTTTACCTTTTACGGGCGTGTGTGTATGCGTGTGTACGTCGAAGAAAAACGTAAAAGAATCGTGGACAAATTCGTGAATTTCCTCAGAAACGTTCCGAGACGAGTCGTTTTACCGAAATAATCGCGAACCCGTCGTCGTCGACAAGCAGAAAAGAAACGAAATTCCGTATAGAAATATATATATATATTTCGCGATTTCGGAACGCGTAGCGGCGAATACGCGTTTGATACACGCGGTGAAACGGAGGAGAGCGCCGAGAGGGACAGGCAGGGACCGCAGTGCGGCAGATAAGTCAATTTGAATTTAATTAGTTCGGTAGTTTTGCGCGGTCGGGCGCTGCTAAACGGTTTATCGCTTTGAAATCGATTGCGCGCGCGATTAGCATAATAATAATAGTTGCGGGGCTAATAGAGCGCGTTAAATGAACAACTGTAATTTTTCCGGTTCGTCCATGCGAATCACATCGTGTGTGTACGCAACGCGCGCGAAAAAGCGAATTTCGGAAACACGTGAAACGTGTATTATACTCGTCGAAATCTCTAATGCGCCGGTGTAAACGCGCGAAATGTAATATTAATATTTTATTATGTCTGCAGCGCTCGAATCGAATAGTATATAAAGAAGTGAAGTCCGATTGGTAATTGAAAAATAAATGAAATATTTTATAATCGTATGACCGCGCCCAGGGGCGTATTTACTTCATCCCCTAGAAGGGAGGGGGGGGGGCGAATAGAAAAACGGCCCGTCGAATCTGTTGCCAACTTAGAATTATCGAAAAATTATATGAAAATAATAAGTTTTAAATAAAAAAAAATGTTACATTTTTTTTATTACATTTTAGTTTTAGTTCGATTAATTTTAGTTGTCAGTGGATATAGGTACATACACAAGTATCTAGGGGGGGGGGAGCGAACGCTCCTATCGCCCCCCCCCCTTGTATACGCCCCTGACCGCGCCGCGGGCGGGTGCTGCACCACCGCCACACCCGTCTGTTCGCCGTTTACGTATTACGCAACCAAATTTCTGACAAAATTCTTTTCTTTTTTTTTCCAATTATTTAAACGGTATTCTACAACGTCATTTATACATTATAAATAAACGACACTGAGAAACCCGTTTAAATTTAAGTAAAAAAATTAATAATAATAATATGTAAAAATCAATTATATAATAATAATAATAATAATAATACGGTGTCGCAATTTATACATCGGCAAATGGATATGTCTTTTATATAATAATTAATAATTATTATACTACTTATTAATAATAAGCAATTATTATTATTATTATTAACAACGTCGTTCGTCGTTTGTCGATAATTTGTGTTCGCACACGAGTTTTTTTTTTCTCTATCACATATGGTCGCGAGCAAATCCAAAGAAAGTACTCGATATAGCACGATACGGTCCTAATGAAAATATAGAATTTTTTCGTGATTTTTTTTTTTTATCTACGGTGCCCAGTAGCTGGTACAGGTCGTGAACGCTTCTCCCCGCGTTCCTTTTGAAAATTGCAATAAACGGACGTTAATTTTTTTTTTTTTATATAAATGTAGCAGAAAAACTCCCTTACAAATTCGAACACTGTATATAATATCATATATACGCGTGTTACCGCCACCGCACGTTTTTCTTTTTTTTTACCGCTCGATCCGCAGAAACGTTTTTTTTTTTTTTTTTTTTTTTAAACAACCAATTACACTGACGCAGCGCGCGCGTGTATGGCTATTTATTATACGGACTCGTAGAAATTACGACGAGTTCGTTTTTTAATGCGAGAACGTTTGTTTCGCGGTAATACATTTTATACGTGATATTAATTCGTACGGAGCCGCGCGAGCGTTTCAAACGCGTACAAATTCGAAACGAAACGTTTTATATATATATATATAAGAAAAAATAGAAACTGTTTTTTTTTTTTTAAACACGGCTTTTACGACTTGTAAACATTTTCGACGCGTATTCGCAACACGATCGATTTTTTTTTTTTTTTAGTAAATAGACGTCGTCCGTTAAAAAAACACGCCGATACAGTTTGACGGTGCTCAAGACCGTGTTATTATTTGTCGATAGACAAACGCATGTTTATACAGTAATTATTATTTTATTAAGTTTTTGAAATACTTAAATTCACTCTTCAACGTTTCAATGTCGCACAGTTTTCTACGTTCACTCAACTATATTGTTTTCTATAATTGAAATCATACGGGAGTCCAATCTATTCTCACACCCTTCCACGATCTCTCGAATAATTTTTAATCAATCGAAGTTCGCTGCAAGTCTTCCGATTTCGTTGCTACACTAAATGGCGCAGTTACGCGCAATAGTCTAGAAGTTTTGTATTGGCCCGTACAGTTTCAAACGCGTTTTGTTTCTAGCTATATTGATATTCTCGTTTTCCGTTCGGATAGCGCATCTTGGTTATTCGACGGATGGAAGGATCGACCGTACGATATCTTTTATGATTTCAACAGAAATGTGTTATTTCTTCAAAATTATAGCGATCGAAAGACCGCCAATGTGCGCGTAAATGTTTAACGGCATTCCGGTATTCTTCCGGTAAGGTATAGTTTTTTTTTTTTTTTTTTTTTTATACAACATATTGAATTTTTTATACGACCAACATAAAGTTCCTATACGCAATCGCAAACCGTTTTGTTCGACGCAGCAGTTCATTTTTGTTTTACACGAGTTGGGCCGTTAAAAAAGAAAAAAGAAAACGTAGAAAATTCACGTTCAAACACCCTGCAGGACATGTGTGTTTATATCTTCTTTGAGATCCCTGCCGTCGTCTTTTCCATTATACAGTCCCCTCCTCCCACGAAAGAAAATCGTGTCTTACTCTATTAAAATAGTTGCGGTCAGGTAACAGAATAATTTACACACGAGCGTATGCGCGTTATGAAAACGTTTGTCGGCGCGCACGTACATCGGACCGAACGGACTGGTTTCAATTGAACTATATATCGCGTGTCTGGTTTACAGACTCCACCAGTAATGGGACAATGATAATAATAATTACACGCAGTCAGAATAATAATAATAATAATAATAATAATAATCGTGTAATTATGTAGTTTCGTTGTACGCGTGTACTCGTATTTATCGTACGCGACCGAAGCTCTTCTCTCGGACGAGTGATGGAGTCCGATGGACAGACGAGACCGTCTAACTACGATACGTTAAAAAAGTGCACGGTCATCCGCTCCGGTCGTACAGATATTTGTGTTGTACTTACGCCCAACGAATAATAATAATAAAAAAACGTTTACCACTCGATTTTTAATATAATATTATTATTGTACACAGCTGGTTCATTCGTTCGATTTATATTTGATTTCGAATAATAAATGTTCGAATGGGCACACGATAAATAGAAGTAAATTGAGTAATATATTTATATAGCAATTGATGGTGGCTAATATATTATATGTATAAAAACCGGAAATACGTAAATATATATATACGAGTATATGTAATAATAATAATAATAATAAAAAAATGAGAACACTCGAGTTCGATTAGAAAATGCGTTATAACAAAATTAAAATTATACTTTAATCCAACGGACTATCGCACATGTACACCCTGAAATTGTCGATATAGATTGGTTTCACGAGTCGATTTTAAAACGGATTTGACCGAAAGACTTCACAACTGACGTAATATGAAGCAGCCCGCAAATTAATTACCCTTTTAATTCTACAACGGACTTATTATTAATTTACTGTTCCTATTGATTCTTGTATGCAAAGTAAACCGGGATTTTCATTCAAATACACTACGCATATTGCGTCTTCAGCTGTCATTCCCCAAATGGTCCTGGCCACCCGTTCCCATATTTTTTTACGGTTTTTTCAACGGAATCCGTAGGCTTTGCACCAAAGTCGCACGTACGTTTTCTCCACGCGAGTCGAGTCGTGCCGTCGTCCAAATAAAATTATACGTCTTGAAACGTCCGCACATCGCTAAAACAGATCGTTACCATTAAAACCGATAAAATTCTACGTTTTCCCGACTTTGCGCACACTACATTACCTGTTAAACGCTCTGCGAACATTTTACCGAAAACTTAAGAATAGTTAAGGGCGCATACGATATTTACTTATCGGCTTTACATTATCTTCGCAAATAGGAAGTCTAGTGATTTTACGCGATAGGTCTTCCAAGTGCCGATGTTCTGGCGGCCACTCATTTTATGAAAATCGCGACACGCCGCACAAACGTTTTGTCCGGTCCACGTTTCCTCCTCGGACATTTTTACGTTATCAAGTGATTACGAAAATTTATGATTTTCAATACGCTCGCTTCTATACCGTGTGAAATTCGTTAAAAAAAAATTATTGTACCAATGTTACTCACATACGCGCGTTTCACGTTAATTTCCACCAAAAATCGTCCGCGGAATCGAAATTTATTAATGTAATAATTTATGGAAACGAAATTACGCGAGCACATTTTAAAATCCCGTGCGCTTGCGTGATTTGATGGCGTACTTGCGTAAAATACATTTTGTAGGCTGATTTTCAATAACCGCGTTGTTAATTTATTTATACGCACTGAGCCGCCGCCAACGGGACGCTGTCTTGTATATGCAAATTATTTTTGAAACATTTCTATCGCGCATATTTTAATTTACTTTACACACACACACACACACGCATCATAATATTGTATACGTCTGCGCGGGGTTTATTGGATATATCGGCTTCATAGTTACAATGAGCTCTGTTTATTCGTTCACTAGACGCTACATAATGTGTTTATGTTAACAGAGGAAAAGAAAATATAGACATGGTTGTTTTTAAATAATATATTATATAGCGTTGTTCAATTTCAGTGTTATTTTTTTTTTTATATATATATATAAAAATTCGTCAAATTATTATAATTTATATTATACGATATGTGCAATGTGCATATATAAAATAGGTGTTTATATTAACGCGTGAATCACTCGTATAACGCGCTGCACGTATTATACGCTTCGTCTAAAAATAATAAACTATTTAAAAAAATATATATATATATTTCATATACACACTCGACGATTTCTTTTGAACTTAATTCGAATATTATAGTATACGGGTATAAAGTAGTCCACCAAGAGGGCCTATGGGGAATACAATTTTTTTCTTTTTTTAATACACATTTAATGTAAATTTAATGAAAAACCAAAAGTGTTTTTAGAGTTAATCACCTACGGTTCGTCTACCTAAACAGGATACACATTCCACTAAATAAATAAAAAAAAAACATCTATTTATTTATCGTAACAATTATACAGACATTCATAAGATAATATTAGCAATAATTGTGTTTTAAATAACTAAATCAATAAGTAAATAATTCTTGTTGTTGTCATTTGTACAAATTAAAAAAATAAATAATCATAACCAAATATAAAATATTTTTACGCACGTGCAGCAGCGCCAATTGTGTCAATCTGTATTGTCCCGTATTTGATCATAGCCACGCTTCAATATGTACATTTAAAAAAAATATATATATAATACAATACGAATAACATAAATTTTAAATCGCGAATAGAATTTGTAAAGAGAAAAAAAAAATTAAATCTTCGTCAGCCATGCGCAATACTTATATATTAACTTATATACCTTTTGAAAGTAAATATAATTATCTACATTTTATTTGAAGTCACGCTGAAATTAGCTAGTGATGGTATTCGTTATCTGTAAGAATTCAAGTTAAGCATTTTTAGAGTGGAAAAAAGAGCGTACAGCCTTAGACGGCGCTTGTAGGGATCTAATTAAAAACAGTTTTTTGGATACAAAGCTTGAACATTACTAGTAACACCATCGGCAATCGTTCTGCGCTACTTGTTAATTAAATTTAAAAAAATTACTATAATTAGTGTATTTACAAAAAAAAAAAAAAAGAAAGTACGAACGATGCTTTGATGACCCCATCGCCTACGTTTTCAAATACGCCTTTACCCAGCGTATTTATATGTATATATATATATATAGTACACGTTGTAACGAAAAAAATAGTCTTTTATTATTTGTTTGTTTAATGTGCCGTAGAGTCGAAACGTGCAAAGTTTCTAGCGCGAAAATACTCGTGGTTGATTAATACAATGTTTGAAATTTACAAAAAAAAAAAAATAATAAAAATAATGGCTTACCAAAAGTTTTTGTTAAGCAAGCGAGAAACGTCTAAGTACACAAATAAAAACATATATATATATTTATTTCTCGAATTCGTTGTTGTATACACTGGGCGTATATGATGTTTGTTTGAAAATTGTTTTTATATTCAGATACTTCCGAGAGACTTTTCTTTCATTATATTCGTTTTTTCTTTTTCTTCTTATTTTTTTTTTTTTTTTACGGCAACCGGTAAAACAGTTTTCGAAAATGGCGGGGGTGGTATTTTTTGTTTTTTTTTTTTTTATAGGTCAGAGATTTGAGAATTTCGCGTTGTATATAAATACGTTGAAATCCCGCAGCCGACGGCTTATAAAAACGACACGAGCATAACGTATCCAAAAACATTTTCGGCATACAAACGCAACCTCTATTTTATATATAGATAACCTCCCCGAGGGCACAGAGATTTGGAAAGTTCGCCAAAAAATATCGCTTCAGCCGCGCGGAACAATCTCGGCGGTACGATTATTGCGTTACACGCCGCACCTCTGTTCTAGTATTATATGGTTCACATAATCGTTATTTCATTATAGGAATTTGAAATAATTCCGGCGTGCGCGGTGGAGAAAAAACTACCGACTGAATAACGTTGAGAAAACTTTCTACGCGTTGGCGAAATCGTCTAAAACGTTGTCGAAAAACAAAACAAAACTCGCATTTTACGCTTGACACGGGGAGTCGGCAAAAAGGAGCCACAGGAGTTTAGGAAAATGTAAGCAGCGTTATATCGAATGCCACAGGATTCAATGCTAAGTCATTGTGTGTCATTGTGAAAATACGAAAACGTTTCACTAAGAGCAGTGTTTGAATGCGAATGCCTCAAGACGCCGTGTGGCAGGCCCGTGGAAATATGGCTGGACGGAGCTGAAGAGGATCCGAGAGCGTTGGGCGTAGCGAACACAGAGAGATTGGTGCAGTGATATTGTGCTATTAAATGTGTTCGTCGGATTTGCGCAACCGTATCCGTCCAACTCGGAAGACCTATATCGGGTACGATGTCAAGCGCAAATGAACAACGGTTGTCCTATTCGAAGAGACCTATAGAAAGCGCTTCTTCTTCAAACAAGGAGACAGAACGACGTGTTGAGAATAAAATACCAGGCGCTGTCGGTACGAGAAGATGAATGCTAAATCCAATGTAAGAATCACGTAAGCCGTTTATTTACAAAAATATGTGTGACGTGACGTGTGGTTGAATAAGAAACCGGGGGGGGTTTTTTTTTGTATAGAAAATGTGCGCGTTCCAGTGCTATAGACTCCCTTAGAGAAACTTGAATCACACTCGACCGGGTACGCTCTGAACAAGGGAATGGATGCACGAAACCCGGTGCACAGACGGAAGTTTGAAAAGGGATCGGCGGAGTGCGAGCGGGACTATTCGACATTGGACCGAGGTTATAATAATGAAGGATATAATCGGGATGACTTCGTCAATGTGACCTAGGACGGCCGTGGTCGTGGCCGGGTTAAAATCTGCAGCACGTGTTTTTAAATGCGATTTGTAGTCTAAACCTGAGCAAATGATGTCCGTTCGTGTCAATCATTTGATCCGTTATCATTATTAATATTGTTATCGAGGAAATCCGACGTTGTCGTTGATCGTTTCGCGCTAATAAAAATAAATTCTAATATTCGAAATAGGAATTTGGTCGTTCGTCAAAAACCACTACGGACCACGCTTCCCCCTGATAACAGTTTGAAGTTTTTTTTTTTTTTCATTTCTCTCGTCCGCCCGTCGTCGTTGAACGCGCGTAGCGGCGGATACGTAGAAACGCCGTCGCGCTAGTGAAATAACACATATTAGGGCCGGTTCCATTTCTTCGCCGGCCGAGACAAATGTGGGCGAATCTACGCAGCACGTAGTCCCGTGGAAAAAAGAAAATAAACGAGCGTCGATTTTCGCAAGTAAAGCGGCGCGCGCGGGCCCCCGAAACGGAGGAATTGTTTATGTTGTAATATTCATTGTCGTCGGGAGACACGACGGGCGAAATAAATATACGCGTTATAATCCCCCAACGATTTGGCAAGGTTTCAAGTGTAAAAACAACGGAACACAATCCGAGAGTCCGACGAACGCGCGAGCCGGTGTTTCGGTTTGAAAACGGGAAAATTTTTAATTTTCCGCTCTCGTCCGTATCGGCATAATAATTATCACTGTTACCGGGCGATTATCGTGGCGAATTGTGAAAAGCCACCCCCCGATCGCAGAACGCGTTTGTGCGCTTGAAAATCGTTTACAAACGAAAATATACCGGATAATCTCGATTTAAAAAAAAAAAAATTAATATCCGCCTTGAATCGCGCACACTTTACATAATGGTTTTTTTTTTATTATTATTATTATTGTTGTTGTTGTTGAACGGAAGACGGAAACCGCGAGATCGATGAAAAAAAATGTCTCGCGTGTGGTTAATTTTCACGATTACGTTTGTAATATAATTTTGTTGTACGGCTGGTCTGCAGTAATTCGCCGCTAATACGGTGAGTGTTCACGAACGCAAAATGAAATTCCGACGCGCGTTAGACCAGAGTGAAAGGCGACAATTCGTCGTCGTCGTCTTTTTTTTTTTATAAGGATATCGCGGGGAAAAGAGTAAAAGAAAAAAAAAGGAAAAATATTCGCAATATACATAATGTGCACGAGTGAAAGAGAGAGATTTTTCGCCGGAACAAATAGCCGACCGTTCCGCGACAAATTGTCACGCGTACATCGATATTTTGTCCTTTTCGCCGGCGCCGTTTCTTTTCGCGGTGTTCCGACAACGTTTTAGTCATGTGAAACAGACGTCTCGCGCAGAGAATACTTTTTGTAAGACAAAGAAAAAAAAAAACGCGTTTAGTCCCGAAAAACAATTATCGTACTCTCGGCGTGTATACTTTCAGCTCGGAAAACACCGATTTAAATAGACGCGTGTAGAATAGTTTTACAAACGTTTTGCGCGAGTATCATTTTTTTTTCTTTAAATATTGCGATAGGGAAAACTAAAAAAATAACAGATTATTCGATTTCAGTAAAAGTATACCTGAACGATATTGAAATATCAAAATTTCGCCAAACATTCGTGTACGACTTATCTATAATCCATTGGTTTTTTCTACAGCGTTAATTGCGTGTCGAAACGACGTTTGCGCGACACGTCCTCTTAAGACGTGTAATTTTTAAAAAATTATATTTACGATTTCAAATCCATATAAAATCGAAATACATTAAATGAGTGCAAAATGTTGGAATTCAATAAAAATATCTAAGTGTTCGCGAATATATATTGTTAATTGTTATAATTCACGAGTTTCTCGTGAAACGACTGGAGGACACCGATCGGATATCTTACACGAATCGATCAGTTTTGTCATTTCGCTGAACGATTTATTTGATCGACAACTCGTATACATCAAACAGAAAAATAAAAAAAAGTTGGTTACACGGATGTAGTAGTGAAAATTACAAAAAATACTTGTGAATATTAAACGAACATTTGAAAAAAAAAGAGAAAATAAAGTTATATTAAATGCATTTATGTTTTTGAATTATCTTTTTATTTGTTGGCAAACTAAATTCAGCGCAATAAATTTTTCCCATTCGGATTCCAAAAGGCCATTATAAAATATTATTAAAAAAAAAAAAAAATTTGAAAATGAAATTACAGAACTATAAACCGGTCGTATGTTTATACAACAAACCGCATAAACTAAATTAAAGTTTGCTACGCGTCGTTCATAGAGTTATAGTCGACTTATGTTGTAGGTCGTCAACAAATCGACGAACGCAATCATACATTTTCCAAATATGTTGTCAATGTTAGTCAATCATAGATCTGTCAAGAATAATATTGATAAATCGATCGTTTCGTGCATGAAGTCTCTTTAGACATCGAACAATTCATATATAACTGATGAGTCCATCACACGAAAATTCCGCATACTTGTTTTGTATAATAATAAATTAAAAATCATTTACTACTGATTTCCTGGTGTATAATTAAATTGAAAAAAAAAATGAAATTCAAAATACTGATGAATAATTACAACATCTGTAAGATGTATTATTATTATTATTCGAACATCCCATTACTAACAAAATCACAAGTCGCGAAATATAATGAAATTTAGACATTTCAATTGATTGCACTGACCTGTAATAACCATAACATTCATATTTTGTATTAAATGAATACAACGCATTTTTGGCGGTTTTTTTTTTTTTGTAGAATTGAGGTACCCTTTATAGTCTTTATAGGTTTATATACCAATTTTGTTGTGATTGGGCTGGGATGGCAAATTTCCATAAACCTCGTCGAATATGCGTACATACTATACACATATTGTTAATTTATGTAATATGGTCGATCCCACAGGCGCGATGGCCCCGAATTCGTGTTACAGGATTAACTTTCTGTGTAAACATTTCCCGCGTTCCTCGTCGACGTTTAAATTTTTTCTTACTCGTCTGCTCCCCCACGCGTCTATTAAAATATTATTCCTTCAGACGTGTATACCGCGTACACGAATGTTATGTACTACAATAATAAATAAATAATTCGTATGCGATATATCAACGCCATTAACCGTAAAATAATATTAGATTCCGGTGAAAATATCGCGATCGTTTGGAAAAATATTAACGTTTTAAAACGTCTCGACTTTATTTTTACAACATCTGTAAACGCAAATTGGACGTAATTTGAGTTGAACGGATTTTGGAGAAAATACATTCATCGTAATATCGCGTTTTATATAAATTACCGAGTATTCGTATCTGTCAAGCGCAAACCGTATTTTGAACGCGATTGAAGTCGTCGTTAAAACAACAAAAACTAAAATATGCAAAAAAAAAAAAAAAAACGTTCTTTGAAAGTATTATTTTAATTATAATTATCTTTCTTTTGGGAACTTTCGTATTTGTCATGAGATATATAGGCGAGACAATGAAATGTCGGAAATTCGTCTTTTGTTTTTTGTTGCTTTTTATATTTATAATATTATACGATATAAAGAGTAAAGAAGAGCTTTGTTGCAATGCGAGAGACTCGTCGGAGATGACTGATGTTCAGCGTATATATGGATTCGGTTCATATTTTTTAAAGGGATGATGGGAAGCGTGGGGTACTTACTCAAAAGTACACACGACGTGGCGAGGACTCGTATCGTGTCATTTGTTCGCGTTGTACACATGCAGTGCGTTGTGTATAACAGGGATTCCTAATTATTTTATCGCCGAGTTCCACTAGACACACTCGATATTTGTTGACATCCAAAACGAAACCAATGTTTTGTCTTTAAATGCGTCTTTCATTGAGTTGCCGAGTGAATCGCATGTCAATGAATATCATGCCGTCAGTATTTATGAAATCCACTATTATCAAATAAACCGAACAATATTGAGCGTTAAAATGAAAATTATACCAAAAAATTCCTTTGCACACCACTAGTTAGGAACTAATGGTGTATACGGAGTATATGTGTGTATGTGTAAAACTCGAAAACGTCTCTCCTGTATTCCTGCGATCGTTTCGACGACAAATCGTAAACTTGACGACCGATAGAATTTGGGGTGACATTAAAATGTTCAAAAACGCCTTAAAATAAATTTTAATATATTATTTTTAAATTTACGAAATGGAACAGATCATAGCTTCAAGATATTTTAGTATTTATTAATTAAATATTATTTTATGAATTCGAACGTTTGATTTTTGAATTTTAACTGTACAATTTTTAACATTAAACTAAAAAAATAGTTTGAACGAATTTAATGATTAAAAAAAAAAAAAATAAAGAATTGATTTATGTATCATTTGAAATGTGTTTTATTATATATATAAATTTAATTGTAAGTATTTTCAGATTGCATTGTATCACTAAAAATACTGTTACACCTTAATGCAAAATGTAGCTAAGTAAAAAAAAAAAAAAAAAATCATTGATAGCAATCGAGTTAAATTCTGATATATAGTTACGTGTAATTACAAACATGAGCTATTAACGACCAATATACGATTATTTGTAAATTTAAAACGTAAGTCGGCATTTCGTTCACTTAGCGGAAAATATCGAACGATATCCATCGGGCGTTTACGTCGAAAATTTATAACCACCGGCGATCACGGTAATGTCGCCACGTCGTCGTCGTCGTCCCTTACGAACGGAATCATTTGGACATTTAAGACGACGTTGGATCAGCAGCGGTCGTGGCACCGAATATTATCGGTTTCGATCGAAACGACGACGATCGTTTCATTGCGTTTTACTCCGTTCGTCGGAAAGCGATGACCGACTGGATCACCAGACACACTCAATCCCGAAGGGATGGGAGCCCAAAGTCGTTTACTTCCGACAAGCCGCGAGCACCGCGTATAAGAAATATAAGTCGTATCGTCGAAAGACTTTGACGACTATTGATGGAAGACAACGAGTGAATCGCGGCGATCCGGCGGAGTGGACGAGAAATTGATCTGGAACGAATTCGCGGGGTTCGAAAATGATTCGCGGCGGTTAATTCGTTTTTTTGTTCCGAAAAGAAATTACCAAAAGAAAAAAAAACATCCCGAGAGTCGTGGCCGTAACTGTCCGACGCGGAACAAACGGCGTGTACAGGTATAACGCGTAATAACGCGCAAGTGCGACGGAGAGATAATTTCGCATTATAACGAATTTCTCTTCTCCGCCGCGCGCGTTTTTATACGGCAGTCGGCGATAATTAAAAACTACTTAGCGTCGTCGGCCTCACCGTGTCCGTAGATATTATATTAAACTCGTCGACGTGTCGCCGCCGCCACCGGCCCCCCCGCGCGTAAAACATTTCTAACAGACATCCTCGCGGGAAGTTTTTTACGGGACGCGTTTTACCGCCGCCGCCGCAGCCCACTTTGACGGTTTTTTTTTTTCGCGCGGACACAAAAGAGAAGAATTTCGTTTCGCGCGTTTTCCAACACACGCTGACGACGACACTTCACCGCTGTCACGCGCGGCGGCGGCGGCGGCGGCGGCAGTCCGGACGACGACAAACACGTTACCACCGGCCCCGCGGACAAAGCCTTGCGGGAAAAGGCCGTGGCGGGGATATGAGAGAGATAGAGAGAGAGAGAGCTGTTGTTGTTGCAGCGTACACGGCAGCATCCCGTTTATAATATTATTATATCTCGAAACCGGGGTAAAACAAACGAATAAAATTTATAAATAAAAAACGACCGGAAAACAAAGTGATGCGAGACGGGGGAAAGAAAATTATGAAAAAAAAAAACGTGTGTGGAGACCGCGATAAATGTTACCTGGAAACCGGCGCTCGTGCAACGGGTATTAATAATAATAATTTTTTTATATATATATTATACTTTTATCGGGCTTTGTACTGATCCACCAGCCGGCGGCAGCGGATGAAATTAAAAAAAAAAAAAAAAAACGGCGTTTTTCCGACGGTTATGATATTTAATGTGCCTGCGAGCAACTCTAATTCCGGAATCGACAAACCGTTGGCTGGACGTTTTCAATCGTTCTACGAGCGACGCACACACGTATGAAAATGCCGACGATTTCAAAACGTACTCAGTGTAGTAAGTACTCAGTGTCAATAACGACAGCGATTTTGACTCTTCGAATCCGAGTTGTTTTTTGCGGAAAATTAAAAGTACCGCTATATACAGAGTTGCCTGGACAGGGATCCGAAACTCGATCAGCGTGACTGCAAAGGAGACTGCAATATTCGAAGGAAATCATTACGGACAATATCGACACGCAGACAGATAGAATAATAGTAACGAATATATATATATATATATATATAAACTTTCGCGAGTAAACGCAGTTAGAAACGGTTTGGATGGCGTATGAGATAGACGGAGAGAGCGAGAGAGCTTGTGACGACAACACTGGTTCTGCAGAATGGACCTGCTGTTGAGTCGAGGAAGAAGAAGATGTTGCACGGGTTTTATAATATTGCATGCAGTTTTGTTTTTATTCTACGATTTGTGCGCGATTCGAGTTTATTTGAATATTGAATCACACTTTTCCCCGGCGTTTATACTTCACCGCGCGTTATCCTCTTCGAGCGTTTCGTTGTTCTATAAGAAACCTGAGCCGAAAATTGATTTGAATCAACGGGGATAAGTGTAAAACGAAAATTTGGTCGTACAATTTTTCATTTATGTTTTGACAACACGGGTTGAAAATTAAAATGCGAGAAATTCAATTTTTCTTTATTTGTTTTTCATTAATGATTCGCGTACACTAACTTGCGCCGTTTTTTTTCAGCGGAATTGAACTGACATGAGAACAAATCCTCTCAGTACACCCCACACGTGAATATTTTTGACAAGTCAAATAAAATAAAATATATTTATTTAAAGTACTCGTCGTAAAATATTACGTATATATAGTTCGAACAGTAAATTATACATTATAATTTTGTATAAAATAAAACACAATATTTTTTTTTGCCCATAATTTTAATTTGTTTCGTTTCAATATCTGAAAAACGTATTTTTAATTAAAATTTTTCTTAATTTACGTTTTACACGATTCAAACCAATAGTAGACATTTAAATTCATTTTTAATAACAGTTAAATATACTTTTTTTTTGTTTTTTTACTATATGAAAACAAAAAATTGTTGATTTAATATCAATTTTTTATATTTTAATTCGGAAATAAATATATACATATATTTTATACCGTATTTAACATTAATTGCGTTTTTTTAACCCCCTCGCCCATTTCATAACGAGTCTGATTTCGAGTTTTACAAATATTATATGTTCCCTATACTTTTTTTTTATTCGTGCAAAGTTAATTTTTCGATTCAAAGATAAACACAGCGTATAATGAAACAAATCATGCCTAATCGGTTGACGTAATCGACTCATTTAGTACAATCGTGTTGTCAAACTCATATACATAATGCTATTTGCATATTCGATTACAGATCAGCGTTTTTCCTCTTTTTTTTTTATATACACGTTAGTAATACGTAAACAAACACCAAATATTTTACAAAAACCCGATAATTTATACCACATCCTACCGTACAGATATACAGATATACAGTAAATATTCGTTGTACACATTAATTAATGTGTTGTTAACATTTCGTTTTTCTTTATATTTAAACAGCGTAAAATCATGTACTCGCTTAACAATAATAATAAAAAAAACATTTAAATATATTAGTTAAAGACGGGGGGAAAAAACGAATGACAGCTGTGTACTAACTTACATTTGCACGGTATGCCGCGTCGTGATAACTGTATCGTTAAAATTGTTCCGTTCACGTTGAACACGCATAACATTCGATTGAAATCGATTAAATATTACATCGCCAATCATGAATTCATATTAGCGTTTGGGGGAACAAAAAAAAAAAAAAAAAAATAATAAATAAATGAAAAAATTAAATACGGATTTTATCCGATGAAATAGTACGCTGGGAAAATTATAATAAATTCCCGTCGATCAATATTCGCGATAAATCAAAAACCGTATATAATATAGTCTCATTTAAAATAACGACGACTGTTGCGGCATTCGTTAGGCCTATAGGATTATTAAACGATTATCGGGTTTACGTCCGTGTTGAATTATATGATATTAAAGTATAGATTTGGCAGAGAAACCCGAAATTGAATGCGTATTATTAAATCGGTACACGTAAAACGGGTTATTTCGTATAATATTTTACGATGTACGAGACGGATATCTAGAACGCTGAGAAAACATTACCGAGCGGTTAAAAAACGATTCCGGTGTTCAGGCGAAGACGAGAAAGGAAATTAACGAAATATAGATTGTTTTTTTTTCCGTATCTCGGCCGAGCCAAAAACCGAAACGGAATTCTTTTTTCAATCACATTGCCGTTTACGTAGTATTGTACTGTGTCAGTGTCCCCGAGGGTATTTTATTTACGGAAAAGTGCGTGGCACAGTTTATATAAAATATAATAATATTAAGTACGACGGATCGTTTAGGTCACCGCCGTCGGATACGCGTACCGCCGAAACAGAATCGTTTCTACAAATAAATTTATAAAAAAGAAGAAATAATTTAAAAAAAAAAAAAAAAAAAGAAACTCTCAACACTCGCTTATAATGTCTCCGGCAAAATATTCCTATATAACGTTGCTGCAGATATTCGTTTTTATCCGACGACAGAATATAATATATATATACAACGGCTAAAAGTATACTTTTGTACAGCCAGGTATATGCGAATAAAAATGAAGCAATAAGAAAAAGTCCATTAAAGTAATAACATTCTCATCTCAGTCTACGCGTTGCTGCGTTTTCGTTTATTGTGATGTGTGAGGTATATGTGGCGGCAGCCCGAGGAGAGGCTGTGTGTGCACATATCGTTGTATACGAAAATCACGACGAAAGTGACAAAAATTCAACGAATAAAACGATTCCGAATTTCATTCTCTGGTACACTAATAATAATTGTACAGGGTGTTGTTTTATCCTGATACATGACGACGAACGAAACGAATTTTTTTTTCTTTTTCAATTACTACAATACTATCGCCTAACGAGTTATATCTTTAGGGAAATCGGTTCATTGGTTAGGGAGTAAAATATTTGAATTCCAACAGACCACGAAAATATTCTTAATAATTTAATAACTACGATATTTTAATTAAACAGCGACATTTTTACCAAAAATTTATATTACGTAACAAACTGTACTGATCGTTTAAAATGATTAATTTTAAGCGCTCTATAATATTAAAATTAAATTAAACATATTATTTTATTGCCATTGTAAAAGTATTTACCAATTATTCGACAAAAAAAAAAAAAACAAAAAAGAAAACGTTAAAATGTTTGAACAGAGCGATAATTGTCATAATAGAATTAGCCAGATATCCACAGAAAGCACCCTGTACATATAAATACGCCAGAGCACAGAGATATATTCTGTAATTTACAGCGTCTCTTATCGCATGCGGTCAGAGACGACTCGAGTAAATTACTATTTTTAAACGTATTTTTTTTTAATAATAATAATATACCGCGTGAATTCTATCATATCCTGTATATATATATATATATATATATATATATATATATATATATATACTCGTGTATATAGAAGAAAAAATCCATTTTATTCGCAATGCTTTAATTTGAATAATATTTATGATAACAATAATTATAATTTTATTATAATAAAATGTTTCGAACGTACACTCGGATATAATTGTCGTTGATTTTCAGTGCTAGCGCGTCATCGGTATTTTGGTGAAAATCTTCGATTTTTTTGCACTCCTTTTTTTTCAACTCGTAGTCCGCTGCGAAATTAAAAAAACTTCTCCTTATAATAAAACATTTTTTTTTGCAAAAAAAAATTTTTTTTTCTTTAAAAATATCACTTTAGTTGTGTACGTGATATATGTTTAATATTTAGTCCTTATACGGTTTTCGCAACACCTGTGTTACTTTTTAGAAACTACCGTGTTGTATATACATGTGTATGTATATACTTGAAAATAAAGTAATGAACATAACGACGGCGATAAAACAAAAATTAATTTACAAAAAAGAAAAAAAAAATTAAAAGAACTTATTTCCGAGTCGTACGCGCAGAGCGATTAAAATATATCCGAGAGCGTTGTGTCTCCTCGCCCCCAGTACACGAAGTTAATGAAAATTTAACGAAATTTTTTTATAAAAATTACCTCCTCTCGTAAAAAATAAAAAATAAAATAAACGAGTAAATTATTTAGCCGTTCGCGTTAACGATAAATAATGGACTATTACGTATTGTGATTAGTAAATTTTGGCTGCGAGTACTTTTATATTGGACTTGAATTACTCTTTTTAATTTTTTCCTCCAATGTAATATTGATAATCTTACGAAATCCATTTTTGTACATTTCGATTTTTTCGTTAAGTGACGACGCACAGTGCGATATTTACGTCAGCGGAGCATATTATTATTATTATTATTAATAAGAGGCACGCGAAAATTTTTAAATCGCGTGACCTATTTATTTTTTTTTATTCACACACGAACAAACGTGCATTTTTTTCTTTTTTTTTTAGCTATGAGACTCTGAGAACTATAACTATTAGCGTATTAAAACGATAAAAACAAAAGCACAAAACGTTTACCGGGTCACGGACTCCTTTCAAATACGTAAAGTGCATTCACGGACCCGTTCCCGAGAAAAAAGTAAACGAATAAATACGAACTTCTAATTATTTTTTTTTTTTTAACGGATAATATCAAGAGTGGATACGTTTTTTTTTTTTTGAATAATCGCGTTCGGGATCACACACGTGCGAGCGATCATTATTCCAGTTCTGGCGTGACATTTGCCGTAGTCGTTTCGAATAGTATTATTGTGGTGAATCCATGACCGCGTACGGAGCAATAAAAACTATTGTCGTCTTTGATATCTAATCGGTTTCGTCATTTTCTTTCCGAACGCTATAAACGCACAGCGCGTAAAGTTCGCGATTAAAATCTACAGTTTGTATGCAATGACAAGTTTTAACCTAGGTCGAAGATTTCCTAATGAATTTCAAATAAGGAGTAAAAATATTTTTTTTCGGGTTACTCATTACAAAAAAAAAAAAAAAAAAACTCTTAGAAACTCCGCGTAACAATCAATAGCAGCGAATTTGGAGCGTTTGTCGATCACGGGGGGGATACACAAATGCGCGAATCGCTCTGACAGCGCTCTGGCACACGTTCGTTGCCCGTTGTGTAGTGTCTTTTCGCTCTGCTCCGTAAAATGCTTACGGGCGCGCAACGTTTTCACATTTTTCCGGATGCCCGAGTGTTCCGACATTTACCGTCGAAATCTATTGAATTTAATGTGTATAACACTTTCGTCCGGTCGACGACGGTCTGACCGACGTATCGCGCCGCCGTCGATATTACTTTCGTTCCGCGTCGTCTATAATAATCCGTTGTACGCAGTGCTGGCCACGAGCTGCCGCGCTTAGGTGTATTATACTCTCCGTACGAATTAAAATCCGGCGGCGCGGACGATTAACGTTGAGCGTTGGATTTGCCGGGCCGGACCCGTTGCAGTGGCCGAGTAAATCGCACACGAATGCGCGCGCGCGCGCACGCTCGCCAAAACGATGCGAACTAGAAAAACGCGCGTCGTCCGTCCGTCGTATTCTGTTTTACTCGGTGCGCCGCCTGCGTGTCACCGGGAAGGGGTGGCTTTTGCCGGAGAACACGTTAATTTAAGGTCTATTTACACATAACCGTTCCGCGTCCGTTCAGTATCGGTGTCGTCCGTTTAGTTTCAGTGCTTTGGATTTACACAATACCGTTCCGTATCCGATTCGCATCCGTTCAGTGCTGTTAGAACCTTGCTACTGACCTAACTCGCGTTCACATACCGTGTTTCACTGTTGTTTCGGGTGTTTGAAAAAAACTATAATACGATTAGAAGTGCAGACGAATCGCTAGAAGATCTAGCTGTACTTGCCCTGCTGCTGGACGAAGAAGAGAAAAAGAACAACAAACATTAAAGGATTTGGGTTCGTGATTTATGGAAAAAAAAAGAAAAATTGAAAGCGAATTTGCTACATTGTATGTAGAGTAGTTGGTAGATCACGAAACGAAATTTTTTGAATATTTTCGAATGTCACAGTACTGTTTTTAATTTATTATTAAGTGAAATTGAATATGATATAAAAAAAAAACAAGATATTTTTAAAATTTTCCAAATTCGAATCGACAGTAGGTAAGAAAACCGTTGTCAAGTTGTCAGTTGTCACTGATGGCTGTTTACATTGTTCCGTATTTTCCATATCCGTATTATCAGTGAAATCCCCAAAAACATTGTCTCCGACAAATTTTAAAATACGGAAACGGACATGTGTAAATAGACCTTTATTACCGTCGGCCGTTTCGGGAGACGAGAGAGGATTCGCGTTTTAAATACGCGCCGATCGGCCGGTGCGCGGGGACGCGAAAAAACAAATACAAAAATATTATAAAATTTATTTTAACTGTTCCGAGAAGATTTCAAAAATTTCAACGATTAAACAATGATTTTCAGTAATCCGATTTTCACGAGTTTGATGCGGTCGTGGCCATTCCCCCCCCCTCGCGCGCGCGTTCCTATATTTTGTACGATACATTATGCGATTTAAAATATATTTTCAAATTCGGCGAAAACCCAGTGCGCAAAATACATTTATAGTTTTATCCGAAAGCGCCGTTTTATTTTAGTAGCTAAAATCGAGACGTACACAGGAATTTGTCGATAGAGCGAGAGAGAGAGAGAGAGAGTAAAGATGAATTTCACACAATTTATCATTTTCTTTTTCTCGTATATCACAAAGACGTTCGGATAAGTGTCTTATCTTCGTACGATGTGTTCCGAATTGGTACGTTCGAAAAAAAAAAAAACAAAAAACAAAAAACCGCAACAGCTAATTTTTCAAAAACGACAGATGAACTTCACAATAATTGTGCTCGTGCAAAACCAAACTGTTTCGTTCGAATTCACGACGAAACCGATTTAACGTGAAAATTAAATGTCTTCATAAAACGTCGCGAACACAATTTGAAAACATAATAAGTAGAAAATATTAAAAATAAAACTCGTTTCCTTATGGAAACGCGCATTCGGGTGTATAAAGTGTTCTCAGGAAATTCGTTTTGAACACTATGCGCGATCAAACACGGTGCGTTTTAAAAGTTTTTATATATCGGCGCAGACGTTATAACCACACGGACACGACTACGTTAATGGTATCTCGCGAGAACTACTGTAAAATCACATTTAGACAGCATTGTTTCGGATCACTAATATTATTCTACATAAATATTATTATCCGACGGCCCGACGATATAATTAACTTATCGTCCAAACAATTTGAATTCGGTTTTAAAACGATTAAAAAATAAAAACCATCGAGAGTTTTTCTCCTCTTCCGTTAAAACTTTTTTAATAACAATTTCCGAAAATAAAGTTTTCGTTGTCTTCTCGCGTGGTGATGACACCACGCAATGTCGGTTAAATAAATTTATGCGATATATATATATATATATATATTTTTATTTTTTTTTTTTTTGTCTTTTGCCGCAAACGTGTGGCGTGCTCTACAATCGATATCTGAAAACGTCTATAGATATATTCATTAAAAAAAACAATCTTTTATATCTTATTTGGATAAATTTGAAGAAAATGTGCAATCTTATACACACCACGTCCGATTCGTTTCTACTACCATCCTCTACCCACAACGCACCGATAATATTTAATATTTTATTTTTGAACTTTTTCGACTCACACTCGTTTTCCCATAGACGAAAATTTGATTTGTCCGTTTGTGAAATCTAACGATTTTATCACTACACAAATCTCGACGATCGGTTTTATTATTATTTTTTTTTTTCCTTCTGTTTATTACATCCGATCCGAACTCCGTGGACCATCCGAGATCACGCGACACCGGGTATCGCATGACGCGATTATTGTTATTATTGTACGTACGGTGTTGCGATGTTATACTCGCCGCGGCGACGATCATTAAGCACCGTGACTGGTTGGAAAATCAAAATAATTCTAAACGATATTCAATCGTGTCGAACGTCGTGTTATCGGATTAGGTACGAAGAGGGAAAAGATAATAACAATTATTATTTTATAATATGACACGACAATCGTTGTGTGTGTACTGTCGACCGGAGTGTAACGATCGAGACGTATCCAACGCAGCAATCGGAGAGTTTTCGTTAACCAGCTCGTCGTCGTCGTCGTCGTCCGTGAGGGGATGGGGGGGGGTCCTTTGTTTCTTTGGTCCGTCGTCACAGCTTCCGCATCGTCCCGTCGTCGTTACCCGCTTTCCGTTCCTGCCGGTCTCGTTCTTCTGGCGTACACACGCGCCGAATATATTATTAATATTGCACAATGTACCACACCGGGGCCCTTCTGTGCGAGTATGATTTTTATTTTCTCTCTTTCGTATTCAAACGATCCGGGGGGGCAAAACAAAAAAACAACGGAATACAACTCGTGCGATCGGTCATTTCGTTTTTTGTTTTTAACCGGGGACAAAGCGCGTTACGTTCGAATAGGGTGGAAAATGTCTCGTAATATTATACAAGCGTAAATGCCATACGTAACAGGACATTATCCGCGCACTTATTTATATTTTTCGCGTTCGGTCTTTGTCCGCGCGAACGAACGCGCACGAGTCCCCGACGCTATTTCGCCGGGGTTTTTTATCCCTGTTTTTTTTTGTTTAAACCCGATCGACAACCGCGCGTTACAAAACACCCCCCCGCTGTGGATTTTCACTGTACTGTGATCGCGCGCGCGGAGAGGAGCGGAGGAGATTTAAAATGTCCGCCCTCCCGTTATTCCTAAAGTCGGCCTGAGCGCAAAGCACACGCCCCATCGGCTTTGCCAAACTAGAAATATCGACGACAAACGGCACTGTTGGTATCAATTTTTATTCATTTCGCGAAAAAAAACTGCGGGTTTTTTCTTTTTTTCGTAAACATATTTAATTCTCGCCTACCGCGGTAATACAAGTTTTTTTTTTTGTGTCGACCGTGAATTCAATAGTCCGTTACGCGCATATAATTGTATTTGTAAGAAACAAAGCGATTTAACCGTGATACCGATCAAACCCGATAGTTGTAATTATAACGCAATCGATCGAGGAACACGTTGAAATCAGGACGGATTAAGACGTTTCTCCGTCGCTCATCTGTTGAATTCGATTTTTAAACTGATTGATCCCACATAATAATATAGAATAAAACGAAACGGACGACGCGATAAGAACACGTCAAGTGGTTAAACAGCGATCGAAACGCGGGCACAGACGTAGGCATACGTCGACTTTTCGGTAGAGAAAATGCGCGGCGTTTTGAACGTCTCGTATATCAAATGTCGTAGAAACCTGGGCTCTATGTGATACACGAGATATTGTGTTTGTGAATACGACAAGAGTATAAAATAGAAAAAAAGAAAAAAAAATTACAACGCGAATTCAAAAATATATTCCCGTTTTCGGCGTTTTAATAATAAAACTGGATTCCGGCGTGGGGAGCGATACGATCGTCGTTTTTAAAACCACCGCGGCAAGTGGTGTCAAATATACACTCAAGTCGAAATGGGAGTTATTATATAAATACTATACGCCGTGCTTGTATTGTTTGTGTGATATTAATAATATTATAACGGTCCGAAGCGTCGTCGGTGTTTTCTTTTTTTTCTAATTCTTTCGAGATCAAAGAGCGACGATCGTGAAAATAAATTAGCATTTATCGACGATCCAACACATTCGTATCGTTATCTCCGAGAGTGTTTTAATAGTCGGTTTTAAGTATTTAATGGCTCGTGAAATTACGTTAATTCGTCGTATACTCGCGCACGTTTTCCGTTTGAAATTAACAATTAAGCGTGCAGAACTTCGATTCTCATACAAAGAAACTTTCGTACGGACAAAAATTTACCATTTTCCAATTTAAACTTTACCGAGTTATGTATCGACGGGAAAATTAATTATTTTTTATTACAGTTGAAATGGGTTTTAAAACGTTCGAAATTCCGTACATTGTCTCGCATTATTATTATTATTATTATTATACGACGGAAAACGATTTCGACTAACGACGACGAGGGGTCAATTATACGTGTTACAATTATGTTTCATATTTAAAAGCTTCGTGTAAAATGACAGAACGATTTTTAAGACCGAATACAAAAAAAAAAAATAACCTCTGTTGCAACATGTGTTCACGAATCGTCATTTTATTATTATTATTATTATTATTATTATTATTATTATTATTATTATTATTATTATTATTATATGTATAGGATTGTTGTTGTTATTATTATTATCATTATTATTATTATTATTATTATTATTATTATTATTATTATTATTATTATTATTATTATTATTATTATTATTATTATTATTATTATCTCGTCACCTGTGATATCGCGATTCGCGAAAAACGCGTGACATCGAATGTCGATCGAAATGCGTCGAAAAATATTTTTACACGAGAAATCATCGTAATAATATTATGCGCTATTAAATCACCGAGTTCTCCTCCGAGAGGTGAGAGAAATGGAATTGTTTGGTTTGATTCTTACAGTATTTTGTTCGAATTAAAACCTGTTTCGCACACTTTTATATGAAATTGCAATCACTACGTCGTCGTCGTCTCGTCATAATAATAATTACAATGTCGCGAGATGGGGAGAGGAGGACCGATATATATATATATATATATATATGGCCTTTTATATGTATTATTTTTATTTCACCTATTTCGCGTCCATAAGTTCGTTTTTAAATATTACAATTATTATTGTTATTATTATTATTATTATTATTATTATTATTGTTATTATTATTATCATATATGTCATCTCGTTAAAAGCTTTTCGCGGCAACAGAATAAATCGCGAAGACTTTTCAATTACGGCCCGTAATTTCGGCAGGCGACAATTAAACGGTTTCATTTTTATAAAATCGTTATATTTTTGTTTATTCGTTTACTTATTAAATTATCACAAAACAATTAGTTTTTTTGTTTTATTTTTATTTCCCGAAACCGTTTTGGCATTTAAAATTATTGTAGACCAAAGAAATAACACATGCAGTGCCTCGGTAAAACTGAAAATTTTATAATAAATTAACGATAAATTATTACTTGTTTCGCGTGTGCACACTGCGACAACGCGGACGTTTTCTTTTTTAAGCAGCGATTTTGCAATAATAATAAACAATTTTGTAATACGCGACCATATAGGGTTTTGTACATATTTTTCCGATCGTTTCATACTCTTCATAAGTTATGCGGTGTGAATTTAGAGTTCGAGAATTGGCAGCCTTAAAATACAAAAAAAAAAAAAAGAATTACCCAAAAATATGTGCAAATATGATTTGAATATACATGAATATATATATATAATATACATCTGAATATACTCGTATTTCGATACTGTTCTAAAGGTGGTCGAATAATTGCAAATAACTATTTAAAAGTTAAAAAAAAAAAAAATTCCAAAAAGACCATATTATTATAATCCCCTTTTTACTGACTTTTTTCTAATTAATCCTTACATTATTTATTATTTAAATATACGTGTTGTATTTTTTAAATAAAACAATTTATATATTATGTATACAAATTTATCATTTTGACATTTAGAAATGAAAATTCTAAAAGGCTAACAATTAATCAAATCTATATTGTATTTTCCGTTATTATATTGAATTGTTAAAACACAAAATCGGTTATAAGACGTCGGGCGACAGAAAACGATAAGAATAAATTGGAAAAACATATTGGCTTATGGTTATGAGGTTTTAGAAAAAAAAAAATGTATCAACTTTCGAACTTTAATTTATGATAATATTTTCTTCGTGTATTCGTCGCGTTTACTCACGTGTTATTTATTTATTTTTTCCGTTTGAAATAATATTAAACGGTAAGTAAAAACGAAACTTACGTTAATTCGTTGAAACCATTAACGTGTTGCCCTCTCGGCTAATTGATATAAATTATTAATTAATAATAATCAATGTTTTCGTATACGCTACAGTACTAAATAATAATATATACTATTATGCTTTTATTAATATCAGCCGAATAAAAAATAGGTTTTAATTTTCATATATTGTACAAGATAATTAATTCATTTAGTTTCAGATGTAATTGACGCGAACGGTATGGTGAATTGTGTATGTACAAATAATATATTACTCGTAGTTGAATGATATTTAAAACAATTGGAGAATATCGTATTTTTTTTTATTTTTTTTTTTTTAACTAGACATTTTTTCCATTCATTTAAATTTTATAACCGAACCGAAACTCGAACAATAGTAAAAAAAAAAAAAAAATTATATTACCTCGTTATTATGAATTTATTAAAATGTTCATGGATTCGACTACTGCTCCATTGACGACGGGTGTTTTTATGAAAATATCGCCAATTTCGCTTCGACGTTTCTAAACCTTTCCGTCTTCTGGGAACGTAGTCTGCGACTGCACTGAGAACAGCAGTCCGTTTGTTTTTGATTGGTATTTTACAAGATTACCGGCGACCACGTTTTAGATGTTTTATTCTCGTAACACTCTGTGTGTCTGATCACTGTTCAAGTTGTTTAAGTATCGGACCGTTAATGAATTTCGTCATTCCGGTCGACATTCGTTAACGTGGATTCTTCATTCTGCGCCTTTGTTGGCCGTCTTCTTTTTTTTTTACTCGACGAATCACTGGTTTTCGCGTATTACTAATTCCATCTCCTCCGTCAACCCGTTTTCCCTGTACGTTTTTCTACTCCTACTCGAATTTCTACTCCTAAATAATATCCGTGAAATTTCTATACTTTAAAATATACTCTTCTTGAAAATTGTAATTGCTGAAATTAAAAAAAAAACGCGGCGTTAACCGAAAATTATTTTTACCGGCTGTTTTTACACACGCAACGAACAAAATAAAATGTTTTTACGACTGATTTTTCGTATAATATTGTGGTGCACTGCTCCGGAATGAATGCATATATAAAACCGTCGTCGAGCGCGACGCGTGTGGCTGTACCGTAGTAACACGGCTGTCAATTATTTAGACATTAGTTGCGGCGCGCCGTATATTCTCGTCTTGATTTCAGTATTCAATAACGCGGTGGTTGGCCGTGTAATATTTCTCGATAATTGACAGTTTCTTTCGGTGCACTCGTTTAGAACGCGTATTCGTTTTTTTTTTCTTTCTTCTCTTTTCTACAGTGTGTTTTTCTTATATATATCTACATAAAGAGAGAAAGACGCAACTTGTTTTCATATATTAGTCTGACGTCGTAGTAATATTTCGGAACGTATGCAACAGCATTACAGACACTAAAAGTTCATCGAAGGACCGTAGACGTTAGCCCGTACTTGTACGTACGACGTGAATTTTTTTTTTTTTTTTTTGCTCATTTTTTAAATCACGGTCGCAAATATCAACGCATATCGTACTACTGTGTGTATACGAAGAAAGAAAAAAAAAACGAAAACACGGTCGACTTTTTCAATTTCGTGAAAAATAGTCGTTTTTAGAAAAAGCTGTCGTCTCCGAAACAGAAAGACGCGTGTCCTTTTATTATAGTTTTTCAGTGGGCAAATAAAAAAAAAATGAAACTACACGAAACAAGAAATAGAATAATTATTATAAAATCACAATTGAAATGGACCGAAACGTCGGATTCACTGACGGATTACTATATATAAATATATATATATGTATTTTTACTATAGGCGTCATAGATCCAACAACACTCGGTAATTTTTACTCGCCTGCGAGATCTCTCGTACATCAAATAAATCGACCCACGAAATTATTTCGTTTAATAACGTACGAATACATTACAAATCGAACACGATAATTATCACGCATTTCGTCGTTTTAGAGAATATCTATGTATTGCGCAGTCGATTTTGTCGTTTTGAGAACACTTCGATTTCGTCGTTTCTTTTGACGGCGAAAATGTATTTATCGAAGTCGCATAAAAACCACGACGGAGCGTATTCGATTGAGAAACAAAGTCGTTTCGAACGTAATTCATAATATTATTGTTTTATATATATTTGATAAACTCATTTCATTCTGCACGATAAACTTTTTATTGAAGAACAATAGTCGTTATACGCGCTGCGCATAATATTTGCGGTGGACCGATCCTCTGCGATGTGCGAGGCTGTATGTAGCAGCAGAATAGCCTTCTCGGAGTGCCGCCGTGTCACGTCGTTCGAGTTGCGAACAAAGTTCTAGAAATACACTCTTTGTAATTATTTAAAAATACTCTCCGAATAGTTTTCAAAGCGGTTTATATAAAGTATACTACCGAAATAAAATTAATATTCAATGATATTCGAAGATTTCGAGGAGTTCATCAGAGTTGTTACGGTGCGATTAACAGTGAGTACTGCGGAGTATTGTTTTGTACGGTCTTAAATATTGTTTGGTTTTGTGAAGAATAATTACGGAAAATATTATTTCTTAGACAAAAAAACAAAAGTGAAATAGTTGTTTTATTCGAAACTAACGAATTTTTTTAAAAAAAATAATATTTTATTAAAACTCTCGATATAAAAATTATATTAAAATTATTCAATATATTTAATAAAAAAAAAAAAACAAGAAATTAAATATTCGTATTGATGCTTAACAATACGACGCGTCGTCCGGATTTCCTACAAGGATATTGTTTTTCGTCATATCTTTGTAATATATATATATATATATATATATATATATATATACATTTCTTTATTTATATAAATGGAATCAACTTTACACGTTTGGCGAAATTGTCTTCCCTGGCCGACGACTGCAGCAGTAGTGTGTAGTAGTCTCGTAGTATTATATAATCCACAGATGATACTTGTTGTTAACTTTATTAATACAATATTGCGAGTTGCGTTACTCTTTGCAAATAACGAGATCGAATCGAAATGTAATTTCATCTCATCGTTTATAATTCAGCAATATCGAATAACACAGGGATTCCAGGGGTTTTGTGATATGCTAAATAAGGTTTTCACTAGACGAACGCTGTTCTACTACTATTCCATTAAATATCGATAGGTACTGTTCACAACTATACTCGATCACGTCTCTTGAATACAATAATTTTACTTTGCGGTCATCGGCCGCCGGTTTATATAAATATATACGTTCGGTTACAGAACAAATTATTACCAACAATTCGAAATGTGGTATTTTTTTTTTCAATATTCGTTTCCGTATATAACGTTTTTTTTTCATACAGAGAACCCGTTTGTAATTTGTATTTTAACTGGATTTTACGACTGTATAGGAGGAAATAATACATAAACTGATCGCTGGGCGAATAATACGCGTCTCTATAAAAAAACCATAATCCATCCGTACGCGATTTATCCAAGTCGAACAAAATATTCATTTCGTATTGTTCTTTAGCAAAGTATGTATAATTTTGCGGAATGAGTCCCCGGATTAGTAAAAAAAAACTAACGTGTAACACATTTTAAACATATAATTTTTTCGAAAACAAAACTATGAAATATCTCGAACGCATATTATGTTTCCGAAGGGATTTCGTCGGCTCTCACAATATATTATTATTATTATTATTATTATTATTATGTTCAAAAGAAAAACTCCGCGCGTATTGTATTACACGAGCATATAATATTTTTACTGCGGATCATTACCGGCCGCCGTGGTTCTCTTTTGATTGTCCCGTGGTGTACCGTTTACTTTCTCTGAAATTTCGTCGTGTTCACACGCGTTGAAACGAGATAATTATAGAGACAGACATCTTTTCTCTTTCCGCACCCTTTGTTTTTCTATACATTTTTTCTTACTTTTTTTCTCTAGCTCGCGACAAATTTCGTTTCCGTCTCTGGAGATTCAAAGAAAAAGAAATAAAAACGCGGACATCGCGTCCAGCTCGCCACGTAGAGCATTTACACGGAAGACAGTTGGTCGCGACAAACTTTTGACGGACGTCGTGAAAAATAATACGATAACCGTCGTCAGCCGATAGGCGGACGGCACGCGTGCTATTAGCGGGATTAAAAAAAAAAAAAGTAGAAGAAGAAGAAGAAGAAGAAGGAAAAAAAGTGAGAAAAAAGTTTCGTCGAGTTTCGTACGGGACTCGATTTGTTCTCACGGAGCACCCCGCCTTTTCGCGTACTGGATAACAGCGAGTTGAAATTATACGATTTTTAATTCTGAACAAAAAAAAAAAAGTGTTCTAGAGTGAAGGGAATTTTCGTGTAGCCGTTTCGCACGTGTGTACACGTGAAAACGAAAAATTTTTGCGTACTACCGTCGCTCAATAATCTCGGGCGTAACGAAAAAAATTATTTATTTATTTTTTTTGAAACAAACGCACAAGCCGCGAGAAGCGTTCGACACGTTTTTGTAGTAAAAAAATCAAAATTTCATAGGTTTATTCCGATAAACGGCAAACTCGCGGAACGTTTATAAAAAGAAACACTCCCCCCCGGTAAAGTCTAATTTATTTATGTATAAATTGCGCGCGAGTGGCGTTGTCGTCGAAGTCGGCGACGTGTTAAAAAAAAAAAAAAAAGAAAAGGAAAAAAAGGGGAAAAAATCTCCCCGACCGAACATAACTTATCGAAAAATATGTCAAATTATTTTTTCTTCGATTTATGTGGTTGTCCGTTCGGGTGGAAAATGTTTCGAATACGTGTTACGCACAAGCCGAAAATAGGAGAAAAAAAGTTCGCGAAAAAACACACACGTTTGTGCACGTACGTAGTATTTCAATTCGTTTATTTCGATCGTGTCCCCCTTATACACGAGTACAGCATCCGCACACACACACACACACACATTTGTATGTGTATTGGAGACAATAATTCTGATTTTTTTTATTCTTTTTTTTCCCCCCGTTTTGCAGTCGATTAGATTTCTCAACCGTCGTATTTCATCCGGAGACGACGACGACGACGATGACGATTATTCGATTTAGTTTTTAAATCTCATTGAGAATTTAATAGTTGTTGTTTAAAAAAGAAAAAAAGAAAAAATCGTCCAATATCGATTGTATATAATATTACGTGTTGCGAGTAGTTGGATTAAATTACCACGTAAAATTTCCCCCAAAAACTTACTTTTTAAAATAAAATGTATTTTATCGATTTTCGTTCGGTTTAATAATTTCTTGTCGTTTACTCGGGCACACGCGCAATGGGAAAAACATTTAGAGCGACACTTCACGTTTTGCGATCATAAACTCGTATGAAATTTTATAACATACGTGAATATATCGCGTCAAAAGTGGAATTTCTCCTAATAATCAAGTCAATAATAATCGTTGATCGACGATATAACGAATAGTAATATTTCGCATGCGATAATATCGGATGAGAACATTTAACAGGTCGACCGTTAATTTAACTATTTATGTATTAATATTAATAACTAATAATTAGTTATTCGCAATATTTCGTCGGTTTTCTTACGGCCGAATAGTTTTTAGAACGGAAAAATAGGAAAATATTATTAAACGATGCGAAATGCACACATACGCAGTGGTGTGTGTGTGTGACACATTTCGCATTAATTGAAAATCTTCCCTATACGTATATCGTTTGGAACTTATCGTGTGTAATGACGGAAATCAAACACTGTGCGCTCGCGAGAAGCGAGCAACATTTCACCGTATGATTATCGTCGAAAAGTCGAAACAAAAAGTGCTGTTTAGAGGAATGAAAAATATCGCAAATAAAACGGACGGCGTTTATTTACCGCTCCGTAATAATTATATTTTCTTTATACACGCGCATTAATCCGGCCGACACATATCGTCGAACGATTTTCTCGCGTTCGTGACACGAAGCGATCAGAACATACAAAATTCCACTTATAATTAACGTTTTATAGACAAAAAAAATAAAATAAAAAATCAATCTTTAACTCCGTTGAATTTCCGTATAATCGCGAAACTGTTCGCGGAATATTGAAAAACACTGAAAAAGTCTTTGTCCCGAAGTCCCGAGATCGAATATACGTGTATATATATTATATATGGCCCGTACGAAACGTTATTAGATTATATACTAAAAACAAAAAACAAAAAAAATCGTCGCTGACGGAAAAAAAAACACTTCATTTTGCCTAAACCGATGGTACGTTTTTCGACGATCACGCGTTACAGTAAAATAGTCAAAGAGTTCAAAAGAGATTTTATTAAGATTTTCGATCTGTTCGATGTTTTGGAATGTAATCCGTTTTTGTCCAACGCTCCCGCTAACCGTGGCGATCATTTTTTTTCTTTTTTTTTGTTCTTTCTTCCCCGCCGCCGTGTAATCACTATTCAACCGTTTCTCTCCGAACCCGATATAATATTAACATTTTTTTCCCCGTTCTCCAAGTACTATACCATGTACTCGGAAACGCTGGACCGTTCAATTGTTATCTTTTCGCGAATTTTTTTAGAAGAAATAAAATAAAATGGAGAAAACTCGCGAATTCGTTACAAACGACGTGCCAGCCACCTATTCCCATCGTTTCGTATACGCGAGTTTTTCCGCATTTTCGTCGTCGTCTTCATCATCATCATCATCATAATAATATATGTATCATTCGTGTGTACGAACAGCAGAACGCGCACTATACATTAAATTCTCTCGTTTTTTTCTTTTTCCTTTTTACAGAGACGTTATAATTTTTGTTTTCACGTTCTCTCAACACTTCGCGATTACCACGATTTATCATTTTCAACGCGCGAATACCGCGGTATTATTTTATTTATTTTTTCGTCTTTTTTAGCCAATGATAATACTGTTTCTCGGTTAAAATTACAATAATATGCGAGACGTTGAAAAATGTCCGGGGAAAAGAACCGGCTGGCTATTTATTTTATCGTATCGGCCTCCGGCGTTTGGCTAATAATAATTTTAACCGAACAAATTAGAAAACGGTTTTACGGAAAAATCGTAGTAAAAAAAAAAAAAAAAAAAAAATGTTTTATAGTCCGTAACGCGTGTTTTCGCCTTGCCATAATATAATTGTTCACACGTTTTTACACTTAAGTCGTACTCGCCGACGAATCGATGACGTGGTCGTGCAGTTAACGCGGCTAAACGAATATAATAAATTATTTTCTCGCCCTTGGTGGTTATTATATTACGCAATTTAAGTAATGTTGGCGGTTTATATATATATATATATATATATATAATATATTAAAATATTAAAGAGCCGAATAAATTACGCGGTCGTCCACGTTGTATTATTATCGCGTAGGTGTATTTTTAGAGTCTGCAGCTGAAACAAAACGATTACCTACGTCGTATGCGATATTCTACTGCAAATTTTTCTTCCGACGTAAATAAATTGTAATAAATTGTGTAGAAAAAAAAACCATAAAATTTTCGTCCCCGCTACGAACGGCTTTACATAATATTTTCATTTAAAATAAATAAATATATATATATACGTTTTTTTTTTTTTTTGGCTATTAATAAGTTAAAACAATGTATTATGTAAATCGAGTAGTAATAATAATAATAAAATAGAATTATCGGTTATTTTGACATATCCATTGGCGAAATCCTCGAAAAACAGACATTTATTCAATAAAAATGTGAGATTGTTCAGCGAGAAGAAATTCCTGTGCATTATCATTCCTGATACGTTCAGGAAAATTCATCGAGTAAGTTCGATTTCCTGCGGATATACACACAGGTACATAATGATTTGTGTGAAAATCTTCGGTGTTCTTTAAAATACAGAAGTGGGGTTTTGTGCGATTTGTGGTAGACTGCGTGTAAGTATGACCGTTGCGTAATAATTATTTGAATTGACTTCTCGGGTTGTCGAGTAAATAATTTTCGAATTATGTGTACGAAAATGTCTTTTTCTTCTCCGTGTCAAAAATGTTTACTGTTATTTTATTAATATTAATGTAGCGTTCCGTCAAAACTATATGATAACCGTTCTGTGTGATTTGTTTTCAGGTAAGTTTGATCGGAATAATACGATATAATACACGCCATAACTAGCGCGTTTCGATACACTCGGTAAGTTTTTGCACGTGCAAGTATGGAAAAATTCGAAATTGTGGGGAAAAAAAGAAATTCGCGTTCAATACAGTCAACGGTCGGTGAGTAATATAGTAATAATAAAACATATTTTATAGTGTCTTGTGGAGTTCTTGCGTAATTCTCTTATATCGATCGTGTGTATATTCGCGTCGGGGCGCGACGTCATTTTGATATATTCAGGGGGGTTTAACACCGGTTCGAACGCGAAGTTCTTTAATAATATTCGAACGTATGTGTATTATTATACGATATGTATATGATGGATGGTACACATTCGTATATGGAGAATTCGTAGAATTTTTTACAACGTTTTCCACTGCAACACGCTGTGACGGCGCAACGAAATCCCGCGTGTTAAATAAAAAACAAAAAAGAATAATAATAATAATAATAATATATTCAACACTACGTTATACTCATATTCGCGTCATCCGCGATATCCGGCTAAAATAATCCGAATGAAAAATAGTTTGTGTTCGAAGAAAAACTCGAAAATACAACACAATATTTTCAACGCGTTATTATTAATGCGTATGCCAACGGAAAAAACGCATTAGAGTGTATTAGAAATCAATTATTTAACGACAATTCGTATAAATATATTCTATACGCGCCATTCCTTTGACGAGATTAACGTATTTGACGTTTCATTTGTAAGTCATTCTTTTTTTCCTCATCGGCCTCTCAAGTTGAATCATCAGCTAGCACTTGCCGTATGTTGCCCTTCTTCACGTCTTTCTGTCCACGACCGCATCCACAAACCTTTTATATCCTCATTAATGCTTGCTTTTTCTTTTTCTCCTTCGGATTCCGTCTCCGGCGGACATACCAAAACGAAATTCTCTCGCTATTTTTCCAACTAAAGACGTAATTCCTAAAACCGTTTCTTGTACACGCACTAAATATAAATTTTAAAGACCAACATTATTATTATTATTATACACCGTTCTCGTGTCGACTCTTCGATAAACGTCGAGTACTGTTTTTTTTTTGCTTCTCCAATACGTACAGCAGAGCGGTTTGTTCCCGAACAAAAATCCGTCCGAAATAGCGAAAAACGCGTGTTTCGAGGGAAATGGCCGTATAAAGATAAATTATTTATTTATTTCGGCATTTTCTCGGATATTTGGCGATTAAATAATATGTGTTAAAACGGCATTCGGAAGAAAACGAAACAAGAACAGTGTTGATTGCCGGAAACGAAAGTCCCCCCTCTTGTAGTTCGAAAAATATTATACAAGAATATGGGAGGAAAAATCTGTTCTTTTAAATGCTATAATACGATGAATATACTGAATTACGTAAAAGGGCATAAGAATTTGATTTTACAAATGGCGTAATGCCCTAGCTAGAGAAAAATAATCAATTATCACGCACGTACTATATGAATATAATCATCGCGATAAAAAAAAACATATATATATCGTTATTTGCTTTTGATAATAAGTTCAATTCGGACAAATTCGCGTAAACTAATTGCCGATTTACTCTTGTAATCAGAGGCGTAACCGAGAAAAGAGGAATTTCGTGGTCCTGACACCTACATTTCAACGTTAAATAACGTTTTCATATGATTATAAATCAAACTAATAACGCTATAATGAATATAATATTAATATTACATACAAGTGAATTTAAATGGAAATCATTGTTATTCGTTACGGTATTTATCACGTATAACGTGAAATATTATATAATACTTTTGGCGTGTTGTGACCCGCGGAGACGTGACTAAAGTGTGTGGGGGGCTGATTATTATGACGATGGGCTAAGAAAGAATTGAAAAATTAATTATTATTTTTTCGTTTGATAAAACGACAGTGTACAATGTTAGTGCGGTGTTGTAGATGGGCGGGTAGTATTCAGTAGTGAGTACTTCGGACTGGGAAAGGAAAACGGAACAAATCGTATATTTTATTTAATTAAACAATATTATTGATGTTTTTCTCGTTTTTAATTCAGTTTTCCTCCGTTCCGAGGTTATATTCGTTTACGGGCATTACAGCGACGTTTGCCTCTCTCCACATTCATATAGATTACTCTAAATATGTACCGTAAGCGATAAAAAAAAAAAACAAAAACGATTCTATTTTTCTCTCTGCAAATAGGTATTACAATTTTTATTTTTTTTTTCAACTCGTACGAGTCTACGTCGACCAAAACACTCGTGATTTCGACCGTGCAGCATTCGTCGCAATACAATCGATTTAAAATACAGAAACGAAAAAAAATAAAATAAATATTACTCGTATAAAATACGCGCGCTTGTAACGACGCTTTGTATAATACGTTTTATATATTCTTTTTTTTTTTTTTCTTCAAACGCACACAAACACGTAAGAAAATATATAGTAACGACTTTTTTCCCGCCTCTCTCGCACTATCCGTGCGAGCTCTTATGATATTACTAGAGGCCCGTTCCTCATCATTCTCTCTCTCTCTGTCTCTCAGCCCGCGCGTATATATATATACATTCTATTACACACGTTATTACCAACGCGGAAAGCGTTTTCGCAATTTATCCAAAGGCTGCCCGGCGTTTTTTCTCCTTCTTTTTTTTTCGTGCATGTGTGCTCTTTTTCTTTCTTTTCGCAACGTGCGGCGGTGCGAACATTACGCGAGCCGCCACTCGCCGCGGCGCTCGAGCTAAATCGCATTCGCGGCGGTTAACTAACTATACGCGCGCCGCTTTGACGAGCGTTTTCAACGGGGCCGTTTTCAACGAGAAAACTAGAAAAAAAATAAATAAATATTTCCTACTCACACGCGTGCGCGCGCGAAATATTATGTCCGACAAAGCTTCACCATAATATATATAAAATAACTATACCGTAACCACGGTTACGTTATATTAGGCGTGCGTTCCTCCGGAAACTCGGCGTTCTCGGACGTCCGTCGCGGCGTGATAAATATCCCCCCCGGCGGTTAAACATTTAATATAGAAGAGACACTACTTATTACTACGATGATAACGGTTTGTTTACGAAATTCACGAGGACCGGCCGAGAATTCGGGCAACGGGGACCCGGTGAGAGCGGGGGAGTGGGACGCTTTGCCTTGAATGCAGTACCGCCCGTTGATTCTACAGAATAAAACGACTTTGGGACCTCTGCGGATCCCTGTAAAATCCGGTAAATATTTCAATGTGAAAACTTTGCGAAAAATCCCTTCGGACGACACTTATAGATTTGAATTGCCGTCCTAAGAAGCAGCCCAGGTCTAACCTATAACCAGCAGCTCGTCTAGTTGGTCGTTTTCCCTATCGTCGTCGTCGTCGTCGTCGTCGTCGTCGTCGTCGTCGGCCTTGCGTACGCGGACTGGAAAAGTGAATATTTAAGTGTTCATTTGTTTTTTTTTTTTTGTATTCGAATATTGTTTTTAATACTCTTCGAGAAAAAAATAAATATATGTATTTGAATACGTATTTTTACATTCGCCGGAAAGTACGGGGGGTTTTTTTTGTTGTACAAGACCACGAATAAAAATTAACGATTTGCTGACAAAAATAATATTATTTTTTGTTTATACTTAAAGTTTTTATAACGTTTTGTGAAGCGTTGACGTCCAATGAAATACAATTGAAACTACTCGAAATTCTTTATAATATTTTCCGCGTACACGTTTTGCTATAAATACTTTAAGGATTTCTAGCTTTTGGCCTTTCGAGAATGAACCGGGGGGGGAGGTTTACGAATATTTTCTTAATTGATGACGACGATATATTTTAAAATCGGTTTCAATTTAAATTTTTATTAATATAAAATGACCGCGCAACGTTGAGAATTTGAGGAGAAGCCGATTGTCTGTTAAGGACGAGAAGGACTCCGTTGGTTTTTCGATGCGTTTTCGTCGGGGCCTATTAAACAACAGCGGTGTGAAAACCGTGTAAACATTCCGACACATAATTTTCTTTTAACTCCATCATAACGTGCTGAGTTTATTACGTCGCGTATTTTACACGAATAACTGACTGCGCAGAAGAAAAACACACAATAGAAATCCATTCTCTACTGTCTGTCACCGTTAAACACCGAGATAGTGTTTTCGAGATTCCCTTCCTTCTCGGCGTGTCTAATAATTATTTTATGGAAAAATTACTTGAAACCGCGTAATTTCGTACCGATTAGAAAATTGATTTGAGGATTTTTTTGTTTTTTTTTACTTTTACGCCTTTATAGCGTTTAACATATCTGTAACAAGTTTGTTTTTTGTTTAAACACACACATATATATATATATATATATATATATATAATATTGTTGTTGTAAACAAAAAGTGTAGTTAGTTTTGTTCTGGTCCCACTTAGTTCTTAAACGAAAAACATTTGAATTTTGACGTTTTCTTCACAGTGTTTTATCGAATAACCGAAGTCATTACACTATCCAGTGGCCTCATAGGTACCGACAAAACGTCGTATTGTCGCAACGAGAACGTTTTTAGTTTGCAAAGGCTTCTTTTTTTTTTTGTACGTCATTGACATAATTGGTATAATTATATGGTCTCTTTTATAATAAAACTGACGATAAACAAAAATCTATTTGATATTTTTAGGAATCAGCAAGAATATAATACTATCGCGTACATTTTTTTTTTTTATGCCATCGATTTTGTCGTACAAATCCACCTCGGGCAAAACAGACGTCTTTGAAAACTATAAAAAAAAAGAAAAAAATGTGTAAAATTTCATGTAATATTGAACTAACGACATCGTGTGGACGGAAAATATTATGTTCCATTAGTGAAAAATGTCTTTAAGTACACTGATTTTGACAAAGAATTTTTTTTTCTTTTTTAATTCGCCCGTGGTCGTTCTTTTTTTTCCTGCTGTATAAACAACGTTCATTTTTTCCGAAATGTTTTGTACAAAATGAATTTACAACAGAACAAAACGTTAAAAAAACATAACGAAAACCCTGGAGTAAAAGCCAAATAAATGTTTTTCTATCAAATTATTTTATTGAAATTGTTTGAAACACTCGTTGGGCTCGTGTTACTTGCTCGTCTGTGTGCTCGTCTATACGTTATATTCTCGGGGGACGTTTTTAACCGTCAGCTGTTGGACGGCCAAAATATCGCGGAGAAGTGTAGAGGGGAGCGTATAGACGTTTTCAACTTTACACAATTATATGGGCACCAGGCGGAATTTCGTTTTAATAACAATAAATACGATAAAAAAAATATATATGCAAAATAAAATAATCGCGTTTGACTCTATGTATCGAGTTCAACGCGCTCGGGGAGCAAAAAAAAAAAAAATAAATAATAATAGAATATTGCGTTTATAATATGTGTTGTTTTCTTTTTTTGTTTTTTTTTGTACATAGAAATGTTCACGTGCATGGTAGTATAAACATAATATACCGACGACGCGGTTTCGAGTTTGAAATGTATTTTTTTCTCAAATGCTCCACGCCATAAACGAAACGCTTATTTGAACGCGTGCTATATATATATATATTTACGTAACATACGAGTACACAAACTTTATGCGTACAAGAAAATAAATTGCACGGATGGCATTATTTTCAAAGGAGTATTGCAAAAATAAAAATTACTACGTTATTATGCGCGCATTACAACGTAAAGACGACCTAAATAAATATAAATAATGAAAAAAAAAAAACGTAAAAAATTATTAACATTTTTTTTATTTGTTTTTTTTCCCCCGTATATTATATGTACCGACTTCGAAGAAATCGAAATTGTATATGGTAGAAATTCGGATGTTTTGACCGCGGTTTTCTACAAGCGATCAAACACCGATTACAATATTACCACTAGTTTTTCGGAAGACCACTTCGTATCCGATCGTGCAACTGTACAAGCAAACAACAGCGGACCCGACGATTCATATTTTAGAACAATTTCGAATTATTAATATTGATAAAAATATTTAAGAATAATTTGTTACATTTTGATATTTCTCTAAAGGATCCGAAAGGATATTGGTCTCGTATAATAATAATTCGGCGGGAGAGAATAGTATTTTATTCGAGAAACTATTATATAAACCGATCACAAACCGATTTGAAAGAAAAAATCGAAAGTTTATTCGCGTTTCGAGATAATGACGTCGACGACAAGTATCCACCAAAGTGTTAATTATTATTATTATTCTGTCATAAAAGAACCGTTTTTTAAAAATAGTTTTTTATTTCGAAAGTTTTGAAATCGAATCGTATCCGGTGAACGGACTATCGCGACATTTATTTTCAATACGGTTGACGGGAATTAATTTTGGAAAAAAAACCACATTCTTATAAACGGTATTCGGACTAATAATAATAATTTATAATTCGACGTACATAGACGCTTTGACGTTTCCAGACGACATTTCGTCGTCCTCGGATCGGCGCACTCCTTCTAGCTTTCTTTAAATAATCCATTTCCTCTAAACGTCCCCTACACCGATAGGATCTTAAACGTTTCTCTAATTTGCGTTTGACGTTGCGAGACGGGATACATATCGTTATAGGAAATAATAATATACTCAATTTCTCTCTTTCTCTCTATCACATTCGAGCACTGAGTGCTGTCGTATATCGATTTATCGTATTACGTTTCTTTGACGTTGAGGCATATTACACACCGCTAAAAATAATCTCGTCGCCATATTCATTTGTAAGTATCGATCTTTCGGATTACATTTATACACACATTATAATCAACGTGATTTCTTTTTCCTCCTCCGTCACGCCATATTACATAATTCATCCGACACGTCTAAATTAAGGAGAATTCGACGCCTATCAATGGTTCGATCGTTTCCGTTTGACTTATGTATTTTACACAGTAACTCTATATTATAATCATATTTAAATATACACATTGCAGTGACTTGTGCGAAGTCGGAAAAGTCGACAACGAGAACGCATAAACAACACCGATAAACGTGTGCGGTCGGTACGTATATAAATACGCTTTCAGTTAGTATAAATATTTACATTGTTCTCTAATCTTTAACCACATCGATCGTTTATGGCGTATAAACGTGTAGCGCACGTGTGATTCGTTCGGGTTCATTTTGGTCAGAAAATTAGATTCCATAAAACATATTCCCATACAATCGTCGTCATATTTAGTCTTGTAAAACCCGTCTGAATAGTGTGGGAAAAAATTTTTTTTTTTAAATGTTTTTTTCTTCTTTAATTATATCGTAATCGATACGAAAATAATTGTTAGAATTATAAAAAAAAATCCAATTGTAAAAAAAAAATCGATAGGTAACACATAATGTTACACTAGTTTTTTTTTTTTTTTCAAACAGTTACACACGTTTGTGGAATAATATGGAATTTTCTAAGGAAAATCAAATTCAAAACGCATCTGAATCGTCATTTTTTTTTTTTTAAATATATCGACGTAGTTTTCTTTTATTGAATTTAATACGGGAAAAAAAATGTATTTACTTCATTTCGATTTACCTACTCGAAATATCGAAATCTAAGCATTGGATCATTAAACTGTCACTTGTCAAACGTGAATTTAAAAATGTTTTAATAATTATTTTACGCGTTTGATTGAGTTTAACTTTCGTTTTCGTTACGTTTAATATTAATATTATTATTATTATTATTAGAAACATTTTTTTTTTTTTTTTTTTTTTTAATAAAATATTGAATACAAACGTGCGTATTATAATGTTTAATCATTTTATTGCCATTTGTTGGGAAATAGGATACAATCACCATAGTCGTGTCTACGACGGAGGAGGCAGGATGGACACCGATCTCCCCGGTGACTTAATTCTTGGTTTATAATCTACCGTGTTTGAAACAGCTATCAATTTTAAACAGCCATCGATTTGTCTAATATTCTATTAGTATAGATATATAAGCGATACTACCGCGTGGTGTAGATATCTGTGTCGGGATAACTAGTTTCGAAACTTTCATTATCAATACGTTAAACGTTGTATCACGGATAGCATGAAATCTGTGACAATTTACATATTTATATACAATTTGCGTAATAACCGTAATAAGATGCGTAGTCGACAAAATATTTATAAAAAAATACCAAATAGTTGATTGGTCTTATTCATTGGCATCATGGGAAACCAATTTTAACATCGAGATAATCTTTAATTTAACGGGGTGAAAAGAATCCGTATGTGCTGTATAATCGCCATACAACAACAACAACAACAAAAAAACGAATCACAAATATAGTTCGTTGTGGTGAGTAAAAAATTTAAATTTTATAACTTGCCTCCCCAGGCCATGGAGGTCTGGGACAAGCTCATATTTTCATACGAGACCGCTGTTCAGAAGGAATGAACTGGACGCCGGTCGATCGACTTTTGTTCACGCGGTCAGCAGCAGCGTTACGTTGTAAATACTCGTTATTAATATGTCAACGTGGATGTTAACACTGGCATTGAGTATCGCCGCACGTCAATAGTCGTTATTCGAATAATCGTAATACGCCAATCACGTTCCATATCCACGTTCCATGATCTACAATTCTCCTATCCCCGCGATCCACGTACTCTTTTTTATTTTTTATTTTTTTGTAACCGGCAATATGCCGACCCCAGGCAAAACGGCAAAACAATCTTAACGTTTTAAACGTGGACGGTAAAATTTCGCGCGTGCACAAATAATATAAAATAATTTCAACAGTTAATACGTTACGCCGACAATGGCATTACGGCCGTCGTCCAAATTGCACACCGCGCTAATAAGCGCTCGTCGTCGTCGTTAATCGCGACGTAAACGCAATAAATTCACAATTATTCGCGAACTCGTCTTCTCTTCTCTCATACCGAGGAAACAAATAACAGTGATGTTACGTTTTACCGCGTTCTATTTTTTAAATTTCCCCCAAACGTCGTTTGTTTTTTATGCGGCTCGATTACCGGAGTCAACGAGCAGTCGTTTCAATTCGTATGAGATTCGTGACTTTCGGAAACGTTTTATAAAAAAAAAAAAAACAAAAAACCACTTAACGCGCAACAACAGAAAATATCGACTAAAAAATATTATATTACGAATTATTTTTTATATATTTACGTGCTAAATGTCTTTTTCGGGCAAAAAAGAAATAAATACGGCAGCGAATCGAATCACCCCCCCCCCGACAATACGGTATGTAGTGGTGTAGTTAAAATCGAAGTCGACAACATGAAATGTTTTCATGAGCGTATTTAAAGCGGTGAATGGAGTGAGGGGGTAGGTGACTTCATAATTATTTTTGTAAAACGCGATTCGAAAAGAATAAAGAAAATTTACGCATTTTATGTTATTCTGTCGAAACGACGTGCGGACGAACGTTCTTATTGCGTTGTTTCATGAGCTAAAAGAAAAAAAATTTAAATATATTTTATCGCGTAATATAATACTAATAATAATATATTATATGAAGCGAAAAAAATAAAAAAAAAAATAGTCGCGTTGATGGCGGGCTGTTGTTTTTTGCAGCGATGTCGCGTGTAATAATAACACGATAGTAAAACGTATTATTACACGATCGGAACGCGCGATATTATTATGATATAACGCGTATCTCGTTTTTTCCATCGGCGATGAAAAAGAAACAAAAAAAAAACCAACTGCAAAACGAGGCGGAGAGTAATTGAAAAAAAAAATACCGATTTAATTTCGTTAATTCTCGAAAAACAACGATTTATAATAATATATGCGTTACGATTTATAGTATTCAGTATATTGTTATATAAAAATTTTGTAAACGTCTATTGAGCAATTGTAAAAAAACCGTTTCCGAGTCCATTTCTCATTGCGTTTAACGTATTTGTGTGTGTTTTTTTTTTATATATAATAAAATTTAACTCTAGTCGAAAATTAAGATTTTTTTTCCCCCCATTTCAACACAGTGCGGAAGATGTCGTCCATAGTTTTATTACAAAAGTGATTATATGTTCAAATCGAATATTATATATATATATATATAAAATCCCTTTTTCAGCGACCAAATATAGTAAAAGAAATAAAAAAAAGGAGACTGGTTTGGGCAGGACATGCTTGGAGAAAGCATGGGTCACTGATAAAAAAAGTAATATAAGAAAACCCAGTAGGGAGGCGATCTCTTGGAAGACCACGTTTAAGATGGGAAGATTGCGTTAAAAAAGATGCAGAAACAGTGAAACCGAATATGCATTGGCGGGATATAGCAGAAGATAGAGTGGCAGTATGTTTATTTAGAAGTATGGTCTTAATCGGCCGAAACCAGTGTAGTAGGAGTAGTAGTACATATAAAATACGAGCAATGCATAACTAAAATATAAAAGGAAATGTTAACTTTTTGCTTAAATTAAATACGAATTATTTGTTTCGCGCGAATTCTAAAGGAATTTGTTAGTGACGCGTTTCAAAGTAATTATATTTTAATTACATCGATTCACGTTATATTCTTATTGGGCAGCTGGTTTTGAAGAAGCGTCGAAAAGAACAAACAAAAAAAACGTTTGAAAGATTACGACGTAAACAATTTTATCGACAGCCCGAGCAAGTCGAACGTTATTATTGTAATTATAATTATTATTATTATTATTATTATTATTATTATTATTATTATAATTAGTGTATAGTAGTAACAACGATTCGGACGAAAAAAAAAGCAACTGAAAACCGAACGCTTTCTTTGTAATTCATACGGACTCGATTATTTGTAAAACGAAAAATACGTTCTTTATCGATGACTTAGAAATAGCAATGGTGACGTTTTAACGTTGAAATTCGATTGCAGACGAGATTAAAACCTTTTGATTAAAAGGTACCTCCTAATAATTTATTATTCCGCTAAATTATACGTTTGCTGTATGTGGAATTGCAAATTCTTCTAATTCGTACGTACATTTCCAGAATATATTAAATACAGTGCAGACCGTGTGGAATTACAGTGTTCAAAAACGTGTACAAATAATAATATAATTCGGCGAAGGAAAACATTTAGCGTGAAAATTGTTTCCCAACTCGCGGTGTTCAAAAATGTTGCCATCTCGCAATTGCTTCCGATTCGGAACGAACGGAGAATACTCACATCTCCGGTCTGTATTAGAAATGATACAGCACTGACCACGTTTTAGTAATTATTGTCCGTATTGAAAGAGATATAGTATTATAACTCGATTACAAAAATATTTCAAAAAAAAAAAATAATTCGCTAAAAATAATAAAACAAATAAGTAAAAAATATATATTGTTTTTTAATTTAAGAATTGTGTTATTTTAAATTAGGTACAAGTCTGGTAATAGCCGGGAGACGAAAGACCCAACGGGGATTATTTTGTATAATTTAATATGCTAAGGGTACAGCAGCAGCAGCAGCGCTTTCATGATTTTCTAGCTAAGGTTGAGCCACTGGAGGATATATAAAAAAAAAAAATATATATATATATTTAAGTAAAACAGAAAAAGTTTTAGCTATTTTTTTTTTGTTTTTTTTACGTAACGTAAAGAATTTTTTTTTGCTAAACGAATTTCAAAATCTACGAAGATTTTTTCCTTCGTCGGTGTACTTTCCCCGTTGTTATTATTATTTTTTTAACGGAGTTATTAAAAGCGACGACGAATTATTAAATTTAAAAACTCGACAAGCCGTTTGATTTATATTTTTGTTTTAACCGCAGTATATGACGTTCATTCGTTAGTCGTTGTCAATCATATATAATCCGAAATCTGATTTTCGTTATAAAACGAAAAAAAAAATCGCCTAATTTAAAAAAAAATACAAAATTCAGTAAAAGTCGTCGATGGCGCAGCGTTTCAGAAATTTTTTTTTGTTATTATTATTATTATTTTCACATTTTAACGCGAGAATATTATTTGTGTGAATAAGAGCAACGAAATTCGCAAATCTTCGTTATTATCTTTTTGTTTTTTTTTTTCTTACGAGTATTTAAATAAACGTAGTGAAGAGAATATATTGTTGAAAGATTTTTATTTTTTTTTTTTTAAAGAAATTTGTTTCTCAGGTGTTGAATAATATCGATAGATGTACACAATATTATATATATATATATCGCTACTTAGAAAACGAATAAATTATTATAAAAATATAGAATTAAATTTTCAGCTATTAAACGCACTATTGCGCGTACTGTTGTAAATGGTGCCCGCGACGAATTCGTAAAGCCCGTAAACGCCCGTTAGAATAAGTGTCGGGGAAGTGGACTGGGCCTGTACCCAGTGCGAGCACGAGTCAGAATGCGAGAGCCGGTGATGATTTTCAGTCTAAGCAAGGCTTATCAACGAATTAAAAATGATTTACGACGAGCGGATCATTATTATTATTATTATTATTATTATTATTATTATTATTATTATTATTATTATTATTATTATCGTTATTATAATAATAATAATATTATTGTGTATAACGAATTTTGCGCTTTGCGGGAGATCGACTGCAGAGACGAATTCATATCGCGACACGCGAACACCACTGACGGCGGCCCGTGTTTATTGTCCCGAGTCTCGAGCGTATACTAATCCCGGTCAGCTCACCACGGATGTGCCCACGGAGTCCCGAGATAAGTCGTACGGATTTCGCATCGTCCCCCGCGCCGGATCTTCAGTGCGGAAACCACAGACGAAAAATTCACCGGCCCCTCATCTAATCATCATAATGTTCGATTTTATTTCCGGTATTGGGCACCCACCGGACGTTATAATATTATGAACGATTCGGAATTCGTTAAAATTTGAAATTATACATAAACGAAATTAAACCAAAACGTATGAAAATACCGGGTTTCGTGTGTAGATACCGTAGGCAAAAAGTTACAAGGGAAACGTCACTAGGATGACGGTTACGCGTAAAAAGACATGTTCATAATGTCTGGTATATTATGTTACGTTTCACATGAACGACTTTAGGAATAGTTAGACGAAATATTCGTGTATTGAATACACGTAATAGAATAGGAACGTTTAGAAAAGTCGTTCTCTCACGTCGTGCGGCCCGTTCGTTTTATTCCTGCAACGGATAAAAAAAACTCGAAAATAGAGTCGGTCCGCGTATATTCAAACGATACTTATATCTAATAACGTAGTCTCGATAAACAATAAAAAATATAAGCGAAAATCATTACCGTTACGGTTTTAAAGTAGTTGATAAAAAATTTTTTGAAAAATTCGCCTCCTCTCATTACACGATTTCTAAATCCGCCGCTGTACTGTCCTGTTAAACGAAAACACGAGTTTCCGCAGAAATCTTCAGAACGAAAAAAAAACACACGCACACACAGCAAACGGTATAAAATTTCTCCGAATCCGTTTCAATTGTTTCTCATCGCGAAGTGCCCGCCGTCGAACGAACGATTTTCGTTTCGCGTACGACGGTCGGAGATTATAAAAAGAAAACTACGCGTTAATCGCGTAAAGTTTTTTTTTTTTTAACGTCAGCGGCTGGCCAACGAGTTTCCGGCGAGAAATACCGAATTGCAAGTACGGAGAGGACATTGGAAAAAAAAATAGAAAAAACACCGAGAAACGTTGGTTTTTGTCGTTCCACGGTTTTCGGAGACTGTTTTTTTTTTTTTTTTCATTTTTGATTTATTTATTCGAATACGAACGCGACAAACGGAATGTTCGGAGATTACCGGCGCACGTTATAAAATAACCATAAGCGTTTAGTACACGTATTGTTCGTGGCCGCAATTGAAACGGACGGTGAGAACGTGAGAACGAAAAGAGGGTGAGACGCGCGTTGTTGTATTGTGTTTCAATAAAAGCGGGAGGCTGCGCGCGCGCACGTTTCAAACGCGTCTGCATTCCAACAATATATTGGCAAAAATTTTAGACGGATATTTTCGTTAAGATCGTCCGTTTCGCGACAGTCGCGTTCGGTTTTGAAAACAATTTTCGAGAGAAAATTAAAATCGGGAGAATATATATATATATATATATATTTTTTTTTTTTTTTGGTAAAAATTCAATTGCGAATCGGGAGAAACGTCGTCATATTCACGCTGAAACGTGTAAAATGTGTCCCGATAAATTGCATTTGTTTTAATATTCCGTTTATATAAAATTCGATGTACTCGGGACGGAAATTTTGTTGTGTTGACTCAAAAACGCACGAGCCAAAATAATTAATCAATCCGTGGTATAATCCGTATCTATAATATTTTCTACTCGATATGAAGACTAGCGCGTCTTAAAACGCGATTAATATTGTTCCACAGCGTTATATTTAATTCGTGTTTGCGATATTTTCCCCCTTTTATATATCGTTCTACGAGATTTTTTTATTTTTCCAATAACGTTACTTTCTCTATACTCTTCGGGTAACGGATGTAACGTCTCCGAAGTCTTTCATCATTTTCGATGAGTTATAAAATTCTATTGGACTAACCAAATTATATTAGACGGTCCCTCTCTCTCTCTCTTTTATATATATATATATATATATATATATATATATATATATATATATATATATAATGCGCGTAATAACAATAATAATGAGAAAAAAATGTAACGGACGAATTTCGTAAAAACTTTGATGAAAGACATCAATTAAAATTAACGATTTTAAACTGTTCAAAGTTTTCCGTTGTTTTTCGTACGAGAAAATAGCGTTTGACGGAAACAAAATAATTTTTGCGTAAAACATAAAAAAAAAAAATAACATAATAACATTACCAACGTTTTGAACTATAAATTATAAACGACGCAGTTGATATTTTTACGTTTTTAAGAACACTCGATATAGTTTAAGTAAAGAGAAGAAAAACCTCGTAATTTCTTCCTATTAAGACGCCCCAATCGTTTGTTTCGCATATAGTATTCCTAATATAATTAAATATATATATTTTTTTTTAATTGAATTTTTATTTTTTAATTAGTTTCAAAATGTGAAAATGTTTTATTCGAAACAAAAACAAAACGGAACTTAATGAATTAATACAATTGTGATTATGTAAATATTTTTTACTATTGTATATTCATAAGTTTTATTTAGTTTCGCCTCGTAAACGTTCGTAATGAAGTCCGTTTAAATAAATATTTAAAAAAAAATTAACGCTTTTGTCCATAACAGCGAAAAACACGAAAACAAGTTAATAAAACGAACGTATTTCGAATTTCGTGTTCTATAGGATTCCGGGGGAATTTGTTCAACAATAATTTTCATCGGTCTGCCCACTACTCCGCTCTTCATCGTGCACATTTATTCGTCCATTTTCGAAATAACGACGCCATTGTCTGATTCTTCCTTCGCTCATTATTGTATGTCCATAAACTAGGCACAACTCCCGATGGATTTCAGCAGCCGAAGATCCTTTTGCACACGAAAATCTTATCACATCACAACTGGCCGGGAGAAACGATTACATCGCAGACATTGTTGGTGTTAGCACGCACGGACAGCCAAACGACTACTGAATCAAAACCGTAATTGCGCAATAGCTCGGGAAATAGTCATTAGACGATGCCGAACGTTTTCAACGCGTTTCGACGTGCTAACATTGAAAATATAAGCAGACGGCCATTACTTGTCGAATATGCCTCGTAATGATAATTGTAATTGAAACCGACGAAATCAAAAGAAGTTTTGTCCGAGTAATAATCGCCTGAAATATTATAATAATAATAATATCGCGCGCATACAATAAATTAATACATTCTAAACGTCTGAATACTGTAAACTTGCACAGTGTTCAACAGACTATTCATAATGCATATTATAATATAGACAAACGTTATCTATTTGGTTTGTATTTGAGCAAATACACAAGGTGAAATCGATTTTACAACATTATATAATATGTTAACCAGCCGTTAAATAATATTATTTACTGCATACTCGTATACGAGTTTTGCCCGCGCGTTTCAATTCAAAATATATATTTTATGTACATAAATTATACATATTTTATACCGTACAGTGTGTGTGTGTGTGTGTGTACTACACGCTTATGCATAATACGAGTGTATTATTTAATCATATTTTATCGTCTCGTCGACTGTAGTAATATTGTTAATTTAAAGGGGTTGGAGGAAACGGTGGTTTTTTTTTTGTATACCGCGCATTTTACACGCCCGCCACGGGCGCGGCGGAGTGGCAACTGTTAAATCGAGGCTCACACACAATTTTTCCCTCTTGTCTCGAAAATATTACGTTTCTAATGTGCCGTACGTGTACGCATTAAGTACCTAACAATAATTCATATAAGTCATTGAAGACGTTTTTTTTTTTTTTTTTTTTTTATACGAAAATTTACAACGTATTCTGTAAAACGTATAAGAAAAACACGTTTTATTAATTTTTTAACCTTTGAAATATATTATATATACGAGTATATAAAAAAAAAAAAATACGTTACCGAATAACATTATCTGTTACAATAATTTCGATAACCGTTTAGAATTTTCTTCAATTCATTATTACGATTTCGTTATTCCCCGCCTCCGGATAATATATATTTTTTTTTTTATCTATCGCCATTACCAATAACGACGCCGAATTAGTCGTTGAAATTTCGCACGCCATTCTTCTTTTACGTTCCTTATACGGCGTAAACGATCATTAATCGTCCGACAACGCTCTTATTATTCATTACCGTTTTGTAATTACGTTAATTTATACGCTAATAGACGAACTATAGTTGGACGAAAAGCGTATCGATCATAAATGTTATGTGATTTACGCGTATTGGAAAAATTCATTTGTACTCTACAAACCGCGTGTACTACTTACTCGTGGGTATTACGTAAAAAAAAAACGTATAGACCAGACCGTATTATATAACGCGTTATTCAGGCCATACGGAAAATTTCCATTTCCAGACCGTCCATTTCGTCGCCTCTGTGCGTCTTCCAAGCGCCGCCGTACAATAAACAGACCAGAAGTAATCGTCCGGTAGTCCAATTTTTTCGTTTCTCAAAACTCGTTCGCAGGTTATATCGGGAAATTCATTCTTCTTGTCTTCTGCGACACCTTATTACATCAGTGTAATAAAGTGTTTTTTTTTTCGTAATAAAATCATAACGGATTAACACTACTCGTTCGTAAAATGCGCAGCATATCCTCGAAATGGAGGTTTTTGAAATTAAAATTGTTCGTTTACCATCATTAATGATGAAGGAAATTTTCAGTACTCTTTATTGCACGTTCAAACGAGTGTTCGAGTGTGACGCGACGCAGCGCGTATTCGAACAAGGCAAGTTTTGTTAACCGTAAAGTAATTAAACTTCTTTTATATTGAGTCTATATGAAAAAAAAAAAATAATAATGTATGGTTTTTTCTTTTTCTTTTGATATTATACAGAGTGTAAAAAAATTTTTTTTTATAATAATCTTCATCGCGAATCATTATGTTCATTGTATTTTAATAATGTCGTTTTATACTTCTGAATGCGCGAATTCGTTGAATTCCAACAGTAACATATAAATTATTTTCACTCAAAACACATTTGAACGAAACGAATTATAATCTTTCCATATATACATATATATATTATGTTATAATAAGGTCCGTTCAAAAGAGTAATACGCGTTAATAGTTTTATACAAATTCCATAAATTCCACCTGCAAAGTTTCGTGAGTTTGTCAAATGAACACGACTTCCATTTAAAGTCACTCGTTTTCAATACTCGCGGTAACTGTATATAGTAACGTTATAAAGGCCAACTTTTGCAAAACACACACACACACACACGCGACAGTAATCACATATTATACGCTAATGACAATTTAACAACCGCAACTCGCTAAAACACACACACGGACTTCGGTGCATTTATTATAAACGGTCTCCGTTCTCTCTCACATAATTCGCAGCCGTTCTTCACACCATCGTATTCGAATTTCGAATAATAATTCATTCGTTATTTATTTATTTCGTTACAGTATTTCTAAAGGCATAACCATAAGAAAACGTTCTATAATTTTTTTTTTTTTTTTTTTTTTTAAACGATATCGAGATGGAAACGAGGGATCTTCGCCCCGGGCAAATTTTTATAAGGCGTCCTCAAAAAAAAATTCAATATGCTAAATACTATTTTACATATAGGTATTGTTTAAAACGACTTATATTTATAAAATTGTGGATAAAATAATTATTCGGACACAATTATCGATAAATGTATTATTATTTCTTTAAGTGCGTATAGTGATTCTTAATTATTCTAAATATTTTCATAATATTTTACTATTTTGGAGTGTGATCGGATTTAGAACAGATGATCAGCGTTTTGACCGAAAACAAAAAAAAATGCCCGGCTTTCGCTGGTCGTCTGTCCGGGGCCCAACCACCCGGTCCACCCGTATCTTGGGCCGGGCCTGATCTTTATAAACGGTTCCCGTTATCAGCCGTTTTACGTTAAATAAGATGCTGTGGAATTCAACCACTGTTGCAGTAAATCCCTATTGGGAGTACTTTCAATTAACGCCGTCTTCGAATTCTGCGCAAAAATCGAATATCGACGTCGTACATCGGAGTAATGGGGAAATTACACGACGGCCGCGGGTAAATCTTGTCGAAGTATTTTTACGATAAAAATTATAAAAGTTTTTTTCAACGCCGCCGTTAAATCGAATTCGTCCACCAACGCGTTGGTTTAAAAAAAAAACCGTTACGACATCGCGCGTTATTTATTTAAAACGTAATTTCCCATTACGATATCCGTTGTTTCTAATATTTTACCCTCGACGTATTTCTCGTACTCCATCATTTCAGTAAAGTTTTTTCAATCACACTTAACGCATATCCCCGTATCTGTACCTAACCGCTTTGGCATTTCGTAAAATATAAATAATACAGTTAAAACGATTTTTAGATATAGACGAAGAATAATGACGTCGGTATTAAAAAAAAAAAAAAACTTTGTTAATCAAAATCGCGGTGTACTCATAATACAGAGCATTATAGCGAAGTTAATTTTTTCCATTAAATCAAAACTGTATACGACAAAAACGTTTTCACAAATCACATTTTCAAAAAAGTTATTATTATTGTAAGTAATCTTTTATAAATTTTTCACCACAAGAAATGTTTGTAAAATTCATAAATATTCGCAGCCTTTCTCTCTATTGAACCGTATGGATTTTCAAAAGTTATTTACCGTTTGAATATTACGACGAATCGATGATGGAATCCGTAACGCGTCGTCTCTCGATAAATTTACACTCATAGAGTAACCTGCGTGCACACACGGTTCAATATATGTAAACAATTCACGTACGTATAATTTGTAAAGTTGAAAATATTCCGGCATTGGTCTCAGTGTATACATACGTATATCTTTACCCATTCCGTGTGCTGAGAATTCTTAAAACGGTTAGACGTTTCGCGCGGGTTACTAAAATATGAATATCAAAGGATGCGAAATACGCGATTCGGTTCTTTCGGAGATACTGCACGCGTGCGACTATATTAACACATAAAACGAGAAATTTTATTTCATTTTTTTCGTATACGTTTCGTGGTACGGCGTTTGTTTGGGAATGATTATGACCTGAAAAAACAAAAAGTATGAAAAAAATAACGAGTTAACCTTGGGTTTTGTTTTAAATTTCCACGACGTATTCCCTTAAACTACTACGTATTTAGTGACGAGATTTTTATTAAAAACAAATCGAGAAAACTGTATGGCAGCGCGTTTTTAACGATGACTGTGCATAATAATTTTCCGATTCAAAATCAACATACATGTTTCAGTGTAAACAAAAATCGTAGTAAGTCATAGCACATTGGATTCTACAAGTTAGTTATAAACACTATCAGCTTTCCGTGCAGTATTATTATTATTATTATTATTATTATTATTATTATTATTATTATTATTATTATTATTATTATTGCAGCGATGGCCGGCGTTAATATCAGCAGCACTCGGGGTCGTTATTTTTTTGCAAACATTTTTAAAACTCCATTATCATAATTATAATAATAATAATAATAATAATAATAACAATAATAATAATATACAATCGATTTTTTTTATGCTCGATTAAAAAATAAAAAGCATTTCGAGAGTTCGTTTCGTATCGCCTAAGAATCTAAAACTGAAATCAAATAGGTGTATAAATTTTACAGCGATAGTTATTTTTAACAATCGCCGCAGAGTAAACGTTTCTTATATTCTAAAAAGCGCTAATTCCTCGGAATACTCGTATTAATCTAAAAACAAATGTGTTCGCATTGTGGTATATTATAATAACAAATTGTTATCTAACGAAGAAAGCTTTTATTATTTTGAGCATTTTTAAAACTTTATTTATTTTTTTTTTTTTTTTTGTTAGACGGACATTCCAACGTAATTAAACCATACGCGCTGCGTACGTTTGTTCGATTGTTAAATGTGAAATGTTACATTGTCGAGAATAATTTCATTGCGCTTATTGTGCCCATATCGTGTTGTTTTTATTTGAACGCTAATATAGACAAAATATTATTTCTTATAGACAACTCCTACGGTGTATAAATTTAATATAATTCATATTTATGGCATTATTCGTTAAGAGAATAAAACGTAGAGGCACACGTTCGGAACATGTTTAATATACTGTTTCCCTGTGTGTGTGTGTGTGTGTGTGTGTAGTGTATTCTAGTTCGTCGACGTACGAATAAGTAGGAAAATTAAATCGTATATTTTGTTTAATGTACTTGGAGCCGGTAACACACTGGAGGAATTCATCGATATTTGGTAAAAAATAAACCAAAGATCACCACGATCGCCGGCTACCGGTATGCAGTTAGTATTGCCGGAAAACGTTTGTTTTGTCGAATATTTCCAAAAAAAAAAAAAAAAACCACGAGATTCACACACGTATTTCAATAGAAAATCAACAAAATAGACTTTTTCTAACCGAATTTCATTTTTTTTTCTCTTATTTTGTTTCCATGTATACTATGAATCATCGATCGGTTAAATTCATTTTTCGTTCACTTTTCACGTGGTTTAACTGAAGGCATTTAAGCCGACTCCTCGTCCGACTTCACCGAGTCAATTGTTTTTCCCATAATTTTGTCAAAAAAGAAAAAGAGAAGTAACCATTATTGTTTCGATGAGAAGACAATAATAAATCGTTTGAATAATCCTCGTTTGAAGGAGAGAGAGAGAGAGTACGGCGTCACGCGACACGTCGGCTCTTCATTGTGTATGTGCGCGCGCGCGCGCGCGTCTTCCGACCGGAACGTTTTTTTTTTCTTTACCATACAAACCGCACGCGTCTCTCCGTCTCCGTCATAAACGCGCGCGTCCACTATTATTATACGTGTTTGTTGTACGCGAGCACATTTGTAACATGTGCACGACTGCGTGTTTAGCACGCGTTCAATATACAAATGCGTAATATTATATCGTTCATTCGGACGGAAAAACGACGACGGAGCCTTGCCCTCGCGCCGTGCCGGTCGTCTACCGTTGAGATCCGAGATCCGATCTCGTCTTTTCGCGGGGCCGCGAATTCCTTCACCGCGAACACCGGACACCGGCGCGCTGAACGAAACGACACTTTGTGCGATCGGCGTTTAGGCAATTTTGGACGAGTCGACTCGTCCGTCGACGATCTCATCCGTTTATGATTGACCGCTCGGCTTGTGCTCGGGGAGTCAAAAAAAAAAAAAAATTCACGGGTCTTATTAAAAAAAAAGTCATCGCCGCGTGCGCGCAGTGATCACACTGCGATTGTCGCGTTCTAATGCTTTTAAAATTGTCGGAATCTAACGTCTCGTCGTTTTGATTTCTCGAATACGTATATTTATACGAGAAAAACGTGCGAAATATTCGCGTTCCCCTCCCACGCTCCGGCCGAATCGAACGGTTCATCTCGCGGAAACGCTGCTGTTATATTCATTATTTATTCCGCCGGAGATTCTCTAATTGATATAAAAAGTAAATAAATCGCTCGTGACATTATGTGCACTCGAACGAACACACTCGGCTGTCTGTCCGCTGAATTTGTCCGGACGGACTACCGCGCGGGCGCTTTAAAATCACACGCGCGTTTTCGGACGTCCACGCGTGACGTATACCACCGTTCTCCGCAGTGGAATTAATGGATAAAAACTAATAATCAAACGCCGGAAAAAGTGCTTCGACCGAGACCGTTTTATAATGTTACCGAGCGCAAATCGATTTCTTCCGTAAGCGGTACTGACGTAGTAGTAAACGCGGCGAGTACGTAAACGCAAGTATTTATCGTATTCGAAACGGTCGTACACGCATGCTGTCCGATAAATAAAGTAGAAAAAGATATACTGAATAATGAAAAATGAATTTATTACCTTAAAACGTTTGCAACATAAATTTGACGTATTTTTCTATTTTTCCCACATACAGTCACCATTCAAATTGATGCATTCTTCTCAACGGTGGAGTAACTTGAAAATGCCATCTCGGAAATGCGCAGCACATTTTCCATCGAAGAATTTTTGGAACCCGACGCGCACAAACCTGACGACAATTTAATTTATCATGGACGATATTCATGCACAGTGGTCTTCGGGAGATCGAGTCGTGTGGCCATTTCCCGTATTTTTGCCCGTCTATCCGATCGTAGCAGTTTTTCGACCGTCTCAATGGTTTCGGCGGTAGACGTGCTCATTGTTCCGTCGATCACTTCTTGCCTCATCTTCAACACTCTCTCGATGCGAATTAAATTCTCTACACCAAACCGATACACATTTTCGAGACATCACGCGCGGACCGTAAACTTCGATTATTTTTCGACGAATTTCAGTCGGAGAAACATTTTGAAAATTAAAAAATCGAATGAGACGACGGCACGGACTTCTTCTTTCGTGCTACTTAAATATTGGTTTTCCGTGTTTATTATTACGTAGCTGACGGAAGACGGAAATTATAATAGTCGTAACGCACAGAATACGTCGTTCGTTACATAAATTATCACTTCTGGAAATTTCACGCCATTGTTTACATTAAAAATAACTTTAATACATTCTTTAAAAATATAACTGAACACGATTTTATTTTGATATATTCGGAATTCTGTTTCTTTCGGATATTTCGATTAGGACTCCGTTTCTTCTCGCCAATAGGTAAATTCTAAAAGCCTGTTACTGTAAAAATCAATTTCCGATTTTAAATATTGTAACGTTTCATTAAACGAAATTGTTATACATACTCGTATATATTGACCGTTCAAAGCAATTATACTTCCGAAATGGAATTTTCGAATAAATCATTCCGATTCTCTGCGGCTGCAGATGATGTTCACTAATACCGTTTCGCGCGTGACCGATAAAGTCTTCATAATATCGTTTTCTTTAAAATATAGATAATTGAAATAATGCGTGTTTGCCATCGACTGCGGTTAGGTCGTCAAACGTGCCAATATAAATTTGGTACCGAAAACTTTTTTTATTTTATTATTCTCAATTTTTGGTCCTCCAGGAGCTTTTTACCCGAAATCTCCCATATTTTTCCGGTAAATGCGTCCGTCACTGACGAGCTGTGTAATACAATAGAGTTATCCGATATTCGGATCTCCGCGTCTATATTCCAGAGTAAAAATATCGATTTTTCAATTTTCCCACGTAATTTACATCTGTTTGACGTTTTTTTTTCGCGCGAGATTGCCAGCGCCCCCTGCAAAGCATTATCATACGATACACATAATAATATGACATATTCTATGCACACACTTTATTCTCGATTTCGTTAAGAGAACCGTTGTACAGACAATCGAAAACGTGCAACAGCCCGATTGTTATTATAAGTGTAGTACGGTGAAAATACAGGAAACGTTCAGAACTTGAAATGTTAAAAACGTTGTGTTTCACGGGGGAAAGAACCGTGACAGCCAAAATTATTGTACTGAAAAAACTAAATTACAATATTATTTATAAGTAATAACGGAAGTGTTTTTGAAACGCCATTAATTCTTAAGAAGTTATGAGATTTAAAAAAAAAACAATTTATTTTTTAAAATGTTTATAACTTTTTAAGAATTAATGATACTAAAAAAAAACGGTTATGTTACTGTATATGTAGGTAATAATCGTAATTTATTTAATGTATAATATTTTATGCATAAAGTATGACTGGATTAGCTTTCAGAGTTCTTTCTCGCTCGCAAAGCAATTATTTTGATGAAAATCAAAACGTTTTCTTAAAACCGTCGTCATGCAGTGTAACTGTAATGAATACGAAGAGACGAAATCTGGGAAATAATAACGTTCACTAATAATTATCGTCAACAATAACACGAAAAATATGATTACTTGATTTTATCCACGTCCACAGCGTATTCTAAGCTATAATAAATGAATGTCGAACGTTTTCTTTAAACATTCATATAAAATCGTATACGGTTTTATTTTCGATCACTCTTCGCGAAATTTTTCGTGTTTTTTTTTTTGAACAATTGTCGTTGCAACAATTTAATTTCTATCTAAATATATAGCGATTTACACTGAACGAAGCGTGTGATTTCCGAGGAAATAAACGATATAATTTATATTTAACGGTCGTTAAATTCTGCGCGAATTGAAACGAAGATAGTCGTAGTAGTGGTTGTTGTATTATACTTTGAATACTTTTTCGCGTGAAACGAGTGCTCAACACGCCATTGCCACGAGAAATAAGTTATATCGTCGAAACGACGTATATACGGTCGGTATTTTAAATCGACGCGTTTTTCCACATTCCCTACAGTAGTTTCCATAATAGTTGGACCGGAATTTTCGTGTTTTATTTTGCCGAAAATATATCGCGGTATAATTTTAAATAAATTTTTCTTTTTCTCGAAACACACTACTTGCCAACTCTGTAATTTCGTTTCGTTACGTCGATGACGACGAACATAACGGAATTTTTTGCGATAAAACGTTAATCGATTTCAAGCCGAAACTCCCGAGTACGACGACGGTTGTACTCGTGAATAATTGAACGACTATTACAACTCGCGCATATTGTTATGTAGGTACGAGAAACCGTTCTCAGATGCAGCAGATCTCGGGGATTTAAGCGTATAACAATACAATACCGATTTATAATTCAACACTCGTGTCGTGTACACTGTACACACACACACACACACACACACAAATTCGACGTTTTAATACATATATTAGTATAGTACGTGTAATATTAACACTGGAAAATGGTCGCCTTACCGCAGAGTATTAGTCGCGATTTTCTTGAAACCGTCGATTCTCCTCGTTCGTCGAACATATGACGCCGAAACGCGCACACTTCACGAACGAATATTATTATAATATATATTCTAATAATAATCAGTGGTGGAGAACTTTCAGTTTCTCTCCGCGGGAGAGGGAGGGTTAAAATAAAACATTGAAACATTATATATATATGTGATTAATTTAAATACAATTAGATAATAGATAAATTACTCGTCGAGTATAATTCGGTTGTTTCGATATATATTTATCAAGAAATTTACAGAAAACCTTTGCAGGGATCGTACGACGCCGCGCCGTTTGAATTGTATTTTTATTTTTTTTTAAACGCGATTAAAAGAATTTGTGTATGTGTATTTTTTTTTTTTTTGTCTTTTTACGATTTTCCATTTCGACGACGATAATAGCAAACGGTTCGGAATTTAATTTCTGTGTCCACATAAACTCTTCTTATACAATATTAGAAATGTCTGTTTTACCGAGAAAAGTCGGTTGGGTTTCCTCCAGACAGTTTTTAGATGGTTTTAACTCGTCCCTTTTAACTCTCGGAATTCTAAGAATCGGTCGACGACGGACTCTTTTCCCATATTATATAATATTATTGTATTATTCACGTTCATTTGATCCCGCGCCTATTGTCGTGAAGTCTGCAGGTTTTCGCTTAACGTCTGTACCGCGTATATACGAGGACAGAACTCGATGATTTAATAATGCCCAGCCCCGAAGATAATAATTACTAAACTTTTACTTCAGCGTGTATTCGTGTACGGCTCAAAGCGGATTGCGACGGGACGACGAGTAAACTTTGCGGGGACAAATACGTGTTGTTTTTTTTCTACTTTTGTATTTACGTTTTACCCCCCCTAAACGAATACGCGATAGACGTTTATTTTTTCTTTCTCCGTAATAGCACAGGGCGTTTTCACGTTTCGTCCGACTTACTATAATATTTTAGTCTATAGAAAAATAATATTATTTCGATTTCGAGCGGATTCGAGTCGATTCGACGTATGTATTCGGTAAAAAAAAAAAAATAGATAAATAAAACCACTAAGAACATCCTCCATAGACATTTTTGTTTTTTTTTTTTTTTTTACTCTTTATTACAGGGATTCTCAACCATTTTCGTCGTCATTAAATACCGATACAGTCACTTTTATAATCAATACGAGTTTCCCGTACGTTTATTAAGACAATCAACGTATTTTTTTTTATACATTTATTAACATTTTTTTATTGTTTGATATAAATCAAAATAAAAAAAAATATATATATATATCTGAATTTTTCGATAAAACTTGTTTATTTTGTACAAGAACATCAATTCGGCCGAATGGTAATTATTATTTTCACTCGTAAATCACTTTAAATTACCATTTTTGTACTAATTTTCGGTAAAAAAAATTAGAGTCTATTATCTATCGGTGTATAACCGAATTGTTATGAACGCGTCTATACGGCTTTTTTTTTTTTTACTTAAAAAAAAACCTCGTTATTTTTCAGTGAAATCTAATTGTGCTAAACGTCTCTGAGATTGCGTCGGATTATTGTCAAACATTTTTTTTTTCACGAAAAATATTCATTAAAAACGAAAATCGTTCCCGTTATGTATTGATTGTACTTCTCTCTCTCTCTCTAGTAATAAAATAGGTTTTTTAAACAGACGAATAGAAAGAAAATTGCGATCGTTTTTTTTATTTCAAAACCCGGCGGCGTTATATATTTCACATCGAACCGAAGGATACTTTCGATTTGCAGGGACGGGGGTGGCCGACGAAAGCTACAAAAAAAAAAAAAAAAAAAAACGTGAACTACAACACTAATTTACCAGAGAGAAACAACTTTTTTTCTTCTCACATAATACGTCCAGTTTAATGACGGAAGCGTTTCACTGGCGACGATTTTACAAACTACGTTACAATTGCAATAATCGACACTGTTTTTTTATATTATTGTTTTTCGATGGCTTATATACGACTATGCGTCCTAAAGGCTACGATGAAATCAATTCGAATCGTAACGTTATCGACGAAACGTTACGTAAATGGTCGGCATAGTGTTGTCTTTGATGGAAATGCGATGTGTCGATTCTTAGAGAAATTTTTGAAAAAATTCCATCGTCACCGATTTGTTTGCCGCCAATAAGCACCAGAAAGTGACGGACAGTTGCGGATTTAGAGAGGTAATGTTTTAAAGTAATCCATTTGGAATTATGTCAAAAATTTTTTTTCCGTTAAATTCCCTTAAGTATTGTAAAATCCAGATTACGTCCGCAGCAAACTTCAGATACGGGATTTACTGACCGTAGAAAAAAAAAATTCAATTTTATTACACGAATTTCATAAACTAATTTATCCGCATTTATTGAATTCCGTTTTTTTAACGTTTAAAATAATTATTTAGTAACCGTTAATTCGAGTACACAGTTCGAACGAAAGATTATTGAAATCGACGATAAATGTATCGCTTAAAAGCGCGTATACGATTTTTTATTTTTTGCATTTTTCTTTCGTCAAAATCAATCTCCCTCGAAATTATTATAATAGCAATTACTGTGTTTCTTTTTCTTCTTGAAAATATATAATTAATAATTGAAAGTGTCGATAATACATATATTTCGATGGGTTCCGGTGAAGAGTGTGTATTATAAGCGAATATCAAATTAGACGAAAAACCGGGGGAAAATTAACGCGTAACGAAAATCAAAAACTTTACGCGCTCTAACTGAAAATGGCTATTATTTTTCGTGACTATTATTATTATACGTACACCAAATACGACGGTTTATTTTTATTTTTCCTTATATATTTAATAGATTGAAGTGACTTTATCGTGTCAAAGCGATTTGTTATTTTTATCGGCGTAGAAAAAATAGCGAACGACGAATCGTTGTGATTTGTACTTGCTGAAAATCTACATTAGCACTTCTCGTGACGAAAAAAAAAAAATTCTAAATCCTCCATCGTGCAGTACGGGTAATCGATGATGATGATGATGACGACGATAATATGATTGAATTGTTTACGCTCGCGATCACGGCATACAGATGAATGAATCGTTGCCGTTGTTCATAAGAAGGATCCCGCAGTGAATAATATTCGAATACTGACGGTTATCGGATTTTTATATTCACGTTTCTCCGTTATTTTTCGGTTAATATATTATTTTCCCTTCCCCCCTCCCCCGTTAAAAGTTTACTGTTTACTATATACATTGTATGGTGTAAAAAAAAAAATAAATAAATAAATCGAAAATATCGGTTTATTTTTTTCTACTCGAAGGCGTATAAACTACTGAGTGTTGGTTTCCGAACGCTTTCGGAATACGTATTTATTTTTTTCTTTTGTTCAACAATTAATTGGAAACGAAAACAACAAAATAAATAATACAAATTCGTTTTGATTTCTGTATTATATTATAATACAAAATGACGACGTTACAAAAAAAAAAAAAAAAAGAAAAAACTAAAATTTGTATTTTTTATAATGCGTATTATACATATTATAATAATCAAAGAAAACAATAAACGAACATTATCGAAAACTCGTCGTTATCGCCGATCCGGAAATGACGGTGCTCAATTATTTTAAACAATCGTCTTTTGTTTCAATTATGATATTCTTACGTGTGATATTATTATATATTAAACGGCGACACACAGCACTCGTCGCGACGCGCGCGATACATAACACACTATTATTATACGCGATTTCGTTTAAAACACGTGTGACATTCAATGTGCACACTGAAAGGTGTTAAGTTCGTCGTCGGAAACAAAAAAAAAAAATTTAATTTCGATAAAATATCGAAAATTCGTTGTGTACGAACGATTCCAATACGGCTAGACGATTTTTAAAACGATAGTTTAAAAGTGTATTTCACAGACGCGCGCACACACGAGTCGCGTGGTCTTTAACGAAACACAATTAAACACGCGTCGCGCGCCGGCGGAGTGTTTTTAAAATTCACCCAAAAGACCACCACTTGGCTTTTGTGAACTCTGGAATTGAAAATTTTCGAGTAATTTTTTCGCGTACGCCATAAAAAATTGGTGGTCGACGTCAGTTTACAAATTACGACGGTTGGCTTTTACTGCGTTTTATTATTATTATTATTAATTTTTTTTCCAAACGCTTCGACCTCCGGGGGTCACGGTAAAACGATCAACGAAAAGCAACAATCATTATTGTTACTTACTACCGGCTACGAACTCGCATTTCCACTGGTCTGACCGACGAAACGCATCGTGTCAAATACTATGACCCCGTACGCGAGCATATATTATATATATTGTAAATGTATATAAATTGTTACAGTAGACGATGTCGTCGTTATGCGAACGAACGCGCTCTATTGAAACCCTTATCGAAACGATATTATAGTTTTGCGCAAACGATTTTGATTTATTTATATTATCGTGTACAGCATAGTATATATTTTTTCATAAAACCAGTAAACGTTGAGCGAAAACGTAACCGATAGAATGATATAATGATTGAAAAGTCAATGAAAAAATATTAATTACTTTTTATATTTAAAAAAAAAACGTACACGCGCGCATTATTACTGTTATTATTGCGGTATGCGTTACTACATTGTTGCGTTGTACTTAATAGCGAGATGAGAATAATTTCGTTTAAAATTAACTCTCCCCGAACAATCGTCAAACATTGGTTTTATGGAAAATGGAAATAATAATTTATATAGTCACTATACAAATATGCTATACGCGCGCGCGTAACAGAAAAGAAATACTATATGTATATTGTATATATATATATATAATATTATAATATTTGTATTGTGTTATCTCGTTACATACACATAATGTATTACGTATTATTATTATTATTATTATTTTGTTAAATCGATTTCGGGCAAAGGAAAAAAGTAAACTTTAATATAAACTTCAATATCATTCTAGAAGAACGTTATTAAAAAAAAAATATATATATATATAAAAAAGAATGATAAATATCAAATAATATAATATATTTTTATGTACGCGTACGTATATTACGATAATAATACAATATTATATTTATAAAGTATGTTCTAACGCTTATATACACACACACACATATATATATATTTGCACAGCACATTTTTCGAATATTTATTTATAAAAATGTATTTTAAACCGCATTTGACCCGCCGTTGTAGTACGCTGCCGCATTAACCCTCTCGTCGTCTTTTTCTCGTTTTCATATTGTGTCGACGACATGTCAAAAAAAAAAAAAAGATTATATTGACACACACACATACACTTCCGTCCATGATGATAATAATAATAATAATAAAATGTGTTATATACGAAAAAAAAAGTTATTTATTATACATATATATATATATATATGGTGTATTAACGTGTATGTAATATGTGTAGTGACGATCGACGACGCATCTTTTCTCAGCCCTCCACGAGAATTGTGTGTACGACGAGCGTCGGGATTCATATCGCATTCCCATTACAAATTCAAAAGGAGAAAAAAAGAAAAAAATATCACGAAATTCGCATACGACAATGACGAATACGACATTGCATTATATCATATTCATATTATTATTATTATTATTATTATTATTATTATTGTAGTTATAGTGTGACAACGACTACAAAAACATAACAAACGCTGTGCGCGCAGGTGGTGTGTTCTCGTCCGCGGCTACTGTTGCTTCTGGTATACATACGTATATTATGGGCCCTTCGAAGGTGGACGAGGGCGAGACTCGTATACGAGTATAATGTGATTTATTAGCAGAGGAGACGTCGAACGCGTTAATATAAATGACCTAATGTAGTAATACGTCATATTTCTAATATATTTTATATTACGCGCGCGTAGATTGTACGAAATTTTTTTGTGATCGGAATGAAAAAAAATAAAAATGTTTAACGAATGAAACCCATAGCGTTTATAACATTCGCCGTTTTCTTTTTTTTTTTTTTTTTTTTTTTTTTATTAGCGGTTTTTATGAAACGGATTTTTTGAAAGAAATCGTAAATCAAATATCAGTTTTAGAAACAATCGGAGTTTTCCACGATCGAGAAATACCTTTTATTCGTTGTATTATTTAATTATTCACCTAATCGAGACTTTTATAATAATATTACGATATTACGATGTGCATTGTTATTGTTTTCGATTTTTTTTTTTTTTAATATAAACGTTAATCAATAAGTATTAATTAAAATTTATTATGATAAGAGATGAATTGAAAATTTTTCTATAGCGATTGAAATTATTATTAGTATATCTCAAAACGATCGGTCTCCGTAAAATCGAGTACTTTATCGAATTCTCGTTATTGTACATAAAATAATAGTTTCGCGCCGTTTTGAAAACGGTCGTATAACACGTCGTGTGTATTTATTATTCGTAACCGCGGATATCAGGTGACACGGTGTCAATAATATGATTTAACACGGGTTATGGTGCGGGATGAACGGTGATGAAATCATGCAAACACAGAACTATGTTTTCTCGTATAACGTTATTTCGATTAAAATAGATTATTTTGATGAGAAAATCGTTGCCGATCAACGCGACACTTATATGAAAATTTCAAAAAGTACAAAAATCGCGTGTTTACGAGTTATACCGCAGTGTTATGGCCAGGGCCGGCCCGGGATAGGCACTTAGGGCCCCGGACAGACGACCAGCGAAAGCCGGGCATTTTTTTTTTTTTGTTTTCGGTCAAAACGCTGGTCATCTAAATTGCGATCACACTACGAAATAGCAAAATATAGTAGTATTGTGAAAATATTTTGAATATTTGAGAATCACTACGTATTCAAAGAAATAATAATAATAATAATACATTTATCGATAACTGTGTCCGAATAATTATTTTATCCAGAATTTTATAAATATAAGTCGTTTTAAACAATACCTGTATGTAAGATAGTATTTAGTGTGTTGAATATTTTTTAAGGGCGCCTTATGAGAATTCGCCCGGGCCGGCCCTGGTTATTATGGCGTTCGTGCTGCAGGGCGGGCACACGTTTCGTTCGTTTTTGACCGACGACGACGGGGGGGGGGGAGAATTGAACAAATTCGTCGTTTACCCGAAATTCGATCGCGTCCGTCGATAAAATATAATAAATAAACGCGCGTTCTCCTATATGAAAACAACGGGGTAATAAATCCCCGACGCGTGTGTCCCGCAGTCTCCCGTCGCGTTTAAAAATAATATTATTACGACGTCGTATTTGGCTGCGAAAAACGCGGTTTCTTTTTCTTTTTTTTTCCTGAACTCGCGAAACGCTATTTCGTAATATACGTCGCCATCTCGCGTGTCGTTGGTTTTTCTCTATATACGTATATATTGCATTTTTTTTTCCTTTTTGTTCTGTACACGACAGAACAAATAATCGAATTAGACGGTGGCGTTCTGAAGAGAAAACACCACGACGGGATTTTTCTCTCCACTCCTCGTCTTACATTTTACCGCCGTTTTCTTATCGGCAATCGACTTATTATTTTCATCGCCAGTGTAATAAAAAATGATTGTAACTGAAGAACTATTAGAAGAAGACATGTGGGGCGGGGGGAGGGGGAGGCGGTGATTGTCACTTGTCGACCCCGGAGGAAACGCGTATAATATAGAACGGAAATTTCTCACTAGATTTCTATAAAGTAATCGTAATATATTACTATAACTGTTTTTCCATATAAATAGATTGTGATGTTTTTAATAAATTAAAATATGATTCTACACGCGTTTTCTTAACCTAAACAAACACATCGTTTTACGTTAATAACTTGCCGATAAACTACATTGTGTTTAATATAGATAAAAGTATATTATTATTATTATTATTATTAATAATAATAATAAATAAATATTATTCAGTGTGATGTGTGTGTGTGTGTTACGGCTAAATATAGGTTTGTGCTGTGAAGTAAAACAGATCGGGAGAATCGCTACATTATACTATTTGTTTGCAAGTTATATTTGAAGACGTATCAGGTAAAATCAAGTTTACATATATCGGGTGAAATGGTCATTCTATCGCGTTAGAAAACCTACGAATGAAGATCGTGTGATATAATTTGGTTTGTACGAGCACACATCTACGCATCGTATGTCGTAAGTAACATTACGCACCGACGATAAATCTCGAGCCCAAAGTACTTTTTATCGACGACGATGACGAGAGCACTGACTTCGTGAAGTCTGAAACGATTTTATCTCGTTGACGTACGCGACAATCAAATACGGATTTGGTAAAAATTCCAGTCTCTGAAATATGACTTAAATAGGAAATAAAATATGCCGTTTATTTCCGGACGAACTCAAGACGTTTATGTCTTAAATAGCTGAACATCTTAATCATTGCTATAAATAGCCAAAAATTATGAGACATAAGCGTACTACTATATAGCGTACCAGCAAACGAAAATCCGAAAAAATAATCAATCGCTTTTTAACCGATGATTCTAAACGATAATTTTTATTTTCTTAAATAAGCTTTTATTATTATTTTTTTTTTTTTACACTATTCGGAATATTTTTTGAGGTACTTTGAATGCTAAATTAGGATATTATACCCACCGATGTCGCAACTAAAAATCACAATTATTGCAATCACGACAACTGTTCTCGCGAAACGATTTTCACTTTACGTCCATAATATGTCGTTATAATATTACAATGCCGTCTTTTCGGCAAACGACCATTTCCCCGTCGGAAAATTTCACATCGAATTTATACCGACCAAAATCCCAGTGTAATAATAATAATAATAATAATAATTGAATTCACGTTGATTGGGTATATAGCAAATTGTTAATTTCGCGATAAACGGACTCTGCTTTAACTCTGTCGTGGTTTAACAGGATTAAAACACGCGTGTTCATCGGAACGCATAGAAATAATCCACCGAAGTGGAGATAATATTTCAAAGTTTAACAATCGTATTATTTTCGTAAACGTAACAACTTGCGAAAAATTCAAATCTGTCGTGACTCGTAAAATACGAGTTTTGCGTTTTGCGTATGTTTTCGATTAAATTTTCCTCGTGTTATGTCACGTGTGTGTGTGTGTGTGTTTACACGCATCATCGGAGAGTCCAGGGGTTACCCCGAAATACATCTGGTCCTGATTGCGCTTTTGATTGATCGCGAAAAGTGTTCACATGACCAACGGTAATACGTGTGTGATCAAACGTAGAGCTGAAGATGAATTGTATTAATCATCGAGACAATTCATTAAAAATGGATTTCAATCGTAATTGCATTCGATATATCTCCTCCGACGCCTTCTTCTAAAAATGCTACTTACATAATACATTATATGGGATCGATATTTTCTCGTGAGAACAAAAAAATGTTTTTAAAGTAAATCTGTAGCAATTTGAATAAGACAATTAATAGATAAAATAATAGTCGTATTTCAGGTCTACTATTGTTGGCTTCAGAAACCATATATGTTCGAACGACGCATCGTTCACGTGGCCCGTTTTTTTTTTTTGAACAAATTTTTAACGGACGCCGGATATCAGTTGGCGATCTGTTAATACGTTTTACGTTGCAATCACTTAATACTTTGTTTCGAAATTCCGTTCCAATAATACAAAAAAAAAAACACCAGAGGCCGGACTCAACCCATCCCCGTCCTCTCGATTATTACGCCACTGGTAGGATTTACAGAATACATTCAAACATACGTATACACTTATTCCGTGGGAAAAATACATACAAACTGCGCGGAATTCGCGCGCAGTTTCCGACCGATACGATTCGATTGAACGCGCGTTCTTTTTCTTTTTCGACTCGTCCGTTTCGAAGCAGTACGGAAATCCATTTCAGCACCTCTGCAACATCAGCGTCCCGTCGCGCAGGGTATCGCGCACCGAATCGATTTGTGGATGAGATCCGCGTCATTTGTGCGGTCCGTCGCCGAACAGATAAACGCGTACTTAGGACCTGCGGCGTATGCGGGATAACATATATTATCGTGTAAATTCGGCGGTCAACCGGGACCGGGGGAAACTTTTAGGGATGACAATATTCGCGGGCGCGCAGCATCCATAAAGAACGCGCGTGCGGTTTGGCTGTGCGGTGCGGGTGAGAGAAGAAGGATATATGGACGAAAGAGCAAAAGAGAGAGAGAGAGAAAGAGAGTTGTGAGAGCGGCGAAAAAGAAGTAGCACGTAAATTAGATTTATCGAAAGCAAAGTTCCGAGTTCCGTATAAGAAGAGTTCAATCCATCGGCAGACGTTTTCATAAACTTTCTGTACCACCGTACTAATAAAACTTATATTCTTTTTAAAAGTATCCTTTGGAAATGCACTCACGCGAGCGAGTAGTAAATAGCGAACAGTCGTTAACGAGACGAAACCGACATTTTCCCTTATACACACACACACACAAATGACTTAAAACTCGGATTTTGATTCTCATAACGAATATACATAAAATGAAATACTATATATACGTGCATGCAAGGTTTGCAAACATTACGCATTATTATTATTAATTATTATTATTATTATTATTATTTATTATTATTATTAAGTCGTTGTCGGAGAAAAATTCGATTTTTAACATTTTTTATTTTTTTTGCCTTGTCCACGAAAATATCGTTTTCGTTCTATTTCAAACGTAATACAATATATTATACGACAATTTAATTTGAGAAATCCGTAGTTTTTTTTTCTCATAGATCATTTTGAACGATCTTTTTTGTTTCTTATTAGAAGTATTTATTAATTAATGAAGACGGGAAAAACTAACGCTGTCGTCGGTCAATGGTCTTGGAAGCCATTGATGAATTTATAATACTATTGTATAGCCCCAATAATGTTATTAGATTTCGAACCGTTACGAGCAAATGAATACTCCCGATTTGGACGAGTAAGAACCAATTGTTGATTACGGTTGGACAGTGAAAATAATAAAACGTGTAGAATCGCAAACGATTTTTTAGTCAGTTTTTTGAGGCGAAAAAACACGATAGTCTAGCGAATGGAATCATGGAGTTTTCGCGAACCGTCAGATTTAAAAAATAAACGTACGAGGAGAAATAGGCCGAAGCAAACGATGGCGGATGATTGTCGTGCGGCCAACCAGAGGAGTCTCCAAAGATCAACGCGAAAATAAAATCAGAGTGCGTCGCAGACAAGCCCGAGCCCGTGAGAATTTGAATGTTAACAAAATTTTAATATTCCTAATGGCCTTGTAAAAATTATTTAAATCTTATAAAAAAAAAAAGTCTCGTTAGTTCGTTCGTTCTCTTTTTTTTTTTGCGCATTATCATCGAAATACTCTTATGTTTGTGTGGTGCAATAATAACGTTACAGTGGCTCGTTAAAAAAAAAATGTACAAACGGGTTTCCAATAATAATTTATAATCGATAATAATCTTCTATTCTTCGGGCTGCTAACTGCGGTCCGATTTTACACGCCGACTGTAGGAAAAATTCTTTTCAACATGAATTTCGATTAATTTAAATATTATTATTATTGTTTTAACGTTTCGGCATAGTTCTTTTCTTCGGCGAACAACGAACCCGTTGTGCAAATTAATTCGTCTTCTCTTGTACGTACGTATACTGTGTGAATTAACGAATAGTTGTTTAAGACTATTATATATTTTAGCATTCCGCACCGAGACCGCGTAGTTGTGTGTTGTACGTGGTGTATTTTGCGCGCGCGCGTGCGTATAAAGCGGTTGAAATACCGAATAATATAACGAAATAAACAATGTTAATTATTTTAATATATTAAACGCGTTCGTTTATTGTATGTGTGTGTGTGTGTGTGTATACACCTCGATCAAAAGTAGTAAATTCATTTTGAAAACATTTTGAAAACGCGAAAAGTAATTATCGTTAAATATAGTGGCGAGTATAGTGGAATATCCGTGGAAACGTTTTCAAAATATTAAATACCTATCGCTTTAAAATCGATAGGTATTTGAATACTATAATAATACAACAGTTTTTTGTTTTTTTTTTTTTTATACTGCCACTCCGAAACATTTAAATGACTTTATTAAACTCGAATTTGACTCTATGGACAATAAATTTTTGACGATTGAGCTGATAGACGAGACATCAATAATTGTCTCTCTCAATGCTTGAAAACGTCGATGGTAGTTATACGTAGATGACGTGTCCCCCGATGTGTGATCGTAACCGCATTACTCCTATAACATTGATTTGTTCAGAATATCGAGAATCCCTCCTAACTGTGAATATCCTCCACGCGATTGTGATATTGTTGAAAACATATAATACTTTCAAAAATGAAATATATGCATTGAGCAAAAATAATAAAAAGCTTCTCTTCTCGAGAACGGAGAGGAGCGTAAACGTCTCTGTCGTCGTCCCTAAATACACTGCGTAACATTTTATTACACGCGTTTTACTGTGTTTTCAAATAAATTGCTAGCGGTATTCGTTGAACGGTCGCGAATACGTACAAGACTCCTTTTATTAATATAGTAATAATAATAATAATAATAATTACTCAAAACCGTAACGGGCTAACGTTTCGTCGTCGTACGCATTCTTGCGGTTATGATGTTGATATACGCGTAATAACTACACATAAGTGTATTAATTATTCGGAAATTTTCAACATTTTGTCCGCAGAATAAAGTATTGCGTATACTCGCGCGATCGGTTACGCGTGCCTCGATCGTTACTTTCGTGGACCGTTTTCCGATAGTAGCGAAAATTTCGTCGTGCAGACGACAGAGGAGTCGTTTTTCCATTTCCTCGATAGTCTAACGCAAATTCGATTTCATCGAAATTCGTTACCGAACGGTCATGAAATCTACGTCGATTACGCGGTTCGCGGCGTGCGCTATTAACGTGGACAATAAAATGACTTTCGATTTCGGGCTATTCGAGTTATGAATGAGGTGATTTTTGGTTTTTTGGTTTTGACCGATGAAAACATTATACCTATAATATGTGGCCAAGACTCGTTGCAATACTTTTGATCTCGAAAAATCACCCCGTATTCCCGTGCATTGGACCTTGTACACATTTACGCTCACAATCATTTTATTTTTAACACAATGATCTATCCCTCGCTTTCGAATTCATATATATATATATAAAGTAATAACGAAACTATAAAATCTTTAGAGTCCAATTCACTTGAGCGACGTGCGCAACACTCGCCGCGGCTCGATTGTACCCCCTATCGTCGTCATTGCCGTCAATTCGACGTTATTCGGTATTCGTTCTAATTGACATTTCCTGGACATGTTATATTTAACAGCAAAAAAAAAAAAAAAAACAGTGCATCACGTAACGACGTACTAGAAGACAACGTTTGTTGTTGTTGAGTCGTCGGTATAAAACGCTAAATAAAAAAAAAATATATATATATACATTTATTGTTGAATAAGTGAGCGAGCGGGCTGCTGTTATACAGTGGGCGTATAAAAATGTTATTGTTTCGCCAGTACGGTTGATTAACATTTACGATAAAATTGACGATTGTATCAAATAATATTAATAATTACGCGCAATTTAAAATTCATAAAATTTGACTGTTTTATTTACTTATATATAAGTAACGTTAAAATACGTTTGCACAATTTCGTTATACTTATTAATATGACAGTATTGGTATTAAAAATTAATTTACCGTTAATAAATCAAGTCAGTGTGTGTGTGTGTACAGAGAGCGTTTGAGAATATATTGTGTCTCAAAAAAAAAAAAAAAAAAAAAGTACTTTGTTTTTTTATTTTATTCGTTCAAAACGCAAAACACGCAAACAAATACGTGTTTTCGAAAATCTCGTAGTAGGAGAAGGAACAAAAAATCATCGAGAAATCGTTTTGAAGTGTGTTGAAAACAAACGGCTTTGACGTGCAAATTTTGAGAATACCCTGTTGTATTTGCGCGCGACTTCGGATATTGAAAGTATTATATTTTCTTTTTTTTTTATTATTATTATTAATTTTATTTCGGAATTTAAATAACGCAACAATATTATTATAACAATTACTACCGCAATATTATTTCTTTAAACGATTCGTTTTTAATTTTCCGCATTTCTTGGATTTCGGTTTCGCTAGTGTTTACCTAATACATATTTAATAAAAACACACGATTTAATTGTTCAAATAATAATTCTATTGCGCGGTTCTTCGCATTGAGTTCGCCGTCTGACATAATATAACTGCAAAACGTGTCACATTCGGTCTTTCGAATTACATTTCTCACTTGTTTATAAAATAATCATTCGGAATTTTTAATCACTCGCAATCGTCGCGATTTCTACAATAATAAAACTACTGTTATTCATACTCTCGCGTGATACAAACATATTTGAAATCTAAAGTTTTCTCGTGGAAAAAAACCTATCTCGCTTTACTCGAGTTCTGATAAAAATAAAATGTAAATGATTTGTTTTAAAAAAAATAAAAGTGTATAATAAATTAACGAATCCAGACAATTATTATCGAGAAATAAGAGTGTCTTTTGAGACTCAATTTATTAAATCGGATATTAAACGTTTAAACGATTACGTAATACGAATTGGACGACTATATAATATATATATATATATATTTCCCCCCGAATATAGTTAAAACTAGTTTTGTTTATGTGATTTCCATCGATAAAATGAAATGAATTGTCGTCGAACGGGATTATAAACGGACAAATTAACGCGTATCGGTTTGTAAAATATTTATCCGATGTTTTTTTTTTTTTATTAACCGATTATCGAATTTTAAACGCGTGTGACGCGGCGATTCTCGTACGAGAAATCCGGGCTGAAACACCGCGGATAATACGAGAGCATGGAGAAACGCAAACGATCATTCGAAAGAAGAATTTTCTGGGTTTCTCGTTCTCGCGAATTATACTTACGTATAATCGACGTCTTACGGTTGTATTCCAAGGCGCGCGAAAATTGGTTCGGGAAAATTTGATTTGATTTCTTTTCTTTTAAATTCCATTGGCTTTTGAAAATGTGTGTTGGTATAAAACGCTTCTCGAATCGATCGTGTACGTTTATCGCGCTTTGCGTGACAAAAAAAAGAAAACAATCCCCCGGCGTTACGGATTTTCCGGTGTCGCTAAATTTCACCTACTTACTTCGAAAGACGCGGGGGGTTTTTTTTCGCTATAGTTTTTTAAACGCAATTTTCGACGGCCCCACAGAAAATAATAAGAAGAAAAAAAAACATTGGCTTGAGCGGGCTAAAATCCACCACCGAAGCTCCGTCGCCGAGTGTCGTTTTATCCGAACTCCGTTCGAGTCTTTCGAGTTCGCCGGAAAACCCGTAAAAACCCATTTGTTTCCTCGTCGTTTTGAGCGAATACACCTCTACCTACCGCGCGAATTAGGTAAAACGGTATCGTTAAAATATAACATCGTCGTCGGAAAGCGGCCCCCGGCGCACGCGGTACACACAAACGTGAGGAGCAAACGCGGTCGCCGCCGCGTGATCGGACGCGTGCGCGCGCGTGTCGTAACCGAATTCAAATGTCTCCGCCGTGGGTAAATGAAAAAAATAACGCGAAAACACAAAAGCGCGAACGCCGCCGGTGAGGGGTGTGTGGACGGACGGACGGACGAATAAAAAAACGAAATTATTAACCCGTTTAAAGCGGCGCGATAAATAATAATAATAATGGAAAAAAGAACGCGCGACGTGTCCCCGTAAGCGATCGTACGGATTACGACACGCCATTACCGTCGTACAAAAACCGCGAGAGACGATTGTGTGTGTGGTGTCGTCGTTACACCGTTCGGAAAACACGCGTCGTCTTTGGAATAATATCGTGTTATGGGGTTGTTCGTGGCGCGGACTTTAAAATTTTTTTCTCCCCGCCGCCGCCGCCGCGGACGAAGATAAATCAGTCAGTCGGCGGGCGGCCTTTTGTCGGAAAGCCGACGGTCGCGCGAGCGCCCGCCGCCGCCGCCGTCATAATATAAATTGCCGCTTGTAAATTAACCGTCCGAACGGCGCGTAGGCAATTTAAAAATCCAAACCGTTTCTTTTCATCATTATAACGCGTATTTATTTTACGCATTTCCTATTTCGTAACGAACCGTTTATATTTTATGCCGGTGCGTCGTCGTCGTTCCTTTTTCAAATAAATAACGTTTTTTTCTTTCTCAAATATATCGAATATATTATATTATATTTGTATTCTAAATATAAATATTCTCTCGCCTGCGCGGACCGTGCGGCGCGCCCGCCGTACGGGGTTCCGTAAACGAAACTGAAAACCACAAAAAAAAAAAAAATCGTATGTACCCCGTTAACTCGCACACGCTCGCGTTATATCGCGAGTGAAAATCGAAATTTAAATTCCCATGATTCGCGCGTTGTAATGACGTCGAAATCGGAGAAAACGGCGTTGAAATAATTGTAGGAAAAAAAAAATAAAAAAATAATTCCCCAGTAAGTAGTAATGCGCGCGATAAATTCAATTATTCCGCGGTATACAAATTTCGAAATATTTCTCGAAACTTACACACACACACACTCTCTTTCCCGTTCTACAACAAATACGCGAGGGCAAAACTGAATTACACGTAGTTTTTCGATATGTGACGGATATCCGTTTCGGAACAATGCGGAGGTTAGGTTAAGTAATATACGTCTGTACAAACACGGTAATTTATAATAAATACGATTCGGCGGGAATCCGTTAGGAGAAATTTTCCTCTTTTTTTCGCGCGTACGTAAAAATGGTTGTCCAGAAATGTCGGGCGAAGTCCCGAAAGCGTTTTCCGGACAACCGGGAATCGATTTGAACGCGAAAGAGACTTCGTCCGTTCTCGCAGTTTATATCATTAAAAACGCGTTTTGGAAGGGTAAACCGCCGCATACGTGGAAAACGCAAAATGTTAACGCTTTCGAACAGCACTCGATGAGCTCTCGACGTTCAAAAACGGTTGTCCGGAATTCGACGTGATGTTCTTCGTGAGAATTGATTAAAAAATGTAAATCGTAAAATACGTCAATTTTTTTTTTTTCTTCTGAATTGAACTTGAAAATATCAAAATTCCCGCGTGTAATCGAGTGCGACACATATGATTATTATGAAATATTTTCACGCGCCTACTTATGTGATTTATTCTTATGTACATAAAAAAAAAAAACTCTTTTTACGCATCGACTTTTCGACGGCACTATTGAACTTTTTTAACGTTTTTTTTTTTTTTTTTTTCGACACAATTGTTCAAAATACTTTTCCGACTAAATCCCACGCACGTCACCCGTTTTTTTCATTCCTTTTGTCTGACAATCGGATGTGTTGTACTTAAATGTTACGGTTTCGCTATAAATATGCTAGTCGTATTAACGGGTGATGTACACTCAGGATTATAATAAATCTTTAAAATCACTCTTACGAATCGGCGGCGGAACTCTAAAAACGACAATGGCGGAAATAGGATACATCACGATTCCAAAAGAAATTAAAATCCATCCAAAATGTTTTTCGAACATTAATATAAAAATTTGTAGACACTGTTAATGTATGTGTGTGTGTGTGTCATAATTGTATCGTAATATGTGTATAGAATTATTTTTTTATTAATAATTATTTTAAAAAATATGAATAATTAGATTTTCGTTTGCGAGAATCGTGTACGTGCTGCTTCGCCCTGATTCGGGTAATTCGAATATAAATTAAACATTAATTATAATAACTCGAGTTGAAAAAAAAAAAAAAAAGTTTTTCGGAAGAAAATCGGCAAAGGGTTTGGAAAAAGTTCTTCGTCACGGATCCGTTGCGCGCCGTAAAAGTATAAAAGAACCAGACATGGTATGTAGAGAATCGTAACGCGCGAAACGCACTTATAATGTTTATTCTGCGGTTTTTATTCAAATAATAACAATCCACGAGCATTGGTCAACAAACTTCGACTTCTATAAGCAATAATACGAAACTGCGTATCGCGTTCGCCGTCGACGAGTGTGATTATATTTTCTCCGTATATAAATTATTATTATTATAATATTGCGACCGATCGTGATTATTTGACGTGCTAACAATGTTCCAGACGATATAATATATCACAGCAGTGATACTACGAAATTGTGCGAAAAGCTTTTTTTTTTTTATGCAGAGTCAGAGGACTTGGAAAAGCAAAAAAAAAAAAAAATCGATAACAATTGAAATTTGTTTTAAAAAAAAAGTGTCCACACGAGACGATAATATCGCCGAGTAATACGTTGTGTATCATTCTCGCGCGTTTCAAATGTCCGTTGTTTTTCTTTTTTTTTTTTTAAAAAAAAAAAAACATTTAAATTTCAATAAAAATTACCGCTCATTATAATATATATTACGTGGTTATTAACGAGTTCACGCGTTATAATATAACAACTGCGTGTTCCGTTGGTTATAATGAACAGTTATTATATGGGCGCTGTTAATTTATTACCATAAAACAATATTATATAATTTACAAAAAGCGATTTAAACTCCATCGACAATGTATTCACGTAAAACAATATAATATAATATTATTTACTTTGTAGATATCGTGTTCTGTGCGTTTTCGCCATTATGTTTCCAACATAAATTAAAACGCGCTTTTGTTTATACGTATAAATATAATATCGAATAATGGTCAATATGGCAATGTCGAACAAATATTAATACGTATATAAGCTTCGACTAATACATGCAATTCAAATACATTTTATTCGAGAATAAAATTCGATTCGATTGAAAACAGAATGTTACGAGTAGAGTTGTTATTATTCGTATTATTATGAAATATGTGGTGCATAGGCGGTTTTCTGCAAGGCGTAAACGAAATTATATACGGTACAGGAAGCCATTGGGGATCGATAGATTCTCACACACATAATATTGAATAGAAGTTATATTTAATAATAATAATAATAATAAAAAATGTTTCGTAACAGTCGTTGTATCAATTTACGTGGTATCCACTTATTAATAGTATTTTGCGGGTGGAAAGTAGAAATTATTAACGTAATGAGAAACGTTTTATCGGCTAAAATAAACGTTAGAAACATTACTTTGCGTCTGGCTACAGGCGGTTTCTATAGATCGTTACAGAATTACAAAATCGTCCGTAAGTAGTTTTTTCTCTTCCCTTGTATTTGAAGATATTTATTACGGATTACAAGAACACTTCCAAGTGAAAATTATTCTCTGCGGATAACAACGACCATCGTACTGTTGTAATGGCGAGCGTGAGAGTCCGAGAATGGCTCATACGATAGTCACCGTGTTCACACGATATAATATGATACTCTCGCCACTGAATTAACGAATACAGATGGATCGCATAAACAAACAAAAAAAAAAAAAATGACGTAATTCGGAAGACCACACACGAATTAGTGTTGCCGGGTCCACAGCGCAATATAATATTGTGTACCAAAAATATTAATTTATTCCCGGTGAAAATACGTAGAAAATCGAATACGTTTATATGAAAAATATAGAGTCTAAAAAGAAAAGAAACCACAATGGATTTCGACTAATACAATATATATATATATATATACGTATATGTTAGATATTAAGAAAATCGTGTAGGTTTCGATTACATTTTTACCAATGTGCGACAATCGTCATTATTGCGATAATATTATTAGTTTGAGAGACAATAACGGAGCAGTACGATAATAATATTCGTATCGTTGTGTGCACTGATTTGTGTCCGCCGAACGGAGAACATCGTTATTCGCTATTTTGTTCTCGAGCCGGGGAATGATCGGCAGTGATCCCCTACGGTCTGGACCATTCTTTCATCGAAAAACTGTGGCTTTCCGTACAAATTGGTATCTTTTGTAATAAAAAAATTTGCTATTATTTAATCTCTTAACGCCTTCGATTCTGGTCGCGCCCCACTGAGTCCGAGTGACCGACAGTTTCGTAAAAGTGGTCAGGTCATAGTCACTTAGAGGTACCGTTTTATTGATTGAGAATAAATAAAGGTTAATCAAGCGAATTTAAATGTATAATAACGGCGGCAAAAAAAAAAACAATACGTTCTTCTCGATCCGGGTACGATATAATAATATTTATTTCAAAATCATACGTAATACGAAAATATTAACACGTAGCAAATCGTAATCAGATACGTATATAATAATACGGATTCGGATTTTCGAGTTAAACCAAAATTTCAGCGGTCTTGCGGGGGTGGGGCGATCACTCGGACAGATCGCCCCACATATTGTACACGACCTGATGGAGTAATACATAATGTGCGGAGCGTAATATAGAAGTGACGATAGGAGCTGTTGGTTTCCGTTAAAGTTTATTGCCCGTTGCGTACACGAGACGTGGGGGGTGGTGTTGGCTTATACGGCGTACCGTTTTGAACGTGAAATCAGCGCGGTTATTAGCGGCTCCGTCCAAAATGTAAACGTACGCCAGTAATTAATAAAACTATATTATAATATAACTTCGTGTGCGAGATGAAACGAATAGAGCGGTGGTGGTGATGGAGTGCGCGGGCGCGCGATGACGGCGAAATCGAATTTACCTACGTGCGGCGGCGTCTGCAGTGTCGCGTGTCCGACTGAATTCTATCGGCGAAACTCGTACTCGAAACGATTGAAAGCGGATGTTTTCTCTATTCGTCTTGCACACGAAACACGGCAAAATACAGGCGTTTCTTCTTACTCCCAACGTACCGATCGATCCAGCGGTGCGATAAGAAATTTGAAAACGGATTTGAATTCCTCGCGGAGTCAATTCGAAATCGAACGAACGACGTTTTAAAATGAAATAAAAAAAAAAATCGGCTGATAATCGGATTTTTAAATGTTTCGAGATAAAAAAAAAAAAAAAAAATGAAAAAAGCGAGAATGTCGTCGTGTTCTATAGTAAAATTCACGACGAATATAATTTTTACAAATGTACATTAGCCGTGTGTCGGATTTCAGCCCGATCCGTCCAGTGGCTCGAGTGGCAATCGATCGGTCGGCCACGATTATGTATGTATATAATACATATTAAACAGTAACGATTGCATTAGATGCGGAAAAAAAGAAAAACGAGTAAATGTAAAACGGAATTGGAACGAAACGCGCGATTTCCGTTCGTATAATATTTCTTGTTAAATAATATACACACGCGATTAAAAAAAAAAAAATTCTAAAAAATTATTATTAAACGTTTTGAAACCCCGTTTTATTTTTTACATAATTCTTGGTAAACAATGAATTTACAAACGAGGGAAATTCGTTTTTTTTTCTACTTTGAACTCACGTGATCCATTCGGTTTACCCAACGCTCGCCGTCGTCGTATTCATAACATTATCTAGTGTAGATATTGCGTACAAGAAAAATAAAATCGATACGAAACGACGGGTTAGTTATATGTTTTGGAAATTGTATCGAATGGATCTTCTGCACAGCAATAATAAATAATACGATATAAATGAATTCCGTTCAATGAATTCCGGAAAATTCGCTAAGCGTGTCGCGCGCGCGTCCATGTAATAATGAAATCTCTCCAGCGAAAAAAAAAAATAGAGTTTAAAATTCAACGACGCCGCGCGGCGGTGTAGCGCTCGTAATACAGAACAGCCGTTTTGAAATTCGACCTGACACGCGATTCGCCCGAAATTCAAACCGCGTTCGATATTAATTTCGTCGTACGTTCGATTTTATTATTATTATTATTATTAAAAAAAAAGTATATATAAAACGTATACGTATTTATATGCATAATCTTATTTTATCACTTCCGCGTTCTTTTTTTTATATATATATATATAACGTAGTCTGCAATTAAGCGGACGGTTCAAAATAATATTCGAAAAGATCAATTGATTATTTCGGTGCGGAATTACTTTTAAAAACCTGTACTATATTATTATTGCCGAAAATAGGCGTTAAAAAAAAATAAAATGAATGAAAAATAAAAAATTTACTAATGGTACGAGCGACGAACCGACACGTTCGACGATCCGCGTATTTCATTTTGTAACGCGGCGGAGAAAAAAATCGTAATTTCTCCGACGTAAAATATGTCATTATGTCGCGTCCCCGTATTCAATTTCGTCGAACTCGTCATTATTTTTTCTCTTTCATTTGCCGCGAACTCAATGTATACGTTTTTAATCCATCGGGTGCACGTGACTCTAGAAATAATGGAATAAAACGGATTTTTTTTTTTTTTTTATACAAATATATTTCTATCGGTTCCCGATGAATCGTCGTCGTTCGTACAATAAAACCACCTCGTCGGCGGCGTCGTGGATTTTGTGAGGAATTTTCACCAAAAAAAAAAAAAAAAAATAACGCGCGGCGGTCATATCGCTCAAACAGATTACACACAAAACGTGTTTCTTCGAAATACGATATATCATAAATGTTTCATGTAGAATTCGTCACGATATTTCGTTGTGTAAGATTTACGATTTGTCTCCTTTCCACCCGCCGTCGCGCCGCCATATCCCGTGTATTATTGACAAGCGTTACGCGGAATCGCTGGACGACAATCGATACATTTCGAAAATTAATAACGAAAGAATAAAAAAAACCACCGGAAATAATGTTTGAAAGACGTGAAACTGCGGCGGCGGCGGCGTGTCAAAAGAGAGCGTTTTGCTCTCGTCGTTTTGACGCCGGTAGTATTTAGACGAACCGACGCGGTTTTTTTTTTTCCGTTCTCTACGGAAACAGTGAAATTCTGTTTTAGAAACACACGCAAAAAAAAAAAAAAATGGCGTTTTTAATTTTTTTTTTTCATTTTGTCGTTACACGCGGCGTTCATTTTGCGCGAAATTATAAATAATCCGCACGAAACTCCGGCAATCCGGTATATTTACGCGTGTTTTTTTTACTCAACGCGTTTCCCGCGCTACACCATTTAAATATCGTATAACGGTCCTATATTGTACCAGTAGTTATTAATTGGATTTTTCACAACACAGTCTCGTTCTTTTTCGCCGACTCTCATATCTCGTTCTCGTGAAAATTTATATTAGTTTTGCGACGTAATTCCTTCGATCTTTCGTTTTTTTTTTTTTTTTATGAATAACGTTTAGAGCAGTGATGGGCGCAAAGTACGGCCCGCGAAAGTATTTAATCCGGCCCGCCGAGGGTCCATCGACACGGATAGTCATAATTACGTTTCGACGGTCGAGAAGTATAAAGTAGATTCTGCTTAGTAGAATAATTGATGCATAACCTATATAGATCAGCGGTTCCCAACTTCAGGTCGCAACCCTTAAATTAGGGTCGCAGAGGTTTTCTAGCATTTCTTACAATTTATATATTTCGTTTTTTTTTTTTTTACATTATAATTTTAATTTAGGAAAAAAATTGCCGAAATATTCTAAAAATGATCGAAGAAAACGGTTTTAAATATATAAATGGGGATTGGCGCGGACTGCGCGCGGTCGTACCCTCACAGCGCGGTGTAGGTTCAACACAAAATGCATTTTTTCTATAATTCTGGCCCTCCTACAGTGGCGCACCCAAGGGGATGGACTCCGGGTCCGGACCCCCCCCTTGACTAGTGCAATAGTATTACATTTATAGATGAAAATCCAAATTCTGATACAACTTTCATATTTTTCTGTTAGAATTTCGCATACGATATAGATAACACCAGGTGTTAACAATTTATTGATTATATTATATTATTATAATTATATATTAAGTTTTATTATTATTAGTTTATTTTTATCGTTTTCCGTTTTATATCCACACGACAGGTTTCTAAAGTGGCAACGAGCACTAGTAGTCAGTCCACCGCGTGTTTTTCTCAATTTGTCAGTCGCGTGGGTGACGAAACCCGTATGTGCAATACACGTGTGTTTTTCCGTCGTCGTTTTTGTGACACGTTATATTTAATCGTAGTTCATCGTTAATTCGCGTATTTTAAATTTGTAAAAATTCTACGTAACGGTTCCCGTTTTTATCATAAATTATTCAAAACTGTATACATTTCTTTTCGTTATGCACGTACATACGCTACACGTATTGTATTAGCTTTACATTTCCAATTATTATTATTATTTTTTTTTAATAAAATACACTTATTAACATCAAGTAATCTGAATTGTTATTTGTTTTTCCATCCTATGGTCTTATATTTTATTTTTTTCGTTTTACACATAGTAAACCCCCTTGTCGGTAAGAAAGATCGCCAATTATTATTATTATTATTATTATTATTATTATTATTATTATTATTATTATCATTATCATTATTATTAGCTCTTTTAGCCGCAACGATTATTTTAATTTTCTTATTTGAGTTTGAATTTCGATTTTTGAATATTGAATATTCCTAATTTTAGACTTGAATAGTTTTTCACGAACACCGTCGAATATTGTCCTATCCAAATAAGTTTAATTTATTTTTATTATTATTATTATAATTATCACGGTCCGTCATGTGTGCCCCTCTCCTGACATCAGCCGCGGTACTTCTCGCTACATCAGATTAGCTTATATTTATATATAATATATATATATATATATATATTTTTTACAAATTTTCGTTTTTGTCCGCGCTCAGTACTGTATAGCCGTGGAAAAGTATTAAATACGATTTAAATAAAAAAAAAAAAATACAAGTATCGCGTTACATGCTGCAAACGTGACATGTCCACACGGCAAACTGCAGCGAATTTATTTTCGACGATGATTTTATTGACGAATATTCCAATTTGATCGTAAGAGAGAGGGCTTTCGCTTTTTTTCCTCCTATGCTTGTTATATAATATATATATTTATTATTTGATATAAATTCTCATAAAATTTATTCGCTCAAAAACGAGAATTAAAATAACAAAACGGGTATAGATTTGAACATTCGGATAATACTACGCTGCAGCGTTTCAATTCACAACTCATTGATAACATTAATAATAGCCTATTGAAATAAGTCGGAAACGTTTCAAACTGCAGTTGGTTTTCAATTCCATTCCAGTGTAAATAACTTTAAAAAGAATTTCAATGCAGAGATAGTGTGTTGTTATTCCGTGGCTGTTATACAAAATATGGTTTTCGTTTAAAATTTTCGTATAAAATTATGGCTGAAATGACGTTATATTATTTAGTGTGTTCGTTTTCAAGAGGGGGGAGGGAACAAATCGAAACATAAGAAATGATTTTCATATTCAAAAGCATCGTAGAAATAAAAAAAATTAGATACTATTTCGTAGTCGTCAATTATGATTCCAATTTTTTTTTTTCGTTCGGAATCGAATATTCAATTATCGCCGCGAATCGCGTAAAATATCACGCGGTTTTATTTCGGATATTTTAATAACGGTATTTTATTCTTCTGTCCGTGACGTCGATACGTCAATGCATTCGCATTCTTCGAAACGTCCTAATAAAAATATGAAAAATAACACTTTTGACGTGGGACTCACCGGTATATTATATTTTTAGTACATCGCGTTCGTAATATGTTATTTTACAATTGCGTCGTGATGTCATTCGATACGAGAATAAAAAAATGTATCGATTGCCGCCGCCAAACAAGTGATGTGTTACGCGTACAAAAGATGAAATAAAAATATTATACGAAGTGAAAATGAACAAATATTAATACCATTCATAATCATAAACTGGTGACAGCGCACGTTTAATATCCTTCAATTCTTATTATGTTTTTTTTCTTCGTGATATCATATATTGTAAAGTGGGTAATTTATTTTCTACCCACCCCCTTATACATTGAAAATAAATCCAGCTAGTGATATTTCATTCCGAGTATAATCGCCGAGCTCTGCAGTAATACTGTAATTTATAAAAAATACCGTCTAAACCGATTTTCGATTTGTTATTACGTTATATTCTCGGTTTCGCAGCACTCGGAAAACGTTATTATATTTATTATATATTGTATACAAGTATCTGCTCGGATAGATAATCGCCGAGGGCATTTTTATTTCAAACGCAAGTGTTATGTACCTAACAAAAACGATTGTTAAATTAAACTAAAATTTTTTCGGACTTGCGGATATTTTTACAAAAGAGAATGAAAACCACTATGTCAGGTGTTTAAGAAGAAAAAAAAACTGTTTCCGCGAGTTGATTCTTAAAGTCGATCGATTTTTTTTTTTTTTATGTAAATAAAACGAATTTCAATATATACATATTTTTTCTTTTCTGAAAATATCCAACATTTACATAAATATATTTAAATACGGAAAAATAAAATATCGAAATTTTCATTTATTCGAGAACTTTAGATTGAATTTCCTCAAAGTTTGGACCAAAAAAAAAGAAAACTTCGAATGATTATAGTACAGAAGAATTTTTCCTTTTAACGTGTTGAATACATCGAACGGATTCGTTCGGATTGAAAAATTGCTCGTATTGATTGAAATTAAAAACGAAAACAAATTAACTCTGCCCAATGAATATTTTTCGAATAGAAAGGAATTCATTTTAAACGCATATATGTAGTAAGTAATCGTTAATACGACGGGACAAGCGCAGACAACTATTTCCACGGATATTATTTTCGTTTCGTGAAAAGCCAAAATTTCTTCTTTTTTTTTATCGTATAGATAGGATAAAGCTTGCAGTTATATTGACATCTTTAGAAGAACTGATAGGGAAATACTACTACAACAGCAATTATACTTACTGAAAATAATTTCTAATCCCACTGATCGTTTGTAAACCTACACATATCACATAACATTAAATTTCGTTGTTATTCAATGGGCAAATTATTTTTAATAATATTCTACGAAATACTTCGTGTTCTTAGTTATTGAAACCCTCGAATGTATTATTGACATTCATAAGTATAGTTATAGTTGACACCCTTATAGAGATAATTGATTTTTTTTTAATTTTATATCCGTTTAAACTTACTTCTATAGATTACCTCAGAAGTTTTGAATAACTATTTAGGTACTTTACTATTTTTAATTTAATTCTTTTTAAATGCTCCAGCTATACGGATTAGAATAGAATTACTGATAATCCGTAGTCATAAAATATTATTCAATTATTCATATGTCTCAGCACTATTAATTTATCGATAATTTGAATAACCTGTTAATTGTACATTTGCAAATACGTAAAAATCTAATAAATAATACACGACATTTTTATGCAAATTAATATATATATATATATATATAAAATACCAAAATCGAAACACAAATTGATGATTATTAAACATTTCAAACGTGTAAAAACTATTAATAATAATTTAGGAAAAGATTAATCAGTCGAAATTCCTTGTGATAATTATGTAACGTAATATTAAAATATTTCAAACAAATATTTTTACAGTTGACAACGTCGAAATAAAAATTAATAATAAGTTTAAGTTGATGACGAGATTAGATAATTCATCGGTCTTACAATTTGGTCTTACATAACCGTTTAAAATACTTAAATAAAATAATGACTTTAAAACAGAAAATCAATATAAAATATTTATAGAAATAAAAAAATTATTCAAATACATTTTTCTCACATTTATCATAAATAAAAAGAATAATAATCGCATTGACAATGCAATATAGACTTATAGTTAGGAATTGAAAATATTAAAATGTATGTTATATATTATTAAATATATGTTTATACATTTTATTTGGACATAAATCTAGTTCAGATTTAAGTCAAAATAACGTTAATTGGTAAAGAGCTGATTATTTCTTAATTTACTAAATTATCAAGGGCCATATTTGATTTTGACTTAGTACTTTTTTTAATTTTTATATCATTACCATTAAAATTAATAATTTTTTTTTAAATATTTTTAAAATTATGCTTGAGTATTTTTAAAAAAAACCCAAAGGATAAGGTTACCTTCAAAATTGTTTTTAAACGAATTTGGTTTTTCTTTTATATCTAAGAAATTTTTTACACTTAGTTGAACGTCTTCTTTCCTTCTGGGAAATCCTTTTTTATTACATTCAAGGATCCACTTCATAAGCATGTCTTCTTCTTTTCCTTTGGTTAAAACAGAAGACGGATCACAAGTAGTTTTTTGTTCCGGATTTTTTAATCGAAAAATAAGGGCAGTTCGAGCGCAACACCAAATTGTCAAGCAGTTTCTTATTTGGACATGCCATTATTCACTGCTTGTATAGCAACAGATAATTTGTCTTCAGAAACATTTTCTGATTTTTTAGGCATTTCTAGAAAAAATTATATAAATGAAATACTTTTAGAAGATGTAAGTACTCATACCTACCTACCCATAATAATTAAAAAATTAATTCGAATAAAATGATAATAATTATCATTAATTCGTGATAAAATTTTAATAAGTACTTGTGTCAATAACTATAATACTATGTATTTCATACCGTTTTCAATTATTGACACCCTATGCGAATAACCGAAAAAATAAAAGTACCAGTGTCATTTATTGACACAGAGGCAACTGCCGAACTGTGAAAATTTAAGTAGTATAAAACTAATGATTTTATATTAAACATTATAAATATTATATTAAACACAAAAATATCATTTTTTGGTAAGATTTATGTGCTTAATGTTAGGTTGTAGCTTATTTTCTAAGTTGAGATTATTAATGGAAAAAGTATTTTCTTACCTCTTTTAAAGGTTCGCCAAACACGCTGAACGTTTTAACATTTAACAATATTACTTATCAAATAATGAAGTTTGATAATAATAATAATAATAATGTAACAAATCACTAATAAATTATGCGATAATTTTAAACTGTTATTAGCACAATCGTTGCGTTCCTTAAAATCACAGTAAACAATAACCTTTCACAAATATCGCGTGCGTGTATATGGATTCGTATATGGTTCGTCACAATACACACTTACTCGCGAATAAAATACGCGCACACTCACCGAGATCGAGAACAAAATATTGTTATCGTTTTGCATTACATTTAGAGTTAAGACTTCTGTTTAGTTTCCATAACTTTTATATTATTCTTTGGTCTTTGTGTAGTAATAACGATTTCACTACTCACCAGCTGCTTTTAACGAGATAAAAAAATAAACGTTTCCTTTATTTTTGTATTAAAAAAAAAAAAAAATAATATAAAATTATTTGTGTTAATGTACCTGCGATTGAAGCAGCAGAATACGGTATTTATCAAAAACAACCGAATCGTATGCATAATAACGTGTTGGTTATATATCATTCAATATCGCGTTATATATTTTTTTAATTAATCATTATGTAAAAAAAGCGATATTAAGAAAAAAAAATAATAATAATTGATTAAAATTCGTACGGAATTCCATAACGTCATTTTAGAAATATTGTGTAAATAGACGAGATGATTATAAACTAATATTCGTTCATTGGACATTTTCTAATGAATTACACGCGTCGCATTTAGTTAAAAAATATTTCGTTATAAATTAAATGTAAGTATATATAATAATAATATGTATTTGTGCGATATCGATTTGATAAACTCTAAAGAAACAAAATATGTCGATACAATGAATTTGAATGATTTTTAAGCGTATTGCAACGTTTGCTTTTATGTATATTGAAAAATGTCTGGACCGAACATAAAATATAAAACACATTCGAATAAAATTTCAACGCAGTTTTATACTTGAAATATGTATATCAATTGTTTCGAAATTTTTTCAATCGGCGCAGTCAAATTTCGACGGATTAGATGCAAACGAAATGGTTTTTATAAATTATGTTTTCCGTAACACGTGTTCCTCCGGATATTTTGAATACAATTATTTTACAAATAAATTAGTTATCATAATAATATTATACTAAACGTCTGATAAATTTTCAATAATATCGCATACACGTAAATTAGAAGTATCGTTTACACACGCGGTTATGTTTGTAATATAGTAAATAATTAGTGCTGGGATTTTGAATTGTATATTTTTTTACAAAGCTTATTACTGTGCGATGAACGTATTATCGTTACACATTTGTTTTATGTAATTTTGAATGTGAATAAGAAAATGTATGTATTATTCATTTGAAACAAGGTTTAGTTTTCAGGTTATTTTCTTAATTTTTTTTTAAAGAGTTTTTGATTAAGAAATTTTACAATAAAAGTGTAAAATAAACGAGTATACAACGAGGAGAGACAAATCATTACGTTAATATTTTATTTCGTAGAAATACGCGTTTTTGCCGCGTTCAGAGGCGAACAAGATTCGCGTTTGCCTGCTATAGCTACACGCAATGAGGCGCGCGCGCGCAGTGTGTGTGAGTTTTTGTTGATCCCTGCGCCCATCCTTTGCAGTCCACTGATTTCGAATCGTAATTTAGAAGCGATTATTTTCTTTTCAAATAGATTCTCAAACTGGGAAGCACTGACCACCGACTTAGAACCATAAAATCTTTTTTTTTTTTTAAATATTGAGTTAAATAATTTGAATCCAAACGCTTAAAATGAACTATAACGGTTCTCAATTAACTGTTCATAAACCGTGTGTAAACTGTTAAACTGACATTGAATGGCAAAAATGTTACCCTGGATGTATATTACAAGGTATGTTCTCCACCATTATGGATGTATAATTTCTAAAAAAAAAAAAAACTACTAAAAAATTCTCCCCATGAATAATATTAATATGTTAAAGTAATATTGCTGTTTTACATACTAAAATGCACTCAGTGTTAATAATTAATGTTTTTAACGATATTTAATAACGCGTCGCGTCCGTATAAATTACATATTTTATTCGTAGACGACAAAAAAAAACACTTTACAATAGCATAAAAAAAGGACACGATATATATATTATTTACATATAGTGTGTAATATTTTAGTTTACATTTAAATAATAATGCGAGCAGTTTTTGAAATTTACATTTAGTTTTTTTTTTTAATCATAATCTAATAACTTTACACACATAAATCCGTCTCAATTATCGAATTGATTTTTTTTTACTCATTCGCCGGACATGATTAATTTCGTCGACAATAAAGATTTTCTGTGGAATCAGAGAAAAACTCGACAAACCTGCTGAGGTATTTAAGGAAAATCGACTAACACCAAACTATACATCTGATCCGTCCTCTCTTTAATTAAAAAATATCACTACGAAACAAAACGTATATATTTATATGACAATCCAATAAGACCAGTTTGGTCACACGAAATTGCAATCCTGCAGTGCCCTGCAGGATCACTCCAACATATATCATTCGCTAATTCGTGTGATTCCAATCAATTTCGCTAAGGGTTAGACCGTCCTCGATACGTATATGTGATCTATTTAATTACATAACCACTTAAAGTTAAAACAATATACTGTACCGAACCAGTGCAAATAATTTATTAACTCTTCATCTCGTATCGCAATCCACTTATGTCCTTCATACTTCCAAATGACCTATTACGCATAGACCAAGTGGTATAGAGACTTATTAATATTTAATTAACTCGCGACCAGTCAAATTATTCTTATCACGGTATTCGTAACATACATTGTATATGAACTAATTTAATTATCTAATTTACTATTACGGATTTGTCTTTGACAGATTGAAAATTGTTTTTGTCAAAATATATAAAATATATATTAAAAACAATACGTGTATCAATGGTGTACACTCGTTTCTCGTAACGAACGTCAAATTTATTACTCACCACCGATAAATTATAAAATTTATCGGGGAAAAAAAATTGTTTTTTTTTTTATATATATATAATCAATTATTATCGCGACGCTCTCAATGATAAAAGAAAAAAAGTAGTCAGAATACATTCGAGTATTATACGACAAATCAATACATTTAATAATGACAACGACATCGGCTTTGTGTACAATACAGTTCAATGAAAAATGGTCGGTGAATAAAAAGTCGAAAATTCACGTAAACGATATTATAAAGAAAAACCGCGGGACAATCGCTTATCAGGTTGACAAACATTATCACAGTGGGGCGGTTAACCGTGTCAAATACTGCACCTTGGTAACGGTTACAGTAATGTAATTAATGTAATGTCTTTGATATTTTAAAGTAAAACTTACCGTGGTGCCGCTTGAGTAACCATGCTTATCGAGGCAATCCGCGTTTAACTTTGTCACATGTTGTTTTGTTATCGGTCCGACTTATATGAAATATTAAAAATCCACGGGAAAAAAGTGATTGGAAACGTAAACTTTTATTTAACAATAAATTATACAGTTTTTTCCATATTAATGAAAAATTAATAGAACAATAAAAAGAAGTCGATGGAGGGGATATAACGCTCTCATCCCCCTCCCCTTGAGTACGTTCCTGGTCTCAATCCAGGAGAATAATTTCGCTATTGTCATGAAAACACTCGAATTAACGGCTTATATTTATTTAATATTATTTGTGTTGCGTTTGTGTTTCTATAATATTGTTAAAAAAAGAAAAGACTCTGCGGTATCGCACAACATCTAATGACGAAACAGAAGGCGCGCGTATAAAATAATATATCGAATATATTATTTATTACTCGCAATTTCTTTTTCGTACCGTATAACACAACGCACAAAGTGCACCTCGCACGATTTCTCAGGTCCATCGGCTAATGCGCGTGTACTATATATATTATATAAATATATTGCCAGTCATCTCTTCCTGTATATACACGGTTAATGTACACTGCAGTGTGTGTTATTATATAAATGTGTTTGTGTTTATAAGAGAGTAAATGTTGGTTTATGTACTGTGCGGAATAAGACGTTCGGGAGAAAAGCTATTAAATTTCTATTTGAAGTCGGTAAAAAAAAATAAAATGTTATCCCGCGACGGTCTCGCGTTTCGTTAACGAAACTAACGTTGGGCAAGACCGTCGCCGAAGCTCCCAGAGCCTCCTAATCGAAAAATATCGTCGGCAGCAATTCGAGTACGGTGTATAATAATTTATTATAAATATATTATAGTTACGGTGTTCCTATCAATATTTCGGAGTAAAAAAAAAAAAAAAATGTTTTGCCCCTGAAAACGCGTGGAGTACGTATAAAAAAGTATTACGCTTTTCCGACGAGAGAGGTGTAAACAATTATTGCGATTTCGAAGTTTTCGGCGCCGATAAAATTTTCTCGAAACGTTCCTCCACGTTCTTGTAAATATTTTGCGAATAGAATATTATTTTCTCGAAAATTGTTTTCCAAATCATTTTTCAAATATATTTTATACACTCTTAACGAGCCGTTTTTTTTATCCTTTATACAAAAATACCGCGCAAACGTTTATTTAAATATACATAATTTATTATGCGATTTAATCGCAATTGAAGAGTATATAAATATTATGAAATGTGTTCGTCCGAACCAGCGTTTTCCAAACTATTCGATAACACGCTTTTATCGTATTAAACACAATTTTATATCAGTAAATTGCTGATGAATAACTTGAAATCATGCGTTTATTCGGATTATAGGACAACTCGTTTGGAATCGTATTTTAATTTATTACGAATATTCAATTTATATTTATATGGAAATACGGTCAAATATATTACGATTACTTTATAAAAATCTAGTGAGAAATCTCGGCCCCGTTTCTCTTTTTTATTTTATTATACACGCGTTTCATTCGTTGTCGAATATAGTTCACTGCAACTAACAATAGCACCGCCCCGCACACACACACACACACACACGCCTTCTTCCGATAGTCATTCGGTTATAATCATTTTTATTACACTATTTGTCAAAATAATAAATAGAGTCAGACGATTGCCGACAAGAAAAACGTAAAATGTCTATTATTATTATTATTATTATTATTATTATTATTATTATTATTATTATTATTATTATTATTATTATTATTATTATTATTATTATTATTATTATTATTATTATTATTATTATTATTATTATTATTATTATTATTATTATTATTATTATTATTATTATTATTATTATTATTATTATTATTATTATTATTATTATTATTATTATTATTATTATTATTATTATTATTATTATTATTATTATTATTATTATTATTATTATTATTATTATTATTATTATTATTATTATTATTATTATTATTATTATTATTATTATTATTATTAATAATCATGCGATTTCTCGGCACAACTTTGGATGGCTCACGGCACACCGGTTGGGAAACGTTGGTTTAAACATATGATTTTCACGAATACATTTTCCAAATTAATTAAATATAATAATAATAATAAGTTTTTGAAAGGAAATAATCGGTGGTTACGTTGTCCAGACGTAGAAGCGTAGGAAATTCGGTCAGGCAGGTCACGGCGTCGTCGTCGATGAGAAGAACAAAAAAAAAACGCGGGATAAAACCGGAAGCGCGAATAAAACGGGCTGGCGAGCAGCGGTACGACGAAGGAAATAAAATACAATTCACAATGGGTATACTTATCGTAATATATACTGTTATTTGGTCGTTCGAGGAATTATCGACGTCGGGCGCGACGAGGCGAGGGATTTTCAAAGTCGTCGGGCTACGAGGGACGAGAGTGGAGGGAGGATATTAACGCCCCGTGTATTTTACTCTACGGGGACGAGGCAAGGATGGCTTTTTTCTTTTTTTTTTTTTAACCGAAACGATAATTTATGTAGACTGCGTTTAAACAATATTATACCGCGGGCTTTTTTAATATATTTTCTAATAAAATCGTTAGGCGTTTGACGGGCGAGAGAAATCGTTTCCGGACGAGAAAATAGGGGGGAAAAAAACTCATAGGTGGTTCGTATATAACAGGGACCGTCTCTTTTTCTTCTTCTCTATTCAAATACTAACTACTCGTTCTGATCTTCCGACAATACGTCACAACGCCAATCTCGAATGCCAATTTGTTCAAAGAAAGTATAAGTGGCCGAAATAAAGCGGAACCTAATCGGCCGTCGGAGAGGGCTTTTCTGGATGAAACGCGTCTACTATAAGCGCGATGTTATACAAGTAAAGAAAAATTTCTTGGAAATACATTATGCATGGGGGGTGCTTGATGGTTTCGTACGCGGCTGCGAAACGATCAGAAGCAGAAGAGAAAAGGAAACCGGAGCCTTTTGAAATGCGCGGGTGTTATCCAAAATGCGTTTAAATTGGACGGAACGAATAAGAAATGAACTAATACTAAACCCGGAATGGAGGAAAAACGAGAACTCGGACGTAGTATAATAGTTAGAAGGTAGAAACGAAATAGGGCGTCTACAAAATACTGCGTCGAGAAAAGCGTTATAAAATATCAGAGAAAGGGCCATGTTGATAGGCGAAGAGCAATGCGCGTGGAGATTGCGTGCAACTAATCACTATAGACACGATAATCACGATAGATTATGGTTACAAAGAGTTGAAATTTTACAACGAAGGGCATACCGTTCGAACGATTTGAAGACGCGAGGAATGACGATCGAACCAGAGATATGTTCGCCGTTTATACCGTTTAAAGTTACAAAAATCACAACCTATTTTAATCGATTAATAAAGGAAAAAAACAAAACGAGGTTTTAAAAAATATGCTTTCGATCGTCCGTCCGTGAACTTCGTGAACGTCGAATTCGTATATACGTTTTCAGAATGAAAATCGGCGGTCGTCTCATTGTCGGAATCGTCTCTGTTCGAGCACAGAAAACTAAACGTTTTTCTTCGCGGTCACGAGATACAGAATATCGCGTACGTGAGACGTTCGAAAAGTTGGCCGTCCCTCGCGACTTTGATAATAATTACCGATACGGAAACCGTTAAAAATCGTTTTCCATCCGGTCTTTAATATTCCGCGACGTCGTGTGTTTAATACACACCGGCGGAAATAGCGTCGTTATTATTATTATTATTGCGAATTTTTCGCCTAATTCTCAACGTTTTTTTTTTTTTCTTAAGGAGTAGCGAAATTCACGATAACGAATTTCAACGTCAAATAGAACGCGTATAGACAATGCGCCGTCGTCATAGTAAAATATTGCCCGCTCGTCTTGCGACACGATCGAAGCACACCGTGTTCGGTACCCAGAAGACAATGACCGAAAACTTGACGTCGACGCGCCGCCGGTGGAAATAATAATTCCCGTCAACCGCCTCTTGGATTAATCTCGTCTCGTCGCTCGCCCGGAATCCATTGTATAGCGTCTATCCTCACTTTTGATATTGTACTTTTGCCCGTCTTTCCTCCACCGGCCGCCGCCACAATGCGTTTTTATCATATTTTCTCTGTACCGCTACTCGTCTGCGCGTGTAGGCGGTCGTCTCCCGTCGCAATCGAGAACGGGTTTCCAAAAACTCTTCTACCGAATGTGTTCGAACGTTTCGCGTCTCGCACACACACAGTGCTCTGAACCGGATTTCATTATCGTCCTGAACCTGGTCCTCAGACCAACTGCTGTTTTGATATCTTTGAGCCCGCTAAAAGATTTGAGACGGAATTTTCAATTGGACCGGACTGACGATATTTATGTGTCGCGTGTATGTAGTCACACATCGGACCATCCGATATTTTTATTTTGAACATTTTGACTGCACAAACGTCATTCGTCTTCAACGCCGAATCGAACCGGGCCAAATACTCACCGTTCAATTTTTTTGCTACTGGCACAATTCTGTCCAAAATCTATCGGTTGCACTACACCGAGTATTCGATTCGTTTTTTTCATTCCTTCGAACCACCGGACGGTCTGGTGTGGAACGAGGACTGATTCAGACGACCGGACCGTGCAGAACGCACAAAAATGTGAACGTTATATAAACCAAACCGAAGAATATTTTACGTAAAACGAATAAAACTATAGTAGAGTTGTTGTATTGAATTCGTTCGTTTATTATGGTTTTCGACGAAAATTCGTTACGGGTATGGGCACAAGCGAAAAGAGAAAAATACAACACAAAAAAAAAAACAGTGAACGAATTACGAATATAGAGAAAATCACGAAAATTACAATAAAAAGACGCACCAGATCTTTTGCATCGTTTCTCGCGGATTCGAACGGAAAATAATCGTTTTTTTTTTTTTTTTTTTAATTCGGTGGTAGATATATACGTATATATATATATTATATTATCGTATTTGCTCGTCGGTGTGGTTGAAAAAGAAGAAAAAAAACCTCCTTAAATTCGCGGCGATAACGTTTAAATCTCATCGTCTCTCTCCTCTAACACACACACACACACACCCTTTTCTCATTCCGCACATTTTTATATATTCCCGTTTCAATTGGATACGTCTTTATCGCTTTTAGCAGTACTTTATTTTTATTTTATCTTTTTAACGCGCCAAACGTAAACCACTAAAACGCGTATACATAAATAAACCGCCATCGCTATGGATTTATAATGTATTTGTACGCCGAAACGTCTTATCTCACTCGGTATAAACATGCCCTGCCAGGAGTTCGATTATTTCGACGGTCTTTTTTTTCCTCCCTTCGGCCGAATTATACGAACGTCGTAATGAAACACGGACTCCGTATAGGCACATTGAAACGCGCATTCTTGTGAACTTCTCGTATGTCACACGATACGTATCCATCTTTTTATTTTTCTAATTTTTTTTTGTTTTTTAACCACCTTCGTTGTGTGAAAATAACCGGGATCGGTGCTAACGTCGACACGGTAATAAACGCGTCGGTCTGTGTCCTGTGATCATATGAGAGTAAATATTTCGGAGTACATCCGAACAATATAAATAAATATTATTCCACGTGGCTTTTTATCGCATTAAATAATGTATTTGGTTTTCTTTTTTTCGAAGTTTGGCGAACAGTCTAAAAAAATTATAAATGTCGATAAAAACGTTTGCGGGATTAACTATTTTTTTAATATATATATATATATATTTTTTTTTTGTTTTTATGACTCGAACGAGTCGAGTTTCATTACGCTGTTATGAACAAGAGTCAATAGTTTTTAATGTTCATTTCAAATTTTCGTCAACTCGGTAAAAACTAACGGAATATCAAAACCGTTGACGTTTTCTATTAAATTTTTAATAATAATAATAATAATATTTTCCTTCCCTAAAATTCTGTACGCATAACAACGAATTTTATCGAAGGCGTCAAAATAATATATCAGCACCGAACTGATGTTTTTTCAGTCATTTTTCGCGTAAAACAAAAATTATCATTTAAATGTTCTTATATTTATATACTCGTTATACGAAATACGTTCCATTATTATCGGCCAACGCGTATTATAGGTTTTCGATTAGAATGTTAAATTTGTTCTTTTAATTAATAAATTATTATATGGCAGCTGACGCGCGGCGGTGACGTGAAAAAGTCCAAAGAATTTTTCTTGTTATTTTTTTTTTCTTTTTCGAATAAAGAGTAAAGTGTAGGTCGCTACAGTATTGTACGAATCCCGTGGCGTGTATTTACAATAAAAAAAAATTCTGTGAACTGATCGTTGAACGGGCCACGTGCCATGACTGAGACTCGTTTGACCGCGAAAACTATAAAGTTTATCGCTAGTTTAAAATATTAATAAATCAAAACGAAAAGAAAAGAAAAACTTACTGTAATAATAATCCGTAAATTGCCAATTTGGCAAACGTATAATAATCGCTGTTTGATCGCGATGATATACATAATTGGAAACGACAATAAATTCATCGTCTCTCTCGCAATTTTCATCTGAACGATCTGTTCGGATATTTCGTGATTTATCGTATAATAATTGAAAAACGTTTACACGCGGTGAAAGTAATTTCCGCCTTTCCAAGATATGCAGTGTAACTTTGGTTTTTTTGTATTTATCTTTAACCATGTTAAAGAAAACGTTGAAATGAATTTTCTTCGCATTTCTTTATTAAGTATACAGACACTTACCGATAGGGACTGCAATGGAAACTTCAGGAGGATTCATTTGGTTACATTTCATTTTTTTGTTTTCTTCTAATATTCCTGAAAATAAGTACTAACCTCGAACAAGTGACTATATATATATATGATCAATTTGAAATGAAAATAAATTAATACGTTTCCGTTATTGTCATAATATTACAAATAACGTTCTGTAGACGTGATTCTTGCCTGAACAACACAGCCGAGTTTTTACGCGATGTTATTATTTTTTTTTTTGATTTAAAAAATTCGATACCCTTCGAACCGCCTGTGCGAGTTAAAAATTCAAATATAATTATAATATATAACAAAACACGACGATAAAAAATATCGATAAATATTTACGTTGTTTTCGTTCAACCGTCGTAAAGTTAATTATTCGTAAGAGTAATTTTTATACGTGTATATATATATATATATATATTTTTTTTTTTTTAATTATAATTTAATCGACTGTTCGATCCCCGCAGATAAAAATTACTGAATATCGCGTGGGATATTCATTATTGACTTACGAACAACGCAAGACGTTGCCGCGGTGGTGGTTAGGAATAGGAGGAAGGTATTGAATTATTATGACGCGTCTGTACGTGGTTATATTATTAAAATTCCAAACGTGTGGAAATGTTTGTATACGTATATACGTTCTCACTCGCCCGCAATACGACAGTGTACGCACGTTTAATTATTTTCTATTATTTATAAAATGATTTATCGATCGGTTTATTATAACATATTATTATAATTACACGGGTGCACGTAATGTAATATTATCTAGAACTCGGTGCTCGACGCGTGTAACACGTTACATGTACTAACAACGACCATCGTCGTCGTAGCTGTTTTAATCGGCAAACAATAGTGTTTTATTTTTACCGTTTTGATTTTCTAATATATATTGATTAATAAAATAATCGAAGAAAAATATAAACGAAAAAAAAAACAAACGATACGCGAAAGAGAAACGGTAACGTAAAACTATAAATTAATTGTCGTTCGTCAATAGAACTACGCGCGTTTATTGTTACACGCGATTTATCGAACCGAAAAGAAAGTGTTGCGAATAAATGAATCATAATATGTATTCGGCGGGAGTTTTTTTTCATTCTAAATTTGTTACTGGATTTCGATAAAAACGGTCATTGTCGTCTTACACTACGGGTGTATTGAAACGAAAAAGAAGAATACGACGGGACGGTAAAACAAAAACGAACGAAATCGCAAGTACGGAGAATCTACGAATAATAATAATAATAATAATAATAATAATAATAAATAAGTCGTAGAACTGAGAAAAAAAACCACGGAGAGTAAATTGCGTACATTCTGCATTGTTTAAAAATATAGCTAAAATAGTATAGAATTAATACGCGTAAGGAGATATAAAGCGTAAATAATTCGTTTTTTTTCTTTTAATCCGTTATTGTGTACCATTTAAAAGAATTTATCACGTTTATAATTCCTTTATATCGGCGGTTGTCAAACTTTTTTTTTTTTACTATTTAAGTATTATATAGTGTCTATCGGTCACGTACCACCACTAACGATTAAAAATAAAAATTTCACGCGGTTAAATACATTTATTTTTAATAACGAGGCGGTAAAATATTCGAATTATTTTTAATTTATTAATACAAATTTATTAGGTTTTTTTTTTTTTTGAAATAAGATTCCACGTACGTGCGCAGTTGGCCGTGTCGACGATTACGGCAAATCTTATTTATTCACGTATATCCCGTTTTAATACGAAATTCATACGCGTTTTGATTTCGCGTATTTTTAATTTTTCACGTACTAGGTTAGTACTGCGGCACGCGCACCGCAGTTTTAGAACCGCCGCTCCTCATATACGCGTAATTGTTCCGAAAACGGAGCATTTGTATAAAATATTACGCGTCTCTCTCGTGTATAAAAAAAATTGCATTACATTAAACGTTGTTTTTTTCCATAAAACGTCCGCGGTGTTTCGTAAGATTTCAATTCGGATTAGTTCCATTTTTTTTCTCTTTAATTTCATTTCACAGTCGTTATTTTAAAAACGTCTGTTCGTTTTATCAACGCTACGCGCACAAACAATAGTATATAATCGTTTCGCGGCGAATCAATGCAATTTCCGCATATCTATTATACCGTGTTCAAAAGACAAGAAGCCTAAAAACGACGTTGTACGTGTACGTGACGCGCGTTCAACGTGTAAACGCTATAAATTATTATTCGCGTACGCGTGTACTACGTGAAATTTAAAAATTAATCAAACGTTTATAAAAAAAAAAAAAACGAGTCGTTTTTTTTTTTTGTCTACGCGGAACAAAACAACGGGGTGGAAAGAAACGATTTATTATTTTAAACATGCCGTGAGACGACCGTTGTACGTTCTCTCGGATATATCACTACTTACGCGTACAATAATAATAATAATAATAATAATAATAATAATAATAATAATAATAATATGATACGGAGCGCGAGAAAAATGCGTATTGCGTTGAATTACATATATATAATATATTTTATACACGAGTACCTCTTTTAAAACTCAGAAATTTATTATCGTTTTTAGTTTTCTGCATATCTCGCGCTCTCGTGCTCGGAAATCCGCGGAGAAATCCCCCCCCCCCACACACACACACATTCGAATTTATCGATTGCTGCTGCTGCTGCTGCTTGTGCCGTTCGCCCGAGCGACCGCGCGTGTGTGCGGGGGAGATTTCATCGATCGGAAGGAACGTATTAATAATATATCGTCGTCGTCGGTACGCGAGAATATAACGTTTGGAAAAAGTAAATTTTCCTCCGTTTACAGCGCGTGCGGGTTTCTCGCAATGCGGACTGGGGTTTTTAAAATTATAAAAAAAAAAAAAAACAGAAAAAATTTCGCTGGGAAATGTTACCATTACTTTTCGGCCAAACGATTTTCGATAAAATTAATAATAATTATTATTACCGTCGTCAAAAACGTCGTTTTCACTCCTCTTTCGAGTATTAACTACGATACTCATCCCGAAGACCGTATGTATCGATAGACTCCGCTATCACGCCCGCCGTGTGATGAGTACGCGACGAGTGAAATGCGCGCAACAGCCAGGAGTTTTATTCATCGATTTAATAATAAAATCGCAAAAATCAATCGGAATCGGTAAAATATAATATATTACGCGTTTTCGCGTATTTTGATTCGTACTCGTGTCAGTGTCGCAAATAACGTTTTCGATATTATTTTCAACGCGACTGGCGGCGCACCATTTTCGATTTCAGTCGCTTTTTGCCGAAAACCAATGACCGTGTCTATCGGCGTACGACTAAGGAGGAGCGGACTGTTCGCGACGATAACAAACCGTCTACGATTGAGGTATAAACGACCGCACGACGCCGTTAATTTCGGAACTTATTAAAAATTTCGTTTTCGCTCGTAAAAATATACGGGGGCGTACTTTGCTGTACGTATAACTTTTCGTATTAATCTCGAGAAACGACGCATTTTTTTTTTCACACGCGTCACTACTATTTTTTTTTTTTTTTTTGTACACCGACCATTCGAGTAGTATTAACGTACAATTAATTATAATTTTTAAAGAGAAAAAACTTATTTTTTCGTAATCTCGTGTTCGACGTTTATTACTACCAAACATTACGAGACGTGTATTCGGACGTTCCGTTAAAAACGCGGAAAATAGTTTTTTTTTTTGACTATTTTTTTTATGTTCTTCGGTGTATAATCACCAGTGCGGAGAAAGCCCGTCGAAATCATTACTTGTAGTAACTGCGAAGCGTATACGAAATATGGAGATATATTAATATACAAGTAATAATAGTTTTTATTGATGTCACTTATACGACCGTACACAGCAGCGAGTATGTAACTTTGAACGAGTTATACATAACTCCACTGTAAACGTTGAAACATCCCTTTTTTATTTTACGTTCACTTAAACGAGACGAAATCTCGTATCATGGAGTATATACGTGGTCTTAATTTTATATTCGTTTTAATACCTCATTTTAACAATTCGCGTCAATTTATAAAACGGTGTTTATCGCTGTGCGCGACTTTTCGCCTAAAACGAGTGCGTTTCTCCGATATTCGATAAACATGTTGTCTAGTCGCTGCAGTATTTCACAGAGTTCGATTCACTTATTTCCCCTATAGAGTATATCGACGGGGATCGCGTATAGAAAAATTACCTGCGTGCTCGGTAAATACGTGTGTCTCCGTGATTTCGAAAATAATTCGGTCTCGACGTTTTGGAATTTTCAATGAATATTTTATCGTTATATATATATACACACGAGTATATATTGACGAAAAACAAATACATTCTCAAGAACTCATAAGACTTCGACGCGGCGATCGTTTTGTAAATTGCACTGAAGCTCATGACGAGTATCGTTTTGCGATCCACAATGATTTATTGTCGTTTTCAAATCCATACGGACGATAATAAAAATATACTAAACACATTGTCTACACGTACGTACGTATATTGTCACTTGTGTGTGTGTGTGATTCTGCGTGTACGACGTCTGCAACGGTAATTCGTCCGATTTCTGTAGTAAACGATATAATATTGTGTTTCTCCGTAGTACACTGCGGTAGTTTAATTAAATATTATTGTGGATATATGTAATAATAAGCTGTGGAATTTCTCGCGTATAACATCGAGCATTGGCGAAATCGGACCGTTTTTCACACATAATATAGTCGGCATTAAACACGACCGAATTATTTCCGTAATAGAATAATTTTGATGTGCTCCGATGATCGATTTTTGACTACCGCAATTATTGATTATTTTGAATCGTTTAATATGCTAGTATGTTGTACCGCCGCCATGTGATAAAATAACTCGTCAAATTCAATTGTTAAACCTTATTATTATTATTATTATTATTTAAACCGACGTTTGTTCGTTGTCCGCGTTTTTTTGTTTATTGTTTCACGAACACTGTACAACGCCAAATGAGAAAATAACGCGTAAAAATACGACCACGGTTACTTTCAATAATTGATATCGCATAAATTATACTCGAATTACAATAAATACATCGGTTTTTTTTTTTTTTTTTACGGATTCAACACAATTTCAGATTTTTTGTACTCGACCAGTAGCTGAGAGGAGTAGTTCTTCTATCGTATTCGTTTTCCGGTTACGAATTTCACTCGTGCGGCGTTTCAAGGAGGTCGTCTTTTATCAATTTTCCCAAATTTAAACGCGGTGCGAAAAAAAAATTATTACCGAAAATTTTTGTTAAGAAAGCCATTTCATAAGAAATGCTTGATCAGCGTACGTTAATAATAAAAATAATGTTATATACCGAAGCTCCGCTCGGTATCGTTTTATTACACGCGACGTTATACGTATCGAGTCGCTTTCAAATTTTTTATAATCTTAACACAACTCTAAAATCTATTATCCAAGTAATTCACTGGAGCGACGTCCACGACACCAGCGATTAGTTATTTCAGATTCGTCGCGGACATACGAGTATATGAGACGCGTCGACACATATTATACGACGGCGTTCAAGCGATAGCGTGATCCATCGATTTAATATCACATCCACTCGCGACTACTTACGATTATAAAATTAAATCCAAGTCGAGTGTCACTGCATTGAAACTTTACGGAGTCACTTTTCTTTTCTCTTTTACCCAATGTTTTCCGCAATTAACGTCCTCTTAAATTTCCCCGAGAATTTATTTTACTCTTAATGCAATTGACATTTGTCGAGTAACATTAATAACACCGCTTTTAAACATTGCCGAACGTTGTAGATTACCGTTCACACAATTCGGATTTGTAAAAAATATCGTAGTACAGTTCAGTTCTCACCCCTATAGTCACTGAATTTGAGCGCAAAATATACCATATACTTATCCATACTCCAAATACCACCTGTAAATCAAATACGTTTATAATACTGTTTAGCCCGGATAGAACAGCGACGCGGTCCGTCGGACTGTATAACGGGATATCGATCGGATGAAAGAAAGAAAAAAAGAAACGATATGTTATTATTATATTATAATAACCGGTTCGGTAGCGATCGAGACGTCATCGGTTACCGATCCGTATAATGTAAATATTTTATGATTTTTTTTTCTTTTCTTATATCAAACGAGTGTTGGGTATACGTGTTATGAAAATATAAATTTCGTGTTTCATGTTTTTTGTTTAGAATTTTGTTTTTAATATCTCAAGGAGACGAAAAGAAACGCGCCGCGAACGGTGCAGCCAATAATATTCTGTCCGACCGATTTTCGATATCTCCATTTTTACACGTTTTAAGAGTTTGAAAAACCCTTCGTCGTTTTATTTTTTAAATTTTACTATAACTATTCGATATTGAAAATAAAACCAACGTATCGAAAAACCGTCGAATAGACGATTTTCTGAGCCAACGTTCGTATTGTTTTTCTGTTTCGTACGTCTAATTCGACTGTAAAGTCAACAAAAATGGACAATTTTTTAATGAGAGCTTTTCATTGAATATTCAGTGTGGATATGGCGGCGTCCTCTTGAAAAATGTTTACGTTTTTCGCACGGATCTGAAATTGATTTTGCGCGAAATTTCGAACAGTAAAAACAAAACAAATTGTCTACAAACGTAACGATGACGTCCGAAACCCAATTCATATGTCCTTGATTAAAACCGTACTATACAATATAAGTCGATTTATAATATAAAATATGGTTTTTTTTTTTGCAATTGTTTTAAGTAAATAGATCGTGGCCGTCTTACGGTCGACGAGAAGAGACGCGTGTATATATGTAGACGATAATAATAATAATAATAAATAATAAATAATAATAATAATATATTCGTATATAACCCGACGTCTTTCGACGCACGTGGGACGTGATAAAAAAACATCAATCATCCGAGGTCGTCGCCGCCTTATGCATACGCCTCCCGGACGCCGGTGTTTTTTCGAGAGCTGTATTTTTCTATTATTCATAAAAAAAAGAAGAAGAAGAGTATACAAAAAATATGTCCGCGTCGCTATTTTCGCATATTTTATACGTGCGCCGAAAATTTTATTTTTTTTTTCATATATAAATTTTAAACCATAAACGCCTCGTGGCATGCGTACTTACTGTCCCTCGTTTATTGAAAACATCACTGGCTCCGTCGTATTGGCCTTGCGTTCAACTGTCTCTCAACAACGCCGAGGAAAGTAAAAAAAAACCCCGCAAAAAGCCGCTGATGAATTCAAAATCTTGGCGTTTGATGAAATACGATGACGTTGAAAAAAAATAAAGGAGGAAAAAAATCGAATAAAAGGAAGCAAAACAAGTTTATGTTATTGAAGAGTTTTTCCGTATAATATATATATGTACTCGTATATTTGTACTGTTGTTCGACAGTGAAACAATTTTCGCCACATCACTACTTGGCTAAAAACCCTATAGTGTGTCAATAACGGCAACTTTTCAATACCAATAGTATATAAAACAACAACAAAACGCGCATTAAGCGCTGCAATCCGATACGTCTCCTTACGTTCCCGGTCCATCGCGTTACCCCCGCGTCAGTACTGCAATCTTCGTCGTTATCATCGTCAGCGTGGCTAACTGTGTTTCCAAGAGCGTTTGCAGAAAATCACACTGTTGCGTAATTTTAAAAACCATCGTGTACGCGTGTAGGAAACGACTCCGTTGAATCGAGCGTAATCATAAAATAATTGGACCCACTTACAAGTCGATGCTGTCGGTTCGGAGATATAGTGAATTTAATAATATCGAAAATTCCAAGAGGAAGGGGGACGTTTTGTACCGTTACTGGCCTCGACGCAGGTCGATGTGACCAGTGTTGTAACCGTTAAACCGTTTCACAAATGCCAATTTCGCGTTCCATCGGATGACTTCGTGTGAACGCGTAGCTTTCGACACTGAAAATCGATGATGAGAACCACCCGCACTTTTTTCTTTTTGACTATTCCATAGCAGTCTATCGATTAAACGCTGTATGAACTCTCGTGTCGTTTTACCCGTGGTCCCGCGCATTTGACTATTATTTGACACGGTCCCGCGACAATCGACGCTACGTTTTATTCTAACACAATGTTATTATTATATTTTTAAATGTACGAAACAACGAGTAATAATAAACAATTCCGTAAGCCGCGCGCGTATTCTAATCCGAACAACCGAAATTATAAATAAATATTTTTTTTTTTGCTTTCCGCGCGTTCATTTCGTCGTAAAACCGCCGAAATGTATAATATAATATGAAACGCGCTCGCTCATCCATCATCGATCTTTAATGTATAACACATTAATAATTATATATATATATGTTGTCCAGAACAGTCGTGGTGTCATTACTCAGTGCCGTCGTTACAAGCATTGTTATATATTTTATAAGAAAAAAGAAATATACACAAAGCCGGCTGGATGATATGAGTTTTGTTCTCGCTTTTTTTACATACGGATATTTTCACTACGGACGTATTTTTATACACGGGATATACACCACGTAGTATTACGTTATATACAAATGATTTCTATGGAGATTTTTTAACCGCAGCCGAATTTTCGAACCTATAATCAATCCAAATCACAATGCGGCGAATATTTCGCATATTCCCCGCGTAGGCGAAAATTGTAAATAATTTTCGTGTTGCGTGCGCGAAACCACGGGCGATAGAAATTATAACTGAGTGGGACTTTTCTGCGTGAATAATAAATGTGTCTCTTCTACATACGTCAAACCCGTTCCCCTCATCAGCAGCACCTTTGAACTCCGAATGATCGGAAAACGAGAAGGATTGCTTTGTTTTAAAATTACATAACTTATGCGTTTTCCGTTTAAATGTCTCGATTACCGCGGTCCACAAACACGCCAGAGAAACAGGCGGCAATAATGTACTTTTTTTTTTTTTTTACGTGCCATTTCAGTCTACGAACACTCCTCGTAAGTGTATAAATTTAGTGTAATATTGATCATTTTATGCGTTTTATAATGCATATGTAAATAGTTTACTTTTTGAAATTTTTATTTTTTTTTATACCCGTAATCTCGCATGATTGTATTCAACCGCAGGCCGTCTGAAGAAGAAAATAAGAGGAAAAAAATATACTTTCGCGGGATTAACGTAATTTTGTTTTTTTTTTTTTTTTTTAAATAAACCCCTATTTTTTATTAGATGATATATGAGAAACTAAAAAACGTATTCGCTATTCACTCGGCCGGACGTAACTATAATAATAATCATACGTCTTGTACGATCGGTGTATAAAAAGATGTTTTATTCAAACGGCCCTGCGTGTACATAAAATATTATAGATCGCATGTCCGTGGAAAAGACGCCGTTTTTTTTCTTTTTTCGTATCCATTGTGATGGTCCAGAGAGGAAAGATTTCTTCGCAGCCGCCGTGCTGTTGTCCGTTATTGAAGTGTGCGCCAGCCAGCGTTCGATGAAATCGGCGATTACGCTATCGTCCCGCGTTATTTGCAGCGCGTTTCGAAACGCTCTCGTCCATTGTGTTGTACGGATCCACGTGTAAAATGACGTTCGAGTGCGTTAAAACGTTCCTCTCTCACTCTCTCGTTTCGGATATAAATAAATCAATAATAATAATAATAATAATAATAATATACAACGGAGGATTACACCCGTGGTGATTCACGTACGTTACACAATTCAAACACTTGTTACCGAACAACGGCGTAATTATGTAGAACGTTTTCCGCGCGCCCATATATCGACTGCGGTCGGCCAACATTGACGCGGAAACGATGAGAGTCTGTCTGATACCGTTCGCTAGACGACGAATCATTTCTTCGTGTACACGCATAAAAACGTGTAAATAAATATTTCGATAATCCCGTTCTTTAACACAAACTGCGTTTTATAGAACGCGTAATGTACTCGTGACGTCTCCGCCATTATAACTACGCGTTCGATGTGTCACGCAGACGATGAAACCGCGCGGTTATACACTCGTTTAATACGATCTGAATTAAACATTTTAAACGCCGACAATTTTCTATTCAAATAAATAGTATAAATACGCAATGCACGCGTGACACGTAACAACAAATCGCGGTGCCTAGTTGTTACACGAACTTTTAAGCGTTATTCCAATTCAACATAACCAGCGTTCATCTGTGTATTCGATATTACTTTTGATGATTATTAGTGAACAAACAAATATACAATGCGTCAGTTATTAGTTACGCGAGTGTTATTGTTTTTATTTTTAAAACCGATAAAAAAAAAAAAATCATTAAATCCGATGATTTATAGTTACCACACACGACTTCTATTTCGCATTCTGAAAATTTCAATATATTTACACATCGTCGTACTGTTAAAAAACAATTTACAACGATTTTTTTTTTAAACTACACTCCGTTCACCGGATCGTTTTTCGAACACAAAGTGATTTATTATTGCTTTCAAATTCGTATGGCAATAATAATAATAATAAAATTCTTAAATTCTCTGTCTACGCAATTCTCACTTGAACGATATATCCACGACACTCGTCTACCAATTATTTATGTATACGAATTCCGAACGGAGAAATAGAAAATATTCCGTTAGAATTTGTTTATTTAAAAAAATTCATCTCGTATGTCAATAATGGCTTCTGTACAGACACTATTAAACGCGTAAACGTATATCGGTTGTTGGAAATAAATTCGAATTTTCAGTGAATTCTATCGTAACTCGGTTCGATGCCCTGATATGTGTCTTAACGATACGAGTTTTTAGTTAAAAGGTATACGAGAATGAAAATCGCACTATAATAATAATAATAATAATAATAATAATAATAATAATAATAATAATAATAATAATAATAATAATAATAATAAAAATATTAATGAATAATAATTATGATAATAGTGAAAAAATACAGTTTATATATATATAATATTGATTCATTCGTATTAAATTGTATTTATTTTTTTTATTATTTTCATTATTATTAGTTTTATTACTGTGAACAACTGTTATTAAAGGAAAAAATTCATACGACGTCGTTGGTCTGTGCCTGTTGAAGATAATCTCGTCTTGATATATTATGAGTTTCGCGACTTCGGTTTTATTCGGTCGGACGAAAAATTAAAGTGAACAATAAACACACAGAAATGTGTGTTCTTTGTCGAACACCACGCGTTTTGAATTCACTCTTTCTCTCTCCCTATCTCCTCTATTTTATGCAGAGAATCCGTGGGTGTAAGTTGGCGAGAACGTGTGTGGTCCTTACTTGGACATTGGGACATTTGAAACGTGTTTACACTCGTCTAAGACTTTGCACTGATTCGCAACGGAGAAAATAAGTTTTATGAAAATATTTGTCGCGCCAACAGAAAATGTCGACGGGAAAGAAATATTTTATGAGGGGTTTGAAAAATGCGTCAATGCGAACGACGATGACAAATATAAATCATATTTTATAATCATATTTTGTTGTTAGTTCGGGGGAAAATAATTTCCGTTTTAAAATGTATTTGGATTTATTGCGGACTGTGCACAGGTGATTACATCATATCGCTCGATATTCTAACGATTTATTTCCTAATGATATTATAATTGATATGTTTCTTTCAATTAATTACGAAACATAATATTAAGTATTAATAATTATGCATTATTAATGGTCGGATTTGTGAGAAACGTTTTTTCACGCTTTTGTCGTTTTAGATCAGCGTTTCTCAAACTATTCGACTTCACAACACACTAATTCCAACCTATATTCAGCCGCGACACACTATTCACGCTGACTGATATTTATTTTTATTTCCTTATTAATAATAGACTTTTATCGTATTCAATACGAGTTGTATATTAGTAAATGGCTAATGAATAACTTAGAATGATGCGTCTATTTAGGTTGAGAAAATTAAATGTAAAATCATATTTTAATTTATTACAAATATCATTTTGACTGCAACTGACAAGCACCGCCTCCTCACATGTCTTCTTCCAATAATTCTTCAGTTATAATCATTTTCGTCACACTATTTATCAACATAATAATATAATATAGAGTAACAGGCGATTGCCGATAAGAAAACCGCAAAATGTTTGTTATTAATGATCATGAAACACCGGTCGACAAACGCTGTTCTAGAGAATTTCTTCAATTTTGGAGGAGGACATTTTTACCATATTTCTCTAGTAATGTTCGGCGATAAAAATAAAATTTCACCCGTATTTGAAATACAAAACATATTATAATACAATACATAATCTGCAAGGTATTAAATAAAAAAAGTCTCAAACTCATCTTGATGTCGTACACTTGGCTATCTATCGTTCGCATACGACTTTTTTATATTTGTTTTCTTATCAAATTATTCAATAATTTAGTGACTATGGCAATTGTCGGAACAAAACATTTGATTATTTAATGCGATTTATTTATTTTTCTATTTATAATACTTCGTTAGGGCATTAAACCCGTGTCCTAATAATAATAAATTAAAAAAAAAACCTATTTAAAACGCGGTACTGTTTCTTACACAACTTCACGACTCGTATACAATTCGTTATTATATATATATATATATATTATAACGCGGCGGCTGTTACAAAAGTCTCGGTATTTAATAAATCTTTTTCGAAATTTTTTTCCTTGATAAAGGTAATTTTTTCGGTCCGGAAAAAACGTTTTACTTGTCCGCTCATACGGAAACGGATTTCTTCGTACTTATAAATGCGTACGCGGTGCTATTGTTGAATTGATATATATAAGGAAAAAAAAATGTAACTGCCACTGTTATGTGTGAAATATTGTATTCGGTCCATCTCGTGCTGTACACGTTTAACGTATATAGGAGCAACCGCAATGTAATATTGACGGAGATCGGAGAAAAACGAGCAGTTTCCGAGCACAGGTGCGGTCCACACACTCGCGCGAAGGTGGTAATAACAATAATAATAACGCGGGAGAAAAAGGCGAGAGAATTTCGTCGAAGATCGCTGTGCGGTGCGAAGAGGGATTGCGGAGGAGAAAAAAATGGCAGTAAAATAGATTTGTGTGCGGATGAAACGAGTGAAAACCAAATCGACACGTATCGCGTTCGTTATATTATACGATACTGTACGTACCTATACACACACACACACAAATCGCGAAATTATTGAGATAACTGCGAATATTATAATAATAATAACAATACGTCCGTTGGAAAGGCGCTTTAGAAACGGCTTTTTATCTCGTCCATATATACGTAATATGTAAAATCCTTTGCCCAAAAAATACGGGAAAATATAAATAATACAAAAACAACATAACCCACTCCGTCATATTATAATAAGCACAGTTCGATAACGCGTTTATGTCCGGGCTCTAGAAACCGTGTAAAGGGATAACATAAAACTTACAGCAGCATCCAAAGCACATTAAGCTGTACGCATCAGACTCCGGTAAAATACATTTTTAAAAGTACATTATTTGAATACGCCTATTCGAATATTAGTCAGTTCCTCCCCATAGCAAAAATAAAAACGCGATTCAAAATATATATATTCGGAATATTTTTTTTTTTTTTTTTTACTAGATTTTAATAAAACAAATATTAAATAATTAATTCAATCGAATACACGTATGCTTCATAATATGAACAGTCTATCAATGCACGTTTGGGGATTTATTAACTTTTGTGCTTTCAACAATAACTCAAATAAGTAAATTAGTTATATATCTATAATTGTTATTGTTATTATTATTATTATTATTATTATTATTATTATTATTATTATTATTATTATTATTATTATTATTTGAGTAGCACTAGATTCAAACGACCTGAAAATTTTACAAGATTATTGATTAATGTTTTTGTACTCTTAAATATTTCCGTGAAATAATAAATGTTTGCATTCAGTAATAAATGATATGTAATGGTACTTTTATTTTTTTTGTGAAACTTTGTGTAAAAACTTTTTATACTCTCGATGTCTTACAATTTTTTTTTTTAATTTGCTAATATTTATTCATATTTTAAATATATGCGATCACGTATAAGTATAATTACCGTAATAACGAAATATAATTAAACAATTTAATCCATTAAGTACGCGTGATTTAAAAAAAAATCTTAATCTTTTTCGATTCAGCACTCCTTTATCATGATAACTGACTTCTAACGCCCCCCTCCATCTGCCAATCAAAAATATTCATAAATATATGTATCAGTATTTTAAATTAAAATCTCTTATTTAAAGAAGATAGTGAATGTTTATATTCTACTCCATTTTATAAAATGATATTACTTCACTATAAAAAAAAAAAAAATTTTCATTATACCTTTTCAATGACTACCGTGAGTCTGATGAGTAGCTGCGATGTGTGGTTAGAGTTAAACGTAGATCACCAATGTTGCAAATATCCAATACCTATTTCTCGGTTTAGCCAAAAGTTGAACAACAACTTTTATTTTTTTTTTTTTCAAATACGATCGATTTTTAAAATAAAAGTATTTGAAATCTCGTGCTCGGAATACGTTTAATTCAAAAATACTGTATAATTTTGAAAAAAAATTATTCCGTATGTGTACCTACTAATCAAATCCAATACAATACGAGTTACGCTTGGATGATTAATCAATCGAAATCTTATTATTTTCAACGCCTGAGTATCGCGTCATTCGCATGGCTATTCCATCCCTCATCGTCTTACCGGCTTTTTGCCGTGTTCATAACTCCGTCTCGTTTACAGTAAAACTGTACAGCTTTGTACGCGTATAACAATATTTTAATTATACGAAAATCGTTGAAAATATTTGCGGCGGACAGTAACGAAATTATTATTATAACTACATCCCCAGGAAAGTTTGTTCAATATAATAATAATAATAATAATAATAAATCATTTGCTGCGTGGTATAGCTGATAAATAAACTTATAATAAGTTTAAAAAATAAAATTATATTATAGTCTTCAATTTTTACGTAATGTGCCCGGAAAAAAGGAGAGAAGAAAAAAGTTTATTAATCAATTTTATTACGTGTCACGAAAACGACGACATTTTCTGCGTATTTTTTTTTTTTTTTTTTTACTTGTAGAATCGTAAAAACGCGTCGTCTTCGAACAGTATATTCTACAGAAACGTACGAAACGAAAACGTGTAAGAGTTTAAATAAATAGTGTATTCTCGATATTGAATTTCGACGAATTTCAACTGTGTACCGTTAAATCCTCGTGGATTGAAAATTCTTTCTTGTCGTCCAATCCCGTTGTCCGTCCGACGTTTTCACGTCGGGCGCTCGACGGAGCAGCCGTTCGTTCGTCATACGCGAAAATATTTTCTATTAAAATAACAAAAAAATGATAAATATTCTATAATAATAATAATAATAATAATAAAAAGCGACGTAATTTTCAATACGAAAAAATATAACACACTCTGTCGGAAATTTTTGAAATGTTTATTATGGGAAAAATATTGTGACAAACGATTTTTACGAGAAAAAAAACGGTGTCGCTGATATTGTAAATTGAACTTCTATGCCTAAAATCCGAAAAACTACACAATTCATGAATCGAATACACCTAGAGATCTACAATTGCCACGGATAACACAATGCCGAAAGAAACGTTTTGAATACTTTTTTTCTCTCCTATGTATTTAATATTATAATATTATACATACGACGCGATGAATATTTCAAGTTCCTGTGACAATTAAGTAGCGAATTTACGAAGAAACAAACCGCGTCATTTATACGATGGTTTTTGTGTTTTTAGGGCGCGGTTTATTGAGAAAACCGACAAATGACTAACCTCTGTTATGGTATACCTACCCCGTAACTAGATGCGGATCGTTGTGAAACCAATACGCGTTTATCGCTGCGTTCAAAAACTAAAACGGCCGAAATGAAAATATCGTTTTGACACGCGATATTATTATAATTATTATTATAATAAAATCACTATGACGAGAACGGTTTGTCGTGTTGCATAATAATGTAAATTACGAACAACGTGTCCAACGACGAACACGTGGGATCGGATGGGAAATTGAATAAACGAATTATCTCGTCGTAACGTCGTCGTGCAACGGACCGTCGTCCACGTAAAATCACTTCACCGCCGGCGTAGTGTTTCTAAGGCGACGCGCGTGCGGTTTACGTGTATATAATTTCCACCTAAACTATATCCGCGTCCTTACCGGGGCGGATTATTTGGCGATATATCCATTAACCGATTTCCCTGTTTTGGAACGTCCGAAGACAAGTAAAATTAGACAACGCGATATAAAATTTAAAAAAATAATAAATAAATAAACGTTAAATATTCGTATGTAGCCTCTACATCGCCGCAGTCTGCCGTAGGCGCGTATAATGATTTAAAAATAAATATCGATTGTAAAAAATATTTTTGTTCGTTAGGAATTTTTGACGAATCAATGTTTTTCCGGTTAAAAAAAAAACGACGAGTTTAATCGATTATTCGTTTTCCTCGCCTACCCCACATGTATGCGGCGGATTCAGTGGAGGCGATTCAGCAGAGCGTATTGAACGTTTTTCTTTTTCCTTTCTCTTCTCATAAATAATTACTCGGATATTAGACACATCACGTAAAACTAAACGTATTAATTATTGTGTGATCTCGACTGACAACGAGAAAACACAACGTTTTCGATCGTGTCGTGTCGATGTTATATGATCCGTAGTCGGTCCCACTATATACGGTTTCAACCGCGATCCGTCGAAACGTAGTAAAATTAAACGCGCTCTCTACGTTTAAGTATTTATATAATTCCGTGGATTTTTTGCTCTACGGCTCCTTTGCGTCTTCAAACTATTTAAAATCTTTCTAGACGGGATAAATCAAAATGCATGCACGTTGCGCAACGTGATTGATTTTCCGGATCGCTTTAAGCCCAAAATTGTTATTAATTTCTTTTTGGCTCCGAAGCGTCTGTACGCATGATAAGTGTTGCAGGTGCAGTATTAAATAAAATGGCGTCCACCATAAAAAAAACAAAAAAATCCAAACAACAAAACAAATTTCAACATCCGTTTACCGAACGTCTAACTATAAGTCCACATAATAATATCAGCTAATCGGATCATTGCGTATTGATATTTTCCACGGTTTAAAAAAAAAAATAATAATAATCGGAATGTTTTATGGAATGGCGTGTGAAAAAAATCACGTGGTAAAAAAAAAAAAAAAAACAACAAAATTCTACGATATTGTACAATATTTTTGACATCTCAAAAACCCAACAACGTTAACGTTTATTAAATTATTTTTACCGCGTCGTTCCGTGATTTTTTCCATCGCGAGAGGGAACGCGAAACATTCCCTATTACAGATGAATTATTTGCGTGTCGTTTTTTCCGCGCGCGCGAAACCGCCGCAGTGATCATCATCGCGTGTCCGCTTCATGTTAAAAAGACCTTTGTAAAAATAATGGGAAAAAAAACGTCCCATAAATATTCTATTTTTTTGTCGATTTCCCGTTTTCCTAAAATGCAAAAATACTCGGAACGACGCACAATTTATAGAGACAGAGAGCCCCGGTAACGTTTACACGAAACCGCCTGGTCTACATAATATTACGTTTTGTACACAAACTGTGTTATTTGCAATCTTACGCGTTAATACATATTGAAATACGCGTCGTAGGCATAAACACGACGCCGCCGCGCCTGTACAGTTTTGTCGATATTCGCGCAAATATTTCCAACGTTATATTATTACAATATCGTTTGTTGTTTATTATTAGGAATTTCAATATTAAAATATTGGAAACAAAAAATAACGTTATAATACAATATATTATTATTCTTCGTGTAACGAAAATCGATTCATTTTTACGCTTTGCGAAAGAAAACATAACAATTTTCATTGAACAGAGCTCTTTTCCCGTGAAATTTGTCAATGAAATCTGACGTCGCGTAATTTTTTTGTTTTTTTTTTTTGTTTTACCATTACGTGTGGTCATTTCGCTTTGCGAAATTTCAAATTCAGCTACCTATATTATACCAGCACGTTTCTATACTACAGCACGAAATGTACAAATATTGGAACTATACGCAGAACACCGTACGTTTTACATTAAAAATAAAAAAAAAAAAATAATAGCGTATAATGCGATACGATAGAACTATGCCGTTGAGAGATATAAATCGGAATTTAACTAAATAATTAAAAAAAAAAAAAAAAATTGTTTTTAAATATAACGTAAATATTAATATATTTCACAACGCGACGAACGCGTGATGAAAACTAAAAAAAAAAATATATATATATAATATACACACGTTTTTAGGGGGTGAGAGCGAAAAAATATTAAAGTTGAAAATTAAAGAACACCCTAATATATATATATATATATATATATATCCTAAATTTTATTCCGGCCAAAAAAGCGTTCGCTCGATGAAATCGTTTCTATTGTATAAAAAGTAAAAAGAAAACCAATTTTTACAAAACAACAGTAGTCCGCAATAATATTGTTTAACACTGAAGACGAAAACCATTGTGTTCGAATACTCGTTAAAACAAAACGAATTATTTTCCGATAAAATCGGATAATTATTTTTATATAAATAATTCTGCGAGTTTCACAGTACAAAAAGAAACAAAAAACCGATTAACATTTTACGAAATTGTCGAATTTTCGCAAAACGATTCTCATCGCGAACGGTTGCGGCGACGTAATTTCTTATAATATAATCTGACTGGTTTGCGCGCGTGCATTACGATTGCTGTTCGTACATAATATTATTTTGTTCGCACAGACTCCGTGAAACGCAAAACTCATGTATGGTTGATCGGCAAACAAAAACGTTGAACGCATTCACGTTTCCGCTGTTGATTTAACGTCTCGGAGTCAACTTTAAACGTATAACAATAATAATAATAATAATAATAATGTACATCGTATAGTATAGTAAATAGAGTATTATTATTGACATTTCCCTCGTGCACAACTATTATATAATATTATGTGTATACATTATCATTAGATATTCCAAAGGTTTAGAAAATAATATAGCGTGTAATTATAACGATTATAACATTTATTCGATCGATCTGCTATCCTACTAATACGTAGTGGTACGATAGCATATTATTGTACGTTCAACAGAAATAAGATACGGCGGCGAATAGCCACGGCAAAGAAATAAGCCTTCTTATACGAAAAACACAACTAGAAATCTTAGTCTAAAAAACTTTGCCAAAAGCTACCACGCCGAATGGCCGTTGTACTCCCGTGAAACTCCTCGGGACCTTAACGGTATACGAGATAACGAAAAAATATAGAAAAAGAACTAGAGAAGCGGCGGAAGTGTGGACGTGAAAAAGATTATTTTTAACTTCGTATCGGTTGAACTGAAAGAGGAAAAGAGAGCAATGCACGAATTCTCCAGATAATGGGGGAGAAGTAAGAGTGTTATCATTAGATCAAGAGGAGTGAAAACTTATGGGGATACATACTTAGTAAGACACAACACCTTATAATAATAATCCGTACAAAACGGAACGAAAAATCAGTGGACGCGCGCAAAGAAAGGAGAAGTAACTACGTTCTTAGCATGAGGAAACGATTGAAATGGCGCTGGACACAACGGGGGGCCATTCCATTCACATGTAAAAACCACTCTAGCAGAACGATAATAATATATATTATAAATATCTGTTTGGCCGAAAAACCGTCGTTCAAATCGTTTACATTTTTTTTTTTTTTTTTAACGATTCTGTTTCGATTTTAACGTGTAACTTTGGACCGTTTTTTTTCTTTTTACACAAAAAAATATTCGTTTTATACGCGAAAACGTTCGCGCGTTATCTCCCCAATATAATATATTAAATTAATTGAAAATTCGAGTTTTCACCGTCGTCGTCGTCTCTATCGTTTATTATTCTCATGAAATTTTAAACACTTTTTGGCCACGCATTACTTCCTCTCTCATTCCCTCTTCCTCTCGACGACGTATATACCGTTTGAGTAATGGCCGATTTAATTAACGCCATTTTATATATATATATAAGTCGTAAATTATGGAAAAATACTGTATATATATATATATATATATAAAGGGAGAGAAAAAAAATATATATAAAAGTTAAGACAATTTGTACTCATTATTCATTAATTTTCACTGCTCAAAAATGTATACTTATTATCGGGTTATTTAAATTCTAATTGGATTTTCATATTATTATTATATTTACAAAAAACTCATTTTAATCTAATAATAATAATAATAATAATAATAATAATAGCTGTTTTCACTATGGGATAATAATCGGGTTTCACAACAATATCATCGTATATATTATCGTGACCACCGGATATATTATTTCCCGGTGTGTTTTTGTGCGTCTATATTGGACTTATCCAATTAATACTACTAATATAATATTTATTTTGGTTTCAGGTACGTTTTAATTTGAAAATTGCTCCAGGCGAATTATAATATAAAATATGCACGCGAGCGCCGTGTTTACAGGTCGGTCTTGTTTTCGGTAAGATTTCATGACATTATGTTATAATATATTTATTATTATTGCGTATTACGTTAAAACGATTTATTTTCACGGTTAACAATATTATTATTATTATTATTATTATTATTATTATTATTATTATAATAATAATAATAATAATAATAATAATAATAATAATAATAATAATAATATAGTCAGTAACGGAGTTTTTTTTTTTTTTTTTTGGGAGAGGAGGCGACGAAATAGTGGCCGATGAACAAGCTGCAGCGCTTTTAAATTTTTTATTAAAATACTCGCAATGGCGTAAATACGATTTTTTTTCTTTGCGGGAATTCGGGGAATTCAAAGTAACTTTCGCGTACTATTAATTTATATTTATTAAGTAAATTTTAATAAATGAACACCGTAATATTAAAAAAACGAAATCAACTCGCCAATTGTAGAATTTTCTAATTCGGTAGTTCTATTGGAATTCCGGTAGAATTTTGTTTAAAAAATTAGTACTCGTTTATAACCGAATAAAAGTATTTAAAAATCATCCCGTTTTCAATAATTGTATTTTGATTCGTGGTTTATAATTTCATTTAATTATTGTTTTGGATGCGAACGTTTATAAAAAACTGATAATTAAACGAAAATATAATGTTCAGTTAATATTATATATATATAAATTTTTGGTCAATAAACAGCGCTGCAAAGGACGTTTTTAAATGTAATGTTCTATTCAGTTTCTAAATTCTCATTAGAAAGATCTTTTATTGACAGCAAGAGGGTTAAGACTTATCTATGACCTAGGGAGACTGGATGAATATAGCTATAGTTATAGCTGTGCCTTATATAGAGTCAGATTTGACCAATAAACATATAGCGCATAATGATAAAATAATTTGAGAATTCAGTAAACAGAAATAAAAAAAAAAAATATATATATATATACGTATATATAATCATCTTAATATTATTTTATAAATAAATTTAGTCAAATCGATCATTTATGTCAATAATACAGCTCTGATCGTTTTATGTACTTTTTGAAATTTATTTTTCAAGAGAACAGAAAAGATTAGTGATGGGCGATATTGAATCCTTGTGCCTAGGTGACGAAAAATCCTAAAATACATTACTGCGTGTGGTTAAACGTTCGAGTTTTAGAGTTTCCCTACGTATCGTTATATTATATTATGTTTGACGTAACGAATTAAAAAAATATTAAGAAAAAAAAACGTATATCATATCAATCTACGGGTTATTATCGTTGGAATATTCGACGTCGGAGTGTTATTGTTACATTGTAAAGTATACCATTCGGAGCAATAGTGTGTACCTTGGTCGGTGTAGGTGTAGCGTAATAACACTTTTTTGTTAGACAAATTATTGTCCCGCCGGGAAATCGAGCGTTTACGTTTAATCTTAAAACAAAGCGATAATCTAACTGTTATTTCGTACGAATATTGCTATTGGGATTTTATACGTATTCTCGGTGAAAATTACGACGACGACGAATAATTTCTTTTTTTTTTTTGCTAAGGGCTAAGGGATTTATGTTTTTCACAACGCGAATAAATTTCAATATTTTAAAGGATTATCGTATTATATACAAGAGAGAGAGAGAGCGAGTGAGAGAGTTGAATCTGCTGTATAGAGGTATACCGTTCTGTGGTTTTAAAGGTTGTCCGCAAAAGGTGTATAAAGCAAATTTCACGAAACGTTAAACAATAATAACAATAATAATAATAATAATAGTATAAAGTAATCGAAGTTAAAAATGAAAAAATATACAATAGTTTTCCAATACATTTAAAAATAAATTTATATTGGACGTGTTCCGCGCGTTACGTTAATAAATATTATAACACGATTGTGTTGCGCGTAATTACGAATATCATCGTCGGAAAACGTTTTTATGCGTACACATATAGTAAATCAAAAATTATTATGCTCGGGGGTCGTATACATTATATTATAGAGGAACGCGTTGTTTTAATAAACCAGAATCCGGATAAACTGTCTAAACGTTAACGTGTAAGTTATTCTCGTTTATATAGCGAATAATAAAATATATTTATTTTTTTTTTTATGTTATAATAAAAACCAACAATGGCGTACGCGTTAATAAAATGTAAATAAAACAAATTGTACGATAAATGATAAATATTTTGAATTCTATTCCGACTCGAATATCGGTAAAGTATAGTAGATTATATCTCCAAACACATTTACGTAATGAAAATAATACGATTCGCATCAACGCGTTAAAACTTATTGTTTTCCTATACGTTTTTTTTCCTTTCTATTAATTCAAATCTGTAATAAAATTGCATAAACACCGATATCTCACGAACGCAATATTTTCCCCTCTATTCTATACATTTTTTTTTTTTATAGTTTTATTTCAATAACAGTATGACATAATTAATTTGAAACGTGCGCAATGGTAACAGCAGTGAAAATTTGTATTTATTTTTTTCGTCATTAAAATAAAAAAAAAAAATATTTAAATTTTATTTTTGAACGTATTAAAGGACAAAAAAAAAGAGTGAGAGTCAGAATTGCCGTTAATCCCATGCGATTCTTATACATATAAAAATATATATATATATATATTTTACGAGCGCTACTGCTATCGAATAAAAATCGATTTATTTTAAGAATATAAAATTTAAATCGAACAAAGTTTTAAAAAAATTACTTAAAACATAATGACGTGTTCCAATTAAAAGTTTGTACACAACCGCCATATTTCGAAAAATTATATTTACAAAAGAGCAATCTCGATAGAAAAAAAAGAAATATATATATATATTTATTTTTACTTTAATTACAATAACATTTTTCTCGTCCACACACACACATATTATAATTTAAATTAATTTAAAAATACGGTCGCAGAAGTAATTATTTGAGGGAAAATAAAACAAAACGTAAGTTTGTACATAGGTATAAATATATATATATATATAAAACACATACGATAATACGATTTCAACTGAATATTATTCATTTTTTACCGATAAATTATGAGTCGGAAAAAATACGTTGTATTATTCGAGTGAATTTTTTTGTTCTGTTTTACAACGCCGTACTTACTTTTACCTCGTTACACACAAGAACACAAGTCCGTTGTCGTTGTTCCGCGCGGTGGCTGATCTCTTCGAAATCGCATGGCGTATATATATATGGGGATGCGCGTACGCGCACGGTATAGTATACGCCGCAGTTTTGGTAATTTCGAATTAATGGCAATTTCGAACAACGCAGACGGGATAATGAATAACGTAGTACGCTTTTTGGCACGCCGTGTACACGTACAACGGCGTATACGTGTGAATTATTAACATCGGTTGAACGCCAGAACGTCCTCCTATCGAATACATTCGTTAATATTTAATAAAGAAAGGCCCGTGGACGTGTAACGGCGCCGTCTCGCGCGTTTATTATATATATATTGTACAATATGGACTTGAAATACGCGTAAGTATACGTAAGGTATGCCTGGCGTATTTCGAATAACGAATCGAGAATAGGTGCAAAACCTCTACGCGAATACCGGGACACTGTCTGACGTCGAAACGTCGTCGTTGTCGTCTGCTATTTAGAGCAGCGGTTCTCAAACCGTGGTACGCGCACCCGTTGGGGGGGGTACGCAGAAATGTTCAGGGGGCACGATTCTGGCCAATAAAATCTTTAAATTTAAACAGAGGAAAAACTCCGGAACGCAAAATTTTCCGTATTATTATTATTATTATTGATGTAACACGTCGTGAGTGTCGAGATTCAGAACGACGGGTGAAACAAACTTACAACGTAATTTCGTCTGTATTATTTTTTAATGAAATTAAAATGCGCGTATGGTTTTTTAATATACGCATATTCGACGTATCCGAGTTATAACTGTGCAACACGGGTTAGAACTATACTATCTAAAAGTCTAAGATTTGTTTACATATTTTAGTTGATTAACCGAGAAGGGGTATTCAAAAAATCGTATCGGTAATAAGGGATACACAGTGTCCATAAGAGTTTGAGAACCGGCTGATTTAAAGGACTACGTTTACTTCATTGTGGGGCGAATGTCGTTTATTTTTTTGCACGTCGATTATTACTCGTAGGTTTTTACAGTTTTCATTTCTATGAAATTCGCGAAAATGTAAATGAAAATAATTTTAAGTCACATTTATTGAACCCCTGTCTCCCCCGCGCGCGAATCACTTTAGCTCGTCAGAGATTACTTTGACGCATTAAACCAGTTCGACGGGTAGTAGTAAATTTGATGGTACAATTACGGGCAAAGGTACATTGTAATAATACGTATTCAAACCATTGAAAATGATCAAAATCTTGGCATAAAAGTGTCCGTCGAATAAGAGCAGTGGCGAAAATGTTCACGAAAAAACTTCCGTTAAAGGTGGTTTCACAACTGTACGTTATACTATTTGCACGCAGGGTCCCAGGGCGACGAAGCTGCGTGCATGGATTTTCTTATTTTTTTTTTTATGTTTTCTGTTCTTTCTGAGTTTTTAATCCCGCAACCGTACTGATTGTTGTTACTATTACAAACGCGTAAAGAACAAATTGTGTGCGGCAATTTATCCGGGGAAAATAAACGACTTTATACAAGAAAATTTGCCGTGTGTACACAACATTCGCAATAACGTTTATAGTTTTGTTGGCAGCAACCCCATCACGACCGCTCTCGGGAAAATTAATTTCTAGCTTCTCTCTCCGGCAGCAAAATAAATATTATAAGACGCTGCATTAATCCGACTCGTCGCTTGCCTACGCGAATCCTCGACGCAGTCCAGAGCTGTGCCAAGACCTTGGACCGGCCGGTTTCGATACGCGTAATATCTAACGTGCTAGTTCATAGTGAGATTTCTAGGCGTATAAATAATTTTAAGAGTCTAAGGGAAACGTTATGTCTTCGTTGCAGATCGTAGAGCGTCGTAACACCACAAACCATTTTATCGTTTCGATTTTTGTATGTATTTGCTCATTTCTATTCTAATCTTTCCTGACCGAAGTATAGCCACTTGTGTTACGGCCAAAATGACTCGGCGTACGTATAACGGAATCTTGTAAGAGTTCCACGCTACAAACCCGCAAAAAAATACATTACAATAATTATTATAAATAACGTCTTGGAATAATAATAATAATAATAATCGTTTTAATCTCCGATTTCACTTCCCGCAGTTATACACCGTCCATCTCGATCCTTTGACACCGAATAATTAAAGTATAATACGATGTCATCGGCGAAGACGTCATCGTTATGAGAATGCGCAAATTCCCTCGATTAAAACGCCTGGCTCGTAATTCCTCCCTATCGCTCGTCAAAATCTGCGCCCATCGCAATTTACATAACGAATGCACAATAATCCGTTGTTTAGGATCCTCTTTAATCCGTTCGTATCGCCAACGTTTAAATCGCGAATGCAAAATAAATTTTTAAAATTCACGTCCGAATTCCGTTGTTGGTATTCGATAACTCAGAATCCTCGTGTCGTGTAACATCTTTTATTTTTAAATCATCCCGCGGCTCAGTCGACTCAACTCTAGTCTGTATGTTTTGCCTCGTACTTTCTTTTATACCTTTGTTCGATTCAATAGACGTCTTTTAGTTTATCAGAATTAAATTTCATATTACCAACTACAAACTGTATATAGACCGCGCACGGTAAATTTAATTTTGGAAATTTAAGCCATAAATTATCATCTCGATTACACATTGATATCTATTTTGCCGGCTATGTGCTAATTTCTGTTACTCTGTGCCAACTTCCGAATTGGTTTTGAATTAAACTTCAAAAAATTCGAGTATAAACAAATATGAATAATATGTTTGATGTAACCGGCAATATTATCCTGTAAATTTATATTGTAGGTAATTGAAAAAGTTTTACTGAGTCGTATATTCGTTTATTGATAGAGCGAACATAATAATAATAATAATAATAATAATAATAATAATAATAATAATAATAATAATAATAATAATAATAATAATAATAATAATAATAATAATAATAATAATAATAATAATAATAATAATAATAATAATAATAATAATAATAATAATAATAATAATAATAATAATAATAATAATAATAATAATAATAATAATAATAATAATAATAATAATAATAATAATAATAATAATAATAATAATAATAATAATAATAATAATAATAATAATAATAATAATAATAATAATAATAATAATAATAATAATAATAATAATAATAATAATAATAATAATAATAATAATAATAATAATAATAATAATAATAATAATAATAATAATAATAATAATAATAATAATAATAATAATAATAATAATAATAATAATAATAATAATAATAATAATAATAATAATAATAATAATAATAATAATAATAATAATAATAATAATAATAATAATAATAATAATAATAATAATAATAATAATAATAATAATAATAATAATAATAATAATAATAATAATAATAATAATAATAATAATAATAATAATAATAATAATAATAATAATAATAATAATAATAATAATAATAATAATAATAATAATAATAATAATAATAATAATAATAATAATAATAATAATAATAATAATAATAATAATAATAATAATAATAATAATAATAATAATAATAATAATAATAATAATAATAATAATAATAATAATAATAATAATAATAATAATAATAATAATAATAATAATAATAATAATAATAATAATAATAATAATAATAATAATAATAATAATAATAATAATAATAATAATAATAATAATAATAATAATAATAATAATAATAATAATAATAATAATAATAATAATAATAATAATAATAATAATAATAATAATAATAATAATAATAATAATAATAATAATAATAATAATAATAATAATAATAATAATAATAATAATAATAATAATAATAATAATAATAATAATAATAATAATAATAATAATAATAATAATAATAATAATAATAATAATAATAATAATAATAATAATAATAATAATAATAATAATAATAATAATAATAATAATAATAATAATAATAATAATAATAATAATAATAATAATAATAATAATAATAATAATAATAATAATAATAATAATAATAATAATAATAATAATAATAATAATAATAATAATAATAATAATAATAATAATAATAATAATAATAATAATAATAATAATAATAATAATAATAATAATAATAATAATAATAATAATAATAATAATAATAATAATAATAATAATAATAATAATAATAATAATAATAATAATAATAATATGTCATCGGAACGTCTTAGTGCGTTTAAAAATTGTTTCGTTCGTCAGGTCGGCCGCTCAATCCATTATGATATTTCTCCGCTCTGTATTTTGACGTGACGAGGTGCGTACAATCCACATATTATATGTATACGATTTCAGATCGTATCCTTATAAGCCATTAATTCGAATTAATTTGAGTGATTACGTTGTAAACATATGGTAATTTTCCGCAGTCAATATATACTCGCAACGATACGGAGAAATGTAAATTTTTTTTTTCGTCGAGTCCGTAATAAATTTTACGATATTATTCTAATGTCTATAAGACGTGTATTTGTTAACACACACACACACAATACGAGTACATTATTTCAGTTTAATCGCTGTGTTAATCCAACGGAGTATTATTATTTCGCGTTTAGACGATAACGTTAAGTACTCTCTCCTACTGTGCAATTCACGTTAAATGTGTTGTAGTTCACATTGTGATATCGATTTCACTATATAATATAATACTGAAACTGTAATACATTAGTTCTATTATACGGAGTTCGTGGAAAACCAATAAGTTGTCCGGAGTAAATTGCAATTTATATTTATGACGCGCAGTCGTATACTGTAATTGTTGTTATAGTGTTTAAAAGTGCGCGCAAATTTCGTTTTACACGCTTCAGCCGTTATTACTAAAATCTTGAGCAAAAAGATTTGTAGTTTAAAAAAAAACCATTGAATATTCAAGCATATATATATACTTAAACACGCAAAAATGCGTTTAAAAATTGATTTAAAAAAAAAAAATCTTCCTAATAAATTACTTATATAATATACAAATATAATATAAATATATTAATGAAATCGATTAAAATATAAAATAAATGACACTAAAAACATTATATAATCTTCTTAAGTAGTTACGATTTTTTTTCTGATACTAAATTAATTAATATATAAATAGAATTTTAGTTCATCGTGTTCAAATATAATATTATGTTGGGAATCAAATTACTGCAGTGTTCGCGATAATACAATAACACTATACTGTACGTATGTCAAAATACATTTAAATCCAACGAATACATTAAGAGACTACAGATTATTATTTAAAACGGTTTCCTTTTCTAATTACCAATTTATAAAATATGAAAATAGGTTTAAAAAATTAATAAAAAAAAAATTAAGAAATGCTATCTAAAAGCAAACCATTCACCCGCCAAATATGCGTTTATACGCGAAATGAAACTTTATAGTTTTAATACGAATATTATATAAAACAAATGTAAACGTGTCCTAATCATTTAATTAAAATTTTTTGACCGACGAATAAGCCAAACGCGTACGGAAAAATTTTACAAAGAAATATGTGTCCAAACCGCAATTAATGTTGTACGATTCAAATATGCTGTTCTGCAATTAAGCGACGCGATAAATTTTACAAAAAAAAAAATATCCGGAAAAAATACCAATATAACGATTGAAATCGGAAATCGGAATGCTTAATTTTTTTTTTTTTTAACTTCGATAAATTGTGTTTTCACGTTTTTATCGATTCGGTATAGATCAGCGCTAAACATTATTAAAATACCAATACAAACACGACACGTTGCCTGCAGTGCAGTGTTAACGTACTCGTCGCTTTTATAGGTACGCGTTTGTATTTATCGTCGGATTTACGATTTTCGTTTGAATAATTCAATTGTCGGTGGCGACGGCGGAAAAAGAACGCAATTTTCCATTAGGACCGTTACATTTTTTTTCCCAGCGCGAGTTCTCTACGTTATTTAAAAGAAATGAGAAAAAAAACGACTGTTTTTCGAAATGTATTAAACAAATCTATTTTATCGAACACTTTTTTTTTTTTTAATAAATCGATAATACGATTGTGTAACTTCTAAACTGAGTGCGCGAGTGACGCGAAGTGTTTGCAAATTCGTTAAAAAAAAAAAGGAAAAAGTGTTCGGTATGCACGGTGTTCTAAAGACAAACTCGTTTGAAAAACGATTCGAAACGTCGTATTAAATACGACTAGCGGCAGTAGTAGGTCGGCTTGAAAAATCGATTGATCTTTCATGTAATGCGTATAATGACGATATTATTATAATATAATTATTACGTTATTAGGTGTATGTACGGCGTTATAATACGAGTTTTTCGTTTTTTTTTTTCCTTAACGATCGACGGGCCATACACATACGGCATTTGGTACGCGCGGCTGGAGACGACGGTATTAAAATAATAATAATAATAAAAACATTATATATTGTGTACTTAATAACACGTTTAAGTGGAAAAACGTGTTGAAAATTATTTACGACGGTATTTAACATACGAGTATGGTAATATATAGGTAATATCAAATAAGTATTAATAGTACAAAAAATATATTATAGAATATATAAAGAAATATTTTCGTTGACTACCGTGTAGAAAAAAATATATACTTGTAAAAAAGGCAACGACGGAGAAGCGAAGAGTGTACCGAGCATTTCGTCGCTGCCGAAGTGCAAGGTGATTTTTTCTTTTAGTGTAGTATACGTCCGATACGCTTGTCATATTATAATAGAATGGAACGGGAAGTTTTCTCGGTGTAAACGCGTTCGTTCTGACGAGTTTCTAAAGATTAAAATAAAAACAAAAAATTTTCTTTTTCTCACCCAACTATAACGTTTAACCGCGGCACATTTCCTTTAATCCGTCCGGCATTTTTCACTTCTTTTCCGCGAAAACCAAAACAGATTTCGGTTTTCAAACCGTTATTTTAATCGACATTTCAAGAAAAAAAAAACTCGATTCTTCTACACGATAACACGAGTACACGCGTAGTGTAGCGCTATTGATTGTTTGTACCCATATTTATTGACGATGACGAATTAATAACATTAGCGGCGTCTGTTGACAACGGGATTATTTTACCGAAAAAAATCGCGTAACTCCAAACGCACGATTCGTTAGAAAAATTTAAACGTTTTTTTTTTTTTTAAATCCGATATTTATTATTATCATTCCGTCAAAATCATAGCGCGTTTACGTGTTTTTATGAAGAGTGTAGTAAAGAGTCCGCGGACACGCGGAAAATATCATTTTATTATTAATATATCCGAGAAATGTTACTTAAAGAAAAAAAAAATTCGAATTCCAGTATAGCGCTTTCAGTCTGTATACAATATAATGTGTTATTGTTACGCGTGCACATGTACAGCGGTTATGGTTTAGACGGATTTAAGAGAAAAACCGCACGTCTCCGCGACGGCACGTGCCGTAGAGGGCAAATATAATCCGAAGAACTTGCGGGCGACTATAAAAAGTTACGCGTCTTATATTTACCGACTTAATACGTATAATAATAATAATAATAATGTCATTATTAAACGGCTGCGAAATAATCGCATTAAAACACCGCGCGTGAGAGACTGAATAAAGACGAATGAAAAAAAAAAACGATATAATATGTATCGTCAGGTGTAATTGTGGTGTGCTCATGCCGCTCGTTGAAAAATAGAAGTTTTCGTACTTCAACGTCTGTCTGTTTGCCTCTGGGCCCTTATAACTCGAGAACTGCTCGACAGGGATTCCGTTGCGGAGAGAGAAAGAGAGAAAATCAGTTTCACATCCATTCCCCTGTACGCCGCACCGAGTGTGTCCGTGGTCCGTCATCCGTCTGGTGGTCATCAAAAAAAAAACAAAAAACAAAACGACGATCTCGAGGGTGAAACGGTCGAAACTCGAGATGAAAGCATAGACGCGCATGGATGTACACCGAAGTAAATACGGAATCACGTATTTCCGCGTAAACGGCACGCGTTTTTAATAGAGTTGCAAAAAAAGAAATAAACAAAAAAATCGTCTCATAATTTTCTTTAAATCAATCGCCAATGATGGCGGATTGTGCATTTTATATCGACTTATTTTGCTTCTAATAATAAGAGTAATTATTTGATTATTATAAATAATAATTTCCCCCGTTAAGGCGTGTTTGGTATAACGGAAAAAAAATCATATACACTAACTAAAGAAACACGTTTGTACACCACAGAATATGTATGTATTACTGTAAAACGAACCTTATTCTACTATACCTTCGATCGCAAAAGTGTATTTTTGAGAAACCAGTCCGCGGCGAGCAGCGTTCAGTCGCGGAATAATAAACCGGGGGAAAAGTAGCTGAAATCGCGTGCAAAACGTCTGAATAAAAGTTATTATTAAAAATAAGTTATCGTTATAAAGTTATTATTATACGTCCCGTATACGGGCCTGTCCGGGTGCGATTAGATGTCGAGAACCAAAACCGTATTGATTCGATGAGAAATGGATACGATACGTCGATCCGTTTAGCGCAGTTTTATTTACAGTAAGTTTTTACGATCATCCCGACAGCGATTTTCAATGCGTGCGAAAATCCTTTGCCGTCGCAGTCTCCCATAATCGTATGAAATAACGTTTTTTACGTAAACGCTTTGAGTTTTCGCGCATTAACGATCACAGCTCCTCCGACGTCGGTGTCGCCGCGGGTTTTTTACGAAAAAAAAACAAAACCAGCGCTAACGAATACAACGTCTCACCTTCCCCGCGGCGACGGTCGACTTCATCAATCAGAAAAGTTCAAACACATGAACAAAGCAATTGCTACGCGGGGGTGGTGGATATTATCAGAGATAACGACGTGTAGTATAACGCGGCGGAGAGTTTTGATAACTCTCTCACTAATTCCGTTTATCCGTCCGTATATGGCGTTAGGTTTGATTAGACGCGTTTTTGTCTAAAACAGACATCGCGACGACTACGGGATTTATTTTAGACACGCTCGCAAAGGGAATAGTATACTTCTAGATGATGCCCCGATCGTGTAATTGGAAAACTGAACGCTTTGATAAAGATAGATGTTCTCAATGTAAATAGCCCGTGCTCCGCGAAGAATATTTTACCATTTTACAATTTTCACGACGTAAATCAATTTACAATATCATAAGTCATTAGGTCATATTTACCTATATGGCCAATGATAATATATTTCATGTAGTACACGCTCGGTGCGGTGCAGTGTAATATATATATATATAAAAATTAAATTATGTGGATATTGATCGCTATAATCTTTGACTCGAATCTCCGCGACCTTTAATATTATTATATTGAAGTATGTATTCGTGTAGGTACGTTATTCGCACATAAGCTGAATACGCGCGTTTGAAATTCTCGGTGGTACAGAGGATTAAAATGAAATTTCTCGAAACGAAAATCATAGAAGCTGTTTAGAATACGAGAGAACCGTTCCGCGTAGATCTAATATTGCGTTCACTGTACATTTTTCCGCGAGTTGCTTGTGTGTAAATAATAGCGTAATAATTACACTCGTATAACATAATATTATGGTTTAACAATAAATTATAAATTATGTTCACCGAGACAAGATTATAATAACAATAACGAATGTCTGGTTTTGCCTTTTGAGAATAATATTTTTCAAAAAAAAAAATGCCCGTCGAACGTTATCATTTTAAAAAGTCCTTCGTACTTTGCGGTTTTTGATAATAACGCGAAGAAAAAAAAATTCAAATACTCGTATACCTCGTATATTAATAAATAAATCGTAATAATCTCCTTACCGTTTCAGCCGGTCATAATTATGTTTTAGTAGCATATTATTAAGTATACTCAAACTTGTTATTCCTTTCGCCTATCAATCCCGCGGATCAGCTATTCCTATTTATCTCTCCACATCATCCAATTCTACAAACCTCTATATCCTTGTTAATATTCGTATATATCTTTTAACCCGTTTTTCTCTGTCTCGACATCTATTCACTTTCTTAACAATAACTGACTCGTTATTAATTCTTCTATTCTCTCCCTCATTTGTCTGACCCGAGATGTAATTTCAAATTACATTTCTCGTATATTCATTTCGATTCCATCTAACCTAGGGACCATCCACGTGCATTTTGTCGTCTTCGTTTCTGCTGTTACTAATATGTTCGTGTCTTTTATTCAATGGCCAACACTCGGTGTTCTGTGCATCATAACAGTTAACCAAACTTTTATCAACAATTTTTCTTTTACTCTACACGAGACTTATTTATCGCGTCGTATATACACACGTCATCCGGCCATACCATATTCCATTCGCTATAGTACTTTCAATTTTTCCATTCACTCGAATACAATTCATCCTAAATCTTTAATATTTCCGCCCCCTTAACTATGTCTACATTTTTTTCGTCTCTCATTTCCAAACCTAAAGCACAAATATTGTATTTCAGACGACCAACTATAATTCTCAATTCATTTCTCTTCAAAACTTCACTTCGCATTCTTCTATCGCCTACGTTATGCAGTATTATCGTCTACATGCTAAGCATGTGCGAAAAACAAAGTATAAAACGCATTTCGTTCTAACATTTTATGCACGATCGCTTGAAATAATATCGGTAATATATTTAGTACATTGTGTTCGGTTACATAATGTGGTCATTATCGGTTTGTTACGTATTCGATATCAGATACATTTCTAAATGGAATTCGTCTAAAATTCCACGGCATTACAACACATTTTGTCCGATTATAAATATCGATTAGAACTTTCGTATTGTGTTTTGAGCCGCAACTGCGTACTTTATGCACACCAAAAAAAGAAAATCGAATTTATTTTAATATACAATGTTTTTCGGCTCGTCCGTTTTCCCGCAGATACAATCATATTGTATAATATATAATATATAATATATCATATCATACAATACAAATTATCGTGTTGAATATTATACAAATGTATAATGCACTGCAGATTTTAATGTTATTTCAAATGAATAAACATACACGAATATAAAATATTCAAGCGAAAAAAATTAATTATTAATAGGGGGGATTCTACGCGGTACAAAGTCAAATATACTGTGAATTTTATATTTCGAGTGAATAGGTCAAACAGACGTTGAAATGTTGTTTTTTCCATTTAAAATAAGTTACGTTAGTGAATATGTATTTTCTTAGAGAGTTTCGTTTGAAAAATATTTCGGTAGTTCACGGAAATTAACATACCCGCAGTTCATTCGGTTTATTTAATATCGTTTGGTTTTTCGTTTTAAATTTATTGCACACCAATGCCTTATAATATATTATATACATATAATAATTATCGCGTTATGCGGAGCATTATGGTACACGGACGGCAATAGCAAAAGAAGAAATGAGAAGAACAGAGACGATTGAAATGCGGTGCTACAGAAGGATGCAAAAGATAAAAACTGGACTGATGGGGTGACGAATGAAGAAGTTTTAGAAAGAGTTTTGGAAGAAAGATCGTCACTGTGGCAAAAGTATAGAGAAAAGACGAAATGCTAGATCGGCGCTCAGGCGCCCATGAATAATTGTTAAGCTGTAATAATAATAATAATAATAATAATAATAATAATAATAATAATAATAATAATAATAATAATAACAATAATAATAATAATAATAATAATAATAATAATAATGTGATTAGAAAGTATATATCAATTAAGATAAAAAAAAAAGACAAAATGACTGGAGGACAGATCGTATTCAAAGACGCTTTGAATGTTAGAAGCGATGGTTGATGGCAAAAACCACAGGAGAGAAGACCACGGTTGAAATAATGCGTTAAGCCCTGGTTTCCTACAACCACGCATGCGTGATTGCGTGGTGCGCGATGCGCGATTGCGCGATCACGCTTGAGTGATGCGTGATGGAGGTGTTTTGCTACAATATGCGTGATTATGAGTGCGTGGTTTGGACTTAGAAAATTTTCATCAGTTAGTGTTTAGTAACACGCCCGAAAACTAATTTAAGATTTTGTTGAATTTGTCAATGATTTACAATAAACAAGCATGTTTGTAAAATAAAATATATGAAATTGATACTTGCCTTCTACTGATTGATTTGTGTTTATAATTAACTATATTAACTACTATAATATATGACGCTGCAACGAATTAAAAATATTTAATACTATAAATATTAATTTGTTTATTCCCAAACAAGGGAATAGGGACTAATAAAATAGTAATAAAATTTAATAAACAAAATTATATAAATTTGAATAAAAATTAAAAATTAATTTTATAACAATATAGTCTTTCACACGGCGTGAAACGCAAATGTCGACACTGTGGCGACCACAGCGCGATTCGCGCGCGTGAAATGACAATCGCGCACATGTCTAAACACGCGCGTGAATTATTAGTAAACAACCAACTGATTTTCGGTATTTCAACTTTTACGTGATCACGCATCACGCAATCACGGATGCGTGATTGTAGGAAACCAAGGCTTTAACCAGATTATGGAAGATAATGGTCTCTGCATCGAGAATCGAAGAGAAAAATGCCAGTGAGAGAGTAGCACGGGGGGAATCTCTATGCAAACTGATTATTAAAATGAAAACTATAGGAAAATATCGCGTTTATATGGACAATCCACGTTGTTCGTACGCGTGACAAACGTAACACGAATTTTTTTTTTCGTGTTAAAAAACGACTTTCGGAGCATTTTATCGCTTTACAGGCCCAGAGTTCGGGGATGATTTACGTACAATAGTGTGATGGCGGTTTTAAGTAAGACCACCGTACTGTACATTCGCGAAATGAGTTTAAGGGATAAAGTCTTTTTTTCTGACGTTACTTTTTGTGTTCGACACAGGAATATTCGTAGAGACATATATATAGTAAAATGGGCGGGGGGCGGAAAAGCATAATAAAACGTGTTCTGTTTTTTCCACCGTCGTCACGTCTAACGGCATTAAATCGTTCGGTGTTAAATTGCATTTTTCCGCGATTGACATTTTATGTATTCTTCGCTAACGACGACGACATAGGTGCGTGTGTGTGTGTGTGTGGGGTCGTCCCACATTTGTTACACAAAGTGACGGTCTCGGAATCGAAAACGCGCGGCAGAAAAAAATCGTCTGCGGGACATTTCACGTGGAATAAAAGTAGAATAATAATAATAATAATAATAATAAAAACCTTTCGAATCTCCGACGTCAGTTTCGGCCAAGGGGGGTGGCGAACAGCGAACAGTTCCGTTTTGCGGACGTCGTGCGGAAAAATTCTCATAAAATTATTGTCCTACGAGACTATTCGATAACGCGTATAACTTGTGTTCGGTTTTTTGTTTTCCGCGCTCAGTGCGCGCACCGGACCAGTACTTGACCTGCAGCACTGTACCTAATAGCGCGGGTGCTCGTTGGAAATTCCCGGGGACAGTAATGGAGGAGGGAATCGAATAGGAGGAATTCCCGTTTTATAAGGGAACGCGTGCATACGATTTTATTTCCTACGGTTTACACTCTACACGGGTATTGTAATCCCCGGGGAACTCCGTCAAAATACCCAGGAATCGCCTCCACGCGGGAACTCCCGGATGGGAATTAAACAGGACGGTCCCAAGGATTGAATGGACTGAATGGACGCCACGTCCAACCGTGTTACCTAACCGCGCATGAACGTTCCGACTCGCCGACAAATTTACTTTTAAACATCTCGGACACGTGTTTTTCTGACGGAAAACGCGTTTTTTTTTTTTTTTTAAATATATTCGCGTACAGTTTTGTTGATACGCCGTGTTTACGCGCGAAAAAACAATTCGTGTTTTCCGATACAGAAAACGAATAAAATAAAAATTCGTTCCGAACGCGTTCAAAAGAAGACGCGAGTGTAGCCGACTGTGTACACCGTGTATGTTTAGAGGACGAACGCGGGAATTTAACAACGGAGAAATAAAATAAATAAATAAATATCTGTTCGTCCCTTTGATCGTCTCGGTCGGAAGGAAAAGCGTATAACAGTCATGAAAACTAAACTGTGCATAAACTGTATGGGATCGAATGTTATATTTACTCTGTGTCGGGCGCTGGTGTATGTGTTGTGCGTATACCGAAGAAATCGAAAGAGACCACCCGTTGGGAACATAAAAAATTTAACTGTTGCGTGTTTTAAATTTCAAATAACTACGGGACCGTACACCACCGATCTGGATGTGGGATTTTCGAGGACCGTTTCGGTTATGTCTCTATAGGAAAAACCATTTGGATGGGGAATGGAAGAGGCGTGCGCAAAAGGCGAATTGAACATTTTTTTCCTCGGTTTAACATTTTCAAATATGAATTTTAATTTCCCGATTCCCTATTGCGGTTTTAAGCGAAAAACCAATTTTATATTATACAAAATAATATTCGCCGAGATTCACTGATTATCGTTGGAACCGTGATGGAAACGTAATTGTGTACAATATCTCATTATCACGGTTGTTCGTTGTTATTAAAATTCCAAGCAAAACAAATATTTCGCTTTATTCCCCCCCAACTCCGTTATTTTATGGATACGTCGTTTTTGCGTATTAAAATTTAAATTATGCGATATAATTTTTTTTTTTAAAAAAAAAAAACACACTTTTATTTTAACCGTTCTTACATTAAATTGAATTTGTGAGAATAATAATAAAAAATTATTGCGCTATACGATCTGTAAGTATATATTTGAAATTACTTTTTGAACGCGATTATTATTTAATGTCGCTAAACACATTTATTACGAAAAAAAATAAATAAATACCCGCAGTTAAGTCAATTTTATATACTTATAATATATTTTTTTTGCACAATCATAACGATACTGGAAAATGTATTTTTCATAACGATTTGACGCTTTTTTTTCCTCTATAGTTTATAATGCGCGCTGGGAATTCAGTAAAAAAAAAAAAAAAAAAATTTAGTAATTTTTTTCGTATGGAATCGGCATGCTTTTAATAAGAATTCGTTATTACAACGAACACTGTCAAATCATATAATTTCATATTATTATATGGATATTGCTCGTGGTTTTCCGTCACGCCCGCGTGTTTCGTACACGCGCGGAAAGGCGTTTACAGTATTTGATCGAAAACAACGATTTTGTAATATCGTATCGATTCGATCGGATTTATTATTGCGCGCGTCGTACGCGACTCGGCATCGGACTAAAAAAAATCGTACTCAAATTCTTATGCGATTAGTGTTGTCACCACAGGACGGAGACACGTCGTGCGAAAATCAATCCGGATCTACTCTTTTTCACTTATGCGTATTATACAAATAATACGTTCGCGGGAATTCGTTTCCGTCATAATATTCTATACGAGTATATGCCGCCGGTTCCGTTTCCACTCCAACGATATGCGAACGGAGCAAAGTGTGCTGCTCGCGCGAAATCTGATTATCATAAACACCGAGTGCGTTCGATCGACCGAAAATGAACTTTTAAACTTCACCACACCTTCGACCGGCGCATTCGTTCGGAACACACTCGTGAGCGATTTCTACGCGAGAAAGACAACGAGCGAATTTCTGAGTTATTTGACGATTACGATATTTCGAACGCGCGGGAAATCGAATAATATCAAATTCCGTTTGATAAAAAAAAAAAATCTTCGAATTTCGTGAAATGCTGCGTCGAGGCGAACGGTTTGTATAGATATCGCAGTGTCTTCGGGAATATTATAGCGTGATTTCTTTTTTCGTTCTCAAAAAAAAAAAAAACAACTCTATTTTTACGTTAAAAGAAACGAAGAATTTGATATTTACAACGATAGCGCGCATCTCGTCGGGTAAATGGTATCGCGTCTGTTGAAAAGTAAATTTGGAGAAACTTTTCCCTCACCACCGTTGAAATAATCGCGCGAATTCTAATGAACCGCTGATGTTTTACCAATTTCCATACATACATCTGTGAATTCCATTCGGTTAATAACACCTCCCCCCACACACCAGGGGCGTATTTACTTCATCCCCTAGGGGGGAGGGGGCGAATAGAAAAACGGCTCGTCGAATACGTTGCCAACTTAGAATTATCGAAAAATTATATGAAAATAATGAGTTTTAAATAAAAAAAAATGTTTTATTACGTTTTAGTTTTAGTTCGATTAATTTTAGCTGTCGGTAGATATAGTTAGATACACAAGTATCTAGGGGGAGGCGATCGCCCCTCGCACACACACACACACCGCTTCTATAATTTATATCGTAAGTGTAGTTTTCGGTCAATATGAAATACGTACGTAGTAAACGACGTCGGTTATGCGATTCTGCGATTCGCAATAACGATTTTATAATATTATCGCGAAATGAAAAAGAACAAAAAAAAATTATATTTACCGCGCGAATGTGTACGTTTACCGTAAATGTTGTGTTTGACACGCAACCGTATACCGTGTGTGTAAACAACGCGTTTCGTAGTCTGCAATATTATAAAATATATAAAAATATATCGGCGTCTTATTGAACGCAATTAACGCACGTGTTACAGTTGATACAGTCGGTGGTGCGAGTGCTTTTTTTTTTGTTCTACTCCGCGCGCAATATTACACGTCCGGAGTCGTCAGACCGCTGAACTATCGGGCATTTAGAATCGATTTCTCAAATCCACACGTATTCGATAAATTCGAAAGTGTCGGAAGATACGTGTGTGGTTTCGTGATAACGATATGCACTTTATCGTACGTAACGGTATATTACGTCGAACGTTCAATACAGTACTCACTTACGACTTATGAAAACTTTCTAAAGAGTTACATGATTTATGCGCATCGAGAAATATACTGGATAAACGCAAAAAAAAAAAAAAAAAAACGAATTGTACGATGTTATTGTCGCGTGGTAATTTCGTTCGATTGTGCACGGATTGGCGCGGAATCCAAATGAACGCGTAAGATCGATCCTCCGACGATTGTATACGCGGTTTGCCGCTTTTTACGAGACAAGGAACTGTTATTTAGTCCCTAAATCATCCAATCTCTTTTTTTTCTCTCGTCCGACTCCGTTCTAATTCGACTGCCTTCGTTTAAAAAAAAAAAAAAAATAAATAAAAAAAATTCCATTTGGTTTTATAAGAAAACCTATGTGTTTGATTGTTTTGCGAGTGACGGTCGTCGTTCAGCTGGTTTCGTCTCGACAATCCGAAAACTCACGCATAGTAATATTCGTAACCACTACTACACCACGTATACGTAGTAAATACTATGACGGGCATATATAATCGCGCATAAGCGGTAATGTTGTATGACACGTGGTATACACTTGGAAGATATACACTTGGTGAACGAAGAAGCTGTGGAATGGATAAAGAACTTGGATCTGGAGCTCTAATATGATCCCTACATTGACCATATACCGAGAAAGGGATTGTCGAATCATCGGGAAACTCCTGTCCTATCTATGTATTTGTGTTTACTATTGTTGCTGGTGCTGCTCACGGACGCCATACGAAATAATAATAATAATAATAATAATGACACGTTATTGTAATATAGTGTACGATGTATAAGAGACCGGGGGGGAGCGGGGACGACGATCGATTGTTATCGTGAACTGAGCGGAAAACCAAAACCAAAAACGCGACGATAGAGAATTACGATTACCGCGAATCTTAAATACTGCAGGGCACGGCGGAAAACCGTTTAGAAAATTATAATTCTCGCGTTTTGTTTCGAAACGTATTCGCGCGTGTTTACCGTATTACACAGTTTACGGTACCGTATAGTTTTCGCGTTCGGGCGTGTGTGTGTGTGTGCGATAATTCGTATTCGTTTCTATTCGATTTTCAAAACGTCGACCGGGGGGGCGGGGGCGGACGCGGCGTAATGTTTCCACCGTATATATTCACGTCGCCTTTTTTCACCGTCAACGTTTTTCCCTCTTCCTCCCGCACCCACGAGAGAATATAAAACCGCGGCGACAATGACTTCGACGGTGCCGCACATATTTGAGTTACAATATCGGCGAAACGCCGTGTCCGGTGATATTTTTACGACGGAAAATAACGTTGATGGGTAGTATACGGTTGCTGGCACGGACGTAGAGTGAAGAGCGCTCGAGACATCGGTGACCGGAATATCACACTTCTGTCCCGCGACCGATTCGTTAAGAGATTTTTATCGGTTTTCCGGGCTAGAACGCCATAACACGATCGTATTCACGACGACGCGAGAGACGCCTTCCGCCGCGATAACTATGCGCGTGAGACACAACGAATTCCGTTACTCGGGGAGTTTTGAAGCGCGAAACGGAGCGCGCGGACCAATATTCAGTAGTAGTAGTCGCTCGTTCTTTATCACAAAGCACTTTTCACGCGCTCCGGAAACTACGGAACACTCGTATATATCACGCGCCACGCTTCTTTTCCGTCGCGACCGGCTCTTCGCAATCGACAAAAAAAAAAAAAAATCGATCGACCGACATCCCGAATCGTATCGCATCGGCCTTTCTAGAAAAAAAAAAAAAAAAAAGCGAAAAAACCTCGCGTACACAATTAATATTATTCGTTCCGTTACGTCGAATGACAAAAAAAAAAAATGTTAACTTTTATATATTATCAACAGTTATGGCAAATGGCCGTTACCGGCAGTTTTAAACACGGTTTTATGTTTTTATATATCTTACGTTAAATTTCGTTATTAAATATTCAAATTCGGTTATAACGACGCGTATCCGGAAACATTTTCATGTCGTTCGTCATTATCATATTTTCAATTTTATTTCGGTCACCGGTTTACAGTTGAATTATTAATTTTTACTTTGGATGCGAACGTTTTATACCGGGGACTGATAATTTAATAAATATAACGAAGAATAATATTATGCTAATCGCTCTTCAACGCGCAATAACGTTGCGGAGAATTTTATTAAATTTTACATACTGTGCGGTTTCTAAAGTTGGACGTCAACAAAACCTTTCGATTGCCTATACGCAAAGAGACATTAATATAGACATGTCTGAGAGATATTATGACTGTTGATCGTGGTTCAATGATCTCGCGATACGTGTGCTTCACATAGAATCAGATTCAATCATCATGTATACACGTATTGTAATATAATGAAGAAATTTTAGCTGTACAATTTATATTAAATTTTTTTTTTTTTTTTGAGAAATGAAGAGCGTAGTAGACGTGGCTTTAAACCTATACCCTAAGATGGCGAAATCCTTGAAAAATACTCGCCTGTGACATACAGTCTGTTAAATTGAGAATGTATATAAATGCTTTTGTGTAAAAGCTCGCATTGTACGTCCCTGTGGGAATATATTAGCGAGTGATTGAATTCTACTGGACGATCTTGAGCGAACTATTATACAGTGGTTAGGATGGAGTTCGATGAATTTTCCGTGTTCGTGGTCATTATAATATGAATTATTATTATTATTATTATTATGTATCGTAAAGGCCGCTTGAATTTGCGTTACGTTCAATACCTGCAGTTATAGTTCAGTTTCGCTATTAGTTTTCAGCTCAATTAAACGGGTCGTTCGGTCACCTTTTGGAATATAATTACAGCTGTTGTGCTCACAAGTCACGTATATAAATAATAATTAATATTAGTCGGAACGCCAAATTGTAAAAACGTCGCGTTCGGAGGAAGATGGACTTGGACGTATTTAGAAGAGGACCCGTGGGAATGGGAAGAAAGGGCCGACTCGAAATAGTTCTCCCCTTTTCCCTTCAGTCGTATACTAATATTACACGCGGTAACTATTGAATGATTATAACTGTTTACATGGAATAATAGTACCGAGAAAACATTTTTTCTATATTTATATGCGAATGTACAAATAAATTAATAAATCAGACATTACAATATGTAAACTTCCATTGAAATAATAAATCATTTTACGTATTCAACAGTCGGCACGCTAAACTCAAACGCATTTCTTCTTACTGCTGCAGATCGCGCTTCGACCCAAACATTTAGCGTGGCGTCTTTATGCGAACGGTAACGAATTAAATCATATTCTATTAGAATTGGGCGATTAACCCGCCATTAATTCATTAGAATATATTGTTCGAAAAAGAAAACCGCGTTCGCGCTCGTATTAAAATCTGATATAATACTTATCCCCGAGTATTAAAAGAATATTTTATACGCTACAGCGCGCGTCGTGCATTATAATAATACGTACGTACAGTCTTAAAGCGTATAAAGTGTTATAATAATACCGTCGTTTTCGAAAGTTTCCCCCGTACACGTGTGCTCGCATAATGTGTACGCATAAATAATAAATTTAAATAAAATCAATGTTTTCGTTTCTGATAAAAAAGAAAAAAGAAAAAAATACACGCGCGCGCTCGTGCAATTATTTGTTTATAATTCGTTCGTGAAAAATAATCTGAATGGCGTGCGCGTATAAAGTTACGCGTACATTATACTTTCGCTTGATTCGAATTTTAAATAGGCGTAAACACAAATTGAGTACAGACACTTTCGTGGTCTTTAAAGGAAAAAAACAAATAATAATTTTTTTCACCTAAATTATCGTTACGATTATTATGGAACATTATTAACATTATTAATAAATACAAACGTGGTCGTTACAATATGTTTTTGCCGTGTGAAGTTCAACTGGTTGAAACGCGAAAACCGCAACGTCCTAATAATAATAAATCGTATATATTTTTTTTCTATTAACACGCGGGGTATTCTCTTTTAAAATCGATAAATTCGACACACGTGTACTTATACACATTCCGAAATTTATTGATGATAATAAATAAAACTTTATGCATTCAGACGCGTGCGTTGTTATAATTATTAATATTCCATGACACGCTGTACGTAAAACGTTCTGTATTATGTATACTCGTATTATAAGAATAAGATTATTCAATCGTGCATACGCGGCTTGTATAATATTACAACGATAAATATTCTCTTGTTTTATTATCGAAAATCGATAGCTAATTGTATAGTAATTATAGACAATGATTAACGACAAAAAAAAAAATCGCAATAATATATAATTAATTGTGTATTGTTGCGTAAAATGTTCCCGTTTTAAAAACCTATTTTGGAATATTATAAAAATTCCGTTGAAAGATTTTTTTGCCGAAGAATTAAAAACATTACTAATAACTTTGTTTCTTATTATTATTAACAGATGGAAAAGTTTAGACACAATTATTGCGCTATTTATTATTAGTTTTCTCACTGTTACCGACAAACGTTTACGTACGTTCACGACGAGAATAAATTTTCTACGAAAATTAATAACGTTTTATATTAATTGACAATTTTACCGAAAAACAAATATTGCACTCATCACATCGAGTTTTGAAACGCGAGTTTACGTTTTTACAGCATACGAGACGAACGATAAATAAACCGTTTACCAGATATTAATTGTAGAGACATCGTCGTAGTGTACGGTCTTGGTGATCAATATTTTCCATTAAAAAAATAAATATTGTAACGATTTTCTTTAAAAAAAAAATAATAATAATAAATAATACGTCTTCGGTTGACTCGTATTATTATTATTTTTTTCACGACTAATACGAATTTATTCACATACAGGCGACGCGGCAGTATTATTTAATTGGGGAAAATCGGCAATTCTCCTTTTGACGTTATAAGGAAATTGCGAGATGGTAAAGAATAAAAGCGTTATTTCTGGACGACCGGGGGAAAAAAAATCTCTTAGAGAATAATATAATCTTTTGGAGGGACCGAAATATAAAAATGAATATTATTACTGATCGAATGACGCGTTCTCGGCGAAAGGAAGGTCTTTGAAGTCGGCTACGGCATCGATCTCGAGCGAATTTACATTATAATACGAGCAGGAATAATGGTGGTATAGTCGATTTCCCGTCGTCCGCGGCTATTTATTTACCTTTGCTGTTCATTTTCGGTTTCCTGAATAATAGTGTTAATTAATTTTGTATATTATAATATGTATATTGGCTTACGGATGACGGATATGGCGTTCTTTCTATAACCATAGGATTTTTAAGCGTCCTTAAAACGTTCGGAACTCGATAAATTCATACGCGTAACAATAATTTTTTCCCGGATAATAGGAAATGTTAAAAAAAATTTCAAGCGTATGCGTTTTTCAAAATGTAATTAATTAATAGGCGTTCATTTCTAACGGGACGTGTTTTGAAGTGTGTCGATTTTTGTATTATTAGCGTATATTTAAATATTAAAAAATAACATAACTAGTAGTCGACAGAACACGGTATCAAATGATTGACCAATTGAAATAATTAATTGTCATACCGAGTCTAATGAATGTAATAATAAATTACTCCTTTTTTTTTTTTTTTTTTTTTTTACCAAATCACCATCGGTGAAATTCACATCTGTATAGTATATAAATTATAAATAGCGAGCTAAAACGTATTGTTATAAAACGTTTCGAGTCTCGGCGTTCACATAATTGCATGTTTTTCGAAATATATTTGCAAATATTCGATTTAGAATAGCGTAGCACTTATTGTACATACCATCGAATGTATTCACGAGAAGAAAATCCGCGACAGTGGAAATTTGCCAAACTCTCCTCTCTTTCTCTCTTTTTGTCTCTCTCTCATTTTATATGTGTCGTATGCCACACGCTTTGGTGTGTGACGGCACGTCGAAATTGGCCGTATACACAACATATACATAAGTAAATGCGCTTACGATGGAATGCGGATCGAAAATATTTTTGTCCTTCGAATTCCTCGACTATTTGACCTCCACGGCGACGTCCCTAAATTGCACGCCATCCCTGCCACGAGTGTCGTGAGTTCGCCGAATTTTACACGCCGCGCGTGTCTTCTTCCTATATATACATTCTCTCGGCCGGCACCACGCCGAGTACGGTCAACTGTTCTTATTTTTCCGCCCACCACGTATCGTCCCTGGAAATCTCCTTTTTCCACTCGCACAAAACGGTCCCTACCCGTTTTGACGGTTCATTTCTGTACCGGTAAATATTCGTATAACGCGTGACATTAATTATATTTCTCGCGGACTTTTAAAAACGATAAACACTGTCTCTTTTAGATTATCTTGAACGATCAATTGACTGAATACAGTCGATATATATCGCTCAGATTTCGATTCGGATATCAATGCAGTCGTGGACGCGTAGTTTCCGAAGTTTTTTGGTACCCGACGTGGGAAGAACTGGCGTCGTCGTGATTAATCGTCATAAACTAAGTGAATTTAGGGACAGAGTGAATAGTTTTTCGTCGCACGAACGCATTGTGAGAAAATTCGTCAATTCGAACGCGGTAATTTCAATAAAAGGAGAACGTTGTACGCGCGATACAAACGGTTATTGAACGAACAAGAAGCCTTAACACGAAGCCAATAGAATTTTGAGCTCGCGGACACAATAAACTGAAAAGCCGACGTTCTCCCGGATAACGCTAATGGAGACCCTAACAAATGTTGTACAATTCGTCTGCGCGCGTTCTTTTTCTAGTGACGTGCTGGTGTACGTAAACGTTGTATAAATTTTCTATACTCAAACTCATATACTTTCCATATTCTCGTTAACGACCTCTAACCACTTGTTCTTCGATAAGTAATGTACTTGTAACACTTCTACCACGACTAACTGCTTCCACATACCCTTAGAGAATATAAAATATAAGTTGTCAAAACACTGCGTACGTCATATTCTCAATTACTTAATCTTGCGCTTTACTTTTAAAACCTAACGTCTATAGGCCCATAACACTACTAGCGTTATTGTTTTATGCCTTATTATTGATAATAATTATATATATATATTTTTTTTTTTAACTTGTACGTCTAAAAGCTTCATAATTCCGTATCGATCAATTCGAAATAATTTATTTATAAGAAAATCGGTCTACAATTTTTATACTATTCTCATTTTGTCCTGTACGCACCATTTCAGTCTTTATATTCTTATCGTTTTAACTAACTCATTCAATTCATCCCCCATCTCTCAACACGGTCAAAACCATTTCCTCAATTATTTCGCTACACTTCTATTTTATTTTCATCCCATTTATTCAATGGCACCGCTGCTGCCGACACTCAGCTCCGTGTATCATCGCACGCCTAACCCACAGGCCTAACTGCAATACAGAGTTAGTTTTTAAAACTTTCGTTTTACTCTAAACGGCACTTTTGTTTATCGCACGATATTTTATCCGTCTCGTTAGATTTTTTTTTTATTAAAATAACTGAACCTAAATATTTGACTGGAATTTTTTTTAACCCGATTTATATCTTCACTCCCGCGCGTCTAACTGTTGTATTTCCAGCACTATTTCTTCTATTCACATTTTCAAACCTAAACTCCGAATACGCTCGACTTTAATTTTCGTCAAAATCATTTTTCCGTCTAATAACCGAAATATTCACCCTGTATTCCATTTTTATTTCCGCGTATAACGTAATAATAATAATAATAACAATAATAATAAAAAGAAAACATTTTTTTACCATTCGGTCGATGAAATAATTTATAAATCGGCGTAGTGTTTCTTATTTTTTCTTTATTTTCTCGTCAAACGTATTTCTGCGGACGATAAAAACCTTCCGCGCTCACCGTTTGATCATCGTGCACGACAACAACAATAATGTAAAATACGCGACGCAATATTATTTTGTACAATACGAGTCACAGCAATCGCCGCGGAACGTTACGCATGTATAAAATATATTTTATATTGCGTGTGTGCGGTCGGCGGAAAAGTCTCCGACTGTGTTTGGTAAAGAAAAATAAGAAGAAAAAAAACAATTGGTTTTACTTCTTAAAAACTACGGAGACAGCGAACGCAAAATAAAAAGGTACGTTTATTAGAAATCAGTAAGAAAATCTACGTGCAAGAAACAGACGTCTGTTTCAGAAATACAAAAAAACCACGCGCGTTTCTCCGTCTGAAACGCTGTATAAGAAATAATACGAAATGTATAGTACTTTTTTTTTTATCAGACGTTTTTACGTTGACGTATACGACATCAGCGTTTGGTAAAAAAAAAAAAATATATATATATGTATACATAACAATTTGACAACAACGTGAATAAAACTTGGTTGACAGTACGCGTGTGACGCGTTGTATCCTGTAAAGGGGGGAAAAAAATTACTAAATAATTTTCGCGATGTAATAATTAACTGTTTAACGACGTTGCGATTGCGCAAAAACTGTACGTGTAACACGGCGCTTGTGTCGAATAAATTCGAAGCGCGTCTCTACGATTGTAGAATATTGTCGGATTTATTTTCGCTTATAAAAGCGTTTCACCACGCGAATACGCCGCAGTAAAAATATTGTCGGTAAACGCCAAAAACAAATCGGTACTACAACAAAACAAAAAAAAAAAAATAAATACATTTTTCATAGAAATCGGATGCCGCGCAGATATGCAATAACGACCGTTTCTAGTCGTCCATCACAATGACCAGAGCACCCAGATGATGGTGGTGAGAATTCAATCGAGTCAAGAGGAACGTCCACAATTTTTTCTTAACGCCTAAATCAGGAAAAAACCATTACCGTTTCGTGTTATGTTTTTGAAATCATATTTTCTATCGCGTTAGGTGTAATTTTTTGTTATTAATTTTGTTCGATCAACTTCCGTATAATTTTTTTTTTTACATATTTTCACGAAAGCGCGACGTTTTAATTTTTTTTTTTTTTTATACAACGTGCTATACAGTGAGTTAATACTGATTTGTGGCTTTTTTTTTTTGTTTTGCATCGTTAGTGATCCATTTGTATTCTTCTGTTCTCTGTATGCACATATACCGTATAAAACCGTATAATAGGTATGATAATAGTGACTTTCCGCGCCCGTATTATAATATGACATTATTTATTACGTCTAACACACTTATATACATATAAGAACGTATAAGTCGCGTTCCACTCACAGCAATAGTATATGGGTAGTGTAGTGGAGATTCTTATTACAACAGCGTATTATCTATCATTTGCGTTACTTCGCGTTTTCGACGTGCGCAAAACGCGTTTAATCCCCCGCGCGAAATCCTTTCAGGAACCGGAAAATCGGATATGAGAAACACAAAAAGCGATATTCTCTTAATTGGACAACTGATCTTCCGGTCGAACGGTTTCGCACAATAAACGCGCGCGTACGGGACGAGGAGGTTCACTATAGAAAATACACAAATGACGTGTAATCCGCGTTGGAAAAAAAGAAAAATCGATTTTGGGCGGCGACATTTTCGTTCACTCTTCTTCTCCTTTTTTTGTTCAAACGACAAAACAAACATTTACCAACGTTCTGCTTCGATTTCAATACACTGCCGTGTACACACGCATTTTACGAATGCAATATTTAAGTATTAAACAATTCACGTTGTTGTCACGTGACGCTGGTATATCGGAAAATGATTTGTGAAATGCGTCGTTAAATGCAAAAAAAAAAAAAAAATTTCTATTTCTTTTCTGAAATTAGTTATTATTTATCGTATTATATTAGCGGATCTCATCCGGCGGGCCGTTGTTCGGCTTTATATGCGGTTATATTGATTTGTTGCAGTTAAAAAGAAAAAAAAAACAAAACGACACGCACATTTTAACTCCGGGCCGTCTGCCCACTCGCTGCGGTATCCACACGTGTTCTAAACGAACGATTTTAACTTTTGCAACGGCCGAAAAAGTCAATTAGACATTTACGACGCCCACGCACCACTTCGTGAGCTAACCGCGGTTACCGACGACCACACGGAACCCTTTTGTGGGTACGAAGACGTGATAATAATAATAATAATTATCATGGTTCGAGAAGGAGAAAAAAAACCGAGTTATGAAATAAGAAACACCGGGCCGAGACGATGAAAAAAAAAAACAAAAAATACGTAACGCACCCGATTTGTTATACGTTATGAATGTTGGACGTGCATCGTGCCCGAACACTACGCCCATTTCGCCATTTGTGTAACACCGTGGAAGAGATCCCTCAACTCCGTGTTTTCAAACGTTTTTACACAAGCAAAATAAATAAATAAATAAACCGCTATAAAACCAAAATAATACATACGATTCAATCTGATCTATTATTTTCTACATTCGTACGTCCAAATATTTTAACCGTATCCGCGTTATGCTCGGTAAATCCTTAAATGAATATTGTAAAATCGTCTTCTCGTAAGCTGTTTGCGTATTCGGGGTTCAAACGAAAAATAAAGAATAATAATAAAATAGAACAGACGATCGTTTTTCCGACGCGTTTAACACGAGAATCGAATCCAGAGTGGTTTTTTCTTCTTTTTTATATAAAATAACCGGCCCGGCCGACACAATTCATTAATATCGTTATTAATAAAGTCGCGCGATATTGAACGACGGCCGCCGTCGTGTCGGCGGGGACGACCGATTTCCGAGAGAAGTACGTCCATCGGTGGTACGTGTAAAGTACGTTTATTTGGTCGCGCGACAATTCCCCGTTCCCGTTACACCGGGTTTTAAACACGATTTCGTTTCGAAATTTATTGGGTTCTTTTTTTTCTTTTCTTGTTCGTTTTGAGTTTAAGAGGAAATTACGAGATACGTATTGTGACGGGGGAATTTTTTTTTTTTAGAGCACGGCTAAACGGCCGTACAATTCGATTTAAAACAAATTATCACGCTGAACTCGAGAAGGGTCCACTATCCCAACTACGGTTAATTTTCTTCGCTTGCCGGTGACTTGTGTACGCTCAGTTTCTCGTGCCGACAACGCTTGGTTTTAAAATTTTCCGAGCGCAAACGCTGCTGTGGTCATCCTGATTTCGGTCACATTTTTTATTTCAGAGCGTGTGCGCGCGCGCGCGCCGTCGTCATACAGGCCTAACCGCTCACTCACTCGCCGTTCGCGGTTTCGTCTCGACGCACATTTTCGGTGTAACGATCCTAACCGGCGCCGTTTGCGGGACACAAACTGCGAACGACCGCCGTAATACAAACCGATTATCGGAATTCGGCTCGTAGAAATACGAAATGATTTCGAAATGTTTTGTAAAACAAACGGATAATACACGAGTAGTTGTGAAATTCGCGCGTAAAACATTGCACGCACTCACCTCGTCCGCCGTTGTCTTACGGACAAACGGAATTGTTATATTGCGACCCGGGCGTTAGGCGTTATAACGTCGCAGGACGCAAACGTTCCAGGATCACGGTCTTCGCCGCATCGCAAAGGGGATTAATTGGCGATATGTTTTTTCTCTAGGGTTAATTAAGATGGGAAAAAAATCGAGTGAGTGTAATAAAGGAACCTCGCTTTTTTTTTGTCTGTTTATGGTAGTCGTTAATGCTCGGGAATATACTAGTTAAAAAAAAAATTTTTTTTTTTTTTTATAACACCGTATACGGTGAGATACACTCGTGTTATTATTATATCGTAATATGAAAGAACGTTATGATTTTATTGCGAAGGCTTCGAACGTACACACGCGCGCGCGCGCGCGCGCCGTCTAACTGTTTGCATACGGTGCGGGGGAAGTTAGAGCCAATTGTGTTAAACACACGAACTCTCCAAACGAGACGGAGCCAACCGGATAACCAATTCGTCCGAAGATTTTCCGGCTCTCTGGTAAAACGCACGTGGCCCGTAAAACGCTTGACACTGTTCTTCAGCCCCGGCGGAATGAAATGAATTCGATTGAAACGAGCCGCTAATAGTGCGTGCTGCACACATCAATGCGTAGACCACGTCGTTGCGCGCGTGTCCGATGACTCAATCGAACGGGACATACGACCAAACGGGTATCCAGTCCAGGGTTTCATGATTTTTTTTTTCAAAAAAAAAAAAAAAAAACTCTGATTTTTCCAAATTTCATTTTTCTTCTAACAGAAAAGAAAAGAGTAAAAATATATTTTTCGAAACGATTCCGTTCAAAGTGTTAGACTAACAGTGTTTTTAACACTACTCGCCGGGTTCCTTTATTATATATATATATATATACGTATATAGATCGGATGAAAGTTGTTTATACACCCGTCGAGTACTCGCGTGCGGTTCAATCTGAAAATCAACAGAGTTAAATAATTATCGCGAAAACCCTATAGAACATTTCACTAAACTGCAAGTATATATATATATATTATTTATTTTCGGTAAAAGCTTACGAAAAATACACTAATTCTTGCTAAATATTTTAGACGACGGTCTGAAATCGTTCGGTGCGCCGACGATAAAAACAACGCGAGTGCAATATTAATTCGTAGGTAAATCAAGTGTTTCGCCGAACATCATCGCGGAAATTATGAACTTGAATTTCAAAGAGCTTCTTCGTATTAATGAATGTATCGTCGGCGTCCAAGAGATTTTATCGGAATTGTCGAATTCGTCCATATAAAAAAAAAAAAAAACGATATAGTTTATATTTACGACCGTTGTAATTAAAAATATATTATTTTTATGAAATTTTAATAGAAAAAAAATATTTTAGTATTTTTTATGTATAATATTCGATTTTTTCTTTTTTTTTAATACACATGTGTATTACGACGAATACAGTACCAAAATTGTCGTTTTACAATTTAAACAACTTATTTATTGTGGTGGGGAAAAATAAATATCTGGGGGAAAAATGATTTCGGGTTAACACAATAAACCGCGTTATTCGTTAATTTATTTTAGATAATTTTTCAATTTGTTTAGCGCGCGAACGAATATCGAACACCGTGGCCGGCAAACGAAAACAGGACTCCGAGCGATTTTATACTAATGAATTGTACCGGCCAATATTACAATCAAACGCAATATTGTCATTGTGTTGTATCACGATCGAAGGGAAGAATGCTGTAGGATATCAGTACTCGAATACCGAGATAAATCGATTTCAATGTGTGTGTACAGTTCTTTTATTTTTTCTCCACAAAACGAAGCTCGTAACACGGAAGACAACCGAATAATGTTTTATGGCACTCGTAAGAGCGTCGCCGTCTCGCGGCTCGTCTCCGTTTAGCCGTGAAACGCGCGCGTATATGAAACTACGCGGTGTACACGTCCCGCGCGTCGAAAAACTTTTTGGTTCGACAACTTTCCATTACGAACGAACGGATCTCCTCCAGATGTTTCGCGCGCATTTTTTTTCTCTTTTTTTTTTTTTTTTTTTTGACCGTAATGTTTTCGACGAAAAGTTTCACTGCGTTGTGCACACGTATAGAAGGAAAAAGAAGAAAATAGACATTGAAATCGTTGTCATTTTTGTCGATACGCTTGCAGATCAGGACGCTCTCCGATCGGGACGTAAATAATATAATAATTGTTATAATTATATAATATAATAATTGTTATAAATTGATGTTTCTCGAAGAACGCGTCGAGCGACAAGACGCGAACAAGACACTCTGCTCCGCATAAAAAAAATAAATAAATATTTTACGGTCATCAATGGCGATGATGTCGAATTTGAGATTTCGAGAGTAAAAATTAAAATATATTTTTAAATTTAAATTCTTTACTTATCGTTCGGCGGGGAAGAAATAAAACTACAAGTAAATATTCAGCCATTATACTTAGTCTTTCCTGACAGTCGTTTGAGAGAAAAAAAAAGACTTTCACCCGAAACAGTAAAACGCCTTCTATTTCTAAACTCCCACTCTAAATTGAAGCCTAAGATGAGTTTAAGTTAAATATTTATTATTTATATAATACAATTTTTTTTAATTTAAATTTCAATGTTTCGCATTGGACTTACCATATTAAAGTTATCAAATTTCGAAGTATTTTATTTTTTTTAAATTATTTTTCAATTGGAATACCGCTTATCTTCTTTGCGAATTATACGGGGAAAAAAATTATAATTACACTACATTCATATTTAAAGGTTTTTTAATATTAAAATATACACTTAATTCAAAATTAGCATATTTTTATTTATTGCATTTTAAATTATGATTTTTGCGTGTAGTGTGTTTAAAATAAAATTTAAATAATGTTTTTTTTTTTGTTCTCGGGATACCGTTTCATATCGAATTTATTTTTTTCCTCATTTTTCCAAGTGCTGTTCGTTAGAAAAAAATATACGGTCCACAGCTGTAACCAAAAAAAAAAAAAAACTAATTCCAACAATTTTTAACAGCGTAGAAAATAAATTCTCGTTTTCTGTGTCTGCGAATGTTTTCGCTCAAATAAGTAACCATTTATCTTCTATACACCGTTTGACGGTGCCACTAATCATTGCGGCGATGAAAAATTCATTTGAAAATCTTAAATTGTTCGAAAAAAAACGCTAGAAAAACGTTTTAATGAGAATATTCGTTTTTTGTTTTCCGAAGTCTTCGTTTCCATCACATTGAGTTAATATTTTTTTTCGTATCAATTTTGTCCGTTTAACGTTTGTGTTTTCTATCTGTTTTCACAAGAATAGAACGTTTAAAATGTTACGCGCATACATAACTGTGCGCGGTAACATTAATATTTGTGACGATTTTCCGAACGACGTCGTGTTTTTTTTCTTTTCATTCGCGAATGATCTTTGTTCATCCGATCCGCGGTATAACTTATACTACACTGTCCCGGATACGAATACCGGGGAAATAAAAATAAGAAACGCGCTGGCCAACGTTCGCGGAGAGAAAAGAGAGAGAGAGAGAGAGAGAGAGAGAGAGAAGCCGCCGGTCATTTTTATTTAATATTATAAAATAGTAAACGTCGTCCGATTAAAAATAATGCGTTTGCGCGTTATCTCGAAACGTACTGGATACGTTTGTTTAAACCGTATAGTACGGACGAATAAAATAATATATATATATATTTATATACGTATTTATGATAAAGTAAAGAGTAATAGAAAAAAAAAAACGTGTGTGTGTGTGTGTGAATAGAGATTATCCGATACGCAGAAAAATGGCTTATTTTTTCGTACGAGTCTCGCGTGTAATGGGGCGATTTCTGACTGGAGAGACGCGTTTTACGGTGTGTTTATTTAAAATAAACGCGCGTGTATAATATCTACGGGACGAGATCTCGGCGGAATACGCACACGCGTAAGTCCGCGCCGGTGGAGACGCACAGAGTAAGGATTATAAAACGTGAAAATGTTATTATTATTATTATTATTATTATTATTATTATTATTATTAGGGTAGTGTAAACGCGCGTAACCCGGCGACTTTCGCACGATATAAATGACGGTGAATCGCACGAAATTATATAAATTTATTCTTTTTTTTTTTTTGTCACACTTAAAATATTTCACGTCTCGCGCGGGACACGCTCGGTGACGATAATAATTTTTACCTTTCCGAGGATTATCGCGGTTTCGCCGCGTGTTCATACGCGGTAACACGCGGGCGTTTCTCCGTTGTGACTCGTCACTTTTTCCGGTGAAATCACATCACGACGAATAATGGCAACTGTCGTTACGCCGTGATGGCGGGTCACTGTGTGCCGTTTACGACGCAGCTCCGTGTCAGTCACACTGCAACGGGAGCACGAAAAATAAAATATCAATGTCCGTGCCCCGCGGGGAGATGGTCGGGGGGTGGGATTTCATTCGTATGATATTTTATGTCTATAACCGCTTTTACCACGTTTCGGATCCTCTATTACACACACACACACACAATTTTATGACATTACTTTGTTGCGTAAATAAGGAAATGTACTGTGGCGTTGACAAAAAAAAAAAAAAACAAGAAATTCACTCGCGTTTCACACAATATAATACGAATTCGACCCAGTCCGCCGCGATATTATTTTAGCGCGGAAAACTCTCCTTATAAAACCACACACACACACCGCCGACTAACAGACGTCGTATACGGGTTTTGTTCGTATGGTGTCGACCGAGTCGAAACAGTAGAGTGCGGCGTAGTAATACGAGAGAGACAGAGAAGTTTTGCGTTCGAAAATTGCTTCGACGAATGGCCTCCCCGTTTTCCCCGATACATAAACGTGTTACGTTTTATCGCAACGCGGTAAAGAATTTTTCTTCGAAATTTCAATTGTTAAACGGCGTACGAGACGCGGTACAAACACTACGATACATTGTAGTGATTTCACCGTTACTGCGTACGTAAAACGTTCAACGAGAGATATCGAGTACCAGCAAAGCGGCGGGGACTCGTCGCCCGAGAGTTGTGGACGCTTCTTCACTGGGACGAGAATTCGGCGGAACGGGCGAGATACGGGACTCGGGGGACTGATAGAAGGGGGGAGGGCGGGCTGGCTAGACGATAACCGTGCAGTGACCGCGTAGTGGAACGACTTCGCTGGTACGGTCAAAACGGAGTGTTACGAGTGTGTGCCGTATCGTCCGCGATTCTTTGGGTTATTGAATAGTGGCGAGGAATATCGTCGTCGTAGTAGTCTGACGGAGTGACAAGGAGGCGATCGTCTCATCACCGCGGATCGAACTAAAAATAATAATCGATCTCCCCCCCCCTTCCTCAATCCAGTACGGAATACGGTTTCGCTAAACGTTCGCTAACGTGGTCGAAACGAAACTACGCGCGTATTGTGCTACACACGATTAACTATTCGAAACGGGTAGAGATGGTTTTTTTTTTTTTTCCGCGAATAGTTCTTTTATTGTAAATACTTCTGCTGTGGTGCGCACGACGTCCAATAAACTGCGCCGCCGGCTTTTGCTGTCATGCGCGACGGAGTATTGAAAAATCGTATTTTCCGTTTAAAAAAAAATATCAACCCTTTTCGTGTTTTTTATTTTTTCATAACGAAAATAAACAATGACACACAGTGCGGCGGCCCGATGGGAGGCGCATATACACGCGGCTCGAGCGACAGGCGCAGAGGTATTAAATATTACGCACACACACTGTGCAGGGACCGCACGCAACGAAAACGGGCACGAACAATGCCGTATTTGGACGGGACAAATATATGAATTATGACGACTGCGAGCCGTAAGGGATGACCAGGACGTCCGGGACCACCGCGGTATGACACCTCCATGCGATCGAACCAATGTGTGTGGTGCGGGCGCCGTCGCGCAGACGGCGGAGGATGTTTCCGCTGCTTTTTCCGATGGCCCGAAAAATATAGCGCTCATCTCTATATTATAATACCGCTGTTAATAATAATAATAATAATTCCGTTGTCTTAGAAAAAAAAAAAAATCCAATATAATATTATATACGGAAAAAAATTATCATCTCGAAGTGTTGTAGTAAAAATAAAGATGAAAAAAAAGGGAAACTGCGCGATATTATTAAGTATCGCTTCGCCTATTAAATTCACTACGATATTTGTCTACTTTAAAAGATTATCTCGGAATCGTTGTGAGCTCGACAATCTTAGTGTTGCGATATATATATATTTGTTTGTGTTAATAATAATAATAATTCTATCGCGTTTAATTATGCTTTGAATTTACAAAGTTATACGTAGTTGTAATAGTTTTTACGAAACGAACGGGAAACTTCAAATCAAGATAATATTATAAAGAACATTATCATATCGTTTTTCTTCTATTAAGACATCCACATTCGTTGTTCATTCATTTAAAAAATCGTAGCACCTTTCTCCAACACACCACGTTTCTACCAGAGCTTCCATCTCATATTCCTTTTCTCTTTTATTTATCATTCGGCGGGTCTCACATCCGTATATATCTATCCACGAATACGTGTTTTTATTCGCCTTTTTTTTCTTTTTTTTTTTTTGTGTGTGTGTTCATTTTCATATTTTTCGCTGTCCGCAATTTCTACTTTTTGTATCCATTATAATTGCGAGCAATTATTACAGAGAAAAAAAGAACTATTCATGGTTTAAATGCAAGTTATTACGGGAGTATTTTTTTTCTCCTTTTAATAGGACCTTAAAAAATATTTTTAAAAATTGTTACGAAAAAGACTGAAAAATAATTACAAGTTGATTATTTATACAATATATAATATACTACGGAAAAATAATACTCCAACGGAAGATGGGCTTTTAAATAACATTTATTATTCTGTAATTTATTTTTAAAACCAAAACCGCGAAAACAAAGACGCTGTTGTTTTTTTCTTCTTTTTTTTTTTTGATATTGCGCAATTTAAATATCATGGCGACTATCTATAATATGGAACGATGCGATTAATTCTTAGTATTTATTTATATATACATACATTTTGTTGAATCGGAAGAAAAATATTTATTTTATTATTAATATTTATGAAAACCCGTGCATAAACTAAATAAATACGAATATTACTTTTTCTAAACGTCCTTCAGGCGTATTGATTTTTGTTAAAAATAATTTTATTTTATGAAATATGAAAATATATTAACCATAAAAATTTGCTAATATATTAAATAATAATTTGAAGTCGCGTCCAATAATAATAATAATAATAATAATAATAATAATAATAATAATACCGAACAAATAAATAATTATGGAATACTAAAAAAAAAAGTTCAAATAATGATTTTAGCATATTTAATCGTATCCTGAAATTTAAGAATTTTGTAGTTGGAATAAATGTTTTATTAGTAAAACCCATTGAGATTTTAAAACGACACATTAAGATGACACATTACTGAAAATAAAATTCAAACGAAACATAAAAAAACACTTAATTCGAATTCAAATTTCTAGAAACATGCGTTTTAAAAAAATCATACTATTACTTTTAATACAGATACTATTCACGATAACGGTACATCACCATTCACATACATCACTTACCATTTACCAGTTACCACACCACACCACACACACACGGGTCGGGCAAACTATGGTGGCCAGATTTATTTTTAAAAAATCCGGGACACAGAAATTCGTAAAGAAAAAATAGATTCATAAAACTGATTTATAAACTATACATTCCGTTAAATACATATTATTAATATTATCTTTCATAATCGTAGTACTCGAAATTCAAAATCGTAACATGATTTTTTTCCCGATTGAAAATCAATGTAGTTAAAGGCGATAGGTCGGCTTAAATTTAAAAAGCGATTATAACTATGGTTTAAGAATACGAGCATTGAGCAAAAAAAAAAAAATGTTAAAACCTATAGTTTCATTCATACTTAAACCCCCCATTGCATAATTCTAGCTACGCCACTGTTCACATATTATATATTTATATATTTTTATTCTTTACAATATAATTATTTACGAGTGTTTTAATTTTTATTTCTAATAGTTTCACACATTTTTATTTCGTTATTTTTATGTTTTTATGATTTTACCATTATATAATTTTTATTTTCCATAATATTATAATACGATTTCGATTTAAGGCAGCCTATAAGACAACTTATTTCTACACGCACGTTCACTTGGACACATTGGTGTATCCCGTTAAAGCGATATTTATATTATTAATATTACGGGAGAAAACTATTCCATTTTTGAAAACGAAACACACAGAAATTCCATCGTATTATTTTCACGTCGGTTTCACAACAATTATATTTAACGATCGAGCGGAGCACATAAAAGTGTATACCCCGTATTTCACTTGGCGATCGATAATAATATTTCAAGAACACATTGTTACCGATAAATATTTATAATAAAAACGACGATTTTCATTTTTATTTCAAAATAATTTCAAACGAACATCGCGTTTTTGTCAAACAATTAATTGAATCGAAACGTGTTTTGTGCTCGTTACAATCCGTATCGAATTTCCTCAGCGGTTTAAAGAAAAACACGTATTACGTTTCATTATGAGAACTCGAAAATTTGTAACGCTAAAATGTACTGAAAAACGCACTATAAAACACCACCGAATAAAACAGAAAAAAAAACCATAATAAAAGAGCGAAAATAAATAAATTTGTTTCGTTTATAGATTATAAATACGAGTATAGTAAGTGTCCGATACTGCGATAATTCAATATACCAAAAAGTAGACTGTAATATGAAATGTACTGAGCACGTGGCAATTCTCTCTTATTTTCTCGGGTTTACGACATTTGTTTAAAAAAAAAACACACACACACACAGAATAATTTTAATTGAATGCGTATTGGAAAAACAAAAACGAAATAGCGCGTGATGAACACAGAGAGCACAGTGGGAAAGAAAAACATCTGAAAAAACGCTGAAACCATGCAATTATACGTTCGTACGGATATTCTTTTCACGTTATAGCTTACTCCGAGCCCCGACTACAATTATTATTATTATTATTATTCCAAGTGTTATTATTATTTTTTTTTTTTTTGTTTTCGGAAAAGCGACGCGCGGACGTATATTCGAAAAGTACACTATATACTCTCGTACAACGCTGTTTTTATTGTATCCGTAATTTACCGCGCGTTTTCCGTTCCGAACGATTTGGTATGGATTTTTTTTCCCGAAGACTTTTCGTTAGACAAAAGAAAAAACAAACAAATCGCTTTCTGGTGGATGGAAAAAAAAAACGCGCGTCGTCACAGTACAAATATACGTCACGCCGGTTAATGATTCCTAACAACGTGTGACGTCGAGTTCGCGGGGATTCGAATAAGCCGTTCGAATGCGTCGTTTTTTCGTCTTGTTAAAATCCCGTTTTCTCCGCGATTCCCGGAATAACGCCGGAGTTTAACTCGGCCCCGGGGCAAAACTGCCGTTTTCCCCGTTTTCAAATTTCGACGATCGAAAACCACCGTGTGTACGTACGTATATTTATCTATTATAATATTTATTTATTATAAAACGATGGCGTATTTATCGGAATGCTTTAATCGTGACGAAAAATATTCGACGCAAAAAATATTGCGTTACGCTGTAAGCCGGACAACGCTCGAGAACGTAACGGAAACGGTTTTGTTTCCACTGTATAAAAGGCGTGTAAAAAACAACGTTGCGCCGATCCTGACATTGGTTCCGGTCATCATCCGGGCACGGTATACGCAAAACTACTGGTACGGCAGCAGTTATTATGACGATAACTAATAGATAACATGTAGTTTGCAAAACCGAAAAAGAGTTTGCTCCTCCCGACTTGCTCTTGAAATCCGACCGAATGTCGAAACGCTTGTGTAATCGATTATTATTTATCATCGTCACGACGATATCAGAGATTATGAATCCGACGAGTTAACACATAAAACGGATTTTGCTTTCCCATCCCCATCCCCGTCCAACGCGATAAACGTAATATTATGATCGTCTCGTTAAAAGTTCTACACGGTCTCTCCGCATCGTCGAAAATGAATATTTGATAGAATAAAAAACGAAAAAAATTTCCAACAAACAAAAAAAGTTTTTAAACGAGTTCGGATGGATGATTACATTATTATTATTATTATTATTTAAACCCGTACTCCGGGGATGGGGGGGGGAATTATAATACGCTCTTGGCAACGAACCCGACACAAAAAATTTTAATCCTCGTATACGTTTACGTATGACGCGTAATACCGAATCGTTACAGGTGTTATAGAGGAGAATCGATTGAAAATATGATAGAAGGTTTGAAAAATGCGTTTGAATTTTTGTTTTATTCGATATTTTTACCGGTAGTATTAACGATGATCGCTACAATTATGGTATTTTAGATTTTTTTTTTTTTTTTTTACAATGAAATAAAAATGAATTATTTGAGAACGTTTTGCGAAATACGAAATAATTGTTTTCGAATCCATTTTATATATTATAACAAAACAAAAAAAAAAAAATCCGCAGTTAGAAATTTCTAGTAACAATTATAATACGTAGAATTCTCTACAATTTTCTTTTAATCCGACGAGTATTATTTTATACTAAGACGTCCCCCCGAATTTAATTCAATATTATTTCAACAGCATTGAAAATACGACTCGTTTTAACGAAAATTAATAAGAGAAATTTACAAAATCGATAATAATTTCTAATAAAAAAATTTTGTTTTCTCTTACATGTTAACAAAATCAAAATTCTCGATTTGGTGAAAAAAAAAAAAAAATTAAATACATTTATTATCGCGCTGTATTCTATCGACGATTAATTATATACATGTTAAAGTTAAAAATATCGAATAAAACAATATATATGTCATCCAATATCGGTTAACTCTACTCTGCAATGCAGTTCGTAAGATTTCACGTTCGCGACGCGTTTTCCATTACGGTTGATATAATGACGTAACGTTATGAAAATAATAGTCAAACCGACACATTATAATATTTATTAGATAATAATCGGAATGTATTTACAAGTGAACAAAATATTTTTTTACGCGATATCCGATTTTTTTTCACCGTGTACGTTTTGTGTTCAATCGTAGACCGAATATAATATACAATTTACCACTTGAAAGGGAAATTTACAATTTGATCTCGAACATCTCCTCTCGATTCTCGTGGTAATGTTTCTGAGGAAATAAGTGCGCATCGCGCGATATAATTCGTTTCGCCTGAAGCGTAATAAAAGCTTTAATAGATCCATTTTATATAGACACCGGTGTTCTTCCGACACAAATTCCTACGCGCATTTACCAGGATACATTTGAAGGGCGAATTTCCAGTGCCGAAAATATCTTTTCTGGCCTTTTGTACGTTTTCGTGATAAACTATTATTCTTTACAGAACGAAAATCGATTCGTTGACACAAATGAAACGAATCAATTGTGTCTTGTCTATAAATATATATATATAACGAGAACTAAACCGCTGTTAAAATACCAAGTGAAATTTGTATTTTTTCAATAATAATAATAATTTAAACGCGTATACTACGGGCCACTATTGTGCTCCGTGTACAAAACAACTGATGTATATAAAATATAATGTAAAATAATTCGTTTAAACAAGAAAAAAAAATCGTTTGCACATACAGTTTTGACGTACGAAAATTTATTATAATAAACTATCGTAATTAATTGATTATCTGTCTGTACATATAAGTAAATAATATTTATAGTCTGTCGGTTGGTATGCGTATTATTATTATTATTATTATTATTATTATTATTTCGACCTCGTGTTGTAATATATATATATATGGTCGATGGGTAAAGTCTGCGTCGTCGTTATACGTACAGTATAAAACACATTGTTATAAGACTATTCGGTACGGATGAATTCGTATTGGGGTTATTTTTTTTTCTTTGTTTTGTTTAATGTTTCGTCGAAAATATGAAGAGAAAATAAAAGTTATATACGATCTGCCCCGGTGGGTCGTCGAGGGGGAAAAAAAAATGAATTCTTTTAATGAATTACGTGTATTAATCGCGAAGTATATTATAGCGCCGGGCAAACGATGAAAATGATTAGCAAAAAAAAAAAAAAAAAATTCTCGTTTTATAAAAGAACCGTAGAAAAACGAGATGTATAAATAAAGGTTTAAAATCGGCTGCTTCAGCCCCGAAGCAGCTTTTGTGTGAAATACTCTCGGCCTCAGTGTGCGTGTTGTGTTTGATATCCAATACCGGGTGAAATTCGCCAAAACATTTTCTCTCGCTTTTACCACTGCCGTAACCACGTTTTTCGCTAATCCCTTTCCCATTTTATGTATCGCGTCGAAAATTCGTTATTTATAACGACCGTTACATAATATAACATGCGGTTCTTCTCTTGAATTTTTCGCCTCGGGCGGCCGACACCACACTTCAACTGTTTGACTGTAGCATTTTTTTATTATTATTATTATTACGCCACCAACAGATAACCTGGTCGAGAGGTGAAGGGGGGGAGGAAGAATATAATACTCTACATTATTATTTATATAAATATACCACTCATCACTCGTCGAGCGCGGTGGAACGAACTATAATCCGGATAAAACAGCGTATAATGGACCGCCGAAATAGTCGAATCAGACAAAGACGTCGTCGATTCTTATTCGAAATCGAATCGATTAGAAATGTTTAAGTTTTCAAAACAACGTTTAAACGATAAATCGTCAATGAAAATACGTACGTTACGCAGTTGTATATTTGTCGGAATCGTATAAATAATAGATATCGGGAAAATAATGTTCAAAACTGAAATTTTTTTTCTTTTTTTGCTATATTACTCTAATGTTTAAAGTCTATCAGAGTTCCAAAAAATAAATTGATAAAATTATCAGCACATATTATTACATCCTCGTGTATTATGGTTTTACGTTTTTTCAACCGTTTCGATCGTAAATTCACCGGCGAAATTTTGAATTATATATATAAAAAAAAAAATATATATATATATATATATCGATAAAAACTACATTTAAATGCGTTAAACGAAACCTCGCGATGCAATGTTAGTTTTTGTAGGCGATAAAATAAAACTGTATACGTACGTATATTAAGAGTAAAATACGAATTTAAAACATTTTCAAGGGGGTTTTTTTTTTTTTTGTTTTCATACCCGTTTCAATATTTTTCTTACGAAAAGAAAACGATTTCTTTTATGAATTCGCAATGCAAAGTGACGTAATGTTACTGTTTATTTTATGTACAATTTCCCGTATCGAATGTGTTCAGATAAACACCTTATCCGAAACGAACGAATTCAACGTATGATACTAATGGGTCCAAATAAAACAAAACTCGTTACGTTCACATCGATTCCGTGGAGGAAAAGTTTAAATTAATATTGCACCGAAAATGATGCGTTAAGTCACATTTAACTTTTTAACATATTATAAACTCGTTAACGTCCAGCCTCGCGCATACATTTATTGTATACACCGCGTACGACGCGTATACGCAGTAGTATCGCGCGAAGTTCGCGGAATTTCAATTTTAATTCTCTTATAAGATACGATTTAAACTCGAATTAACTTAATCTTCTTCGAACGGGTATCGTTTTTTTTTTCAACTTTTATAACTCCGATTAATTTGCAATTGTTGGAAACAACAGCATTGATGTTGGCCATCTGTTGAAAATATCTTATCACGTCGATTGTTGATGTTCGCTTCAATCGAAGCGAAACGTACGACGTCAAAAAAAAAAAAATTCCATTTAAAAATTCCCTCGGAATTTTTCGATTAAAAATTTGATAAACGTTTGAAAAACAGTAGTTTAATATATATATATATTAATTAATTTTTTCGAAAATACGAGTTGTGAACAAAATTCAATCTCTGTGCTCACGTTAACGTAACAAATGAAACCTTATTTTCTCCAATAGTCTAATTTGATAATTGTCATCACTCGATTAATTAATTACACGCGAATAACGCGTTATGGCGTAATATTTATATTAAAAATGTTCGGTAATTAAATTCAATGGACGTTAATTTGTTTTTGAATTTTTTTTTTTTTTTGAAAATCAATATAAAAGTAATGTAACATACAGAGTATTGTCGTATAAAATTTATATATTAATTACCGGTTTCGATTAAAACTTATCGTCAGGCGAGAATTATGGAGCGAAAAAGAAACAACAACGAAACTTAGTAATATATATTTTATCTTATTAATCATTTATATTGTTTATATGATTTAATGTTACGCCCGCGTACGACTGCTGCACATTTTTTTTCTTTTTTTTTTTGAAAGTCTATTAAAAGTTTATCGGTTAATTTAACGAAACACTATGTTTACTTTGTTGTTGTAATCGTCCGTTGGATATTTTGGCAACAAAAAAATGTACATATTTATAAGCATTTTTCAACAATTTATATGAAAACCTAAAGTCAATTGTACATCGCGTATACAGATGAGTTCAATATTTCATTCGGTCAAAATGATGTCCGTTTTACTCTTTTAAGTTGCCGAACTTTCCTCTGCAGCGTTTAAGCGGCGGAAACGAAGTAAATAATACAAATTTCTCATACATTTTAAAGTAACAAAAAAAAAAAACCCTCCATATTTTTCGTATATATTACAAAACGAAAACTATTTCTACACTTTACAGTGTAACCAAACTGTAATTCAAACAATATTGTAATTGATAATATCGTTTAAACGGTCACGACGTGCGGTACAAAAAACCTACAAAAATTTTATGGATTTTGTTACATAAATGTAATGTAATGTCACGAAAACTCTTGTGGGAGAAACTTTTTATTTTCTTCTTCTTCTCGCATATAAACATTTAAAACTCGCGACGATTTATCATTGTTTTGAAATTATCGAAAATAATAATAATAATATCTCGAAAACGTCCGCCCTCCGAAACGGATAAAACCGAAACGACTTTTCTTGTGGGAGGGCCGAGAATTTATTACGAATCTCCGGCCCGTTAACAATAACACACGCACTTACGTACCAGTTTTATTCGAATTATTTTTCGACAGATTTATTTATGACTATATAATATGTATTATATTGAAATTATTATATATATATTCTGTTTCGAGAAATTATCGCGAAGTATCCGCGTGTCACGAGACACGTCGACGTGAAAATCGCCCGATATATTTCCGTTTAAATTTGTTTCTACAAATAAACACATTACGTGTATTCGCGTGGCCAGATGCAAAGTACTTCCGGTAATATGTCGCGTGTCTGATTCAATGATCAAAATAATAGCCCGTTATTATTTTATAATAATAGCGTTAAAATGCGCTTCAGTACTTCGGACTTTCTATTTTATAACGAAATAACACATAACTGCATAAAACAATATTTTTATATGTTCAACACGACGGTGACGACGTACTCGCAGTTTTATAACGATATCTCAATTTTTTCATTACTCGTTGTTTGCGTTAAGCTGACAATGTCGAAAAATAATTCGGACTATATGCTATTATAATAAAGAAAGAGTATATTTTGTCGTTGGTTTTGTGTATGCAGCCAATAGCGAATCTACACAATATTGCACTTTCTATTACAATAATATTTTCAAAAAATAATTATATTGTAGAAATTCATTGAAAAACAATAATAATCTACGTAGAATAAAATTCTACATTTCGAATTCCACTAATGAATCTCGACGAATCATTATATAAGGTCAGGCCAAAATAACACAGTGAATAATTAACTAAATAAATGTTCTCTGATATTTGTAAAATAGTGTGTACATATCTTGTGTACTGTAAAATTACGAGTAGATTGTTGACAATTTAGCAATTGAATTTTTATTTTTAATTCATTTATTTAGAGACTCTCGACTAAACCGAACGACAATTTCATATTCGAGTTCTCTGTGTACGTTAAGAAAAATCAAACAGGATAATACGTGTTTGATTTGACTTACGAATAAAATCGTAGTGTCTATTGTAAAATTTGTATGTAATATTTTACTCAATATTATCACGTCCCCGCTGAGTAATAACTCCAGCGCCGTATTGTAGTGTTTAATAACGAAGTTAAAATAGTGCGTCACGTTTTATTCTTATAGTAGTATGTCGACGAAACGTCTCGGAATTAACGAACGCCGCGGAGGCTGCAACCGGATGGTCCGGGGAAAGGAAGTCGTCGGTTTCCATCGAAGATTGCGGTTAACTCGAGTTATTACGAGTGGTGCTGCACGTGAGGAAAATTCTACTCTGGAACCGTTTTTTTTTTCTTTATACATTTTATTTAATAAAATACCGACGCCGATCGTCGTGTTATAATGTATCCTCGGCACGGCAGTCGTTCTTTTTTTCTTTTTCTTTTCCTTTAACGTCTAAAACGTAATTTTTTCCACCCCAGTTTTCTTTCGAACTCGAGAGGTCAAAAACATAATGTTATTCGTCGTTCGTCCAGATTCGTTTTGTTTTTTTATATATTTATAATATCGTACAAAAAAGAAAATCTTTTAGAAAATCTGGTCTTTGCCAAGATGAGGGCTTCGTTGTTGCAAGAATGTCGATAAAATGTTCGTTGTCTACGCACATATTATTATCTTGTTCGCAATAAAAATATATTTGTATTAAATGTCCAAGTCAATCTTCAGACATAGCCGTTTTGGGGTTTGTTTTTTAATAACAGATTGAGTTTAAAAAATGATCATTTTATGCTACATCCAAAGATAGATACACAGAAAAAACGTTTAAAGTTGACTGAACAAAAATCGTTTAATAAAACCTATCAAACTTCATGCGTTTGTAATAACATATCATTGTATGTTCATCGTGTACTCGAACTCTTTTCCCTAGTTGTATTATTTACGTTTATAAAGAGATCTCCTGCACTGAAATGGAGGTGACCGTAGAACCGCTATTGGAATTAACAATAATAATTTATTCTGAATAATGCGGTTCGGATATTTTTTTACACGTTCGTCAGTTTCGGTATAATTAGACGGCGAAGGAGTAAGAACGACCGAAATCGCGGTGTACACACACTGCGCTGCACATCGATATAGTTGTAACGCGCGAAAACTCGTTCGTGAATTAGTGTACATTAACGTCAAAACGTGAAAAACATGAACACAACTTTTCTTTTGAAAACTCATTATAATAACGAATCTTAAATATTATAAATAAACGCGAGTTTATTTTTTTCTTACTCGAAAGTCTCCCCGCTACTGACCTAAAAATGTCTCTTTAAACCTGACCGTTTTCATTTTTAACTCGGAAAAATCAAGTTTTTACGATGACACATTCATTAAGATTGGATTTTAAGTTAAGGGGGTTTTTTTTTTTTAGGATACATTATTTTTCGAGATAACTTAAATTAATTATTATCCGTTCGGCCGTTTCGAAAAAAATCCCGATTTTCAAATCAACATCAATTCAAAGGCGTATTTTTGTTTGTCGACTCGCGAAAAAAATACAATATAACTTTGAAATTGTTTACGCTCATTAATTAATTTGCAGATGGGGGGGGGGAAGAGGTATCAGCAGTTTGGAACGTTTTGATTTATTACTCCAAACCGCATTCGCGGTGTGATTATGATATTCCTAAAAAGTATATTTCTCTTTTCCGTCTTTATTTCCGAACGTTTACGAAAAACGTTTTATAATCGACAGTTATAGAAAAAAAAAAAAAAAAAAAAAAAAACAAGAAAATTATACGAACGAATACATATCTATAAAATTGTAATAAAAATTTTAAACAACAATTGCGCTTAATTATCGAGTATCGATTTTTGGTATTTAAATACAAAATTTCGAATGAGTTTTTTTGTTTTATTGTACTCCGAGGTTAAATTTTTATCAGAATAAGGTGTTCTACATCGAATTTCGTTAAAACAATTATAATTCGGTTGTAACATTATTCTTCGAGTATTTCGACAGGGATTTTTTTTATTCGCGATTTCATTTCGGATAACGTTTTATATATAATTTTACAGCTGCGAACGTTTATACAAATGAATAACTGTATAAATACAGTATTTAATTAAATGAAAAAAGAAAAGAAAAATTACACCGTCCAACGTTCTAAACGCTCCTCACAAAGATCTTTTAGTGGCCTATAAAGAAAGTTAAGACATGTGTATCTTAAATAAAGCGTTCGCGGTCCCTTTCATCGGCACCGTGGTCGAAGGTATTTTCCAGCGAATTTCCCGTCAGTTCCGTTGGGCCAACTGTCAGGGTGCAAGGACGGGACGAGTATCTGCGCAGACTTACGGTCTCTGATCCCGTTCCCCGCGCACACTCCTGCCCTTTCACTTTACAACACCGTTCTCAGGTGAAACCGACGATGATTCGAATGACGTGCAATCGCTCTTATTTCCTGCCATCGACACCGCCATCGTCACTGGTCAATCAATCATACCGTCCACGGCGCACCAGATTTTTTGTGTGTAATCGCGATGCGCACGTATTTTACGCAATATTTTTATTCGCTATGATCGCCAAGGCGAATGCGTGTGAAAAACGAAATAAAATCATTATTGAAATACGTATTTTACGAAACGTACCGGACGTTGCGGACGCCGGGAATATCGAAAATCCGTTTGATTCAACCACCGTTGAGAACACTCGGTTTCTACAGGTCGCAGACAATAACCTCGCACGCCGTCCTAGTTGTCGTAGCAGCAGACACGATCGTACAATTGCTGCAGTAATTGCAGTTTGTGGTTTATTACGACCGCCGGAGACATGTCGTTACGGGAAGAACATTTGAATAATACCGTATTCCGCGTTTAAATCGAAATTTTTTTATCCCGAAAATACATCGGATTGCCGATAACATCGTATTCCACCCGATACCTGTTGAACGGCGCAAAGTCTGGAGAATTCCGGCGAAATCAAATGCGATTTTTTCGATTTCCAACGTCGTCGCAGCGAATAAATCTATAATAAATATCCATAGAAATCGAACATTTGTTCACGTTCTCCGCATGGACTTTTTCTTTTGCGCCGCGTACATTTTGTGCTCAATTACGATACACTCGTATATATATATATATATTTTTTTTTTTTTGTAAACGTTGATTACGCAATTAATTATTATATTATAAAATCAACGAACATAATATACTAAAATTGCACCTGTATAAACACAAGGCGCGTGTTCCGTTTCACTTGCGATAACACCGTTTTGCGCTGGCTCTCCTCACACCACGACGTCGACAATTATCGTCATTCCACATTTTATACAGTCAAACGTACGTTTTATATATTTTATATTAAGAAAAACGCGTAGGAACATTTTTTATTCCGTAAAACATATATTTATTTCTCAGTCACAGCGGACATAACACGTGTTATACATGTTTCAAAAGACTAAAGTGCGACCGTATTCTCTTTTCTTCGTGCCCTCGTACGTTCGTTAAACACATACCGTCGTGCGCCCGAAATGCCATTCCATCCGACGCGGGTTTAGATTTTTATTTCTTACTCGCCAACGCGTAGAAAGTAAGACGTTCGTGTGTGTAATTTCAAACGAAATTCTTCTCGGAAATTTCACGAACCTTTGTTTCTGCAGTAGTGCTGTCTGTTTATTCTCCTGATTCCTAACCAATCCATCAACATTATCGAATAAAATTTTAGAATTATTATAGGCGTTTGCGTATAATACGAGTAGTTTACATCGTCTGGAACGTCGTACGTTTTGTGTGCATACGAATTTCATGGCGACGAGAGATATTTTATACGCTAAGGAAACAAACAATAAAAAAACCCCCGTTCAAATTTTTTTTTTACAAATATCACTATAAAAAACGATATATTGGTTCGATCTGATAATTTTCGTTATAGACGATGCGCATATAATTAAATAAGTATGTTTTATGTCGAAAATGGCAGATTTAATACAACGTGACGTGCGCACCGAATAATACATGTGTGCTGACTCGTTATTTTATATAACGGTGGAATAATAATAATTATTCGGTCGAATTCGCGTCGGATTACGAATTTTTAAAATAATTTTTGCAACTGTATATTAAATTTATTAAATATTAATACTCGTTTTTCGTTTTGTTTTTTTTTTTACAGGTATGTATATGTACGAAGAAAAACGCAAAAATGGCTCTCGTCGAAATACGGCTAAAACGTTCACTGCGGAGTAATTATATGTATTTCGATACGAAGAAATTTATCGAATTGTTTTGAGGTCGTTTGATTATACACACACGCGCCCGCGCGATTTAAATCATCTGTTTGATGTTTAATAATCATCATCTGATGTTCAATAAAAATTGTATATTCGTTTTTTTTTTTTACCTCTAACTGTTCCTTCGGATTTATTTGTTTAGAAAAATATAATTTTTTTTTCTTTTAAAGAAGACAATATTGACGGAATGTATAAAAAAAAAACAATTTTTTTTTGTCACAACGAAACAGATAGGAAATTCGGTTATATGTATAAGAATAAAAACGCTTTCGGGTAAACTTCATAGTTCATTTCGTCAATTCAAAGCGATTATACTACTGTGGAAATGAGAAAACGTAAAAATTACGTGTTTTCGTCGCACATTAGCTAGTATTTATAGTTTCAAACGTTTTATTAAGACGAATAATAATAATAATATATAGACGGTTGAAAACTAATGCATATTCTATTCGTTCACGCATTATCGAATTATATAAAGGCGGACCGCCTCAACTATAATCGTTAATCGTACATTTAAACATATCTCTTCCTAAACTATACGAATATATATATATATATATATATTATAATATTCAAATAGATTTGTAACTCATTATAATCATATATTATAATTTATATATAGAAACTATTACTGTACACAATTATATTTAGCACATGAATAGTTAAATAATGCATTAGTATTTACACTCTACTATTAATGGTTCATCGCGTTTAACGAGCCATACGGGTTATTTATATTATAATAATTCTTTGTTTTGTATATGTGGTATTCTCTAAAGAGTAAACGTTATAAAAAAAAAAAAACGTTAAATATACGAATATACGAACAAAATATATGAAATTAAAACATCTCTCTCTCTCTCTCTCTCTCTCTCGTCAAAACAATTAATAAACCCAATCTCGTCTCATAATAATTTATCAATTCGTTCTTGTGCCATAAACATTTTTTTTTTTTAAATTAATATTGGAAATATAATAAAATTAACGAACGCAGTCCTCCATGGATATATTATTTTTTTTCAAGCGAACGAATATCCAAAATAATATTTTTTCTCGTAACAGAATACGTATACGGCGTTCGGTATTGAAACTAAGATTTCGGATTCCGAAAAAGTTGTACTATTTTTTTTTTTTTTTTTTTAGAACTGTCATTGTATATTTATATAGACGAATGAAAAAGAAAAAATTTCCCTGTTCAAAAAACCACAAATAAACTCGATTGTATTCGCGCGGTTTTTTTTTTTAATTTCCAATCGAACGTTATGACTAAAACGTTAAATTTTTTTCGATATTACAGACTCGTTTTAACGTTAGTTTTTTTTTTTTTTTTTTACAGAAACAATAATTTACTAAATATAAACCCCCGGTGAACAGAGTGAAATCGACATTAACGATATCACTCTCGAGACAAAACGTATTATAATAAAAATTCGTTATACGTATTCGACACTCAAAAAAAAAAAAAAACAAATTAGTCGGCGTTGTTAAAGGTTGGAAAACATGTGTTTTTTATTGAAAAAAAAAGCGTATATCATATTTAGTTCCGGCGAAATGTACCCAGGGGTGTCCGAGTATATATTATACCGGGATAATGTACATTTTTCGACAACGCTGCTGCTGGTTATCGCGCCGTACTGCGTTGTAGTTGAACGAAACCGTTTTATTATTTCTTTTTTATTATTATTAAAATTACTAGTTGGCTAGCGAATACATCGCTCGGAAAATAAATTATTAAAAATTAATAATACCGACGTAAAAAGCTACGTAAAACACGTGATGCCTCCAAATCGAAATCCATAATAATACGAATAATTGTTGTACGTTATGCAATTGGAGTGAAGAGAATGGATCGTGTGATAAATTTTTGACGAATTAACAGTTGAGAAGCAGTACAGTGTTTGACGGTGATTATTATGGATTAAGACGCCGGAAACGAATGCGTTGACGATCATAGAGGAGTATCGGTTGAGGAAAATTTGTCAAAACGTTACGATGAAGTAGGAGCCTACACGAAGACAACAATTGACAACAGTCTTTGTTTGACATATGACAACAGTCGTAACGCGACGGAGCGGCTCTCCGGGGCATTTCTAAACACGACTTCCAGAGGTGTTTTAAAAAATTGGCAGGAATGTTGGAAGCACTGCATATAGATTTAGAAGGAGCTTATTTTGAAGGAGATTGAAAGTAAATAACTGTATCTGATAAATATATATATATATTTTTTTTAACAGTCTCGATACTTTTTGATTAGACCTCGTATATATATATACGACACGTTTTTATAATATATTATTATTATTATTATTTATTTGGACACGCGGATAATATATGACGATTAATTCGGCTATAAAAATTTTGGTAAACGGAACGCGATAAAAACGTTATCTCTGCATGTATATTAACTCGGGAAATGTAGTTTGTAAAATAAATTAAAATAGTTGCGACTACTGTACGTTTTTTTTTTTTTTTTTTTTTACCCCACGCACGGATCCAAAGGATACGACGAATGATACATTTTTTAAGGTGGAGGTCACAGAAGAAGAAGAAAAAAAAATGATAGCGTATGATTTATGATTGCGCGGCCAGGGATATTACGATTACGGGACAACAACAGAGTTTACAAAGCGCGGAGAAGAATGTCCGGCCGCGGGCCGCCGTTGCGCGGTTTAGCAACGAAGGGATCACCGTCGGGGGATGATGATGAAATAAGGAAAAAATATTCGGCTTATCGCGATGACGGACTGACTGGGTGGAATGGTGCAGACGAAGAAGGGTTGAATAAAACTCTTCTTTTTTTTTAAATCCAATAAAATAGGTCGGCGGCGGCCGCGGAATAAACGTAGTCCGCGAAATGCAGTGCGCCGCGAGATAAAAACGTAAAATAAAAAATATTACGAACTCACGACGTGGCTCGTAAAAATAAATATAATTTCAACGCAATCAATGTGGAATATCAAAGTAAACGTTAAAAAGACCTAAAAAAAAAAAAAAAAATAATAATAAATAAATGTAAATAACGTAATTAATACGTTTGTAGAGTTATACCCGGGTAACATTTTTGCCGTTCAACGTCGGTTTATAACAATCCGGACGGTTTAACGGTTTATGAACTGTTTATTGAGAACTACGACGAGTTCAATTTAAGCGTACACCGGTTCAAATTGTTTGACTCAATATTTAAAAAATAATATTTTATTGTCTCAAGTCGGTGCTTTTGACACTGAACCGTGCTGAAAACGTATAATCGCACCGACGGAAATTAAACTATGTCTCGGTATACGCGAGTTGGTTTAGTTTAGCGCTGACCGAGCAGCAAACAATCGTATGCGCGTTCGCTATGTTTATTATTTTTATTATTATTAATATTATTATTTTTTCGCGTATTTTAATAAAATAAAATTAACGTAATGATTCGTCTTTTTTCGTTGTACACTCGTTTACTCGTTTATTTTACGCTTTTTATTACTTCATTGACTTTTACTGGTTTAATCACATTCACGCGTTTCCCCCGACCGAACGAGTACGCCTTAAGCTAAGCACTAAACGTTCGATGACGACCGATGACCAGTGCATACCATACAATGCGATGACCGTCGGTCGAGCACTTATTTCAGCCTTATACATGGTGTTCAAATGGGTGGATTGCTGTGAAAACGGAGCATGACCATCACATAATCGGACCAACTTACAAGTCGATATTTAACCGATAATCGTACTGTAAACGCACACTGATCCGTGTGCCTATTTTGAACAGTACTACTGTGTTCGAATCGAAAACAACATTTTTATGACACGATTAAACCCGCGTAAAAATTCGGTATTCGGTATTTTTGTCTAAGAACACGGTGCTATTAACCAGATTTGTATCGTACCTTGAACCATTATTTATTGATGATTTAGAACGGCGTCTGCACCTAAAATGCCACTCGGGTATTAAATATATGGAAAAAAATCGCAATTGTTATATTCATGATTTCGAATTCTCATTGGGCGTACAAATTATAATTCGATTAAGCAAATAAATTATATAAAGTAAAGTAATTTCAAAATATAATTGGAAATATTCAATTATCATGGAATTTACAAACTATCTTACACGTAATATATTTATTATTATTATTATTATTATTATTATTATTATTATTATTATTATTATTATTTTTATTATTATTATTGTAATTTTCATAGTGTTCTCTGTCGTAATCTCGTTTGTTTTTAGTATTTTCCCTTCAATTCAAAATCACAAGTATAGTTAAAATAAAGTAATTTAAAAATCATGTAAGTTTTTTTTTTTAATTTTTCGTTTTTCAAATGACTTAGTGAATTGTTTGTATAATGTATACGCATACAATTCACATAGTATCTAAATGTATTATTTCAGTAAAATATACGTGAAATCCCCATGTACATACATGTACATTTTGTATTCCATGTTCTCATTTCAGGTGATCCGCTGTGTCAATATGAGGTTTTTCTTTATTATTATTATTATTATTATTATTCGCACCGATTTTTTTTTTGTTTTAATTTGAAAAAAAAGATTTTATCGTAAAAATCAATCAAATTTTATATAACAAAAATGTGTATATATATATATATATAGGAAGAGAGAAACTGTATATTCTATGCGGTCCGTTTCGTTCCGAGGAAGACATCGATTTCGATTTTGTTGTTTTTTTTACTAAAATCGTTGTTAAAAATTAAGTAAAAAAATTCGAAAATATTTTTCTATTTCGCCTCCACACATTTATCTCGCTTATTCGATTGCCTTTCCACGCTTTTTTTTTTCGACGTGTTAACGAGAGAGGCATTAGTATAAGCGTTTATTGATTTGGTAACCCCTGCTGCTCTATATTATATAGAGCGAGTTGATACATTTACCTGTTGTCGTCAGACAAGACTTACGTCGTGTGGGCAGACGGAGGTGATCGGACCGCACGGCCGTGATAAATGCGAATTCTTATCGTCACGTCGGTCCGGTGCGCTCTCATCAATCTGCTTTACTTTTTCCTTTTTTTTTTTCGTTTGTTAAAAATTCGCGTGTCTGACGACAATCGTCACACTGGTTATAACGCGTTTTGCCAATCGAGAAAGGAAAAAAATCTCCTCTCCTCTACTCGCGAATCGTTTCGAACGAATTATTTCATAAGGTCCTTTCGAAACGAAGCGCGTCTTAAAATACTTCCGCGACCACCGATAAACGACTCAACGATGTGTTAAACGGTTTTTTTAATTTCCAGCCTGGTCGGGCCGGGTTTTATAATATAAACGAATTATTATTATTCGTCGGGGGGAGGGGGGGAAACGTAAATCCTGACAACTCCGCATCGGAACGATTATAAGTAATTCACACGATCGCGATCTCTTTTGCCTATGCTCGTTCAACATTGCTGATATACATACCAATACTCAAGTTTTATCATAAGTTAGTAAAAAAAAAAAAACAACAACATTTGATTTGATTGAAGACGTTCATAAATAGCGACAAAAAAACAAAGCGTTTTGAAAGTACCAACATATTACGTCAATGAAAGATCATTTTCGGTCGTCCCCTTTCTGACTTATTTCGAACTAAAGTCATTGATATCTAACGCCGTCCGAATTGGTATTTCAAACGACAGGCTCCACCGTTGAGCGATAGTCTGTCCATGTCACGCACGTAAAACATTATCGACTGTCTTTTGCACTGAGCGTTTTGCATTGGCTACTGTAATGGAAATTGTGGAAAACATCTGATGTCTTAAAACATTATTAAGGCCGGGAAATAAATTCTTACAGATCTGAAGTTTCGATAGCGCACTTGGACGAGAATGTCATATCCAGCCGGAGTTGACTGATTATACAAATTTTAAACTTTGAATGTCATCATTACTCAGTTCATCCCTTAAATTCTCTAAATTCCAACGCAGCAGCACCTTTCCCATAATCTCGTTTTATTTCAGCGCACTACGCGATAATGGGTATAAAATATTTATTTTTTTTTTTTTACGAACTGATCTCAAGTCCACGGGCCCCGGACTTCGAGAGCGCCCTTTCACCGATCCTGCCTGTCATAATGTATTAATTTATTGTTATTTTATTGAAGTAATAATTCACTATGAGTAAATTACCGCGTACCCTATTCTTCTCATTTCTATAACCCAAAATGAATCCCATAGCGTGTATTATTAATTTCTCGTACGCAGAGCTCCGCGATTTTCCAATAATATTCCGATGAAAATACACTCTATTTTCGGCATATAATTAATCCCTGACAACTATTCCGAAAAGCTTTATATACCGAATATGTGATCTGTCGAGCTGGCCGAGTCTATCGAGTAAACCGTATAAGTTTCTGTTCGACCACCAATGAATATATCTGTGTACAACAAAGACAGCATTGTACGCTATTCAAATAGTGACAAACTAACTCCTGACGATACACCACTGCATATTATTATACACGTTTACTGTGGCACGGTATTAGTTCCCGAGAGTTTTGCACGAGAAATCGAATTTGTTAGGAAAAAGCCATTTTACATCCGACGGGAACGACAAAGCGAAATACGCCAAATGTCGCAGGTGATACGCGCGCGGTAAACAATTTTTTATTTATTCTATTTCAAACGTTGACGATAGGCGTATTTTCATATGGTGTTTTATACTATCGCACGTGATTCTGGTAAAAAAAAAACTACTAAAAAAATTGCTCGTCGTCGCAACATTGTGTATACTATTACGAACCGTTACGCGACGTGATATATAAATATATAAAAAATGTATTCTTTAACAGCGTCAATAATAAAACTATTAAGTGCGTGTGTAATAATTATAATATCGTGTAATCGATAAAAAAAATCGTCTGAAAACGAAGAAAGAATAAAATGATTTTATTGAAATATCGATTGGGTATAAATAATTTTTACATTATATATTATATATATGTATAAATATATATATACATATACGTGACAATTTCACACTAATGAGAAACTCCTCGAATGTCTTTTGTGAACTTTTTCATATTTTATATCGCAATATATTCGACATAAAAATGTTTTTTAATGCATTTTTTTTTTATTTTTATTTTCGTTACGTTCATACAATCCCCGAGTACCGGTGTATAAATATATTATAAAGCGTATACTTATATTTGTTTTTTATCGATATCGCGAAACTACGAGGAGATAGAAGTAGTGAGCATTATAGCCGAGAAAAATGCAAAATATATTCTGGAAATGAATGGTAAAATTAAAATAAACTCGGGTGCGGTGCGCGCATCTGTTTTGTAAAATAACGTTCACAAGATAACATCGTACCGTGTTTTATAACGTTTTTACGCGTATATCGCACGCTCGCGTTGAACTACGACGATTTTCGTTGTTAGTTTTTTTTATGGTTTTCATTTAAAGCGCTACAAAAAAAAAAAAAATAATAATAATAATAATAATAATAACCGAACAATATAATATATTCGAAATCATATATTATATTGATATGTACTTTTTATTCTCGTTCTCCGCCGAATCACACTGTCGACCGAACCGTTATCGACTGTTCAACAATATTACGTCGACGTTATTTTCTATCGTGTAAAAAAATCGTTTATGACTTCTGAGCAGGCAATATTTTCGCGAAATTTTTCGGAGAAATAAAAATCCAACGTTCTTTAAAAGTCGTTAAACAAAAAATAATATGAATATGTTATGGATGTAGCGCGTCACGCGATTGACGATAAAAATACAGAAACGTAAAGGAAACAGGGAAATCTGTACCCATCAAAGTGAAATGAAACACTTATAATGAGGTAGAACAGTATTTTTGAGGAAACCTCATAGGCTTTTTGCATAAAGTAAATGTTAAATATAAGCCGATAGGGTAAAATTCATTTTTTTTCACCTTTTTTAAATCTCTGTAACTACATTTTTTTTTTGCTCGATATTTTCATAAACGCACGTGAAACATTCCCTTTGAAATATTGTTCTCCGGCTTTTTTTTTTGTGTATAAGTGTTTTATTTTTAAAATCACTCTACTCCGAAAGGTACTTTTCACCGTTCAAGCGCCGACGTGTGTTTACTACTGAAAATCGTCGTTGCCCGATATATATGTATTTATTCAAAACGCGAATTTCATTTAAAAAAAAAAAGAAAAAAATGTCCGCGATCGCTCGTTAATTCGTAGAAATTATTCTAAAACGCAATTCGCACCGAAAGCTAAATGTAAACGCGCACTTGACGGACAAATTCACGCGCTGTTTAGAAGAAGAAAAAAAAGCCCTGTGCAAACGATACGGGCGTAATTTTTTTTTTTTTTTATGGATCCCACGTAGAGAGATCAATAAATGAGCCGTCGATCGTCGCATTCGCGTTTAATTCACGCGTAATATATTATTACGTACAATGAATGACCGTTCATTATTATCGATGCGATTTCTTTCGGTCTTTTCGTCTCTCGAACAGATCCACTCACTGTTATTATTATTTTTTTTTTTTGACGTAACGCAGACGACGCGATACAAGGAGTGTCATTTTACATTTATAACACATTAAATCGTCGTCTTTTTTTCGTTTTTCAACGCGCGCGTTAAATCGGCCTATACATTTCATAATATAATAATCGTTTCCGTTGTGAAAAATTACAGTGAAAACACTGTTTACACGACGCTAATCGGGCTTTGTTAATGACCATAAAATTGCGACCCGAATTTGTCGTATAATATTATAACGGTCGGCCATTACATAAAATGTGTCTTGTACACTCAAGACAATGATTCTTTCTCAAGGAAAGAAAACGACTTTTATTTTCTTTAACTGCGCACCACCTCGTATCTAGTTCCAAGGGATTATGTATACCCATATAGGTGTTAGAGGTGGGCGCGTAAATTTATTTATTCAGTTTTATTCGTCTTCTATGCTCCCTTCTGTGTATATGAACGTATGGGTACGCGGAAAGTGTTTGCTGCGCAGTTAAGTCATTGAATTTCCAAATAGTCACGTCTGTTCCCGGTGACTTTCGCATCACCTCTCAGAGAAATATTGACGTCGCATTATATAATAATAATAATAATACATTGTGCACGGGCTGTAAAATAAATGTCACTTGTCAAGACGTAGAATAATATAAAAAAAAAATCGAAATTGATTTCTTTTGAAAAACACTTTGCTCCTTTATTTTTATTATTATTATTATTATTATAATTATTGTTATTATTATTTTAAACTATGTAGTTTAGTGAATTCGAAAAAGAAAGCCCTCCGATGAACTTAAAAATTAATATTCAAAAGTTATTTTTGAAAATTGTGTAAAAACAATATGACATCGCTTCTCATACCAATAATTATAAAATTTCAGTCGAATTAGCGGTAAAAAATAAAAATAAAAACCATCACGAAAATTCGCTATTCCATCGTTTCTCGCGTGTGAATAATAACCGCGCACTATTATTATTTAATATTGTCTCTCGTGGTTTTCGCTGTACTTACGAATTATGAACTATGGTGCATATAACGAAAAAAATTTCGATTATTACGTTAGAAATAAAATTTAATTTTCGAGTACACGCATAGTATCTATACATAACGAGTTTAATATTATGAAAAATAATAACTTCTTCGGTAACGTTATTATTCTTTATAACGGTCACGAGTCTTGAGACGTTTCGTGACTTTTATCGAGGTGTCTTCTATGAGAGCGGCTTTTCTTTTTTTTTAAAAAAAAATTTTTGTTGCTTCTTTTTTACTTTTTAAAAGATTTTTTCTACAATCCGTACGTAATAAGAACGTGTGGTAATACAGCGTAACAGTCCGACGAAAGGTCACGGGCACACAAGTTTGTTTTTTTTTCAAGCCGTCTAGAGAGATATTCGAGTACCGTCAGTGCGGCTAGAGATTAGTTATGACAAAAATTCTGAAGTGGAACGCGTTTTACGCGTAAAAAAATTACTAATTATTTTTGATTAAATATCATATATGTATTTGATTTTCGTATGATCGGAGACGCCGTTGTTGTCGTTTTATACGATGAATTTTTTTGAATTTCGTTAACATTTTATTATTTTGGCCTAACCCCGGAGGTTATCGGTTTGATTAATCGCGTAATTTCGTCAAAATTATTCATTTGCACCGGCGAAATTGTGTAGATAATAGAGGTGACACGCGCGAACGCCTATTCAAACGACAATTTGGTGAACGGGAATTTGATCGAATTAATTTGATTCGAGTTGATTATTGAATAATGAAAATGTATAAATTGAAGTAATCGAATTTCAAGAAATAAATTAGTTACCGTCTACTCTGAATGACAAACTTGGAAACAATATTATTGCGAAATCGGTTGTAACGATAAATCGGAAAACTCGATTATTATTATTATTATTGTTGTTGTTGTTGTCGAATGGAAGAATTCTTGGAGATTCATTTGCTTCCGTGAAAAACTAAATTGTTTTAATGACAACAATATAGTTGTACAGCGCAATTGAAAATATTATTTACTTCCGCGAATTTCATTAAATCGACTATAAGGATTGGCGTCTTGTTCGGAGTGACCGGTCCAACGATTTCTACGATTTTCAACGGCCCAAAGAAATTTGCGGTTTAAAATTTTCAAATGTGTGTCCTGTACAGAATACGTAAATATCCGAACACGTTTTTAAACAAATAGAAAACAAATATTTTTTTTTCGAAAAATGATTTCAATATTTATCATATTGGAAAATTTTCAAAAATACTCGGATACCTTACATTGTTATTTACGAATATAAAAATTATTTTCTTTAATATTTTAACGACATTTGACACCGGGACGTAAATCTTGGATTTAAATAATATACGTATTATGTAAATAATACAAAAAAAATTTAATTTTAAAACCGTAATAATCGTTATTTATACGAGTAGACCGTTATAGAATGACCTATTTATCCAATAACTCACTAAAACTTAAGATTTCGAACCGCTTAATATATACTAATAACTAAAAAAAAAAAACTATTCCGCTATACGATTGAAACGCATACATAAACCGAAACAAACATATTCGAATATCTCTATTTTCAAGAATAGTATTTAGCCGTTCTCCAGCGCGTTGATGAGAACGTAACATAGATTTCATCTCAAAAAAAAAAAATAAAAAAAATATAATTTACCAACCGCGAAAACAAAAACCAGTTCTAAACCTACGGACTAAAACGATTTTAGACGAAACGTTGATCGATTTTGTAATGCGGCTTTCAAAAAAAAAAAAAAAAAAAATCCGTACCAAATAAATATGACTCGTCGATATTTGTTGTAGTAATCAAACCAAAGGGAATGGCGAACACATTTTTAGCGCGTATACCCACACCGGGACTGATGAGATTAATACGACATGATTTTGGATTGCCTCTACGTTTATTCGAATGTTAACAAAACATCTTGATGTATTGTTTTCCGGGATTTATAATACGGATTTCACATTTCGTACGAGATGGACGGTCGAAAGAAATGTAACGTTACGTCGCCCGAAACTCAAATTGTGTCCCTTTGGCCCCGCCGCCGTCGAGAAATTGTTGAAATCCACTTGACAGAACACCGCGATCGTGAACGTAGTTGTAATCCCGTACATAGGTCTAAACCGCGCGGGGCCCGAGAATACGGGAGAAGAGCACTTCCTCGACGAGAACAGCCGTAATTGTTATTTATTTATTTATTTATTTTTCCTCGATCCGCCACGGCCCGTTGTAATATATCCTCCTCCTCCCATTCGTGTCTCGTAAGTCGAATCCCCACACAGGGAATAAAATGACGATTTTCGTTGTTGCCTCGTCGTCCCGGGGACGGGGGAAATAACAATCGCCGCCGAGGTAAACAAAACGGTTTTTATTCGCGCCGCAGCCGCAATATACAATGAATATATATTGTATAACGCGTACCACCCACCACGACGGTGATATAAATACGCGCCTAATAAAACGAAAATAATATAAATACAACGGCCGACGAGGAATTTGCAGGTGATGACGGCGTTTCCCCGGGCAACAACGCGATTCGCCGTCGCGGCGCGTCCCGAAGAAAAAAACGTGTACGCACCGGCGGCGGTTGATTAATTTTCCGTTTTGTTTTTCTGCGCACCGGATCCTCTGCGCAACGGGGCCGTGACGTCCGGTACGCGCCGGGGGAACGAGGACCGTCGGGAGTGTGGGCTCGGCGAATTTCGGATTATCCTTCCCGGGAGTTCGCCGTAAATTTCCGAGATTAAACTGGACGTTTGTTGTTGTTGTTGTCGCGGACGTTATAGAGGCGCGCCGCTCAAGAGTAAAAACCCGTGTCCGCCGCGGGTCCGCGGAATCCGCGCGCGATCCCGAATTTCTCGTGGACCGATTTACCCGTTTACGCCGTTGTTGTGCGTCGTGCGTTACACGACGTTTTGTATACGAGCTCGATGCTCGATAAACGAAAACTGCGTGTATTAACACACGAGCGCGGTTCCAGGTTTCCGCGTTTTTCCGTTTTCGTTGCCGGCTTATAAACGGCCGCAGGTACGCGTAGGGCGATAGAGGCGGCAGCAACCGTTTTCCGGAGACGGAAAATTATTCGAGCGAAACCGAACAGTTGAATCAAGACGTGTTAACCGCCGACAGATTGACTGAAAGTGCGCTGAGCCCATTGACTCGCTTTTAAATCAATTATGGCGACAGGAATAAAGTATGCTTGTAAAAAAAAAACAAAAAACATTTAATAACTCGAAATAGTATTAATTATTACGGCGATATAAGGAACGTCGGTTTAGTATATTTTAAATAGGTAAGCGTATCACGGGGTGTACGCAGAGAGCAACACGTCCCAAAAAAAAAAAACGCAAAAATGTGTCGTGTCCACACGAATGCGATGCCAATGTATTTAACGGGTTTTCAGTGTCGACGTGGCCGTGCGCGTGTGAAAATATTTTTTCGTTAGGAAGAATTTTTACGTCACCGGAGAGTGTGTGTATACTATTTTATAGAATTTTCCGCGATAATACCGAAAAATTACGAAACGGAATTCGTATTCGCGCAAGAGAAAACTGTATTCGCGTTTATTTTATCAAAATAATGATTTAGTCGATAATACGACCGATTTTTATTGAATACGTTCACTCGTTCACTCGGTTGACGACGACGAATTTCCGGAGGATTTCTCATCGTCGCTACAGTGTGTGTGTGTGTGACTTAAATCGTAATGCCCTGTCCCTCTGAGGGTAATGCATGAACGTTATTTCAAAATGTCAACGGGCTGATGATAATAATTGATCTCACGAACACAGATGATTTCCCCCCCCCCCGATTTATACATAATTCGGCGCGTTGATAAATACGCGCGGTCTATGCGGAAAAATCGTATTCTCTCTTTTTTTTTAAAAAAAAACTGCGTGTTAGGTTATATTTCACAACGTAACGCGACACTTTGTTTGGCGTGTTATTAAAAAAAAAAAAAAAAAAAAATGTACGATTCCGCGGTTGATGTCGGGCGCGAGAAATTGTCATTAACCACACACGGTTATACGATATTTTTGTGTAGTGGCTCCTATGTACACTGGTACGTGTAAAGGGACCGGGGTTCAAGATTTTCCGGGCCCTTTGATTCAAGAGACCCGAGCTCATTTACATAAATCACGAATAAAATGGCGTATACTTATAATTTTAATAAAATATTTATAAAGCTTATTATATATATATAACGATCAATAGCACGCGATAAACAATTTTCGAGTCCATAATATTTGGGTTCTACACGAATTTAATACTTCATAATTATTATTATTACGCTCGAAACATTTAAAATTATACATATATATATATTTTTTTAAGAAATTCTTCCGTTATGTAATTTAAAAAAAAAAAATTATTATATTATTATTAATCGTTCTTTCTCTTTCCTATACGTTTATTGTAAGGTATAAAGCTATTACCACCGAGACCACCATTTTCGACTTCACTAGTCTTTAATTTCCATTTTTGAAAAGGCCGCTTTTACCGGTACGCGCACGAATATCGTACACTTCATAATATTATATACACTTCGTTTTATTTATAGTAAATTGTTGTACCATAAAAATATTTTAAATTTATTTTCTCTGGTAACTGGTTTTCAAAGCAACGACATAATATCGTTTTCATACGACGATTTTATTACACTATCCGTCGCATATCGCGTTAAATATTTTTAAAAAGCGTTCGGCGTTAATAACATCCAAAGTTATCAGCGACATCGTACTACAAGACTGCGTATATACACTGTTAGTGTATACATAAAAAAAAATTCAGGTTCAATTCGAAGTCTTCTCTTGTAATCGATTAAATTGATATAATCACTATACGAACATATATGTCATCACACGTTTTTTTCTTTTTTTTTTTTGTAAAGCTTAGTCCTTAGTATTTTGTCTACTCTAATAGTACGTCTTATTAAATTTATATTAATCGGCTGTAATAATCAGTTATTATTTTATATTTTATATGTTGTTTTTTCGTTCGCCGTCACATTAAACGGCCGTCACGCGTTTTATGAAAATCGTTTTCTGTGGCTCAAATTGCCAACATCAATGTTTTTAGTGTTAAAATTCAAATAATCGCGTGTGTATCGTTTCCGACTCAAATAGTCGTGTTTAAATTATTATATTTGTCTCGTCGTTCCGAATAGACGTAATATTTTATAATATATTTGCCAGTTCTAATAACTGAAATCAATTATTTTATTTGTATAATTAAAGGCGTCAATAGCCGACACTGTATTATTACGACTTCGATAGTTAAATTTCGTTTTTACTTGTATATATTCATTGCTGCATGCGTGTGAATTTTTCACATTTATTTAAGTATAGGTAGTGGTTAGCCAGTCGGCGTTCATGTATTATTATTATTATTATACATGCTACGAGTATCTACTTTAATTTTGTGTATATTTATCATTTTGCTGTTATTACATTTTGTATTTAATTTTTTTTATATTATATTATTTTGTCGAACCAAAAGGGTTGATCTTTTGTACAAGAGTTTTTTTTTATATATTATATTTATTTACCTTATTTATTTATAAATAAATACGTAATGTCTTCGACATATTATATAATACCGGCTTTTGGAAAAAAAAAAGTTTTTATTTCAGTTAAAAAAATCCAATTGCTATACGAGTAAATGGCCGTTCCGACAATTTTTTATTATTATTATTATTATTTCACTATTCGTTTTGGAGGCGTTTTAAAGACCGTTTCGTGCAGTCTTAAAAAAAAAAGACACATAATTCGTTGGTCGTACAGTGGAGTGGTAAGTGGACTGGGGGTGGCTGGAGGGAAATTTATATTCTACTCGGTTTTCGTTAATTAAATTCCAGTTCCCTCCCGTCGTGTCGTCTGCGTTACGTGTTTATCGACCAAGAGAATAATAATAATAATAAAAAAATAAATAATATACCGTAAAAAAAAAACGTGAATATATTATAATGGCAAAAACAAAAACCGAGACATTATAATAATGATAATATAACAATTAAACGATATAAAAGTCATCAAATTATATTATCTTTCGCAGCAATAAATGTCCGCGCGCGATATTAGCGCAGCCGATTTTGAATTAACGACGACGACGACGACGACGGTGGCATATATTTGTGTGTATATAATAAGAGTTATTTTTCTTTTAATAAAATAATATCGTAAAATCGTAATAAACCGTTTCTATTTCTCTCTCCATTTCTCTTTCTCCGTTTTATCGTACAACAACGTAATAAATACGACAAAACGTTTATGCGTTTTATCGCGTCCGATTAATTTTTCGCTTTACGAGAGCAAGTCGAAGAGTGCTTAACTAACAGCCTTTGATCTGCAAATTCAAAATTGGCATCCGCGTATAACATATTTGTGTGTTTTTTACCGGAATTTTAATTGAACATTTTAAATACAATATTATTCTCTTGCGTGTTTTACCGCATCGGAGTAATTTTTATTATTTTTTTTTTTTTTTTTACAAACAGAAAAACATTTGTACAAAAATTCTGTTCAATAGAATTCGATAAAAACTGAAAACGTGTGTTCGCGCCTCGTTGTCGAATAGGCGTCTTAAAAAAATCGGATTACAACACTATATTTATTATTATTGCTTTCGCTGAAATTTTTCTCTACAAATTATATAGAAAAAAAAAAAATTTAATACCGAGTCGGTTTAGAGTTTACACGACCGAATATATATTATCGAAAAAAACATGTCATATAGTACGCGTTAAACGTAATGTTTGATCGTCTGCAACCAAGATATTGAACAAATTCCGTTTCGGCGATTTCTTTATTTATTTCACTATTAATTCATTTAAGGAATGATTTTAGATTATTTCCAATATTTTGTCCCCCCACTCCTATTATAAATACGTTTCAAATAATGTTATTGTTATTATTATTATTATTATTATTGTTATATTGGCGGGAAAGCAGAATTTTCAATCTCTCGTTTTTTTCGTAGTGAAAATTAAACGTGCATCGACTACACGTCTCTTAATAATAAGCATATATCGAAATGACTTTTTTCTTTTTTTCTCGACAAACTATACGAACCGTTCGGTTACGCAACAACACCGATATTATATAAACAATAATATGACTGTTGATCGACGAATCGAAATTCGCGCCACCGTTAATAAAAATCGTTTTTTTTTTTTTGTAATTCGGCCAATGGATTACGTTTATAATTACACAATTTTCCTTTTGAAATTTCGTTATTTGTTTTAATAATAATAAAAAATAAATAAATAAATAACGATAGAACGTCGATGGAAATAATTTTATTTTAATAAACGATAATTATAATATTATAACGTTTTTATTTCGGTCCGATACGAGTCCGGCGAAATATAACGGCAATACGTATACACTTGCGTATTGCGAAATACGTTTTATTTTCGAAAAGCCGAAACGGTTTTAAGAACATTATAATATATATATTATATATATATAATATACACACGAGTGTATAGAAAGTTTCCCGTAACACATGCATTGTACTGGAGATTCGACACGTATTCCGACGCTCTCGGAATGTCAAAAGCAGAAAACTTTTTCAATTTCATATGTACGGGAAACGTCGCGGAAAAGGTGTGTGCATTACAATGTATTTTATAAACGCGCGTTTTTCTCCGTCAGTAATATTCGACGGGTAGACTCATCAAAGGGACGGTCTTTGCGCACCCGGCGAACTGTATTTTATATAATATACGCGCGCGATATAACGTTTCGAAACAATGTGTATTTGTATTTGTTTTTTTTTTTGCCGCTAATTTTCAATTCGTATTGATAATAATTTTTAACGGACATTTTTTTTTTTCGTCGCGAGTTTCGAAATTGCAATGTGTACTAATAAACGGTTTTTATTTTCAATTCCGTTCAAACTGTTGGTGGTAAATCTATACGCTGTATTATATAAATATCCGTCTGAACAAATTTGCTATTTTTCGTCTCGCTAAAGGCAACGGACAAAAACGTCGGCTGACACCGTAACGGCGATTTTATGGAGAAAGAAAAGCGCGTTTCGTATACGCACGCGCAACACGGCATTTTTTTCTTTTTTCTTTTTTTTTTTACAGACCTATTTACCGGGAAAACGCGCGCCTCGTCTCGTCAAATCGAATTCTAAAATTTTAATTTTTTTTTTTTTTACAGTAAAAACAAAAAAAAAACCCCCGTACTCTTTCTCGCTCTATTCCATCTCCGGAAGTGTATCCGAGAAACGATTTCAACGAAGAAAATTAATTTTTCTACAAAAAATATTCAATTTGCATATCGGCGTTGTACTGTACCGTTCATGTCGCGCGTCTTTTATCAGAATTTTCTCCCGTGTTTAATTTTCAACGACTTACTACAGTTGTACGACAGTGAAACGTTTAAAAAAAAAAAAAAATGGAATTTTCTCCGGCGTCTCCGTACGCCACGTGCCGCGTTCTCGTTAATCCGGCGTGTTCCGATGACGTTTTTGTTTGTATTTTCGTTTCCCCGTAACGTGGTTTGTCTAAAGGAGGGCCAAATTATTGTACGAACGACAGCAAACACACTCTGGCTGTCTAGAGAAGAAGAAAAAACACTGAACGCGACGACAGTGATAACGTGTGCATAAGAATAGTACACGCATAGTTCGTCGTATACGTATACACAGCGGAACAGTGTCGACCGGCAAAATGAAAACCGAATAACCGCGGTATTAACAATGACATAAATATTATGTAGGAACGCGCAATATCGTATATTTCGTAGAAAATTATCGATTTTCGTGATACAAAGTTTTTTTTTCCTTTTTGTATTTATACAATATTAAATTATCATCCGGATTCGATTTTTAAACGTTTATATATTTGATTTTTCTTTCGTACGGGAAAACTAGGCCGGGTTATGATTTTCTTTTTTTTTTTTTGAAATTATTATCGACTACGAAGAGAAACGGATTGCTTTGTATATATATATATAAAAAAAAATTCACTTTGTATCCTGCAGACGTCATGGGTTACGATTTCGAGAAAATACGCTTTTTTCCTCATGCCACACACGGTTACGACGTTTCTCCCGGGCAAATTATTTATATATATAAAAAAAAAATAATAATAATAATCAAAAGTCCTTTTGTACGTAAGTTCACGTTGCGCGCGCATAAGTATAATTTTCCACAGAAATATTTAAATATTTTTTGATTATTATGAAATGTTTGAAATTATTGTGTATAGCACACACACACACACACATTATCTGTAAATACTTTTTTTATCGAATATAATACATTTGAAATCCTTTTTCAAATTTTCACCGGACGGACGCTCGACGTTTTAATTTTCTAGTTTTCGACAAATTAATAACACTATTTATTTTAATAATAATAATATTATAATCGGCGTGCATTTGTTTTTTTTTAAACGATGCATAATCGTTATTAATATTGAAACACGCATAAGTTATTTTTCGCATTGACATTTTAACCATCAAATCAAAAATAATGTTTTGAAGACAAGGTATAATTCGAATTACCGTCAAAACTCCAGATGATAAGTATATTTCAAATACAACATAATATTTTATATCTTTGAAAGTTATTTTTCTGTACTCGTATTAGACGTTTCAATGTTTAGAATGTAAAATAAAAAACGTTTTTTTTTCAACCCAATCCCAATGGAATACGTTTAATTTTTTGTGGTTAAAACTTGTACGAAACAAAATTTTAAATTCGATTTATCTGAACGATCTAAACGAAAAGTGGAAAATATTCTTAATGTATTGAACACGGTTTTGCTGGGCGTATATAGAAATTTTACTGTCACGTGGGTGCCAAATTCTAAAAACTTTGCGAGGGACGAGAATTTAACGTATTTAAAAGCAAACACGGGGGAATGGTGAAAGGGACAATAACAAATCCTTTTTTTGAGTCATAGTATAATTTTTGGCAGTGATCGTGTTTAACAATATCGATTAATAATCACCGAGAAAAAAACAATTTTTATATATATATATGTGTGTGTGTGTGTGTGTGTACAAATAAATTTATAAATCGTACTCTATTTGCACAATTTATAGAATAATTCATACTTTTATACGAGAAACAATTGATTTCCATGATCCTTATCACCACATCGTAGTATATAAAATGTGTTATATCCACTATAATTTGAACGAGGAAAAATACCGATAATGTTTTTATATACATAATATATAAGGTGCTTATTAGTTAATCCCGTGCACTTGGCGCTCGTGCGTGAAGTCAGTTATTTACATTTTTCGTTTTAATTGTCAATTCGTAGCTAAGGAATTCGACAAAAAAAAATAAAAATAAATATTGAAAATTCGCTGCGCTCAAATTAAAATTATTGATTTGTCGCGTGTAATTTTCGCGAGCCCGAAATTAGTGCCAATTAAAAGTTTACGACGCGTTAATTTTAAATCAATTACACGTGCGCGCACATGTTTCAACATGAATTCATCCAGTGTTTTCGAATCGGTTTGACCCAGTTATGAAGAGGCAGCAGTACACACGCGCGTAGGTTACGTACACGTGAAAATGGTAAAAGTAAATGAATTATTAATTTACAGCCAAAAACGCTACCGTTTTCCGAGTGCGTACTCGTGTCAGATTTGAATTTCATACGCATAATATTTAGTCGTTTGTATTGCCGCCAGATAATAACGATATTATAATATTCGCGAATTGTTTTTCGTTGTTTTCGAGCGTTTCGTATATAGCCGTTTGTTTTTACCAATTAGGCGTGCGCTAGACGATGCCCAGCACCCTCCAAATAGTTTAACAAATTATGAAATAATTTTCAGACATGAGACGAATACAATTTAAAAACGAAAACGGGTTGTTAATAAATTTGTAACTGGATTACGCAGGACGAACAAATTACTACGTTGTATTAGTTTGAGTATATTATACATATTTATTATTATTATTTTTATATAAGAAATGAATAATGCGGTTTTCGTGTTTTTAAATTAAATTTGATTTCATTAGAAGGTGTGTGTTTCTCCGCTGTCGATTTTCTGTTCACAATATCGTTTGGAATTCATAATTTGTTCGTCTACCGATTTTATAAATAAAAATTGTTAATGTTGGTTCCCGTACGAATTTAGTTAGCGTTCTCGAAATCTGAGCTACGCCTGTGCCAACGACCGCGCTACTATACCGAGCGTTTAATAAATTTTCGCATACGATAAAAAATTGACTATCGCTTCGTTAGAAAAGAATAATTTATTAATATATTTATATATTTTACGTTTTTTCGAATATAAAAACATGCGTCCGTTACACGTTTCGTACAACCGAAATATCTCGTTACACAACAAAACGACCGAACGGAATCTGGGAATTTTAACGCGATATTCATACCATTCACCCGTGTGTATGTATATGTATATATAGTGGACCGAAAAATTCTCTATATATATTATAGGGGAGAGAGAAGAACCGTTTTCATTTCCTCGGCCAATATTTATTTCGAAATTGGTCCAACGTATATACGCACTATGTAATAAAGCAATAGGTCCCCCGACCCGCGTTATAAATTACTGTATACAGAGTACAAAAGATCGCCGCCGACTCAGCCTCCGCGTACTCGTACCACCGTCGGGCGCCGATGGTTTTTATTTATTTCGTTTTGTTTTCGTACACGTGTCGTACATTTACGATCGCCGTCGAATCGAAACATTCAATTTCAATTCGATACATAAGCCGTTCGTATATTCACCTATTTTGCAGCTAGATCGAAAACCCGAAAAACTACTACAGCGGGCACAGTGGCGTACGGCGACGTAATAACAGTTTTATTTCGGGTGTGAAAAGTCACAAGCGGGCCATTTTGAAATTTCACCATAAATAGCTACGGATACTCATGTGCCTGTATTCTGCTTTTAATTTTTCCCATAGACTACGAATCGTTAGCAACATAAATAATGATACCAATTCGAAAACGAAAACAAAATCGATAACTTGTGAAAACCAATAAGTAACGCTTATAAACCATGAAAACGACAACGACCGTTGTATCGCCAATTTTTGGGCTACTTCAAATGAAATCACCGAGCCGTTTTAGAAAAAAGCCGGTCACGTCGGTTCGAAAGTAGTTTTATATTTTAAAACGAATACGGGTTTGACGTCACTATCCGACGTCGTATACATTACTAACAGGTCGTGTGTTTTGTATTTAAAACTCGGGTGAATTTTTATATTTTCTTAACATTACTTGAGAAATAGATTCAAAAAAATTATCCACAAAAAAACCTCGAGAATGCGAAACGTCGCTCGAAAAAAAAAAGTCGTTCGTCTTCAGAATAGCGTTCTAGATACGAAAAATCGTGACTCAGACGTTACAAAACTGGTCACATCAGTCGCATGAATAAAAGTCTGCAGGTGCGTTGAATTTCGAATTAGAGTTCCTATTACGCACCGCTGTCCATAGTTTAGTTTCAGAGAGTTCAAACGGTGTGTTAAATTCACCAGACTCTGATTCGGACACAACCTGCAGCTCACGCACGTCTCCTCTATAGTTCGACAAATCCCGTATGTGTTAAACCGTCGAAAGCGTGATCTTATTAATTTTTCACTGTGATCAAACAAGGTGAGGTCCATTTTAAGGCTCTTGAGGGCGAATCGAGTTCCCGTCAACAGCGATTTACACAACGACCACCACCCCGTTGTGTCGTTGCGACAATCTTCTAATAACAAAGTTTATTGATTCCACCGATCCGTCATTACTGTCGTATATAAACAATATTGTAATTTTAATGTTCGCAATTGTCGAAGTTTAACGCGTAAACTTTTAATAATAATAATAAACAAAAATAGCGTGTAGTCGAAACGAATTTCTGTGTGCATGGAGCATTTGTGAAAGAAACAAAAAAAAAAATTAAACGACGTAAAAGTATCGAATTCCGTGGCACTAATAATAATAATAATAATAATAATAATAATAATACTTTTCGGGTATTACATGCGGCGCGTTCGGATTTTTCTTGAAATTAGTCCGCGTCCCGTGGAAACCGATCGCGCGAAAAGTTCACGTGCAAAATGTGTAAAGCGTAAAAACTTTTTAAAGTCCCGAGCGAAAATCCCGTCGCCACGCCGCCGGTCCACCCACCGGCCGTTTATCCGGAAGACCTCGCGCAAACGGTTACGTACGCGGCGCGCGCGCGCGTTATTGAAAAATGAAAAGTCCGCAGTCCGTCCTCGGTTATATTACGTTTTCCAAACGATCGCACAACCGCCGCGTCGTTACCATTTGTATTAATACACGGCGCGCGTCGTATTAGTCGTTACACACTTCTTAAGTGAAAACTCTTTCCGAACGGACGCGACTTTTATTGCGCTCGTTTTAACTACTTGGACGAACGTTATTTTTGTCCGTGTTCCGGACGGCAGCACCGCCGCCGTATCCGTTGTGCCTCTGCGCCGCCCGAACACTTTTGCTCTCCACTACGCTGCGGGTTTTATTGCGACAAATGCCGCCAGCAATTATGTACAAATCGACGACATTTTCGATGATTCGCGCGCGTAAGAGCGTCGGCGAACTGACGGTACGAAAAACACGATTAGGTATTACAAAAAAAAAATAATAATAAATGTCCTCATGGCACTACAGCGATATAAATAGTACCGTAACGCAACGTGTCACGGGTGAATCCGTGACGTTTTTCGTCCGAAACGATCGCGTGAATTCGGAAAACGACGCGTTCAACGTGGCAGCAGAGAAACGTGTGGTCGAATTCGTTGAAAACTTCGGGGCGTTATAGTAATAATATATTTGCGCGCAGAGCTGATGCAAGCGTCAATCGTGCTCGGAGCGTGTCGCGTAGTCAGGATGAGTAATCGGGCGACTTTTTATTTTTTTTCTCTCTTCTCCGCAAACGCGTCAGGTACGCTGCTTTCGATAATTCCTTCGTACGATTATAATAACATTGGGCCGAGAAACGTTTCGCGTAGGAGAAATTTCGGTTTTTTTTTTTTTTTTTTAATTATTATCGATTACCTACGCGCGGCGAAATTCTCTCCCGAGAACTCCGTTGCTCCGGATAAACGGTTTTACGCGCGCCTGAAATATATTATTACGATTTTAATTTACAACAGTTACTATGCATTAAGCAAACTTGTTGACGTATAACAGTGGCGTATAGGACGCGTAGAGGGTGTGAGGATGTGTATTCTAACTTAGAAATTAAAAAGCGAAAATCGTCCATTGTTAAAACGTTGAAATCCTATTTCGTTTATCGTAAAAGTAATATCGAATTCCATTGCATATATTATGTAACGAAATCGCTATAATCGTATGAAATTGACGAATCTCGAGCTTTACACACATCGTACCGTACACAATATAATAACGCGAGACATAAATATACATATATAATTGATAAGAGATATTTATTTTTGCGTATTTACATCATGATTGTGGAAAACGCGACGAATTCCCGTACGAGAAAATTCTAATGTTTCACTCAAACAATACGAATTTTCGTATCTCTTCATTAAAACCGTATACCTAAATGACAACGATCAATGCGAAAACAGTTTTACACGTACTGTATCCATACAACGAACTTCGAGTTGTCCTGTAATTATAGCATTCGCCGCGACGTATAACACAATACGAATTTCGTCATTCGATTCCGTAGGCGTCGTCCATGTGACGGCATATCGACACATTTTAAATGCCGAAAATCCTGTAAACAAAAACGTTTTATCGGTTATCGCGTAAAACTGAAAATTTTACAAAGACCTCCCCCCCCCCCCCGACTCGGTTAGGTTACCCGACGAATCGCGGATCAGATCGCCGCGAGCCGAATAATACTTTTCGCCCATAACCGTTTTGTTTTAGCAAACGGAAAAGATTTTTCTTTTTCATTTCGCTGCTGCCATGTATAGTATTTGTGGTACGCACCGGCGCGCGTTATAAAACGTGCGCGCGACGTTATTGTAAATGATAAAAGTGACCACAGCAGCCCGTCCCAATAGTGTTATACGCGTTTAATATTCCGAAGGAGCGGCGCGTTTTCAGCCGGTGGCTGCCGTTTATGGTCTCGCGTGTTTTTTCTCTCTCACTCTCCCGACCTCTCCTTTTTCTCTCGCGTATACGCACAGTTCACTTCCCCCCCCCCTGCCGTTCCTCGGGCTCCCTTTTCCTCTGCACACGCATTATACTAACGACATACAAATGAACCCCGTGCCTTCCCCTCTGCACCATTACAGTCCGTTTCGTCGGGTCCATCATCAATCATTCCTTCCTCTCCGCCCGTACGGATATTATTGTGCCGGCGGCGCAAAAGTCAATCGACACCGCCGGTCTAGTTTTCACGGAGAGAAAAAAATAATAACAATAATAGAATGCCGAAAACGAGAAAAAATGCCGTTTTCAAAGTACGTCTCGTATCAAATCCCTTCGTCGTCACGGCAGTTCTTCCAGCAGCAGATGGCAGACGACCGACAAAAAAAAAAAAAAAAAAAAATCGTTCTTCCTCCGCTCGAATTTCGGGGGCGATCCCGTCGATTGTCCCCTCGAGGTACGATTGAATAAATTAATCGATAACATTGTGCGCGCAAGCCCGTTCGACTCGCTCTGAAATAATTTAAATCGATATATCGATAATCGAATACAAACGGTATTTCATTGCAAGTAAATAGACACGGCGATTATGGTGATTGCGCGGCGGTTCGCGGACAACATTTTTCGTCTTATTTATTACATATCATTACATATGCGTCCGCGGCGGTTGAATCCCCGGGAGAAAAATCGAGTTAAAAACCATCACAAACGTTCTCCATAACGGTGTAAAACGGTTTTTCTTTTTTTCAAATAAATCGATAATACGAGAAAACGTACGTTTTAGTTAAAAAAAAAAAAAAAGGCCTAACGCGTACACATAATCTTCCCTCCCCCGGAAAATAAGCGACGCGTCGTCTACGGTATTGTTCGATGTCGCCGCGATGTATTCCCAATATATCTGAATGCCGTGTGCACTCGTGTCGCGGTGGTCCGCGCACACCGTCACTGTGGACACGCGCCGCCGCAGCGGTCTGTCGTCGATCAATTCCGCCGAGTCCCGGGTATGGTCGTCCCCACGAGCCCGCCGTCGCGCTAAACGAAAAACCGCGCGTCGTTCCGGTCGAACAACGTGCTCGGTGGCCCGGCGACAACGTCTCCCGGATTCCGTGTCCTGCCGCCGCCTCCTACGGCAAACGGTAACCGTCCCATCAATCAGTCCCTTCCCCCCGGCCCGGTAAACGCGCGCGGTCGTCCGCGTTAAAAATCCCCATGGAGGACCCCCGGCGGGGTCGCGGTCTCGTCGTCGTCGTCGTCGTCGTCATCCATCACCGCGCACGCGCTCAACCCGACGGCGGCGGCCACGTCGATTTTACGCGGTGTACGCGCACGTTGTTCTCCGTTTGGTTTTTTCTCCCGTCGTTTTTCCTTTTGAACAACGAGGAACGCGACAACGACAACGACTTGCTTTTATTTATCTATTTTTAAACAAAAAAAATTCGCTGCCGGAACGAGTGTTCCGGATCATTACTACACTCTTATAATAATATGTGTGTGTGCCCCGGGTTTCCGGTAGAGAATTATTGCGATCCTACGGGCCACCCGCAAGAATTTTTCGACTACGGTACGATAAACGAAGAATCCCCGGGCACTCGTCTTCTATGTACATTATTCCGCTAACGTTCCGAAAATAAGGTACACTGCCAACAACACCGAATCACACGCATTGTGTACTTACCTACATGTTCCTCAGAACACTCCGGGTGTGCACCGAAACGCACTGGTTCCCTGTGTTTAAGCGCTTCGCAATCAAACGAAAATGCCGGTCAAGAAACGCCTTATTAACGATTTACGTAATATCAACCCGCACGGTACGAGAGTTCGCGCGGGCCCACTGGTTATTTTTAATTGAATACGAATATTTTCATTTCAATACAAATTCTAATATTGAATTTTATTATTCTTACAAAATGTACCGAAATATTGGTTACGCGGCCTCTTTCGCTGTTACGCGCCTCGGTAAAATATCAGTTGTTTCAGTCGCCCTAAAATGAGTTTAAAACGCGAGTTTTCCGTTTTTTTTTTTTTTTTTTTTTTTAAATGCACGCCCCATCGACGCCAAGAGGCCCCTCCCCCCCCCCCATCTTATGAAACAAAAATAATATACGCGCAGATAATTTACACGAAATTGTGTGGTAAGAAATCGAATGATGTGGGGCCCCGCTCCGCTCCGAAGGCTCTCGGAATACGAATGCGGTGAACCGATAGAAACAAAAAAAAAAAAAACAAAAACAAAACGCGATTTGGAGAAATTTTAACGGGACAACACCCGACGCGAAAATACACTGACATTTTATTACGATCCGACACGATGATCCGGACGGTTAAAGCCGACCAGAAAAATAATGTCGATTTTATAATCGACTCACATAAAACCATAAAATATAGACGGTTGTTTTTTTATTGTTTATTTTTTTTCAAACAATATCGCAGATGCGTAGAATTCTTCGCGTTCCATAGTTTACACATGTTTATATATTAATTATAATATCGAATTTTATACGCAATAGGTGTGTATAACAGTTATTCGCGACGTTTGACGTGTGCGGAAATGGCGGGCAAAACGATTTGTAAACGTATCGCGATGTGAAAGACAAACGCGTTGAACAGAAAAGAAGAGAATCGCAGGAAATCGCTGAAACGTCGGGAAAAAGTAAATTGTTCAAATTCCATTTTTTTCGGTCAACGAAAATCACCACGCGAAAATATAAATATTTCATTTCGATCCGACACGATAATCCGGAATTTAAGCCGACCGAGGAAACTAATATCAATTTCGATGCGACTCAGCGTGTGTGATGCGTATATGAACCGTGAATGTTCGGCGGGTTAACGGAGATTTTTTTTCATTGGAAAATATTATTTTTTTTATCTCGCGGCTCGAAACGGTTTTTTAGAAAAATCGAATTCGATCCGACACCGGCTTATGCGTGTACCGAGCGAATCATTTTAAACCGAAACCTGTGCCCTGTCGCTTATTTTCACAATAAACTGTTTGAATTCAATTGAAGACAGATATGTCTAGAACTAAAATAATAATTGCGATAACATATTCGTTTATTTTAAAAATTACAATTGTTTTTACTGTTTTTATAATATCGTAGTATGAGCCCGAGAAAAACGTCTTCTGTGGAATAATTTACCAGCGTCTATCTATAACTGAATATTATTCAAATCACCATGAGATATAATATACACGGGTTGTTTAAAATTGACACTTATACAAATACACTGCAAAAACCATAAAGGAAACAGGGCAAGAGCAAAAAAGAAATAAAACGTTAAGTACATTTTTGATTAGACACGTCTAAAACGAATATAGTTATTACGTTTCGACACCTTTACTTATATATTTTTATTTCTAATTCCATTAAAATAAACGAAGTTGAACGAATTAAATTATATATACATATATTATCAGTGGGTTAAAAAAGTCTCCGTACACTGTTGTTAAATTTTTTCAATAACGTAAAATAGTAATTCAAAAGTTGAAGAACTTCATATTATTAACAAACATTTATTCAGAAATATATTAAATATTTTTTATTAGAAAAAGATAAAAATAGAATTGAAATTGGAAAAATGCATATAGAATGAGCGTTTTACAATAAATTATAAGATAATACGGTCTGGCAACCATATTGTATTAATTATGAATTTATTAAATAAATATATCTTAATGTATAATACGTTATATTATATATATATATAACGTTTTTATTTGCGCGGCTATAGCCGCGTGAAAGTTGTATACAAGTGCGTTAAAAAATTTAAAAATGGTTTTTAACGACGATAATGACTTCGGTTTATGTGATATTATTTTTATTATATCATATTTTTGGGCATCGTGAATTTTATAGTATCGATCGTGTCGCGGTGAATTCGGAAGAAATACGTTATTCAACTCGGTTCATTCATTTTTGTACGACATCACTATAGTAAGTTTTTGTGCCTTAATTTATCGATAATCACTCGTTTGAATTTTAAATTTCAAGCGTTGGTCGATAAAACGATACAGAAGCATTTCGCGGTTATTCGTAAGTAAATTTTTTTTTTTTTTTTTAATTCATAACGATTATTGTATAGCGAGAATTAATAAAGCTAGTTTTACCGTAATATATGCGTGTTTTTTTTTTAAAACGTCACCGGACTATTCGTTTAGCCTCCGCTAAACGTCCTTCTCGACACTAATCGTTTCCATTAGTATGCGATACAGTGGCCGACGACCAGACATTTAACGCCATGTAAAAGCAATTTTTTTTTCCTCCCCCGTCGCCGTAAACGGCGTGGCCGTTTCTTGCGACAAAACGGCGAGTCGTAACATTCTGTAATAACATTATATGTCGGCAGGAAAAGGGACCGAGGCGCGTGGTACATCCTTTCAGCCACGTTTGTTTTTGTCCCTGCGCGCGATAGTCGTCGGTACACGCATATTATACACGGCCATTTACGCGCCGTTATCCAATAAATAATTCTCTGGCCACTGCACAATACTGTAGGAGGAATAATAATACCCCACTGGCGCGATTCATATAAACGCGTGATTTCCTTATGTGTAACGTGTACAGATAGCCGCTACGGCATTACCATTGCTCGTAATCCAATATTAAAAATATGCTTTTTTAACGAAATAATAACGATAATAATAATAATAAAAAAAAATTACACGCCAAAAAACGTTACACGCGGAATAACAGCCGTTACGTCTATTATCCGTAACGATTTCCTGCGTCATAATACAGGGTTTGTTCCGAACAAGTAACAGCTAAACTCGTATGCGGTTGTGTTGATTCGCCCGTTCTCCTGGACGACTTTGTTGAGGCGCGCGCACGCGGGCAATCGATACACTCTCCCTTTACGATGGCGTGTTAACGTCGTTTTCCCGATGTCTTTATAATTATTATTCTCCGATTTTCCGCGGCGTACCGATTGCGCCAACGAGGGATTTTCGCTCTGATTAAACTCGAACCTGTTACCGTAGTGCACGCGCCCGTTATTATTCTTAAATAGTATATGTACTTGTGTTTTTCGGATAGTCGTGTAAACAAACGTTTGTTCTTGTATCGCGGCGGGCGAGTTTAAAATATACCGTAATATAACGTTCGTGCGCAATTCTGGTCTGCAAGCTACGAAACCGTGTACGCGCAGGGACTAGAGATTTTACAACGATAATAATATGTATGCGTATAATTGCGCGATTACCGCCACGTCTTTGCACACGCGGTTATACGGCGTACGTTTTACGGAGGATAATTTTGAAAACGCACTCAGAAATAATTCCGCTTCGGTTTATCGCGTGCTGCTAACCTGACCGGGGTTCCGGATTTCGGTTAAGGCGTGAAAATTAAATTACAAAATATTTCTCCCCGTTTTGACGCGATTTCGATCATAATGCATACAACGAAATAACGTAATAAGAAATCACGATTATTATTATTATTATTATTACGTTTTTGTAATTTTTTTTATTGTAAAATATCATTAAATGAGTTCGAGACTCGTAATTTTTTTTTTCGTCGTCACACAAAAATGAATTTCACACGATTTCGGTGTTCGAGATTATAATGGGTAAGATGATTATATTTTTGTCGTCGTTCATCGAGTATATACGGTGCGAAAACCCGATGGCGGAAAATCGACAACAATTAGTGTTTCTCGGACGAGACACGTTCCCCGCCGTGTAAAAACGTCGTTTTAAGTTTGTACATATCTCTTTCATTACGTAAAACAAATGTCAAGGTATGGTAGAGAGATTTTTCGAGTGATTTTTCGCTGCACCTGGTCTCCCTTTTACGATATTTTAAACGCAATTAATTATATATACTCGAGTGTTCGCGTTTTGACAAAAAACACACATTTAATCTTTATTATTATTATTATTATTATTATTATTATTATTATTGCTATGAAAATCATTACGTACATGCGTGTGAACGCTTTACAGAGAAATGAAATATTGTATTTTCTCTTCTGCACGGAAAAATATACATTAAGCCGTTTTTTTTTTTTTTCCATTCGTTCGAAGCCATTGATGGTTGTAATACATTGAAGCATTCATAACTATAGTAACGCCTAACAGTTGCGTATTCAAATCGAATAATACGAAAATGATAGGTATTTGATATCAATATGGTCGTTCGAAACGAATTTGTCGCGAAAATTTTCTTACGAAATCGATACCCGTGTTAAAATCGCTATCAAAGTGATTTCTGTCGAATACGAGCCGAGAAAGCACGCGACGAGAGTGCAAAACGTAATTAAAACGGTCGATACTCGTATTTCTTTTTTTTTTTTTTTGTATTAAAAACGATATATTTAAAAAAAAATTCTTAATTTCCCTGGTTTTTAAGCTAATTTATTACTACAACATCTAAAATTATAGTTAAACCTTTTTTCGATGACTTGAGCTAACCGCACCATACTAATCAGTAGTTAATAATTTGGTTAATATAAGCTGACTAATATTATTATGAATTATACGATACAAATAGTATTAAATTTTAAAAATTATTTTCATTGTTTTTAATTATTTCTCGTTATACGTTTCACGTTACGAGAAGGAGAAAAAAGAAGCCCACGGGGAATGTCCATTGTCCATTATTCTCTGCTCTTCACATCTGCTCGCGCGAAAAATCACGACAGGAGATTATTCTGTAAAAACAAAAAATAATAAACGTTTTCTGATTAATTTGTCTTTTTTCATAAAACGAACGGTAAAATAATAATCGGAATAAATCATACCGTATATATGATAACGTATTTTGATACGATAACAATATTATCGTATCGATATCTCAAAAAGCAAATATTGATATATTGAAAACGAAATGAAATAGGAGGCGTAAAAAAATAAAAACTTTAAACAGAATATGTTTATTGGATCACCTTATATATAAATAGAGAGAGAAAGAGCTGTTACTATATGCGGAGAAGTTTTTCGGAAACTTTATACGAAATCAAAATAAAAACGATAAAGCTTTTAGTTGTCTTCCGTTTTTGTACGCCGGGTTTTTTTTCCTTCTCTCGGAGCTCTGTCGAACGGAACAGAAATTCGTCGCCATCAAACACAATGTGGATAAATATATTGCAGTCGACGTATTATTTATTTCGGAATTGTTTTCACTTTTATTCGTCATAGAAAAAAAAAAAATATCAATTGCGACGATGAGTCGACGTATAATTTTTACTTCTTTATGCAATGCGAATAAAAGTGACGCTCTTGCAAAAACATATACTGCGGGCGTGTATTTACTTGGGAAAAAATATTTTTTTTCAATTTTCTCATTGTAATAACTACTGCGGTTTTGGCCACGCACGGTGAAATTTAACGCGTTTGGGAGATACGAGAGGGCATTTGCCTACTGCTGACAATCCGTCCCACTGTTTCTCATAATATAACGCTTGTTATATCGATTTTTCTTTGACAAACAACGTATAGTGTTTGAACCAGTGGCGTGACGACGAATGGTATTTGGATTCCGGACAAACACGCATTTTCGGACCATCTATCCCCTTAGTCCGAGATTAATGCGTGGGCGAGGCGAGAACCCGTTGTTCTAGAGCTTATCAGAAAGAAATTCATGTCGCGTAACAGAGGAATTACGTCAACAAACGAATAACGTTTTATTTCATATATGATTTTCTCGTTAGCCATTAAAACTGAATAAAATATTGTATACGGACAATTTTATTTCGTATAAATTAGTTGGTATGTATAATTGATTGATTATAGTAATATAAAATAAAAGTCTTAAATTTGTCGACTTGAATTAACACGATTTCAAAATCGCGGAGGACGCACCTCAAATAGATTAGTTTGTTTATATATATACATGTAGTTTTACCGCATTCAGCGCGTTTGATTGTTTTTTTCTTTTAAATAATAAAAATGGATAATGATAATAATGGGAACGAAACTCCCTGAAATTCGATTTCAACTTACAGCGACGATTATTTGTAATTTTGTTAAAACGAAAATTATTTTTAAACACAAAATATAAGCAAACGATGTTATTTATACTTCATTAACACAGTAATAATTGCAATTTTGGTAAAATTTTGGAGAATCTTATTGCTAGTCGATCAGTTGCAATTTCTACACTGATCTGTCTACATTTTTTTTGTTACAAGGTTATAATATCGTAGATTCCAAACGGTATTTCGATTAAGTTGTTCTCAATCTGTTTTTTTTTTTTTTTTTTATAATTTTCAATTGAAATTTCAATATTAAGATTTGACATAACATTGGAAAATCATTTTTTTTATTCGCTGTCTAAGATTATTAGACCAAACGTCTATCGAATTTTATATTTTTTCCAAAGCCGCGGGCAAGTGTCCGCATTTTAGACCGCACGACGTTCGCCACTGATTTGAATCGATATTTATAAGTTTATAACACTGCGGTAGGTAAGTTGTAAAAAGCGATAAAACGTTATAACCGCGTTCCGTTTTGACTAAATAACATTATTTTTAAAGAAACCACTAATCGTTTCACTTCCGATAGAATTTACACACGGTTTTCCGAGCAAAAAAACAAAACAAATAACAAAAAATTCGCCGAGTTAAGTGTTTTTTCATAAAAAAATATATTTTATTTTTTTTGTTCAAATAATTATATGAAAATTGCGTATACGGAAAACTCTACGTACATATATATAGCGTACCACGTCGCAAAAACTCTTTTTCCCTACGGGATGGTCGTCCATCTGTGCACAGCAACTTGGTTCATATATATATATATATATATATAAATATAGTGAAAAGAACGAATCGTCCTGCAGCAGCAGTGTCTACCGGACCCTTTTACCACCGCGATGATACGTGACTCGAATCGTTTAATTTTTATTTACTTTTTTTTTTTATATTTTCTTGAGAATAAAATAATACATCTCGGAAACGTATTGCCACTGGTTCCGTTCGCGCGGTGTTTTATATACGGTACGATGGTATTAAATTATAATATAGGTATACGCGTCGTCGTGTAATAATAATAATAATAATAATATAACACGCCACGTCGTTATCGGCGTTTTATTTTTGTATTAGACGTGCACAACACTACTCTGCGAACGATGAAAAAAAAAAGAAACGACACCGAGTCTGGTCGCTAGGAAAACGCGTATAAAAAAGAAATTGAATATTTTCGAACTTGTATTTTTAAATATACGCACTCGTGTAGTATATGTATAAATATTAAAAAAAAAAAAAATCTTACCCATACTCTTATAAGGAACGGTGGTCGAGGATTGCCTATTGTACGAGGATTGCTCTTTTCCGAGACGTGTTACGAAGTTTAAATGACGATAAAACGCAAACATGTATACAACAGCGAAAACTTTTCTCCAAAAACGTTTTCAAGTATTCTGCTTTTATAATGTCTTTCAGTGAATTTTATTACACAATATTATTAATAAGTCGTGTAAAACGATGCGCTCAATAATAAACTATTTGTGACTGCACGTCGCGTATGTAATGGACAATTATTTCCGCGTGTATTTTAACGGCGATTTCTATTATCAGGCCACACGGAACGTTGTCGAAACACTACACGACGTCGAGTTTTGACAATGCAATAATAATAATAATAATTATAATTATAAGGAATTATACCTGATAATAAGTAATTAATTATATCTGATAATAATATGTTTATGACGAATAAGATAATACTTTTATTTTGGTCGGTGCGTGCGTATTTGTTATTCGATAGTGTTTCAGCGTGTACTCAAATCCACGATGTACCACGATTCCCAAATACACTGCACACAGCCATTTTTCAACCATTTTGGCCCACACCATACCTACTCAAAACAACTGCCGCGTTCTTTCTTTTTACACTCCCGACAACGGCTCAAAACGTATCCAATCGGATAACAACAATGACCAAGTGGATTTTTTACCTCTAATAACATTTATCGAAACGACGAAATCAATTGTTGAAAATGTTGTAATATAATATAAATAGTGGTTTGCCAAATTACCACGCAAGTGGGATTTTGTACTCCAATAGTGTATTATGCGTTAATCTCAAGTACACGTACAATATATGTTATTGCTTAAATAAATTATATAACACGCTTTACGGAAGTACAAAATGGAAAAAAAAATTATAATTAAATAGGACGATCTAAACGCGTCCGCATCAAGATATGTGTGTGTGTGTGTATTACACGTCGTCGGGTGTAAATGTAATTTTTTTATTTTTGTTTAACGATAAACTTCGATATATTATACAGAGCAATTAATTAATTATTATTACTAAAAACCAGCCGAAGTCTTAAAGAAAATCTATTTCGACGATTTATTCTATGAAATCATTTGAGAAATACTTAAAGGTATAATATTATCGAAACTATATTAAAAAAAAAATGTATACACGTTTAGTTTTCAATTTTACGAATTCGACCGTATAGAAGACGCTTTTTGCGCATGGCCTTCAGTAGAAACGGCAACGGCGATTGTTCTTTTTTTATTTTGCAATAATACTTTCGTAGATATTGTACGTATTGTGATTATGCCATCGCGTTTAGTCACTGGTTTTAAAAAACGTTCCTTATTGATACAGCGTCTCCAAAAGGAGTAGAACGCGTTTTGACATCAAACGGATTTTCAAACGTCTGTAACGCATTTTAATCACATTCGCGATTAAAATATGAGTTTCCGTTTAAAGTCTAAAATCGATAATAGTTACAATAGATCAATTTCAAAATTATCGAAAAGCAAAATATATGTAGTGAACGGTAGTGAAACTCACTGTAAAAGAAACGTAACAGAAATTGATTTATATTCCTAAAGATATGTATGATTATAATAAAAAAAAAAAACTTTATACATAAGAATTTATATTACACACATACTCCCCGCGTACCTAACATCTATATCGCACATTATGGATAAACTCGCTAGTACGCTTATGTCATTTTATCGATGCTTCTATATATATATATATGTAATATTGTTTGTATACATATAATATATTTACACGACGTTTATATATATATAAAATAATATGTACGCGTGTGTAATATTTGTGAAAAGTAATCTTTCGGTTTTATTGGATTAAGTTGATAAAGAAAAAAAAATCGTATTATTTGACTATCGAAATATATATGCAAGGGTGCAGCATTAGACTGTATCAATACCGATTTTCATAAAATCACGTTAGTTTTTCGAACAAACGGCAAGCCTCGCACAAAGGCGGCTGGTATAAAAACAAAAAAAACTATTCGTCTTCATAACTGAAGAAGAAAAAAAAACCTAACCGTATAGAAGCTGCACAAATGAGCGATGGATGGATCGCGTCTCCTCTTTGGAAAAATCCAAAAAACAAAGAAAACGCATAATCACCACTAAAAAGTGGTGATGATGCGTTTTCTACTATTTCATGGATAATTTTTTTTTTTTGTTTAACAGCGTATTGATAATATCAATATATTGCCTATTGCTTTATTTCAGTACACTTGATAGTGGCCATTTAATAAACTGCTTCTTATAACTATTATTCGGAAAATTCTATGAATTATAATTCGATTATTATACGTAAAACATTTTAAAACTCTGTAAATAATAATAATAATAATTATTATTATTATTATTATTATTGTTATTAATTCCTTAGTAGTAATTATAGGTAATGTAGTAAATATTATTAATATATAGATATATTTTTTTTATTTCTCTAATAGTCTTTATTTTATATTTTATAGTTATTTGGAACTATAAGAATAGTTGTGTTATCAATATGTTTATTATTATAATTTTTTTTTTTTTTTTTTTTGTAGATTGTTTAAGAGGTTGCTAATAAGGGTTTTGAAGGGTTTTTATTTGTAATCGGAGAATGCCCAGGAGTGTGGCCTGGACTTGACTTTTTAACGAGATCCACTTATTTGCACACGTTTATATATTTACGTATGTAAAACAAAATACACGGACACGAACGACAAATACGCGGAGCCGCCGCACACACGCTGACTTGTTGTCTTACGGCGTTAATTAACAATTCACGATATCGGTATTGATACAGGGAACGGTATAGCTGGATTTTAAATATTTCTAAATGATGCAAGTTCGTTCAAAACTGTACACGGGCGAAGCCGGGTAATTCAGCTGTAATAAAAAATACAAATCTTTGGCACGGGCAACGCCGGGCAAGACAGCTAGTAATAATAATAATAATAATAAAAATAATAATAAATAATAATAATATAAATTCGTCAATCGAGATTACACGATTTATCCGCGTTTTCAATAAACGCGTCGGTAATAGGCGCTTATAAAATAAGTAAGCAAAAAAAGAAATGGAAAATTGCGCTTTATTAATTAAGTCGTAGTATTAAAAATGAAATTGAAAGCACGAAGTTCGTACGGATTACGAGACATGTTGTTAAAAACGTTTGAAGCGCGAAAAATCGCTTTTGATCGATTCGATAATTAAAAGATTAATTAGTTTTATATATATTCGTCGGATCCGAGCCCGGGGGGGTGGGAGAAATACCGGGAGGAAAAGAGAATTACTGTTGAACAAATAAAACTTTCATTAAATGACGACGACGACGTGGCGGAGTATTCTTTTTTTCACTTCTTTTACTACATACATATTGTATAATACGTACGCATCGATCGGTTTGCAAAGCAATTAGCCGCTGTCCTACGCGTAATTCGTCGAACGAAACGACGAAGAATTTTTCAAAGTCTACTGTGGGATTGCGCATTAATTATGTCCTTTCGCCGTCACTGCTCGCCCCCCCCCCTCCCACCGGCAATTGAACGAAACGAGTTTTTAATTAGAAAAAAAATTGTTTTCTCGATATCCGCACTTCGTTTACCGAATACAATAATAATAATAATAATAATAATAATAATAATAATAATAATAATAATAATACGCGTGTTGCGCGGCGTATCTGCGGAGGAAATTGAAGCGTATAACCGCTTCAATTTTTTTTTTAATACATATATATATATTTTTTTTTTTTTTGCTATCATTATTATTGAGACACTCCTTATTATCCGTTTTCATTTTGTTTTTTCTCTTCGTACGAATTCACAGTAGAGAAAAAATAAACGAAACATTAATCGATCGCGTTAAAAATTATACGCGTTAATTTTCAACCGATCATCGCCCGTGTTTACATCACCGTAATTTGCGCGTTGTTTTTCGCCGTATTACCGCCAATAACGAAATTCAAATGTACTCCAACATCGACGAATCGAACGGATTCAGTACAAGATATCAACTCCGTTTTTTGAACAAACGCGTTCGATTCCGCATGTAGAATGCGCTCCGCGTCTGTTCGAGTTATCTGGACAAAAAGTTTTTTAACTTTACACGTTTTTTTAACGTCGTACGATCGTCTGTGGAACAACAATCGAGTGTTTCTTTTTTTATTTTAAACGTTCGGACCGAGCAATTATTTTTCACATAAAAACGTCGTAAACCAGTTTTCCATTACATTCGCGCATTAACTGACAGATTTCATTCGGCTAATGAGTCCGCCCTGCCCCGGCTCGTCACCGATTTTAGATTAATCAATGCGCAGTAGTTCGTGATTAAAACGCTGAATTAATTACAATACGAATCTTGTCCATCCATCTATATATATATGCATCGTCGCTTTGTAACCGTTCATTATAAACGGTATTTATAATTAAGCGACGACGTAGTTACGCTGTTATATTCGTGATTGATTCGTAAAACTGTGTGTACAATGATATTAAACAGATTTTATTTAAGATTCGATTTATTAATTTAAAAAAAAAAAAAAAAAAAAACAACGTTTTTTTTTTTCTAAACACAACCAAGTCGTAAATCAATTCGAATAATAGCGAAAAGTAAAGAGTATATTTTTACTGTACGAGCCACGTGCCGAAAAATGTTAAACGTTTCATAAAAAGACAAAAAAAAAAAAAAAAATAATAAAAACGATCGTCAAAACTAACTGTTGAACTCGACATTTTACAAATGATACAACACAAACGGGCAACGTATTTCATTTATTAATTTTTTTTCAAATTAATTTCGTAACGAAATGTTATTGTATAGGAACGCGTTTAAAACACTCATGCACCGCGAATGTCATATACCGATCGCGATGATTTTGTACTTGAAACGATAAGTGTATAATTGTCCGACGTGATGCGTACAAAAATCACGTTCTTTTTACACTCTTTTTTACTAACCCCCCCCCCCCTCCGAACACGTTTTTCGCATCCGTTTGGCGGTACGTATCGCAACGTTTTTCTCGATTCTCTCAACGATTTCCTTTTTCATTCGAAACGAATCGGTCGGTGGTAATTGGACGAAAACCATCCACATATTTGTCGAATCAGTTTTCGGACGCGTCGAAACGAATAACAAAACGGTTGGGGGGACCGGCTCTCCTCAATCCGACCGCCGTGTTCATTCGGGCGTACGTACACGACTTCTACACGACTTGTAACCGACCGGCCGCGGTCAGGTCCCCGTGGTCAGTACGTTTGCGTTTGGACCGGCCAATGAAGTCACGACGAATGCACGCGAAGAAGCTCTTTTTTTTTTTTTTTTTTTTAATACGACGCGTAGAGGGCCGAACAACCGCCCGAGACACGGCGGACGCGGCGATGATTAATCGCGTCGGGCACCGGAAAATTTATTGTTCGGCGGCACCCTAGCGCACAGATGGCCGTCGTCGGCGTTCGAAAACGGAAATTTTATTTATTTTTTTTTTTTTTTGTATAAATAAACCTTTTGTTTTTTGTTTTGTTTTTTCTTTATTATTGTTCTCTTTCTCTCTACTTCTCGTTTTAATAGTCGTGTGCCGCCGGGAACCGAAAACTAATGCGGCGCGTACCACCACCACCACGTCGCAACGGTCAAAACCGTCGGCGGGGGCGACGACGACGGTCGTACGCGTCGGTCGGCTGTCGCCTCGCCCCGCCGCGCCGCGCAGTCCGGCGACATTTCGGCGGGGACCGGTGCGGTGGTGGCGCGCGCTCGTGCTCGTTCACGTGTACTTCACTTGGCCGTGATTTACAACGCGGCGGACTATTCGGGATATGATACGTGTAGTAACAACAAGTAGCGTTCGTACGTCGTTTCGTCGTTGTCAAACGAATCAAGGGAAAATGAAAACGCACGAGACGCGCGCGTCAGAAATGTTATCCGGAAAAACGTGCCCGGAGAAAACGGGGGAAATCGTACCCGCCGGAACGTCGGTCGAATGAATCGCTCAGAAGTTTTACGAGTTCGTTCTATCGGTGCGATGTGCACGCATCCCCTCGGGGGGGGGGGCCGAGGATTTCTCGACTCGACCGCGCGGATTTTTTTTTTTTTTTTTTTTTTAGAAACTTAATCGGCGGCGATATGGAGAAAAGAGATTTTTTTTCCCCCATATTTTCTTCCTCCGTTTTTAGAAAATATCCGCGAAAGCCAATGTCGAGTGACTCATTGATTACGGATTTTTTTGGAACAACAATAATAATAATACGACGAACGTTTGTGGGTTCCGTATTACGCGCTTTTATGACGCGTTCAAAGTTATAATGATATTCGATTTCTTTATTTATTTATTATTGTTTTTCTTCCAGAGAGAGAGAGAGAGAGAATACAAAATACGATTGGCATTGTCTTCGTCCGACTGAAATTTCGTTTACTCCTATTGCCCGGAATATATATTCTTTATGATTCCGTAAATATACGCTTGCGATGAAACCGTTTTTGTTCTTACGCTTTCGGTGTGTTCGTTTAAACCCCCCTCCTCCCCCGTGATCGGTGAGAATACTTTCGTTTCAAACTGTATTTAATAATAAAATATGATTTAATATTTATAAGAATCAATACGATGAACGTCTATGACCGCGAGTTTTATATTGTTGAATATTGTTTTTTGATTTGTACCTGATCTGACCTAGTGTTGATAAATTTTCAATTGACACCCATTCGTGTAAACTGTAAGTTCTTTCCAAATGGTTTTTGGACCGCCAAACCGATTTTCGTGTTTACAATAATATTATTCTGAAGTTAATTTTTTATTTTTTTATTTTCATTTTTTACGCTTCTCGACGTATATATTATACGGTGAAATCGTGTTTGCAATCGCCGTAAATGAATAATACGATAATTTTTTTATTAAATGTATTATATACTATAGAGTATGTACTTAAATAGAATTATCGAACTTCGATTATTATTCGTTCAGTACTCAGCTCTTATTGCCGCATAAAAGAACTGCGTATTTTTTTTTTCAATTCTATGAAATATTGTAAATTGAATCCTCGTGTAAAAATACAAATCGATGATCCGTACGATATGACCGATAAAATATATTTCTCTCGTGCTACTACAACGAAATAGGAAAAATTTGAATACGTGATATAGTGTTTAGTGCAAAAATGTTATTGTATTAGACATTTTTTTTTTTTAATTCAAATTTATAAGTTATTCGCATAGTCTGCAGTATTTATTTATTTTTTTTTATACAGATATATTACTCAGCCACAAAGAACCATATTATGATCGATGCGTATCGAAGAGGTTATAAATGAAATGTAGGAGAGAAAAAACGTTTAGGGTTTATATATAAATAAATATTTCACGTTTAATAATTCATTTTTCATTTTTTTTTTCTCGAACGCTGCTACGCAAGCGCACGTCTGAAGAGAAGAAAAACAGCAGCGGAGAACATCTATTAAACGAATTCGTAAACGATGGAAGAAACCCTCCGGGGAAAATAAACACAGACCACGTGTACTCAAATATTATATGCACTAAACCAGCGTATTAAATTTTTTTTTTTTTTTTTTAATCGGTTAAAAGTACAATCGATTAATAATTTCGCGTTTAATTCACGGAGAAATACTGTTATTGCGATTGAATCACTGGCGTCTGCATCATCGTGCAACGCACGGTAAACGTTTTCCCGTTTGAATTTTCGATTCCTTTCTGCTGCCGAAAAAGCAAGCAGATGCCCATTGCATTTATATAACGTGTAAACCAATCGACGTGAATCGGAGGAGGAGGAGGAGGGGGGCATCTCTTTTCGGCGAGATAACACTGCGCGAACGAACGCGACGAATTACTCCCCAGCCGTTACGGTAGAAACGAAAAAACAAAACGAAATTCAAAAACAGTTTTTACGGTAAATCGATTTCTCGCCGGCACCGGTACCGGAGGAGCGTTACTCTTTCTCAGCCCGGCGAAAGACAATTCGGCCTGCTGTACACTCGTATATGTATAAAAAAAAAAACAATATTTATATACGAATCGCCAACACGCGTACACCGGGGATATAATAATATTATATCGAATACGTTATGATACCGCGTTGGAGTGACGTAATAATTTACGAATGGCGAGGGCGGGCGAACGATGATATTTTCTCGTCCGCGACGACGTGAATTTATAGCCCGAAATGACGTGCGCGCTCGTATGTTTACGGGCGGCAGCTGAGTCCTCGTTTTTGAAAAAATACAAAAAACAAAAAAGAACGGCGATGGACGGACGGAACGGTCCTCCGTCGGGACCCGCGACGGAAAAATCGCGCGCGATTCACAATCCGTTGTTTTCAATTCGGGAATTTCAATAAAAACAATAATTTTATCTCTTACGTAGAGGAACGAGAAGACAATCGCCGAACAATCCCCGTTCGTTTATACGTTTTGCTCGCCGTATTATCGTTTATAAACGCGACGGTCCTCCATAAGCCAATTGCGTTGTCCTCTTATACACTACACGCAATTTTGTTATCCTGTATTCAATTTTATTATCCACGCAATCCTATTATACACTACGCGCGGTGATTGACGGGACGAAATTTATTTCACCAATCGCTTCTGTTTTGCCTCGGTTCGGTCTCCATTTGATCGGTCGTGTTCGGTTTCGCCCGCGAAACGAATTCCGAAGTATCCGATTCTATTGACGGATTGCGGGGGGAGGGGGAGGCGGGAGAGAGAGAGAAGACAAATTGAATTCGTACATAGGATAGGATTTACATTTTATATAAAATCATTCGATAAAACATATATATATATATATATTTTTAGCGCTCAATAATTTTATCGGTTATAACGAGAAGGAGCCGGAGATCATAGTTTTATTTTAATCAACACGTCGTCCTCGGGGTCTCGAAGAAAACCCCTCGTTTTGCATTGCCATCGTCATGGTCGAGGTCTGGCCGCGGGCAGGAAGACTTCTTGCCCGAGTCCAAGTCCCTATTACACTATATAACCTCCATTTGTTTTTCGTTCGTTGGCCATAGAAAAGAGAAATTTCTGCGCAAGTCGATCATGATTTTGCGGTATTATTCGCACGGAAACGTATATAGAAATTAATTTATTTCGCTGTCGTCACGAAAACAGACAATCGAGTTTTTTTATCATTCGCTAAGAATGTGGAAGCTAATCGACAACTTTTTCCCCCCCCCTCCGAATAAAATTAAACCATATTTACTGAATTCGCACACGGCATTATTTTTCTAACTCATTTACGGAACACCTGCAGAGGACATCGTCTCGTTGAATTTTTCAACTCCTCCGATTCTCCACTCATCGATTAAATTCAATAACGCAATAGCGTTCTTATAGACGTTGAATACACCGTTTACCGATCCTGTTGTTCGTACTTCTCTCGGGAGGGGTTTTTTTTTTATAATTTTATGTGCGGCTCATTATTGAAAACCGATACGACGAATAATTTGTTTTTAGGAATGGATTTGTACGCACACGAAACCCGTATACGACGATAATTACGACGTGTATTTATTACTGGACCGAGACGGAAACCTAATCGTTGAATAATTATAAAAAAAATATATATATATATATGTACGAAGAAAGATTCCGTCTTGATGTTGTATTACGACGAGAATCTCATCCGAGACGACCACCTCCGGACAAACGCGTTTTTTTATATTAATGTTTATCACGTGCGATGCACACCACAACGCGAAGCGAAAACGAGTAGGAAATCCTTGCGCGTACGTACGTAATATATATATATCATTCGTGAGCACGCGTATCAGACGGAAAATCAAATTTGTATAATAACAATAATAATAATAATAATAAAAACACAGAAAAAAAAAAACCATCCGGGACTAAAAACAATTCATTTCGTTCCCGCGTTCAAGTCGCGATAAATCACGGCGCGGCATACGCGTTTAACACGGCTTAATAAGCTCCCATCAAATACCGCGGCCGTAAAAATGACCGCGCAATATTTTATCGTCGCGCTGTAGGTATTACGCGCGCGCGCGCATTTACTTTGAGAGTTTTTTTTTTTGTTGTTGTTGTTGTTTTAATTGTTATCGTTTAATCCTCGTCGTTTATTTTATTTATTGTTATTTTTTGTTTTACCGCGTATAAATAACGCGACAATTGCCGCGCGCGCCTTCGTTGTAAATTCCGCCCCGATTTCATAAAAAAAATATATATATATTTTTTTTTTTTTGATAATAACTCCTACCCGAAACGGTGCGCGAGTCCTTACAGCTTCAATAATTCCCGACTGCAATGATTCCGAAAACGGTCATGCCGTTTTTCAACGCGCCTCGTCCGTAGTCGTTTTTTAGCGCGGGAAACAAAAAAAACGAAAAGAAATGTCGACATTACGATTCTTTTTATTTTTGGTCAACGCCAATTGGCGGTCTTCTGCTTGCGGCTCCCGTGGATTTCGGAGACCATCTCCGCGTTTGATTTTAGAGAATTCGATACCGTCCATTTCCAATTAACACACTCATCGAACGTTTCCACTTGTAGAGCTCGGCTCCGTTAACCGATAATGCGGTTAACCTTTCCGCACACGCGTTCCATCCGTCAGAACCGAATGACGAGAATCAATTTATATACAAACCGTCACTACTTCGATGGCATCGATCGTTTCTAATATCGTTTTGTTCTCCCCGTCAAATGCGTATTGGTATCATCGCGTGAAGCGGTGTTAAAACGAGCGCGTCTTCGACGGAAATTCGGCCTTGTTTAAAACGTTTAAACCGGTGGGGGAAAAAAAAAAAAATGAAAGAAATACGATCAATAAGAACTGTGTCCAATCGACTCGAAAACATTTTTTACCGATTTCCCGACGAAATTTAATTATACGCGTGATTTTGAACGCCGCGCGCTGTACTGATACCTGGTGTAGGTATGCGAATTCGGATTATGTACGCTCGAGTATTGATAATTATTATTTTACTTTTTTTCTTTTACGTATGATTAGATTACGTTAGGCAATATAATTTATCGGCGGCAATTTCAGCCTGTACGGCGTTCGAACGAACAGACGTCTTTTTATACGGAGGACGCGCCGTGTCCAATTCGAATTTCGTGCGTATATCGTGTGTACCCTGCAATGGATAACGACACATTAAATCATCCGGAAAAATAAATAAATAACCGTATATAACGTATTAATCGGTCGTATATAAAGTATTGAACATATAACCGGCGTTGAAGGAGAGTCGGACGGAGGAGGAAAAGTCTGCGCAGTATAAAACGGATAATGTATTTTTAGAGTGCGGCCGGGACTTAAGAAGAATAAATACGATTTTCCGGCCGAAGATATCATAATAATAATAATACAATAAACACATATAGAAATGTATCTAATGTATCAAAAAGTAATTTGTCATTAAAGCATTTTTTTCGCTCACCGCGGTGTTCTTACTCTGAACGATGCCAATAATACATATTATACAGAATGATATTTTTTTTTTCACTAGCCAACGATTACAAACTGCTCAGAAATATTTTATATCGGTTTTTTTTTAATAATAATAATTTTATTAATCATAATGTTTATACACTATTTTCAAAATTACATACACGCTCTTATAATTAATACACTCCTTAAACGAATATATTAACTCTTGAATTTCAAATATGTTTTTTCACGTTTCTTACAGAAGTAATAAATTATAATATTATACCTATATACATAAAAGCAAATGATTAATCATTTCATTGCGACATTTATGAATTATTGTAACTAATGTTTAGTGAAAATACAACAGCGGTTAATACCCGTACTAACAGGGTTTCAACAGTCGACGTGGTATGATTTCGCGTGTTTGCGTGATTTTTATACTAATAATTCGATCATTACTACAACAGTATGTTAAAACGGCGAATTCGTCTTATCACGTTTTATACGAATATTGTGCGATTGTACCACACAGTGTGAAATGAATTTTAAGTCGCGCTTGTGAAACAGGAACGACAGACAGCGCGAGCATTGGTCGTATATTTACGTAAATATACGTACGTGCACTGTAAATAAAATAATTCACCAAAGTCATCGAAAACACCGAAAGATTTTCATTAAACTTTAAAAGAATCTATTTTAAAGAGACGCAGACACGGGAAGAAAACCAAACGAAATAATGTATAAAGTTATAATGTTTTTACCGTGTTTTTCTTGAGTTGTTGTCGTCTTCTGCTGAGATGTCATCACGAACTTCGCGACGAGAGCGCGGTTGAACGAACGACGCGTGTTTGTTTATAAGCCGCAGGAAATATTACGTGGTATCGATGGTTATAATAATAATAATTATCACTATTAGTCACCAGTCATTTTAGGCAATTCAGTGTTTTGAATAAGAAATAATAAAAACTACATTAACGTGAATTTTACCAGTTTTAATCGTTAAAATCATCGATGCGATTGATTGCAGAGAATGTGATGAACACATTCTCTTCGACTGATCGTTATATTGTTAATAAATCGGTTTACACGTACAGTCGTCGGCTTTTGAATAGAACTTCTTGGAAAATACAAACACATCTAATTGCACGAAGTTTTTCAAAAAAACAAAAAAAAAAAATCAATTTTCGTTTCACGTCGTTTATAGTTTTACGTTTACTATTATTATTTTGTATCGGCGATATTGATTTGATTTTTTTCTTTTACACACACAAAAATCATTTCGTTAAAGTGCGCTGATGATCCGTGTTTATGTAATTTTTTGGGTGAAAATCATACGTTAATGAAAACTATCTGCGTATATTATTATTATTATTATTATTATTATTATTATTGAATATTTAACCCATTAATATGCGTTCTCGATGTAGCTTCCGAATGTTGAGCATTGTCACAGTTTGTTCTGTCGGTATTGTCACGTGTGTTTTGACTTCACGCGCAACACCATTTATCGCGTTCCAACGACGGTGACGTTTTTGTCCAAATCGATCAAATTCATAAACGTAAACCAAATTATTTCGTGTTATAAATAATAATAATAATAATAATTACCTCGCAGATATTTCACTGCGGGGTGGAAGAATAAATCCGCCACTGGATTATTGTTTCGTTTACGGTTGGCAAATTTTTATTTCTGAAAAACCAATATATCTTTTACGCGATATATTTATAAATTGTGTTCGAAGAACTCGGATTGTCGTAGTCATTGCGTCGCGTTTTATTTTATTTATTTATTTTTTTTTTTTTTTTTTGCTTTAGACACACTCGTCCAGTGCAGTATTACACATAATATCAATGTACCGTGAGATCAAAAGGAATCTCGCGTGAAATAATAATCAATGTTATATTCTCGCAGAATGTAACTTACAGAACAACGGTAATTGTGTCGCGCGAATCGCGGCGGTTAATTTTCCGTTCGCCCCAATTCGGCCCCGTTCAAATTGGATACAAATTATTAACTCACGTGTACGGTAGCGTTGACGGGACGTTTCTCCAAAGTGGCGGTCCGATGCGGTCTGTTCTTTTTCGCAGTATTCCTCCGTTATAATAATGGTAATAATATTACCGTATTATATATATATTATAATATTACCGTATTATATATATATATTATAATATGGTAATAATATTACCGTATTATAATTCCCCCGGAAACGTTACCGGTAAATTGAATACCAGGAAATACGAACGATTGCGCGAAAACTTCGCGCGCGCCCGTTAAAATAATTACCGGCGGGGGGGGGGACGCGTCTTTTCTTTTTTTTTTTTCAAAACGATATTTTTGTTACGCAAATGTGTGCATTTCGTATTTTGTAGGTTATGTTGTACACTTTTCGGCTGGGTTCGATTTTTTGCTTCCTTTTTTTTTTGTTATAATATTCGCGTCATGAAATAAGTGTCAACGTTTTTTTTTTTTATTTCGATTCGTTTTTGTCTAACGTTTACAATAATAATGGCGTTCTTGCTGAAATCACATTTATTTCGATTGTAGAAATAACAGTTATTTACGACAAAACATAACCGATCGCAATTATTGAATACGTATTAATGTAAATGAGTTTATCCGTTCCCGTACCCGAACACGTTTAAATTGTAATTCGTCTGCAGTTTAAATCGACCGTTTTGTTTAATTGCTCGCGCTTAGTTCGAATATCGGTTTATTTTTACTTATTTCAAACCGATACTTCACCACGCTACAGATTCAACCAATAATTATATAAAGTTTTTTTTTTGTCTTTCCGTTAACAATTACCCTTGGCCTGATCATCGATTAAACCGTGTCACGTTCCGAAGAAAAATATATTTTCTCTCTCTCTCTCTCTCTCTCTAAACAAATGCGTAGTTGATAAATTTCATGTCGCTACTGTAGGTTTGTACAACAGTTATTTTCGTTTTCAATCTTTATTTTTCACTTTTTTAACCATACCGTTCAAAGCGGCTGACAACGTTGACTGGCCTAGAAGTCAGTCTTACTGTTTTGTATATTTTACACATTTAAATATTTCAATAATTAGGTAAATTTTAGTGCACAGGATTAAAACTAGAATCGATTTTCTTTGATCGAAATCGTGGGATTCAAAATGTATTATTATTATTTATTTTTTTAATTAAAATATTTAAAACTAAACCTTCCGGCTGAGTAAACCGAATTCGGATTTATTTCAGTTAAAATAATAAATGTTATAAATAAATATAAATAATTCGTTTTCATTGAATTCTGATTGATCACTAGTATTTACATACATTTTACACACTACACTATTCACTAAGATTCTACCTCGTATCACACATTTTAAAGCAGTGGAGTCTTCAAGTTTTTTTTTTTCACTTAGCGTTTTTTATTTTTTTGTTTTACACGGAGTGTTTTCGTCAGGACATATTTTTACACGTAATTATCGTTGTTATATATATATATATATATTTGACATACCGCGGCGTCCAACATTTTGGATATTTTGTATATCACTTGAAAAACGATATAACGAATAATTTTATACGAAAACTAAATATTATAAACCGTATATTTTATTAGTGTTTTTTTTTTCCAATAAATATAACGCGAATCGATACGTAGCAAATGCAATACACACACACATGTATAGACAAACGGGCAACGATGACGATATATAGCGAGATGGGGAATTGTTTTCTTTCTCGCGAAATTCAATTATATGTGAGAGTACATATTCGTGTTTTTTCCCCTTCCCGACAATATCGTGTGTGTGTGTGTGTGTGTACACTGCACACTCGATAAACGAATAAAAAATATTTTCAAAAGAGATTTATAAAAACGTCGTGATAAATCGGTCGTCCGCGATGCCGTTCGATTCAAATCGCGCGTATATATATATATATATATATATAATGATTAGGCGTTTTGCAAATTAATACGAGAAACGGTTCGTTTATGAATTGAAACTTTAGTTTCAGCCCGCCATAAGTACGCGCGCGCTATTAGAACCGTAGTAAATTTCGACGTTTTATGAATGTTCAAGTGACGACGCGCGTGGTTTTCGCCGGTGAGAGAATCCATTAAACTTTTTCAATTCCGTCGAAAGTTCCGACGCGTCACGTTCATCTCCTCGCGGTACCTCGCCCCGTATTACGCAAAAAGATATTATTATTATTATTATTATTTTAAACACGTAGACGCCGATTTGTACTCGTATATTTATGCGTAATGATAGGAAAAGAAGAAAAAAAGTGAACGTTTTCTTCTTCTTTTTTTAAATAGATGTTTACATAATATCGTCGACATGTCGCAATCACCGTCGCCTATGGATCGTTTCGATCGAGCGCGATACGCGTTTGTGGTCAGCGCATTTGGAATTTCTCGATTTTTTTTTACGTTTCGGAAAGAAAAAATTTTTCGGAGATTTTATACTTACAATTATATTGAAGAATCACTCTTCCAATAGTTTTGCACGGGTTCAACGCGCGTGAGAAAGTCTATGCCCGGATAGTGTACGACGCGAATTCGAACGTGTTTCCTTTTAGATTTATTATATCATCCTGTATCGCCGTTGATCCAGAAAAGATCGATCGGTACGTTAGAAATACAAAAAAAAAAAAAATCGGCGTTCGGACCGATAAAATTCACTCTTTAATACGTTTTTTTTTTTGTACACCCGTCCACCACACGCCGTGAAAAAATAATATAGATTTTCCGTACAGCTCATCGTTGTTCCGAACAATTTTCAAACGCGTCTCTCTCTCTCAAACCTGCGAAATCTCAAAAACCCTTCGCAATATCAAAACGAAATATTATAAATTCCGACGTAAAAAAAAAAAAAAAAACAAATAAAACGATAATAATTCGCGTTTAGAAAAAAAAAAAAAAAAACCGCACCGACCAACGAAAATTTCCCTCCGGTCTACTACGTAAAACGGATAATGTCTTATTGTCCTGCATTATAGTATTTTATTTCTTTTAAAGTTATTACGCGCTAGTCATAAATTTACTACGATTCGTCGTGGCGCCTATAAATTTAAATTTAACCACTCCCGTTCCGCCCATAAAACGTACGTACGTACGCGTGTACACGTATAAACGTAAAATAAATAAATATTATTTAAATATTTGACATTCGCCGACGTAAAAAATACATACAATATATATATATATATATATATATATATATATATATATATATATATATATATATATATAACAGGCACACCTCTAAAACGCGTAGTAAACAATATATTGCGTGTGCGCGCGCGCGCTGAAAGCAATATTATCGTCGTTCTGCGTTATCGTTCGACTAACTACTACTGCGCGCGTTTCTTTTTTTTTTTCCTTTTTCCTTTCAATTTTCGTTTTATCCGTATTGTTTTATAAACGCGCGAGGCGGTAGATCGGCCAATGTTTTCGATTCGATAACGGTTGAAACAACGAAAAACGAGAGAAAACTCCGCGGACGAACAAAACTGTTTCGTAAAATATATTTCAGGAGTTTAAAAACGAAATGACGCGTGAGACGATGTACGGATGTCGCACAACTCGTTGAGTAATCGTTGCGCGGATATTAAATGCCCTTTTGACATTAAACGCGACCTTTGTGATGATAACGCCATAAATTCTGGTCATACAATTTCTCCAGCCGACATAATAAATTGCACGGGGAAAAAAAGCCCCACCGCGGCGACAAATGGACATCACAATTAATATTGTATTCGATATTTACGTTTTATTTTCGTTTCAGGAGTAACATTTTATCTCGCCGAATTCGTTTCAATAGTACGATTATTGTAATACGTGTAATGTTGTTATATAAAATATACGAACGAACAACGAGTATATAACGGTAATAATTTTTTACGAATTTATAATACAAATCGAGACGTCGAGCACAAAGAAATCAATGAGAAAAAAGGCGTTCTGACGAAGGACAAAAAAAAAAAAAATATTAGTAATAAATACTCTACGGGTTAAACGAAATTCGAAAACACGTCGTATACAGTAAAACTAGAAATCATTGGCAATGTTATTGCGATAAAACCCGTTGCACAACGCGTATAAATATATGAATTTCTACGTTATTTTATCCATGTAACCTCGAAGCGATTAGACGTGCTTTTGAATAATTCATTTTGGACACGATACGTATATAAGGGCTCAAATTTTCAGAAACAGAACACAAACGCAGACTCGTGCAACGTATTTTTACAGCCTATTCGTCGTAACTCGTTCAACGACGACAATGAGAATTCCCGGAGTCTCGGGAAGTTCAAATTTGGTGGTGGTTTATAGCGTACGTGTAATGAAAAAAAAAAAAAAATTCTACGATTTCCTCCTACCCCGTACCTCTTTTTAAACCACGCGCGTCAATGGGAACAGGAGGAGTCTTGCAGATCTAGTGAAGAAAATGTAGCCGAAAATCGCAACGCGTTCGTCTCGGAATGATTTCGTTGGATCTCACGCCGAATCCAGTCGCCGATGTTATAGTAAGGTGTGCGTCGAAGAAAGTCGTAAGGGGAATTGTTTCTGTACGAGAAGTGAGCAAAAAAGTGTGCTCCTACACCCACAGCTCACTCCGAAGAATCCGAGTACTTTTTTTTTCTCCTTTTTTTTCTTTTTTTGAACCGCCGAATTTGAAACGTTATACCGCCGGGGCGTATTCACTGACCAACGACAATTGCGATCGGCCGTAATTATGACTTCCTGTGTGACTTCACTCGTTCTCGGCGTACGCGAGTTCATTTTTTAAAATAAGTAACGTTTTTGATTTTTATCGCTGGAACGCGCCCGCGGTGTTTCGACAAATCGCCGCGTTCTTTTTCGCGCGGAAACGGCGCGTGCGACGGCGGCGGCGGCGGCGGCGGCGATAAAAAACGAAATACGTCAGACGCGTATTTCTTCTTTTTTCGGATGACAATTTTTCGGCGCGATGTGACGCCGAAAAAGTGGCGACGTCGTATTGGCGCGGCGCATTGATTGTGCGCGTATATATTATTACGAGACACACACACGCGCGTATTGGAATGCAAATGGAGACCAATTTCGATTCGTCACGTAAACGCGCGGTCGTCCCGGAACGTTTTTCCACATTTTCCCCTACCGTGCCGCGTCCGCCGCGACTCGTCGTCGTCTCCGGCGCGCGTATCGCTCGAATTTATAGAAACAAATGTTCCGGTATATTTCACGACCGGGCGAAGAAGAAACGTCGTCGTACTACTCTATAGGCCCGCGGCCCGCGCCGTTTGCAATCATCCACGACTCGCCCTGTCAACACGCGTGCGCGCGCGTCGGCGGCTTCGGCTTCTCTTCACGCCGTGTCGATTCTTAACAACGACTACGTTATTTTTAATATTAATTTATTAATATTACGGAAAATGTGGAATATTTTATTAATATTCAATAAAAAACGTTTTATTCGATTCAACTCGGTGGCGCACCCAAGGGGATGGACTCCGGTTCCGGACCCCCCTTCCCCCTCTTCACTAGTGCAATAGTATTACATTTATAGATGAAAATCCAAATTCTGATACGACTTTCATATTTTTCTGTTAAAATTTCGCATACGATATAGATAACACCAGGTGTTAACAATTTATTGATTATATTATATTATTATAATAAGTACAACACGGTTTTCCTACATTGTGCGATATTGAGTGTCGAGTGATATAAAGATACGGATTATAGATGAAGATTATGATTGTAGTACATATCCATTGACGGTTGGTTTTTATTTTATTTTTTCTATTTTCGGCATTCGTGTCTTTAGTTATTTCCTTTTCATTATGATTCTTGATTTAACAGAATAATTTGTAGTTTACTCGTTGTATTTGTGCTATTGATGTTATTCGGCCATGAAACGTTTTGTTTTTCATAATGTAGTTTTTTAGACCTCCCCCTTGAAAAAATCCTGGGTGCGCCACTGATTCAACTAAACCTAACCTGACCGCGCCGCGCCTGCACGTCCGGTAAATCCAGGACACACGGGGCACGTGATCGTACTCGGGCAAAATACTTCGTGAAAATTATTCGGTATACTCTGTGAATATAGCGTTCCCCGAGCATTACGAATACGATATCACGAAACCGTTCTAAACGCTTTTAGAGAACAGTTTTTTTTTTTTAACTAGTTTTCAGTGCCCAATATACGAACATCACTGTTTAACCAAACGTAAACGACGTTGGACAGTGTATTATATTAATTGGGAAGTTCAATAATTCTTTTTTAATTCCGTGTATCCGTGGATCAATAACACCAATTAATTGTAACGGTGAATTCCAATATTCTAGGTTACTCTGTAATCCGTTAATGTTTGTTTGATATTTTCAACATTATTGCGTACGCGGGAAATCCAGTTTAATAATTTGCAAACATCCGATGTAACCGTGCATCTAGAATAAGACGAACGTTTTCTCGACATCTCATTGATAGTTAACAGAACGCGGGCACTTATTTATCACACCATCGTAATGATATGTCATCATCGTCGCTGGGGCACAAGTGCGAAAAAAAAACCATTATTATTCTAATGAATACGGCGGAAAACAAAAATAACACGGAAACAATCGTGTGTAGCCGCATATGATCGGGGTTTAAAAAAAATATTCCTGATACTGTATTCAGAATATTTTTAAAAAAGTATTTAAAATACTGTATTCGGAATACTTTCGGAAAGGTATTTAAAAAGCATTCGGAATACTACCCGAGTCTGGACGTAATTTGCAAGTGTCGGCGAGGGACGTGGCGTGTTTTTTTTTCAGAATTTTCAAATGGAATGGTGTGGGTAGGAATGAGTGAGAGAGAGAGAGAGAGAGGATGAGATGGTTTTTCAATACTCGAGTGGTACATTCGATAGGGATTTATCTCCCCGAGCCCCGCGTAACATGATGTGTTTTCGTCCGCCGCAAACACAAATCGTACAATATTATATTATGAATTCCGCAAAAACTAATAACGATGACGGCGTGTTTCTTTAATATTTTGAAAAAAAAAACAAAAAAGTTATTTTCATCATTTATCCACTGAACGAAGCGAGGAATGTATATTGGTTTTACAATGATGTGCATTTGTTTTTTTTTGTGTCCGTACCAGAACGAGTGCTCCGCCGATCTTTACAGTTACAGTTCGTTTCCGCGGGTGACAAATTGCATTTTTAGTATTGATACGTTAAAGTGGTCATTTTTCGATTTTCTTAAAAGCGCGTCTAAAAATATAACTCAAAAAACTGCATAATAACGCCATAATAAACGCGAATTCGTCGGAATCGATTGTCGTTGTTACTTCGTCGTAATCCCGAAACCAACGGGTATGGAAACTCGAAATATTCTTAAAACATTTAACGACATAAATGTATTGTATAAAGGAAAAAAAAAACAATTTTCAAAAACTCTCTTTTAATTTCGTGACTATTTAAAGCATTAAATAGGGTTTGAGGAATTCGATATTCATAAAGAGGGTAATATTTTTTTTCTACATTACACCAAAAATATTACCCATAATCCGCTCAGCAACATTTGTATCGAACGCAATAATTTATCATTACTCTCAAATGTATAGCGATAACAATACGCTCTAAAATCTTTATCCGTTTAATTCACTTAAGCTCTGACATTCGCAATACCCCGCGGTTCGCTACATTTTTTTTCTCATGATCATTTGCATTCAATTGGTAATAACGAGTGTTTAATTAAAGAAATAATTAAATCGTCGTTAATCACTTAAAAAAATATATATATATATATTAATTTATAATAAGATATACATTATTATAACTGAAGAGAAAAAAAACAAAATATTTATAATGATTTATGTTATTAACGATTAAGAGTTAATAAAAGGAATTATAAAATATTAGAGCACGACGAATATAATATAATTATAACGTGTAGACACAAAAGTTCTTGCTTACATAATAAAATATTGCTTTAGACTTTATCGAAATGGTACTTTTAATTCGGTTGTTTTTTTTTTCGAAAAGGAGGGCAGAGAGAGGTTTAAAATAAAACGCAAAATCTTTTGCACAAACGATTTTATAGAAAATTTTGAATTAAAAAAAAATTTGTTTTTCCTTTTATCTGTAATAAATAAAAACGATACTATAATATACGAATGATGTATTGCAATAAACTATTCGTCGAACAATAATATAATTTGGTTATTTCGATATATTTATTAGAATGTAGAAGACAAAATAATACGATAACTCTTTACGTCTAATTTTTTTTTTTTTAAGAGTTGTATATCGCGTTTTCCCCCGCCAATTGCGAGCAAAGCTAAACCTTTGATTATTAAAAAATAAATAAATAATAACCAATTTTAACATAATTTTTCATTCGATTTCATTCAATGCCTGTGATTTCGAATGATCCAGAGTACGTCATTTCACGTTCCCTCTTTGCCGTATCCTTTTGTGGACATCGATAAAATCTTCATCATAATCGTTTTTTTTCTTTTTTTTAACTAAAAAGAATTCGAGTAACGTATGCAATTTGTTGTAGGCTACGTGCCCGGTGCCGACAATGTAAGCGTTCAACTAATTAATACGAATACGGCCGACTACTCGCAATGATATTTTATATTTGACACATTTCGGTCCCGAGGGAGGTGTTTAACTGATAATAATTTATACACCGTATGAAAGTACTTTAAAACTATTTGCGCGTGCAACCGAGTCCAGTTTATTGTAGTCATATAACCCGACGTTAAAACTACGTTTTTTTTTATTATGAAGACTCGTATAACGAACGAGTGGGTTATAAACGGTGCAAAATGCGACCGTGTCGTTGTCAGGTTTGAACGATTTTTTTTTCTTTTTATTATGTGTCGGCATATAGTCGATTTTTTTCTTTTCATTCTTTTTACGCGTCTTTCACGCGCAGAATATATTAACGGAATAACCGAAGCGCGTAATTTCACTCGCGTTTCTACATTTGTAAGTCGGCGTACCCTCAAAACATCTCCCTGTGACCGAGCGAATTGTTCGGTTTGTATTTCAAACACGATAATAAACCGTTATTATTTTTTTTTTGCTCCCCGTGCGCATTTATACGGACAATTGCACGTTTTTGAAAACCGTTCGTTTCCGAATTTGTCGAATTCTCTCAATCGCCCACAAGAGGATTTTCCCGATTTTCAAATACAGAACGTCGAGAAACTCGGCCGTAATATTAATACCTGCGCCACGTCTCGTCGTCGAATTTCTTCTCGCGTCGTATTTCATATTGTCGAGACGAGCTGCAGCTATACCGGAGGAGAAGAAATCTATCCGGAGAGTTATTATTTTTGTTTCTTTCCCTTCCTCCCACCCCTCGGTCTGCCTTTGATCACGCGCCACACGCTGAAGTCGTAGTCTCGTTCCTCTTTTACGACGACGTCATATAAAAAAAAAAAAATTCGCGAAAAAAAAACTACAATATTTAACATATTACTACCACGCGAAAATCCGCGATGAGACTATTAAAGAGATTGTTCTTTTTTTCTTCCTCTATAATATGCCTCGATAGTCTGTCGGAATAAAAAAAGAAGGTAAACAAAAACGAAAATCACATTTCGTTTACCGTTCGCAACTTACCGTGCCACGCGTCGCCGTGTGCGATGTTTACATTGAAAACGTTTTGCGCAGCGCTCGTAACAGAAACGTTTTCCAAAAGTGAAACTTCTACGCCTGAATCGTTTTCGTTCAATTCAAACGGGTAAATATATTATTATATTTAACTGTGTACGCACATATTTGGCGACTATATAAAATATAATTCGAGTAAACACCATTTGCTATCGCCAGAATTTTTTTATTTACTGCGGATTTATATATAAATCGAGTTGAAAATGTACGCGTGTTCCGAATTACGCGCGGGGTTTTAAATTTTTTTTTTCTCTCGTATTCTTGCAGTTGTAGTCGAGCTCATCGCAGACAGACAAATGGATTGACCAGTTAAAAATTATTTATTTTGTTTACATTTTAACGCGGTTATTTAATTAATTTGTTTATTATCTAATTAATTGGACGGGTTTGAATTGTCGCGTTGGACTAAGTTTTTAATCGTTTTTTTGTTTTTTCCTTTCCTTTTTTAAGTCAACACGGTAATATATAAGACTCGTTTTATAGCTGTTCATTATTTTTTCTGACCAAATACGACTGATTGCTTCGATTCTTCTCCGTCGTGAATTCGTAAACCGTATTGACTTATTTACCGTATTGACTAACAATATATTATTCGATTTTTTTAATCTAGTCTCTCTTGAATGGGGTAAATATCGTTTTCCTCGAAAATACCGATCGTCTTAGTTAATAATACTAATAATAATAAAAAATTATTATTTACGTATAACACATTTATAATAACAAAAAAAAGTGTATTCTGAAAAAATCTTGAAGTTCAAGTCGTAAAAGTTAAATTAACAGCAAAGAAAACGTTTTTTCTATAAACCGAGTTAACGTTTTCTTTTTATTTTTCGATTTTATAACATTATTTGGATAAAACGTTAACTAAAGGAATTATTTAAGTCAATTAATTTTTTTTTTTTCCCCCATTCACTAACGCGCTATCGACGAGTCCTACTCACAGCTGCACGGTTCGCGTCGGTAATTTATTATTCAGTAACGAAGAAATTTCGCCGCGTAGGTGATAACAACGAAAACCGAAATCAATTTAAAAGTTAAAATTGCCTATAACTCGTTTATGTATATAGTTTTTTTTTTTGAGAAGAATAACAACGATAATACATTTCAATTTTGCGTACCGTTATTGTCCGTGAGTTCTATTGTTGAAAAAAAAAAGAAAACATATAATTTCGTTATTTAATTACGCGCGCCGCGTATTTATTTTTATTGATTGACAGCGTTCGTCGTTACGCGTCTATTTTATTAATGAATCGCGCGCGCGTATCCGACAAAAATATATAATATATATATATAAAAAAAAAAACAAAATCCGAGCAATATAACAGAACGGTTTGAAATCACCGTTGGAACAATGCATTAGTTGAATATTGTTTGGACGAACACCAACAATAGCACGGGAGTTAAAAAGTGTTTTTTTCCCCTTTTTTTCTACACTAATTTTTAACGCGCGTTCAATAGTAGAGCTCAAATTATGGTCTTGAAATTATACAGCGCACGAGGAGCCGTGACGTCTTCCAAAAACACATTTATAGTCACGACATTAGACGATTGAGAATACCGACGACAAATTAGTATGTAAAAAAACTTACAGGGATAAACAATCAACGCGTGTCAAATTCAATCAAAAGATTTGAAATTTCAAAACATAAAAACCGCTTTATTCGCGTGTTTAACACAAATATTTATATAAATATAAACTGCACGACAACACTTCGCATGTGTACGGCGGTAAATTCTTATCAACAATTTTTTCACTGTTTCAAGTCCGTTCGTTAAATCTCTTTCAGTAACAGTGACGAGTTTGAATATCTTACTTTTACGCCGCGTTAGTCCGAAGGGAATTTTTTTTTTCTTTTCACTCGCAGTATACTAGAAAAAGAGAAAATTCACAGGTTACCGAGCACGTATAAAGGCAACTTGTAATAATGTGTACAACATTTACAGGGTATCTTTCGTTATGAATTGTATATTTTTTTGATATCGTCGATGCGCAAATCTCGTTTAACGTTTATTTAAATCTTATCCAAATCATGTTATTTGACAATTTTTTCGTTTACTTTTTTTTCCTTATACGTCGTACGAATATCTATCAAATAACCCCCCCCCTCCTATCTCTCATATTCGATAATTTTGTTTCAATATATTAATAATAAAAATGTACCATAATATTAATAGGAGTCGTGAATAATATTATTACCAAAATAAAAATACAAACGTTGGCTTTTTTTCGTCGAATAGAGCGCTGTATAAATTTTTGATTCGATCGTTAGTAGAAAAAAACAAAAACGTTCAGGTTGTCTAATTGAAATTCTCGATTATAGCGCATACTGTTTTGTGATAATCCGTGAAAATAGATTCTATAATGGAATCGTTTTAAAATCGGTTTAAAATTAATGAAATGTGTAAAAAACAGCGTATAGTTGCTATATGTTATGACGATTTCAAAATATCACTACGACAAATTCGATTTTTGTATTTTTGTTAAAAAAAAACCCCGCAACTCATTCGCTCTAACTCGATAAAATTTTCACACTCGATTTCATTAGTTTTTCTTTTAAACCGCGTAATGCGAAGAAGGATTTCAAAAAAAAAAAAAATAAAAACCTCCCGTTTTCTTTTTTATTTTCTAACGTTCAATTAACGTAATTCGATATACGTAAAACGTGATTTTTAACGTTTATACCGTCAAACCGGACGTTTTCTCATAGTAGTGAACAAAAAATAAATATTTATTGAAGACTCACACAATCTTACGATAACGTATTACATAATATATACGTATACGGTTGTTGCCGGTTTCGTCGTTTTTGTGTTTGTCTCGCGTCTATTCGTCTCGCGGTGGTGATGGACAATACGTGCAATTTCGCGCACACATCGCCCACGAGCGTATAATCATAATAATAATAATAATAATAATAATCTCCACAGCCGGTGTTGGACGTGTCGCTTCCATTACGCTGGGTTCCACTGTAATAACGCGCGGACAATTGTTTTTGTAAATGCGAAACGTACACGTGTGGTGAACGCACTTCGTACGTACATTGAAGGCGACCGTAGGCTTCGTTCGGTGCCAAAACAGCGTGCGTACGAGAACGTATAGGCGTTAATATAAGCAGAATTGGATTTTGTGTGGTTATCATGACTCCAAAACTGGGAGTAACCCACTGATCTGGATCGAATTATTCTATGGAATAATCGTGGTTATTATACGAAAACGAGAATAATAGCGATCACTGTGTTAGTCATAATATATATATTCCACACTAATTCGGTTGTCCTCAAAGCGACTATTTTTCCCGTCGGTTTTCCTCGTAGCACTTAATCGTTAATTAATTGTTTTTTTTTTCCGGCGTGTTATGCGCTAAAACGCGTAAAAAGAGAAGCTTATTGGAAAAAAAATGAAAAATGAAAAATCACCGTCCAAAAGTATGAAACGTCATTTTTCGTAGGCCGAGCTGACTATATTTTATTAATACGTAAAGTCGAATTTCGAAAACCCGTATAGAGCGTATATAGTGTAAAGGCGGAACGTTCAGCGTCGGTTTTATGGTGTGTGCGCGCGTGGTTTTTTTTTTTTCGTTACAACGAGCGTAAAAAAAGAAATAAAATCGAATGAAAGACGGCGAATTCGCCGATTCCGGTTGCGGAAAGCCGACGAACCGGCGGCGGGCGGCTGTCTATCGGAAAAGTCCGGTCTATTAATCAAGCGCGCGCTCGGTTAAGACGGGGGTGTGCACAGCAGCCGGGAACTCTCATCGTGACGGCACTTTGAGCGCGCACACAAGAGAAAGACGTCGAAAACCGCAGTTCGGCGGCGATGATCGTCCGTCGCCCGGTGTGTCGGCCGCGGGCGAAACGGAGAAGAAAAAATACCGTCGGAAAAACGAGAGTAGTAGTCCACCGGCGGACCGGGGTGGAGGAAAGACAAAAAAAAAAAAAATATGAAAATACGCAACGTTTTTGTTTATTAAAACGAATTTGTGTTTAAGGCGGTTTCTCTCTCTCTCTCTCTTAAATATTATTTTTATTTTTTCTCTTATTCTATCAGAGACTTTTCTTCTTTTACCCCCGTCCCTGCACAACTACTTTCTCGCGGGCGAAATACGCGCAATACACTCCTACCCGGACGCCGCGGTTTCCCGAGAAGTATTCCTCCTCGCCCTGCAGCGTCGAATCGGAACAACGTCAGCGGACGGTAATTGATTTGCCGCGTTCGTTTTATTTATTTATTTTTTTTTTTACCACGAAAATCACCGAGCCCGTTTGCGAAATATATTTATGTATAAAAAAAAAAAATCTAATTACCGAAACGTTTAAAATCGTACGAGATATTATTTATTATTTATTATTATTCTTTTTTTTTTTTTTTTAATCGCCACGTCGGTTTCCGAACGAGTTCCAACGAAATTATCTAAACGCCGAACGTTTCGATTCCTCTCGCCGGATGATAAGTGTAATATTCCTATAATCACTGTACGTCGAAAACGAGCGAGGAAAAATTCAGCATATCGAATTACATACGATTCCCAACGAACGTTCTTCACTACAGTACGATGGAAAAACACTTTTTTTGTTTTCATTTTATTGTAAATTATAGTGAATTTTCAACAACTTAACCGGCTCGCAATTATTATTTAGCGAAAATATAAAATTTCTATTTTCAACATTCTCAAGCAAATTCTATATACAGAATTTTTTATATTCAAATTGTAAATATTGTCATATTTCTAATCGGACAATATTCTATGAGTAGCATTTATTTTTTTTTTTTTAGGCTTTTAGGTACGAATCAATGAAAATAAATTGTACACGCTATACCGAAACGAATTAGTCTTTACTTTCCAAATCAACGTAATTATTTGTATTGCGGATTTTTTTCTATTATTAAGATTATATTTTCATATTGAGCTCAATCGAGTGTATGTTTTTGCGAACGATTTATACACGAGACGGCCTACAGCAAAAAAAAAATCTGTGTAATTTTAAATTACAGTCGGTGAACAAGAGACGCTTTGTCAGTATATAACGGACACTGTACAATATTTTCATTTATTTTTTATTTACTTCTTGTTATTATAATTTTCAATTTTTCGTGAGTTAAAAATAAAAATTTCTCGTTTTTTTTCCCCCCCGTTTCCGTTGTCCGCGCGTATACGTCGAACGTGTTAAAAAAAACAACAATAATAATAATATTTTTACTTTTGTTTTGTGTATTTCAGTAATCAGCACGAACGTCGAAGCCGTGGCAGGTTTAGCAGCGTATTTGCCGTGCAACACGACTCCGCCGACACCAAACGATCGCGTCACTTTGGTGATTTGGGTGAAACAGGGCCAGACGAAGCCGATTTACAGGTGTGGGAAAAAAAAAATCGAACGAATTCTCTTTTTTACAACATTATAAACGCGATATCGAAGGCACGCGATAAATTATCGCCGATAAACTATATATATATATATAGGTATATTATTCACGCGTGTTATTTACCGCGGTGCACCGCGTTCGAATAACGCGTCTCTCCGTAATAGATAATATAATAAATAACAGCATCCGTATCGTCTCGTGATGAATCGTTTATGGCTGTTAATATCGTGACGGTTCCGCGTTTGTACGGGGAATCGTTTGAACCGCTCGCGGCGTCTATTCCCCCGACGTCGGAATACCGTTCCCGGGACTCCTCCGGGAATTCATACCGTAGTGCGAAGAAACCGAAAATGCTGTTCCGTAAATGTGTACCACAAATATGGTATACTTTCAAGTCGACGGCGTGACTTTAAAATATTTGCGAAAACTTCCAAAACGTCGACTGGAACATTGCGAGAATTTCAATTGAATTAGATAATATTGCACATGTTACTACGTGCAGATATCGCGATCGCCAGCGGTTAATTCCGCTGCAGGACCTGGATTGGGCTCGCCCGTAGTTTTAGTGTTCGTTCAACGGTAAACAAACGGACGAATTATCAGATTCGCGTCTAATGTCAATTCGTATGTTTTTTTTCTACGGCCGTTATTCCACCGCCACTAGAGGAGATTTTAGTGTACGGGAAAAACTTGTTTTGAACGGCGTGCACGGAAGATAATTTTCAAACGTTTTTCCTGAGCACGCGCGTTTCGGCCAAGCCCCGGTATTGTCAGAAGCGCAACAACAACAGGACATTTTAAAGGCGATTACATAATTTATTATCCGTACGCGACGCACTGTGCATTACAATCGTCCGGTCCATTTTCGGCTCTTAAAATAACTTGTCTCAAAATCAACTAATATTTAACGAAATCAAAAAAAAAAAAAAATCTCGTTTCGTTGTCGTGTACACAGACCTCGGTGTTATCGTCAAACGTTAACAGAAAGTAAAATAGAATATGACGAAAAAATTTAAATTAAAATGCGTTCTTCTGTCGTAATTAATCACGATTTTCTTCGACGTCCTCGTTGTTCGCTCTCGACCTATCGGCTTTCCGTCGATACCACCGCGATAGACAAATTCTTTTTCTCAATACGAATTATCCGTAGAATTTATTAAATTTTTTTTTTTAATAATAATAATTACGAATTTGAATTTTTAAGTTCGTCTTATTACACGAGACAACGTGTAAAACGCGCTCGTACTTTACTTGTTTCAGCTATGACGCCAGACGCAACGGTCCCTCCGGATCGCCGGCGTCCAAAACCGCGGACGACGTGCAAAAGTCCGCCGGGCCCGTCGGCTCGCACTGGGCGGACGCGAAGACGTTAGAGGACAGAGCTCACTTCCGCGTGTCGCCGAAACCCGCGGTGCTGATCATAAAGAACGTCGGGGACAAGGACGCGGCCGTGTACAAGTGCCGGGTCGATTTCAAAATGTCGCCCACGCGAAATTACAAAGTCAACTTGACCGTCATACGTGAGTGTCCCTTCCCGATTCAAATTTATTTTAATGCAGCGTTTCTCAAACTGTGGGTCGCGACCCTCTGGGGGGTCGTGAGTCAATTTTTGGGGGGTCGCGAGAAGTTTTTTTTTTAGATTATTTAATTTAAAATAAATAATAAATATTATTATTATAATATTATTTAGTATATTATTATTATTATAAAGTAGTAAATAAGTACTAAAAAAAATTGTTTTTTGAAATTACTTTTTTAATTCTGTAAATGTAAAACTATGGGAGTCGCGATAGATTTTTGGAAGAAAATTTGGGTCGCGGTCCTAAAGAGATTGAGAACCACTGTTTTAATGTACAATACGTGCGTACGGCATTGCTACATTCCCAGGACGTTACAAATAACGGACAAAAAAAAAAAAAAACGGTTTACCAGTTCTTTGATTTTAAATATTTTATAACGCGTATCGTAAATAGTACCGGTAAAACAAAACAACGAGCGTTATGTGTAGTATGGATCGCGGCGACAAACGGGCCGAGGCCAGCGCGGGCTGGAGACGATACTCATCTTACTCCATCACTGTATCAATAATGTAAATAAAAAATCGTTGTCGGCTGACACGCGAATAACGAGGGGGTGTGGGCGAAATATAATAATAATAATAATAATAATAAACGATTATTACGTCGACGAAACGTCGAGTGAGGTGTGTGGTGAGTGAAAAACGATATTACCGGCGATCGGACGACAGGTGGTAGTAATATGTATTATATTTGAATAACATTATCGGCGACGACTCTTCTGTCGTTTCTCGTACGTTGCGATTCTTCTCCTTTTGAAAACGCGTTTTTCTTTGAGAACGGCAACTTTGAATTCCCTTCGCTCCGATTACGCCGAACAGCTGTGAACAAAAAATGTCATACCTCGTCGACGATATTGTTATCGAAGAAATTCCGAACGCATTTACACTCATGCCAAAACGGCAAAATCGTCAATTACACTTTGGGGCGGGCGGCCCGTGCGCACGCACCGACCACAATGAATACACGCGTGTTTGTCGAACGAAAACGGATTCTGTTCGTTTCGCCATTAGGTTCGTCTCACATAAACTTAACGTATCCCCGACCGTGATTGAAAAAAAGGAAAAGGATATTAAAAAACGATTATTCCCCTCCGTAGCGCAATAAACGCTCGTGTAAATGCAGTCGCGTTTACCAGTCATTTGGAATTTTACATTTATACGCGCACGTCCGTTAAAATAAGCTCGGATTTAAATCACTCTTTTTGTCGGACCTGTGAATAAAACGTAACGTTACTATTATTTTGCATGCGGAATTTAACACTGTCATTCGAATCAACCAACGGGTAAAAAAGTGTTCTCGAAATACTTAAAAAATATTTATTCCGATAAAGTGTTCCAATCGGTTTTAACGGGATTTATTTCACTGCAGTCTCTACGAGTTTATTCCCCACGCGTTTTTCGCAAAACACACTCCAGTCGGACGGGCGTAAAAATCCCGAATTCCGCACTGTCTAAATCCGTCCAAAGTACGTGTCCGACGATAACACCGTTATTGACGACGGGAAAATAACAATAAAATCACACGACCCGCTGCAGGCTGCGTTTTTATCGTGACAATAATAATTGTCGATATACAATTTATTTTTCGATTCTCATGCGGTTCTTGCGAATTTAAAAAGCATTGTACACGCGTGCAAAAACATAAAACGCGTTTTTTTCTTAGCATATAAAATGAATTGGGTTTCCTCGTCGGTAATTCGAAATACACCGGCAAGGGTGTATTGAAAATGAGCGTTTCCACCTTTTTTTTTTAAACCGTTTCGAAAATAGATAAAAGAAAAAGAAGCGAGCATATTCAAATACGTTATTCGATTTCAATGAACGATCACCACGACAATCTCGTCGCCACTCGCGTAATACTATGCTCCGTGATAATATAACAATTTATTTTCAATACGAAATTATTCGACTTTTTTTTTCGTTTTTCACCCCGTCGTGTATTTCGTCGCATTTCCACGATTATTATCGGTTCCGCCGTGTGTATAAATCATTGCCGATCATGCCGATGACACGTAATTTTTGCAAACGTCATAAAAAAAAAAAAAAACAAATAAATTCCGTATTGTGAAAAAACGCGCGAGACGCGATCACACGCCACAACGCGCGTTGCGCCCGTCCCACACGCCCCCCCCCCCCCGAGTTCATGAAAACTTTATTCGTTTGTTCAGCGCCGGCGGCGGCGGCGGTTTATTCAACCGCGTTACAACACTACCGCGATTACCATAATAATGGTATATACCCGTACGCGTATATTATATTGTAATACGGTGTCTCGTCCACATCGGTTTTATTCTCCTTTCGCCTGGTGTGGTGGTGTGCCCGCGCCAGGGGCGTATTTACTTCATCCCTTAGGGGGGGGGGAGCGAATAGAAAAAAGGGCCCGTCGAATCTGTTGCCGACTTAAAATTATCGAAAAATTATATAAAAATAATAAGTTTTAAATAAAAAAATGTTTTACGACATTTTAGTTTTAGTTCGATTAATTTTAGTTGTCAGTAAATATAGGTACATACACAAGTTTCTAGGGGGGGCGATCGCCCCATCGCCCCCCCTTGTATACGCCCCTGGCCCGCGCACGGGTTCCGTTCACGTCAACGCGTCTTCCGAGAAAGTCATGGAAAAAAACATCCTGTCCACACGTCGTCAACGTGAACCGCAGAGTGCCGTATTGTAAGTGTCGTCTGGCTGATTTTACGAAATTAAAATTTTTTTCAAACGGTTTTCAAACTTTTTCTTTTCGACGCCAGTAATCAGATTTCGTTTCAGTAACGGCTAGCATTCACTTTCCGAGTACTGTCAATAATGTGAAAAATATACCTTAAACGATACACGTCGCAACAATTATAGATTAAGTATATGGCTATTCAAGTAATTTTTATAAATATTACGATTAATTTCATTATCTTATAGAGTTTTCAATAATACTTTTACGTTTATTTGTGTTTTTTTTTTTTTTTTTACAGTATTTAATACATTTCTATGAAACATATCATATATATTTTCAAAAAAAAAATAAAAATATTCGTACACATAAAAGTTCGTTTTTATAAAAAATTTTAGGATTTTAAACACGCGTAAATCCGGAATCTAGTTTTTTTTGAAAATCGTTATGCGACCATATTTTTGTGAAATTCGCAAGCTGCGTCGTACAACATGTAGATATATAGAAATGAGTTTTCTACATAACCGCCATTCAGATCGATGCACTCGACGGCAGCTTTTGTGTATACTTGACGATTTCACTCTCCACTTCATTTAGCTATTTTTCAACAGTCTCTTTCGGCTCTTCGTAGTCAAAAAAAAAAATAAATAAATAAAATGTTTTCCGCTCCTAAAATTTCGTTGCAAACAGTGAAAAAATGATAATCAACATTCGGGTAGTCGTCCAGAAGAGGGGTCCTGGGTAAGGCATGTCGTCGCGAAGGAGGCAAATTTATTATTATTTATTTTGTTACGTTAAAAGTGACGTTTTTAACGCAATTATAACAGTTATTTCAAATGAAAACATTTTACATTTTTAAACCGAGTCGAAATCAATTTTATAGGCTCAAATTTTCGCCTCACGCAAAACGTCGAACAAATGTTTCGAGATAATATATAATATCTAATATGTATAAATCCTTTTACATACTTAAAAAAAAAACCAGATGAAAAAACATCATGCGGTAACTGGCCATTGATTAATATTTATAGCGTATATACTGCTAGTTGAACAATTAGTTTAAAATTTTTTTTTTTTTTTTTGCAGTTGTTAATTACGTGTTGTGTCGGTTAATAACGAAATATAATTAAAAACTTTTGAAATTCAGAATGTACAAATAATTTAAATACAGGTGATACACAAATTAAAATTTCAAAGATGTTTTTAATGAAACGCGAAAGTTTTTTTTTTTCATGCCTCGAATAACTTCATGCACACTTTATTATATTATTAACTCAAATAAACTCGATATAAAAGAACGAGTTTCGAAATACGCGTTATTGCGCCAACTGAGTTGAGAAAAAAAAAATCGAAAACATTTTCAATTCTATGATTACAACAACAATGAAACCATTTGCACGTGTCGAATTCTAAATTAAAATCGGTTTGCTGCGATACGAGACGGTATAGTGTAGATTTTTGCCTCGCCCCGCCGTATACGATGTACAAAAAAGAGAATAGATCTGACCAAGATTAACGATTTATTGAATGGAACATAAAATGCACAACGTTACACCGCCGTGACGTTTGATTTTATTCACTCGCCTATACTTGTCAATTTTATTATTTGATAATTCCCTCGATTCGTATGTTGAAAAAAATGTAAAACGTATAACGTTTACGTACGATTCGATGACCTGCTCTACGCGAGATTTTTCCACATGAAAAACGCATTCGTTTAATTATTTAGCCGCTACAGATAGTTTCAATAACTCACACTGTTCATATAAAATTCAAGTGGATATACCTTGGCCGAGGGCCGCGCGTTTTTTTAAAATTTGACTCTCACCTTTAGACGCGTAACACATTTATTTGTGAACGAAGAAATTGATTACTACTCGATTATATCGCGTGGAACGGGTTAAATGTAAATTTATCTATGAAACAAACGCGGATTTAACGTACTGCACATTTGAGTAAATATACGCGCGGACGAGGAGTAAATTTGTTGTACGATGGTCGTCGTAGCGTCTCTAAAATTATGCGAAGATATTTGCGAAACGAAATTTGCAATTCGCTACGGCCAAAAAGCAAACAGTGACAAACCGAATGGGAGACGACAAGCTGAAATTGTACGTTTCGCGCCAAATCCGAACACATAAATCCGTTTGTTATTTTATATATATATACACCCACGTTTGTTGCGACGTATTGGTCTTAGAAATTTTGTATTTACAAAATAAAATCGTCGATTTTCTACAACTGCAGATTGCGGAGTTTAGGAAAACGGCAATTTTTCTCATCGCCCGAATAACTCATTCGGTTTATTTGGAAAATCTACGGTTTATTTAAACGAAACCGAAAAATTGTCTAAAAATTGTATTTTTACCAAAACATATTAAAGTGACCAAAATCATCGTGATTTTTGAATGGAACAAATTTTAACGAAATTGTCAAAATTTCCTTTTTCTTCCCGAGATCACACCATTGATTTTCGATAGCGAAAATCGCGCGTCTTTAAAGTCGTCCACACCAGACCGCATTTCCATACGAATCGAGGAAATCAGTCCAAACCCGAGATGTCAGTCGCCGTCGTGGTTCGTTGAAATCCTTGCGAGCTTTTCCGCATTGTGATTGACAGTTACCAGCTCTGGCGATAGAGTATCCACGTTAGTGCAAGCGGGTTTGATTGTTCAGTGAATTTTAAGGGGGAAAAAATATAGGGAACCGCTGGGCCGTAAATGTCGCTTAAGTGAATTATAATTGGATGAAAATTTATGAGTTTTGTTATTGCCATAAATTTGAAAGTGTCGGATAAATCGAATTTCATTCGATAAAACCATTCTGAGCGGAACTTTCGCTCTCATTGTTATTATTATTATTATTAACAAATGAAATAACGTAATTTTCCATAAAAAAAATAAAATACATTTTGTCGAAAAACTTTAAACGTTTATAAAAGAAAATTTGGGATTTTCAAGAATTTGTTCTTAACATATTGAACAACCAATTGAGGGAACGCGTACGTTTGACTTTGTATTAAATTTTTTTAAGATTTAAAATCAAAAATTATCTTTTTTTGTTTTATAGACATCCACAATACGTTTTTGAGAGTCGCTAAAAAGAGAGTCGGTTTTATCGTACAAAATTTATTATCGGAATATTAATGTGCAGACGATGTGAATAATAAAATGGTCACTATAATATAAGGCCGGAGGGAGGAGGAGCGATTTCTCCACCTCGCCGCTTTCCCTCGCCCTCCACCCGCCCGTCGCGAAGCGCCAAAACTCCACTTCCAATGCGGTCACGTTCAAAATGAAAATACATCCAAACCGTGGCGGTGGTCACCTTGTACACATATATCATACAAACATATACAATACGCGTATGAATACAATTCGCGTGTTTCCGGATCGGGGTCGTGGGCGCGCGCGGTGGGGGGATGGGGGTTTAGGTCGCGATCCCGAAGCCTGCCGGCGGCACTTCCGGAACGTTTCCGGCGTCGTAATTACACGACGGCGACGATAACAATATCGCGTTTAAACGGCCCCGCAGAATAATATTATTTCCCTCCCGGCCAATGGCGGCCCTGTGACGTGCGTGCACGGATGTCCACGTAAACGCGTGCGCGCGGCCGAGTTATCCTTCGCCGCCCGAATCCCTTTTAGCCGCGCGATCGTCCTGTGATTTTTGAAGGGACGGAAACGATTCCCGCGGGTGGTTCCCGGACCGCGTCCATTCGCCGTGACACCGGCTCGTAAGGGCCCGCGGGTCGATGGCGCAGTTTTTCCCGGCACCCGCCGCCCTCTGAAAACGGCCTGTTTATTAAAAATGAATAAAAAATTTCTCTTCGTTACACTCGATTCCTCCCCGCCGGACGGAAGCACACGATATTTTACCAGTGAGAGAACGCATGCGAGCTATTTACCGCTCGGAACGGTATTTTTCAAACCGTGTCGAATTATTACGCGTATGTAATTTTCCGAAGGACATGCGGACGAGCGATAAAAGGAAGGAAAATCAAATTCCATATTAGAAACACGTAAAACACGAGACGTTCCCCCGCGTATGGATCCATTCGCGTACTCACTGACAGAATCCGATTTGATTCCCGAGGACGGCAGATAAATGGCAACCACCGAATTTTTTTTTTTTTTGTTTTTTCTATCAATTTCAATATAACAAGTTTTCTACGTAGGTACACTTAAATGTTTCAATGGATTTCGAAATGAGACTTTTGACACGCCGTGATTTTCGCTATCCGTTATTCGATACTTCATGGTCACTTCATCTGACAATGAATCCCCGCGGCTTCCGTAGCCAAATACTTGCGCGAAACCGAAACTTGATTAAATTCACTATCGGCGTTTGTGTTTCGTAAAGAACGGGGTTTTTTTTCCGACCACGAACCGTCCGTAAATTTTCGATTTTATTGCACATTTTTTATTATTTCCACTATACACTTTTATATCTTACTCAGACATTCGAAATGTATTTTTTTCCCACCCTAACGATTCTCCTGAAGTCGATAAGATTCTGTATTCCGGACTCGAAAATCAATTTTTGTTTTTTTTTTTAATATTAATTATTTTCGAAAAATTGTTTATAGTCGTAACTTTGTCAGTCATAATCAGATTAACGGATATCACATTTACGAAAACGTGCGCGCACGAGGTTTACACAATAAATTACCAGTTCAATTACAATAATCTGTATTGTTGGCGTAGTATATCACTAATGATCAGGAAAACAAAATAAAAACAAAAAAAAAAACTCGTTTTACCAAATTTTTACGATTAATATTAAATTGTATAATAAGTTTTTTATTTAATATATATATAAATATAAATGCGTAATAAAATTAATATATGTATCACACAAGTATATTTTGATATTATTACAGGTTTACTGTTAATAACAGTATGCTCACATATTGAGCATAACAAAACTGTGAATGACTTGTAACGTGCATGAAAAAGGCGAGATATATATTTTATTTCGCACGTTGTTATTTGCGGGCCGCGCGCGTACATTTTTGCCGCAATCGAGCGCTAAATACATTCACTGTTTTTTTTTTTTCCTTTTTTATAGAAAGTTTATTATTATTATTATTTTTGTTTTCATCACGCTTAAGAAAACTACTTAGCAATGTCGTACATACATGAAATAAAGTGCCGAACACGTCAAGGATCACGTGAAGACAACTGCGAATACAAATATTCCGTTTGAATATATAACAATTTTTTTTTTTTAATATTCTTCACGAAATATATATATTTGACGGTTGGAAAATATATTGCTTTTTTCTCGAGTCTATTATTACACATGAGATTCTTCATTAATTTTTCTAATAATTATGTTTTTTTTAAATCATTGTCGAAAACAAATAATCATCGTGTACATAACATTGTATAAAAAAAAAAAGAAAATCGTACTATTGCAACTATATGTCTGTAATCAATTTTTAACTTTACGGACTTTTTTTATTTATTAACTCAATATTTAACAGACATACTTGTACGATATTATAATCGGACACGTAATTCGCCGGGCTTAAAATGTTAAAAAAAAAAAGTATTTCGGCGGATTTAAAGGGGCACGTCACAGCCGTATTTTTTTTTATCTCCTTCAATACCTTACAAAGCGAAATTACGGTACGCTGGTTTTAAATATTACGGTGCTTTTTATCGAATTCGACGAGAAAAACACTTTCGAGAATATCTCGCATAGCCATTTTGTAAAAAAAAAAATTGTATGTGATCAAAAACTGCACGTCTCTTAAAAAAAAAAAAAATGTCAATTCATTGTGAAATGCCTTTGAAAGTATTTTTCTCTTTGAATTTTATAATTTAAAATATTCCATATATTTTGTACACCTATTTTTAATAAAAAAAATTTTACATTTTATAATTTAATATTTTATTCGTTGATTTTGAACATAAAAAAAAAACACTTGCTTGTAACATTTGTTTTCGTTTAAAGTCACTTATAAATATTCATATACCGAGACACGTGTTGTATTAAATGATGTTTCGAGAGCAACGTTACTATTCTTTTTTCCTTAGTTGTGCAATTAGATTTGTATTACTAAATCGTAACAATTTCTATGCAAACAATTGCCAAACGGGTGTCAATGATTTCGACACGATCGATCCATATAATAAATACACAATTAATATAATCCGTTAAATCAGAACAAAACATTTTCATTTATTCCGAAATATTTTGTCCCGTCACCTTACGTGTGCTTGTACACAACAACGCATACACACGATAATCCAATGAGTACAGTGTGGTCTATGATAGAGTAATAAGCGATCAGTTTCACTAAAATATCAAATGAATAATATTGTAATCGACCGTTATGTGGATGTGAATCACGTAATACAGATTGTGTGTAGTTTTACGTAAAATGTTTTATATAAATTTTTTTCGTGGGAATAAGACGTAAGCACGAGAATGGCATTAAATCTTTAACCTCGGATCCTAAATACGTCCCAGGCCGTAGTAGTCGATCGATTCTTCAGTAGATCTACGTTTGAAGTAAAAGCGTCGGAAATACACTTTATGATAATTTTTTATCATTATTATAATGCGTGATAAGTTTTAGCGTTTATGCGCATTAAATCCGATATAAATACGCGTTGACGTTGGCCGTTTGCACGTATAGTGGATGAAAAAGAAAAAAAAGAGACAATTTCCATCGTCGTTCTACAAACACGCATTTACAATAATGTCTGCGCGCGAATGTAATTTCCAATTGTACGACGAACGACGATAATTCACACCATAATATCCTGCAGACTATATATATATATACACACCGAAATAATTGTAATGCGCAAAGCTCAGACGCAATAAATTTTAACTGGATATTTTACCGAAACCCTATTAATAAATATTATATTACGACGCGTCGTTTTGCCTCTGCAGAGCGGCACCAACCTGAATGGGAGGAAATTTTAACAGTTCGATTCCCGAACTCTGCTGCTGCTTCATATTATGAATACACCGACCCGTTGTTGTGTTAAATACAATCGTTCACGGTGACCACTTGTGAAATTTCGCAACAAACCGAGAAAGTAGTTTATTTTTATCATCAATAATAATAATAATAATAATATTATTATTGTTATTATTATTATTCACTCTCTTACTTATTTAACACAAAAAACAATGTTCTTAAAAACGGAAGAAAAAAAAGCTAAAAACGTTTTTCAATGTTAGTAATAAACATAGGTATAGGTGAAAATTTAGTATTTAAAAGATGAATTTATAATTATAATAATTTCGAAAAAATAATAATCTATAAACAACAAAAATGACATCGAAAACGATATATATATATATATACTCCAACGTAAAGAACTGTCCGAAATTTAATATTAATTAATATTTTAAAATTTACTCTTTTTGAAAGTACGTCCGTTTTGTAATATTTATGTTTTTTATACCTAATCTATTAATACTTAGATGTATAGATTATTATATAGATTATTCAACGTCTGTGGAAATTATACATTTTTCAAAACGACATCGATAAATAATATTCGTGTCATTGATTTAAAATAAATAAAACATTGCCGTAATTTATGTAGAATTTTTACAATACTTTGTAAAAAAGACAAAAAAAAAACGAATTATTACAAAATATTTTCACGTAGTTTAGAAAATGCTGTACGATTCGAAGTTAACATTTGGAATAATAATAATAATAATAATTTTTTTTTTTTTTTTTGTTTCATTTAATTGAGCATTAAAACCTTCGTGTAATTTAATATTATAAACTCTGCGACGTCGATTATAATATAACTTCGAAATTCACCGTTCATCCGTGAAACGTTATTAATTCGTTCAGTCGTGAGAAAATTGTCTAAATCTGGTGGTGTTTTGCACGCGAAACGTATTTGTTATTATACACACAAATCGAAACACGAGTATACTTATACGTCCTTTGAATAAAATCCGTTTATGGGAAATATGTCTTAAACGATACGAAGCCAAAAACATTGTAAACCGTCAAAAATAAACGTTCAAAATATATTATTTTCGTTTTTTCGTTGACATAAAATTGCGTTATTTTCGTTTTTTTCTTTCTTTTTTTTTTTTGTCTCTGAACAATTGCACAGGCGATCAGTGCTCAGTGGCGCAAACGGAGACGTTAAGAAGTTATAATCTGCTTAAAAAAAATTTTTAAACTCGTGTTATAGATATATTTATATAGCTACAAATGATAATACCTACAAGAATTTTCTACTACGCAATCCGGTTAGCAAATAGAAGATTATGTTTTTGTAAAACCCGCGCGCCCTCCAGCCAACCGGAAAAAATTCCGCGTACGCGCGTCACTGGCAGTGTTGATTTTATGGACTTGAAAGTTCCGGTGGCAAATCGCGTGTCTATTTGGTACGACTGAATTTCGATTTTACCAATATATAGTTACCCGGAGCTTGTAATTGCGAGGAAAGAAAATTTCGTGGACGTCGGACGGTATTTTCGTGTTATTATTTTTTTTTTTTTCTCAAAACGTAATTAAAACGCGTAGGAAATTCGTATTGTTGTTAACAATATTCGAAATAAAAACGCCATCGTCCGTCACAATTCTTTTTTTATCCCCTCGAATACAAGTCGATTTCCATACGACCGCTTTCAAAATGAACTCTGTAATAAACCCGTCTTTGGTAATTAACTCATCCACAGCATCTGGCGACATTATTTCTTTAAAACGTTGTTTCACAAACGCGGTGTGAAACAAAAAAAAATGATATTCAAAGGGGTAATTTAAATGCGTTACGGAAGCCAACTCTCGTGCACTGCAATGCGGCGGATACCATTGTAATACCGTATAGTCGTGCGTACACTGTAAGTAGAGGAAATAAATAAAATCAAAAGCGATTTTATGATGTTTTTATTTCATTTTGTTTGCGAACACTTTTTTCGTATAGTGCACGGACGATTTCGACACGTGTTGTCACGCGTTTGTTGAAGGAATTTTTCGATATTCCCATTGTGGACTTTCATTAAAACCGGATAATTGCGGGGTGAGAACGATTGGTAAAATTGTCAGCGTATTAAGTTTCGGAGGTCGAGTTTAGACAATCGTGTCTCTTCATATCTTGACGATTTGCAGGGGCGTACTTTCAATTTCTCTCTGGAGGGGAACGGGGTTTTAAATACGAAACGCGGACGTTTTTTGTCCCTGCATTATAAACGATTTTTTTTTTATATATAATACTCGGAATCAAAATATATTTTTTTTAAACAAATACATATGAGCATACAGATACGATATGAAAAACCGAACAGTAATAAATTACAACGATATTATTATATTTATTAGAATTTAGGAAACAAACGTTTAATAATAGAAACTTCGAACGTATATTTTTATTGCAGGGTTTCATTTCATGTTTTATTAAGTCGTTGCCGCCAATCGTGCGCGTACACTCTTATACAGCCAAACACCGTCCTCCCCGGTTAAAAATAATAACCAATTCTAAAATTAACGTTTTGTTCAATAAAAACGCTATAAATGTCGACTGTATCAAATACACATCCTGACGTAAAATCCTACAATTGAGTCATTTCGAATTCCCGTAGACGTTTACTACATATAATATTACGGTGTTTTGTGAAAACCTTCGTATCGTAAACATTTTTCCTTTTTCTTGTTTTATTGTCGGACACGGCGAAAAATGTGATTCGTTTTCGTGTGGCGTTAAACGTGTCAAATGAACAATAATGTTTTTTTAATCGAATATTATCGGCGCGGGGCCCTTGGAACGAACGAACCCCCCCCCCTTCTCACACCATACGCGTCTAATTGATTATTAAAAAAAAAAAAATCCGTTTTTTATCCGTTCAACCGGCTCGCGTCCATATTCAAAACGCTCGTTTCGTTTCGAAAGTTAAATATTTTACACTGCTGTTACCGTCGCTGGTGGTGGTGGTCGAAAATTCTCTCGAGAGCCGCCTCCGCCACTTTGTGACATTTACCCCCGGCCCCGATATATTAACGGCGCTCTCGCGTTTCCACCGTCGTACATATATATTATGTCGTCGCCCGCGTTTCTTTGTTTTTTCCACCGGCTCTCGTTCTCCACTGTCCGCGGAAACCAACATCGGCCGGTGTTTTACGATGCCGCCGGCGGGAAAAGGTCGAAAAATACCGTCGCGCCGTCGGTCGGACGGGAAAAACTCGTTTCGGCCGGGTCAAGCCGTAGATTTCCCATTTGCCCATATCGGCGGAGATAATTGTTTTTTTTCCCTACCCCCCCCCCCCCGTTTGACGGTGCGCCGAGCGAGAAATTTATAGGCGTGTGCGCGCTTGCCGTCGCGCAATAAGCAGAAGAGTACCGGAGGCGAAAATCCGACCGAAAAGAGAGAAAAAAAAAAGAAAAAAAAAGCTGAAGAAAAATAGTGTCCCGTTCACGTATTTCCCGTCCGTCGTCCCGTCGCGTACTACTTGCGGAAAAATAACAGGTGGACGACGATTGCGAAATATCATACCCGGAGATGTTGGCGAACAAACGACGTGTGACACCGAGAACACCAATGATCGTTCGTTATCGACTATATTGTAGTTTTTCTTTCCGCGAGTTTAATCAACGGGAATTCGCGTTCTGAACGCACGAGTTTTTCGCTGACACGCCAAATTACGATAATCGGAGTGCAGACGAGGCGAACGTCGCTCGGCCGGGACTTCAACACCCACCGCGGACCCAGGAGAACGTACGAACGCTTCGTACGATGAGACACAAATGGTGACTGTCGAGTGACGATTGGAATTCGAGAATCGTCTGGTTTCGATTCAGAAATCGAGCCACAGAAAGAAGCGTACACCAAGATGGTGTCAAAAAGAGACATTACGGTCGAACGGCAAGACGACAAGCGGAGAGTGTGTTGAACTTCTCGGTAACTCTCACTCTGGGTAACTTCTCCGTACTGATTTGATGTCGGTACGCGGCGGTTTTTTTTTTTTTTTTCATTTTCTAAAATAAAAACTCCACTTGACAGGACGTGATTTTGATCCGGTTTAAGACGTCTAAAGGACCGTGACAGCTGAGAAACTGAAGGGGATTCCGATCGAAGAAGCCCTTCCGCCGACACTGCTGCCACGGAGACCGAAAGGAATGCGTGCGCCGACGTTTATTCGCCCGAGGGGACCATTTCGACGGGCGCACCGTTGATTTATAAAATGTCGGGAAAAAAAAACGAAATCGGTCTTATTACTTTTGTGGCGTCACACCTCGCACGAACGGGTTGATTTTTTTTTTTTTTTATCACCAGCGTCTTCGTCCCAACGAAGATTATGCCGTCAGTCCGGTTTAATCATTCGTTAGTATTTTTTAGATAGATCGTTTCGGTCCTTATCCCTCGTCGCGCTTTACGTTTCCACGAGATCGCCTACAAGCCGAGACGATAATTTTTAAACGCATCAACGCGACAGGGAAATCGGCGTTTTATGGATTTACAACACAACGAGATATAGTCGGTAGATAGGACGCCTACGCGTTGCGACGACCACGCGAAACTCTCGGCTTGTGTATGCCCGTGTTCGATGATTTCTATCACGGCAGTTGAACGTAAAACCGACACTGGCACGTCGGATCCGCGCGTGTCACTCGGTCCACTGGGTTACTGGCGTAGGATACATGTAACACGTTATTCATACGATCAGAGTCATAAAATACCGCAAACCTGCGCATATTATTACAGTTTTTCTTTTTTTTTTCTCTAACGCTATACCGGTCGATTTTCAGAGAAAACGTTGTATCCGCACGCGCGCACTCGTTGCGAAAAGACGACAATAATTTTCTCGAACTTCGCCCGTTCGTATTCGCCAATTGACAAAGTCATATTTATCGCAGTGGCGCCTTCGCATAACCGATAAGACCTCGTTCTCTGGGAACGAGCGGCAGCGACTGCGTTCGTCCCCGTCTCGTTACAATATTTATAACGTCAGTTGTTCAAAAGAGTCTAATCAAAAAAACATTTTCCCGCGTGTCGGAGTGTATGTATTTGTAAACCGCAATGGTAACCAGTACACACAATCGTACGCTTTCGGAATATGAAAAACCGCGGCGGACGATAAAACATTTATGGGCGACGTGTTTTATTTATTTATTTTTTTTTTTTGTTAGATTTATTTTCGTTCGAAACTTTATATACCTCTTATACTCTTATCGGTGGTCCGAAATGTATAAGATGACTCCGTGTTGACCACAAACTCGTACGTAGACGATGTGCGTGTGTGTGTGTATACACAGAATATATGATTTCGTAGTACCAATACGTGTCTGATATAAACTGAAAAACACGATTTAAAGACGTGTATAGAAATATGAGAAGTAGATTTTTTTATTTTTTTATATTTTTTTTTGGTGGGGGGGGGGAAGGAAAGAGGCATATCCAATTTTTATTAAATGTATACGGTTATTTGACTGTTGATTTCAATAACCGTAATACGAAAACGCCTCGGCCAAACATTTCGTGTAAATCATTCTCCATTCGTCTATCGGCGGTTATCGCAAATTACGTTATTTCTAAGCTGCGTATTACGTAAGCGTTGAAACAACGAAAACATATTGTATATATATATATATATATATATAATTAGTTTTCAAATCTGCATTTTGTACGGTCGGTCTGTGAGAACGTTGCGGAACTCCTGGAATCATATTTTCCATCGTATTTTACCACCAGTCGAGACAATGACGATTTATTGAATCGGCGTGGGCGACGGTGTTGTAAATATTATGACGAACTAGTTTTGCGTGAAACGTCCTGTTTAAAAGTAAAACTTTAATTTCTTTCTATCGAATTCCATAATATCGGTACCGTACATGCGCACTTTTTACGCGATACGAAATTACAACGATTGAATTGTTCAGAGAAAAGTATACGCGTAGAATAACGCTGTATAATAACAAACGTTTTATATATATAAAAAAAAAAATACATTTTTTCTCCGTATTATACGAATTATTTTATGTGGTCTACACTTCACTCTTCTCTGTGTCCTCTATACGCGTTGTCAACGTCATCGGCGTTTCCCCGATAACAGGGGAAAAAATTAAAATGCAAATTCATATTTCTATATGTAAATATAGTTTACTATAAATTATGGTAATATTTTATCACTGCGACTGCGTTGTACAGTACCGCATTGCGCGTTACACAAATCTCTGATAATATTGTACATTTTCCTCGGAACGCATTTTTATTGTAAATCTAAAATTTAATTAGATTTATTATTATTATTATTATTATTATTATTGTTATTATTATTGATTGTGGTCTAATATATTATACATCGCAACGTCTGCCGCACTGACACGATACCTATACTAGCTCCACTTTTTCATTTTGTTTTTTCGTTCAATGTTCAATATTAATAACTCTATTCATCTAATATATTGTGCTTTGATAACACGTATATTTCGTTTATTTATACTTATAATAATTTATTTATATTTATAATATGATATGTATATTAAACCAATGGAGTAGGACGAAAGCGGAAAATCATTATTGAATTACTGAATTAATCTGCACGAATGTGTGGGACTTGTGTGCAAAGAAAAATGTATTCCCACAATAGTTTTCATTTTTTCCCCCCCGCAAAATCGAATAACGTTTTATATTTAAATATGTTTACAGTGCCTCCGGACCGATTGAGCGTGTTGAACGAAAAAGGCGATCACATACCGCACTACATACTGGGACCGTACAAAGAAGGCGTGACGGTCGACATCACGTGTATTGCGAGTGGAGGTAAATTATTATTATTATTATTATTTTTATTATTATTATTATTATTATTATTATTATAATGCCAATGATTTTTAATTGAATATTGTGATCATTCCGCGAACGATTAACAAAGTGAACTGTAACTTGCGAACGATAAAATTATGTCGATATAGACGTTGGCGAGTGTAATATTATTTTAAACATTTCATCAAATAATAATAACAATAGTACGCTTTGAAGCAGGCACGTAATCAGAGGAGGAGACCCATAAAAAAAAAATCATCGGCCCTTGGCTGGTACCACCGGAAAATCTTTTAACAAAATTTGCATCAAAAATCGTCCGCAATTGCGCAATCGCGGAGACTTTTTTTTTTAGCTCATAAATAATATTCAACACTTTAATAAAATATTATTACTTGTTCAAATAAATGCGTCATTATTATTTACTGTCATTTATTAATTAGGCATTACCCGATTATGATTATTTATTTATTATTATTACTTGTAATTATTTATTTTACCCGACGAAAATATATAAGAGCGGTACAAAAAAAAAATCGGAAAATAAAAGAAATAGAGAGAATTATTAAAATGTGCCAATCACAGAGATCAGCAAAAAATTTTATAACTTAAAAAATATTAAATTAAAATTTTTAAACAAGCAGTGAATTGCCCGCGTATTCGTTATTTCCAAGCGGCTTATTTCCTGCACTTTTATTCTAAATTATGATGTACCTTGGAATTTGTTACGGCGGTTTGTAATTTACTCAAATCATAAGAAGCACTGGAACATATATATATAGCAAAACAATTTAAAACAAATACTTGAGATATTTTTCCCAAGAAAGACCCAACCCCTTGACTGAGGAGCATCTCTAGTTAGTTGTTTAGTGGCTGAGGCCGTTGGGGACCAGAAATGTATATTGAAAAAATCCTGGTTACGTGCTTACTTTGTAGTCTGTTTAATTTATCATGTACAATATGACGTCGCATCATATTATAATGTGTACATAATAATTATAATAATAATAATAATAATAATAAAACGACTTTCGTTCTTTATTTGCTTATCCATTTTTGTTCGCGATATAATCAAAGACGTACACATTAAAAACTAGTTATAAAGTTGAATTCAAGTTAATTTTAATTGAGTTACTTAACGAGTTATTTTTTGCCTCTTCGTACTGACTTTCAACGTGACGCGAGATAATTTTATTCTAAAACTATACGCAGTTATTATTCGGCTTATTGAACGTTGTTACTTGCGCATTAAGAGTTAATTTTGTGCGCAATCAATACGACATCAAAACAGCACCGGCGACAACGGTTAATTATTATGAAAATAAAGGCTCTTAAACCATTAATCTAGTCAATAGTTGATCAGCAATAAGAGGACGGGCGACTACACAAATAATTTAGAGAAAATTCGAACCTTTCGTTCATTAACGGGCTAAAAATAAGGGGAAAATGAGTAAAAATACTAACCGATTTTTAACCAAGTCGGGTTAACATTTTCCTTTCGAATTTTTTTTCTTTTTACAATAAGTACAGTTTATCGCGAATTTAGAAAAAAAAATGTCAATAGTACAATTCATTATGTTACAGTATAGAGTTTTAGCAATTCGAATGAAATTCATTATATTGAAATCGAAACCGACAATATAAATTTTTTTTTATAAAACACCATTAATAACAATAATAATAATAATAATAATAATAATAATAATATAAGTAAACGTATTTCTGCACATAACAATGACGAATAGAACATGTATTTGGCAATTGACATATATATGTATATTAGAAGATAATTTGTAAATATCCATCAGTTAAAGTCAGGTATGAATTGCTTAAAATTGTTAATAAATTGATATAATTTTCTAAAGGATATTCAGCAGTGATTTCTTATATTAAAACGTATATTTAATACATCGTGATGAATACAGTAAATAACGTGATATAAATAGCGTTTAAATATTAAAATGTATAAAACGAGAAGACTTAACAACAAATAATTGCATATACAGATCAATAGAAAATGATTCCACTGTTTATATGGCAAGGGCTATATTATAATGTATGAAAGACGTAAAAGTTTTGTAAGACTTTTCTTCGTTAATCTCCCTTGAATGCGTTTCAGCGATGCGATAGGAGAATATTACACAGCTTTATTGTGTAGAATAAATTCAATACGGTTTACGGGTGAAGAATATTTATTATTGCGATTCCAACCGTATAAATATATTATTGGTAAATTTGATATTTTATAATATTCACCAGATAATTTACTATAATATTATAGGAGTATTTCTATAATAATAAAATTAACAATTCGTATTCATAATTAGTATACGTATTTGATCGTGTGACATATTGCGAGCGAGGCGTGTATAAAGTTTATTAATATAATTTCATTAATTTCGTGTGTTTATAAATATTATATATATTTTTTTTTATGGTTTTTATTTTCCTTACAATTTCTGTACAATGCGAATCAAAACAATGGATTTAATCGAACAATAATGTATTATGAAAACTATAAAACGTTAAATAATAGTAATAATAATAATAATAACACACAAAATCCCGTTGTTTAAACTTTCAGTATTTAAAGATTATACTCGTATACATATAGTTTCGTAATTCGAATGTTTTTAATGATTTGCTCCGTGCGATTTGGCACAAAAAGCGGTTTAGTGCAAACATTTGTTGGCAAAATTTCGTGTTTCCTATTTCCTTATTTTATGATATCACTATTTTTCGACAGCCGGTATGTGTACCACGCATTTCGCGTTCGTTTCGTTCTCGTCGTAATTTCTAATATTATATTCGTCCTAATGTAATTGGCTTTTTACTCGGACGATTTTACAAAGAAAATTTACGTCATCGATGAAATACGCTTACTGGTGTGTATTATACAACCGTTTATTATATTACGAGACAAGCCGATTTCACATGTTATTATTATTATTAATTTTTTTTTACCGCGTTAATTATTATTGAAAATTTAAACGAATTAATATATATAACGCGGTGTTTCTAAAAAAAAAAAAAAATGTATATATATATATATATATCAATTCGATTCCACTTTTAATACGTTTTACATATCGACGTATCGTCGATCAGGTGAAACGTTCCTGTTGCAACATAATACGGACGAGATAAACGAATTTATTTTATAAACAATCTGTAGGTAATATATATATATAGTCATTCCACTAGCTCTCCCATTTATCAGTTTCAAATCGAATTGTAACAGACTCAATATAAATCTTTCTCAATTCAATAATCTTAACGATTTTTACGTGTGTACTACTTGACTTTACATCGCTGCGCACTACTTAACTAATTATTATGTATGGGTAAAAATCATTTTGTATTTTGTGTACTTCGTACGTTTGTCACGTACATTTTACGTGCAAAATTTATCATAAATGAATAACCGATTGATTTTTTTTTTATCATATTCCTTACAAAATAAAATATTTATACCGCCTCTTTTTATACTGTGTTAAATGACAAACATTGTATGTTTAACATTAGTAAAATAAATTCGATTATCGAATTTTTCTTTTTTTTCCCCACATAGTATTTTTCATAAAACAAATTGCCATCGAACGATCCCACGTATTAAATGTAACAAATAGCTTCAACAAAATCATTATAAATTTAATAATCATAACATCTATTAAACTATTTTAAAACCAAAAAAAAAATCGTAATTGTTAATAGTTATTCCATAACTGCAATGAGTAGAGTTGAATTTTCAATACCGTTTTACTTTTTATCATAATTAGGTTTTCGTGAACTATATTACATTTATATACGTTAAAAAATTTATTTTTATATAATTTTCTTTGCAATCGGCCTAAACTTGGTGATCGTCGTTTTTTATATAAACTTTTTTTCTATTATTATTATTATTATTGACGCTTTTATCGTCTGTATAGTATTGACTATGTTGAAACTATATACTACAATGAAAAATATACGAGCATATTTTTCTAATACAAATAAATCTTTAATGGTCGTTAGAATTTTATTCGTTATGTACACATCAATTCGTGTTGGTTTAATTGCTTTTATCGGCAAATTATTTTGTACACAAGACGAATTTTAGCGCAAACTAATTATTAAAACTCTCAGGAATTTTAATAATTTGAATATTTAATATGTTTTTACGTCGTTTACGAGGGTCGAAAAGAATTCAAACAAATAAAAAAAAAACCGATTTCGAATAAACGTAAAAACGTTTTTATATTAATATATATATACGAGAGTAATTATAATCTAAATGGAGTTGGAATAATTTTTAAAAAAAATCGCCTACACGGCCAATTAATATAATACACTGTAGCTAATTATCGTGTGCACAATTATATTTACAATAATAATAATAATAATAATGAAAAAACTCTCTTTCCAACCATTCGCCGTCGTACCGTCGATCGTTTTTTGAAACTCACATAATATAGCAAAAAACTGTTTTAATTAAATTTACACGAACGACATTATTATTATTATTATTATTATTATTATTATTATTATTATTATTATTATTATTATTAATAAGTAATATAAGTAAAACAGTTTCTGCGAGTGTCACGACGGACCGCACACACATCGTGCTCGTACGAGCGTCTATTGTAGGTACACGTTGTTTTTACACAGTAATAATAATATCGAAAATCTATTATTTGCTTCACTCTTGAAATTCACAAAAATATCATTCCGCTCGACTTATTCACAGTCTATTTGGCTACGCACAAACATAATACGTGAAGTTTTCAAAGTTTACCGCTCGTACAACAACAACAACACTTCTACAAATGGTAATATGCATTAACGCTTATTATATATATATATACCGAACACCGAGTTAACACGGATTTCTAAATAACTTAACGAGTGCCGGAAATAAAATTAAAATTTCATACGAAATCGACGCTCCGTACGTATTATGTTATTATAATGTACGCGTTCAAGTCTCAGTGTCAATACATATATGTTTAAAATGTTTATTGATATGAAACGCGAAGCTTTTAATTATTTTAAATTAATAACACGCGTTATGTGGTAACCATTAATCCACTATTTACTAAATTCAAGCGAAATGAAACTTTAAAATTTCGTCCTCCCCCCCACGCAATTGTGTAACATTAACTAATAACAACAATATAGAGGAAAGAAAAAAATCGAATAAAATGTGTACGGCGGAATATCTCGTTGGAAATATAAACAATTTTTATAATTTCAATCGTTTTTTTTCTTAAAAAAAAAAATATATATATATATAAAACGTTGTAATAATATTGTCTCGCATTTAATCCGATAGGAAATTGGGTGGTTTTTTAATAATAATAATTTCTAAAAATTCATTATTTTACGAAAAACGTCCAATTTTACTGGCAATAAATATTCATAAAATTATAATATTATATACGCACCTAACTTGATTTATATACATTTTCCACGTATATTTTTATTGAATCACAATGAAAAAAAAAATTTTTTTTTTTTTATTTTACCGCAGGCAAATTATTAAAACAATATCGCGCGCGATTCTATTATGAGCTCAAATTTCAATTTCATCAAGCTCATTGAATATATAAATATAAATATAATTTCTACACGCCCATTATAAATATTATTATTATTCGCGGGAAAAAAAACTGCGTAAACAACTTTTTTATATATATATAAATTCACGCCCGAGGCCCAAACCAACGATCGAGGAATATTATATTTTTAACATTTTGTATTTATAAAATCAAAAAAAACAAAAACAATATACTCGTCTGATCTTTATGGATTTCGGTTATTGTAAAAAAACATTACTTTTAAATACCCATTCGATAACTTCTGTTTCGGTAGATTCGTAATCAGAACGTTTAGATAATATTTGCGCGTATTTCGTTTATAATATAATATAATATAATGTATTAATTATTTTTCTCCGATTGTTCGCTAATTATATGCGTACACCGTGCACGTGGTGGTTGTTCGTCAATATTAATTTTTGTATTATTACATCGTAAAAACAGAGTGAGTTATTAAACAAAACAACAACAAAAAAAGTGGCACGTTTCGATCGATTGATAATCATCGTACCGGGCGGCTCTGGACTGATTTTTTTTTTGTACTTAAACATTACAGCGAGACAGTTATTGATATTTTAAAGATAAACAAGAAAGAAAAAAACAAATTTTTTTCAAATAAAACTAACAAATTAATAATTACCTACGTGAATATGATGTTAAATCAAAGTTAAATTATGAAGCCAGAGTTGTGGATGAAATTAATGATTAGGAAAATAACCTTAGGGGGGGGCGAGAGTTCAGAAGGAGATATGAGTCTGGAGAAGGATAACCAAGAGAGTATGAATGAGAAAAAAAATGGAGTGTGTCATGTAGAGGAGAGAGGAACAGTTGAATAGAATATGATTGTAGTCACAGAATACCTCTTACTAGTGTAGGGGGCACAAAGAAGACGATTTTGAAGAAAGACTGTAGGAGTGATGGGAGAGCAAGTTGTGAACGTAAGCGAGAATAAGAATTGATAAACCGTTTGGAAATGTGAAGAACTAGAAACTATGAAAAATTTTTCCCATTTAATTTCTTAAACGTTATTGAGTAGTTGTATCATAAAAAAAAAAAAAAAAAACGCTAAGGCACAGATAATATTCTTCTCGAATTAATTTTATTAAAAATCTAGAAATCCTAGTGTAAGTGAGTAGAACGCGAGTAACCTCGTTCCCCGAAATTTTAATATAAATTACTTGTAGTAAAAAATGATATACAGGACTATTTTTTTAATGATTTTTAAAATACGTTTAAAAAAAATTTTAATTTTGATTTTTCTTAAAAAACATCTTATTCGAAAACCCCTCAAAAAGCATCCATTTAAAAATTTAGATAATACAGAGCACGAGTTTTGACCACCATGAGCGACTACCAAAAAAGAAAAAAAAACAAAAAACGATAAAATGTCAATAAATCATGCGCGCGAATAATTCTTAAAAGTATACATGATTTTTATATGTGAATAAAACTAAAACAAACCCTCACCGAGCTGCATATCGTAACATTTATAATTTATTATGATGAAGTCGTTCGCGATGACGGCGAAAGATTTGCGAATAACATAATAATTTATATATTGTTCACACAAATCATTCGCAGCGATCTCGTCTAATCGGAGACATTTTTTTTTTCCACAAAAATACACTTTCGGAAAGTCAAATTCTACATTTGCACTGTACGTAGTGAACGATTTATATATGTGTGTGTACAATTCGTACTTTTATTACGTATAACGGTTTTTTTATTAAAACCTTAGAAAGACAATACGATACGATTCGCGTTTTATTTAAATGACGTGTATTGTTTTTTTTTTTTGACATTCGGTTTTTTTAGAAAAATATTTATTATTATTTTTAAAGTCCCGGATGTTAAGTAACGTAGAAATCATGTACGGCATTAATATGTAGTTTCCGCATCGAATTGATATTTATGCTCAAAAACCTGGAGCTCCAGCACCATCGATCGCACGTCTATAGTTGTTGTGCCTACGGAGTTACACTTCTCCCTGGAAGTATCGACCTGCACGGAGGAGTCGTCGTATTCCAACGAAATAGCGTACGCACACACGCGTATATTACAATATTATATTAAAATAAAGTGACTTTAATATGTTGGGGAACAATTAAGAGCGGCGCGGCCGTTGCCACGGAAACAACACGCGTGGCGCCGTTCTCATTAGAACTAATCGAATAATAGAATATTAACATAATATGACTACTACTCACACATATCGGCTCGTAACGTATTATTGTTATTGTTATTATTATTATTATTATTATTATTATTTTGTTGTTGTTTGGAAAATGATTGCTGGAAGTCTGAGCACGTCGACGTGGGCCGCCTCCGTTGCTGCTGCGCCCCGTGTGAATATCGTTAAAGAGAGAAAATATATCATGTAATTCGTCGCTACCCATATCCCGTCGAAACAATATATTATTAATATTATGTACACATGGTTCGCGCGAATAAATTCGATTGTGTATACGTACGTGTATGCGTTGTAATATGACACGTACGACAGAACCGTAAACGCATCTGTAAAGAATACTTTTTGATTTCGTATTCGAAACGGTGGGTAAAAAGAAGTATTCGCGTAAATACATTCGAACACTTAACAGGCGTTACGGTCATTTTTACTAGTTTATTTGACAGTCAGTCGTCGCGTCTACGGTGCGCGAAAACGATGACGCAACTCGAAAACAATTACCGTTTTCGAGATTATTATGGAAATTTACAGCCGAAACATTCTTACGCGCAATAACGACATTTTTAATAATTCTAAAAATAACCGCAAGATATGCCCTTATAGCGTATGATCGCTAGTCTCTGTTATCATGAAGAGTGATTCAACGCATTCCAGTATAGTGGCCTGACAGTCAAAACCATATAACACCGTCGGTTTTCGGCTATAAAACTACTCAAATCAAAACGTGCCATTTGATGTATTGAAAATAATATTGAAAACGTTATTTGCCCCGCCGACGTTCAGTCAAAAGTCGAATTAAATATCAAGACGGTGTAAGATTATTATATATATATATATATACTCGAATAATATAATGTATATATTTTACATTTTCACGTAATTTTTTGTTAATTTTTATTCATTCGACCCGCTGGTCGAGATGAATCAGAGATTTCGAATAAAACACTTTTTTCTATTTACGTACTATAAAAAAACAATGTTCAAGAAGACGACCGCCAGAAGTTTTCGTACATCTATTTGTGTGGCCGCGTGGTCAGTTATTTTGGATTTCCATATGTCGGACGGTCTAATGCGTCTAACGATACATTTCTACAAGAAAACAGCGTTTTATTTTTCTTTTTTCCCCCATCCATTTTAACAATACTTTCTACGTCATATTACGCGGTACAGAATGTAGAGCGCGCCTACGAGCGAACGTAAATTCGAATATTATTTCGTATGACGATAAAAAGGAAAAATAATAATATAATATACGAATTCGCAAAGTTCGCGACCGGCGTTATATGCGCGCAAATTTCTTCTTTTTGACCTCTTATAGTACATTAACTGTATAAATAAATTATACGGATTGGTATTTTTTTTTCACGCGCCAGTCTAAATGTCAGAGAAATAGAAATAATTTTCTTTACGTTCTATTTATTAGAAAATTTTTCGCGCGTTTATGTTTTCTCGTGATTTGAAAAAATGACGTTTTCTCTCTTTTTACTACCGTCTCGTAGTTTTTCGGTAAAACTACAGAAAAAAAAAACCCCCCCGTTTGCTTTACTTCGAATTTGACCACTCGCGGAGACGCTTTATTTTTACTCCCGGCAGTTAAACGTCCCTTCTGATCAAGTTACGACCGCCATCAAATGCATACATTTTATCATTGTAATAAAAAAAAATAAATATTATATTACCGAGTATTTCCGTTGCCGCCGAACTGCGCGTCAAAACGACTCGTATCTGACGTATAATGATGTCCTAAAGGGATGATTTTTTTTTTTTATATCGAATAGAAAACACCGAAACGAAACGCGTTTGAAATTACGACAGGGGAGGGCAAATTGGGCGGCTAATAGTCGTATTGCATTTGCCAATACTTACACTGAAGTTCATGTTATACACATCAATGACTTTATCGGACTTATCCGCGTCGTCCACCTCGTACCGTCGTCGCCGGAAAAACGGTTTTCGTTTCTCTTGACATTTAACACGACGTAATGATGAAACAGTCGTGTAGTTGTTAGTACACTTTGGGGAGAGGGTGAGTGGGAAATTTACCTAAGCGTAAGAAAAACTTCGGGAAAATTCCCGAGGAAATACAGTCTGATTGATTATTGCGTTGTAATAATGTCTATGAGACAAACCGTAATGATTTCCCGATGGAACGAAAATAGTGAAATTTATGAGAAATTCCCGGTGGCGATGATTAATCGCTACGGTTTACAATATTATTGGAGAACGACAATTTTTATTATACGATTACTTGAACAACACACACGCCCGAGTGATCAGTCCGAATTTGACGTTCGCGCACTTAATCCTTTTACTAAACGCCAAAAGAAATGTCTGATAAACCTACGAAAATGCCCTTAAAAAAAAAATTAATTTAAAAAAGTACTCTTATAATCGTTCGAATTACATGAATTTTAATTTTTTTTTTTTTTTTTTAGTAGTAGTAGTTACGAGTGAACTCGTAATTTTTTTTTTATTGATTATTGAAAAATAGTTTATAATGTCGAAAAACGCACTAAAACAATAACAAAAAAAAACAAAAATTAGTAATTCAGATTCTTACGGTATCGTTACAAACGTTTTTACCGAAGAAAACACCGCCTGAGGCGCTCTGAACAAAAAATGCAAAAGTCGTCCGGGGACCTTAAATAATATAATCACCGCGAATACGATTCGTCGTAGTTTTTGCGGGTGCGTCAGAGTGACGTTGGAAATTTCGTACGGAAGATGAAACAGAACACAGTAAAACGATTGTGACGCGGACAATATACGGAAAAGACGCTCTTGATGCTATAATAGCCGAAAGGCCGAAGGTATTTGAGAACTCCTTTTATACGTCCCCGCAATTATTATTATTATTATTATTATTGGCGTCGTATACTCGGCAAGTTAGGAGAGTATACTTAATATTTCGCTTTTGTGGATACGAATAATCGTTCTCGAAATACTTTTTATCGTGCTCCTTGCATTGTGCCCATTCGGCAATAAATTATTATTATTATTAAAATAAACGCGCGAGCAAGTCGTACTCGATACATGGGTCGGTGGCGATAGTCACGGACGCATTATTATTAAACCGCATTCATATGGTTACAACCATCTTTATACCAGTTACCTCGTTTAACCGTTTACTCGAGTAACCAGTTTACTCGGTTATTGGTATAAAAGGTATTTATAATTTCGCGCCGAAACAGATCGTTTTGAAATGGTCAATTTTCAAAAAAAAAAAATGACAAAAGAATCAAAGTTAAAAATATTATTAAATTTTATTATAATATTATTAATATTATTATTAAATATTATATTCTCACCCCGAAGCCATTCTATACACAAGTGGAGAAAAATACGTTTGAAAATTGTTGAAAGATTATATATAATAGTTTTTTTTATTTTTTGTTATTTTGATTATTGAAAAGACATAAACGGACTTGTCGTTAAATCAAATTTTTTTTTTTGTAAATATTTGCACGGTTCATTATAACATGTACGATATTTAAATGATATACGAAATACATTACACAGCAAATTACTATTTTTCGTATTCGAAATATACAAATAGGAAGAAGTAATTCGTAATAATTAAAATTTTTTTGTTTTTATCATTTGCTCGTGTAACTCTGTGGTTCAATTATTATTATTATACGACCATTTCAGAACAGTCACACGGCATGTCGGAATTTTTTTTTTTTTTTTTTTTGTCTCCTTGTTGATTCATAATAATTAATATTCATTTTTCATCTCGTCGCGTGTATCATTACACGTGTATTATTATAATTTTAATTGGTTCGGTGATATAATATAAACGGTACGCGGCACAGCGCTTTTTTGCTCCTGTTGTGTTGTTCGCAGAAATATAAATAATAATAACAATTATATCGCGTAATAAACGGTGTCGCGGTACTTTCATTCCGGAATTAAACGCAAATATACGCAAATTTTTTTCCGGTTCTCGGCGTGCATTTAAATGACTCGTATCGTGTGACCTACTGGCGCTGGTACTCCGCGCATATTATCCAACGAAATACGCGTTATTAACACTACAGTGTGCTATTCGACAGATAAATAGTTTTCTTCTTCTTTTCGCGGCCATCATAGTTTTATTTATGCCTGAGAAAATCGAGTTCTACTGCGGCGAACAGAAATACGAGTTATTTTATTTTACGTTTCGACATGTCGGCCGTGTTTGACGTAGTCAGTTATCACGTGTGATAGTAAAGTTTTGCGAAACCCGAGGCGGCGGTGGTTCCTCATATGAATACAAAATAGTATCGTCGCGCGTATCGCACTTATAATACATATATGTGTATTAAACGCGTGTCACCATTCAAAAAATCATTATGTGCAAAGTGTATAACTGAACGCTTAAAATGTATTTAATTACGTTATGATGTCAATATAATGGTGAATCATCGAAATGTATCACATCGCGTGGTAACAATAGACTTTTCTCTGCGTTTATGTTCCGAACAGTCCTTGTAGCAGCCATTCTTGCACTGCCTATAGAGCATTCGCGTTGGCAATTATTTCTTCTTCTTCCGTGTCGTGGTCTTCAAATTTTCGCTCGGAGCAATCGCGTGGCCTATATGTCTACGGTTATACACATTGTACAATCCGTCCATTTTTGTTTTTCTTTCGATGAGACATGAAAGCGACGGATATTCGATGTCCTGTCTGTCTATACTTTTGCACGTCGGCACAAATCATATACGATTTATACTATATACATATAAGACAGGTGGAATATTTTTGAAAACCACGTCGAGAGTTCCGCGAGTCGTCGCACGTACCAAAATATTGTCCCTCGAGACACCCGCGCGCTATAATAATATATTAGGTACGCTATCGTATCGTATAATATATTATTGTAATTGTATATAGACGTGAGCGCGTTACTTACAGTATGTCAAATAATTTTTTTTTTCTTCTCTACCATTCGTAAAATCGAATAACCACCACTTTCTCTCGCATCGCGCGGTCCTCCATATTGTTTTCGATATTATTTCATAATATTCAAATCGCGTCGTACGCGAGTGTAATACAAAAACTTCCGTTTTATCGTATTCGCAAACGTCGCTCTGAGCAAGCTGCATTTGCTCTAGATGTTCACTGCAGCGCAGAGTCGTATGTAATAGACGAATCGATAGGCGGAGGGGAGGAGGCAATTGCTCGCTGGCAACAGATATTTAAACAACGGGGCTGTTTTCACTTTTTCACCATCTCTTTTTTCACAATTTTAAATATCTCATACCGATAGTTTCAACATAGATGGACAATCGAGTTTCCATTAACGTCGATCATTATTTTTGAAAATTCCAATAGTGAGGAGAACACATTAGCGGTATTCCTAACGCATTCAGACCATTCGCGCCAAAAGTTTGGAATATAATACAAATACACGGAATAAAATACCGCGTTTTCATCTATAGGCATTCAAAAAAAAAAAAAAAAGAATCGCAAACTAATTATAAGTAACATTTTAATAAAAATACATTTCTTACCATTCAACTTTTGTTTTATATTTAAAGTAGCGTAAATTTTTCGTTGCCCGTAGGCCGTAGGGCAACGACATTTTTGGTAATTTTTAACCCGTTTAACATTTACGTACATTTTCGGTGTGGTAAATTTTTATATTCATATTTGTAAGTGATTTTAATTTTTTATTTCAAAACAATGTCTCGTCCGAAACGCGGGAAATTATACGTGTATAATTTCGTATGTGTAAATAAAATCTACGAAAATCACAAAATTATTTTTCGTCTTGGTTGGTCTAAATTTTTTTATCTCGAAAATTCCAAAAAAAAAGTTTTAAACACAAAAAAAAAAATCAACGTTGTTCTGAATTCAATACAATATTTACTCGAAATCTTAAATCATTCAGTGTTTGTTTTTGAAATTCACTTGACGACGATTTGGAAATATATTATGTTGATTTGGGTCGCGAGAGCATTTGTTATAGTATTAAAAGTTTGATCGGAAAACCGTTTTGTATTTCGCGTATTTATATGTACTATATACGCTTTTAAAATTATTTTATTCAAATTTACGTTGTTGACACGGAGAACGAATTTCTGCTACTATACATATATAATAATACGTCAGAGTGTTTGACGAAAATTACGATTTAACGCGTTTTTATTTTTTTTTTTTTTTTTTTTTGTGATTTACTGGAGCAAGAAAATCCCTATTTATTATTATATTTTATTCGAACATTTATATGAGTTTCGACTTGGCGGGAATGGAGAATATTATATATTTTTCACGTTCCACCGCGCGTTATAAATAACTGTTTAACGCGTGAGATCATAAATTATTATCGTATATCAAATGCCAGCTACTCGAACGATTTTATTACGAAATTTGAAAAGACGTTTGAAATGTATACCGGCCGCAGCCCCGCTGCTACTTATTTGAATGATTATTATTTATGTCGTTTTCTAAACTCATTCAGACTCATGTGCGAACCGAATAATTCATTTTTTATACCAGCTACGTACTACGCTATGTATATACGTGAGTAATAATAATAATAATAATAATAATAATAATAATAATGTCAGTAGAAAACTCGCAATGGCTAGTTAATTTGTTATTATTGTATAAACGACGTACCGATACGGACACCGAATTATATTATATTTCTACAAATAAAGCCCGTCGGAACTTGGAGAATTATTTCCTTCGGCGAATACATAGGCAAGTTATTACAATTATTTATCGGATAAATTGACGAGAAAATAAATCTGGTCCACTAGCCGTTCGCTAAAAACGTTTTGAACGATTGATGTGTACGGATAAACCTATACGAAAATCGTCGCGAGGAATAATTTCAACGTTTCTGATATTAAGAGTAAGTGTCTGGCGCAAACTATTTCGTTGTAACAACGTTCACCATCACCAACTTAAAAAAAAACCGCCAGTGGGGCTTAGTCGGGATTTAATCACGGAAAAGACTATGTTTTATACCGAGTGGTGGTTTTTTTTTTTTAGACAAGTTGTTAGAAATCCTAAAAAATTAAATACATTAAACACGACGAAACTCGAATTCACGTCAAGTCAATAACTGATGAATACATTATGTTAATAACGGTCTCAGAATACGATCGCCGAGACAATTCGGAGTAACTATAACAAATTTAATATCTATTGAAAAAAAAAAAAAATTATAAAGAATCGATATAAAAAAAAAAATCATTCGAAAATAAAACACGATTCTTTACTGGGTGGGGGTCTATAGAGCTCCTTTGGTCGATGAATTTCAGGAATCGTTCTCGTATACCGTGTTAGAAAAAAAACCGATAAATCTTTTCGTAATTCCAAATACTTGACGTTTACGTTATGCGCACGAAATTTAGAAACCCGTAGAAAATAATAGAGAAAAATAATTTACAAGAACTCGAGAATTTCTTTCAAAATTTAGAATAAGCCGTATTTTCCTCCACCACCCACCCCGTCAATTGCCCGTAGGTCATCAAATATTTTCCCCGTCCTCTTATTAATGTTTTCTACACGAAAAAAATTAATTAATTTTGTCGAAACGTTGCCCGGCATAATATACGACGTCGGGCGACGATGATGAACGTCGAGAATAATTATCCGAATCGCGTTTCTTCGCGTTCTGCGAAAGCGACGCGCATGCATTATAATAAATCCGTATCGTGTGCACAACGATTTTCGGAAATCGCGTCGAATGCGATTCAATAACGCCGAACACCAGTCCCTGTGTTAAACACGCATGTACATTATACTACAAACGTTTCGTACGATAATCCAGTAATATTATAGACACACTAAACAACATATAAGATTTAATGGACGGGGCCCGTTCGGCTAATGCTCAAAGCCATTCCGAGGGTTAACCATCCAATCATGTCGAGATGGGTGTGCGTCGTATATGAAATGTATTACACGTAATAATAATAATAATAATAATAATATGATCGCGTTAGAAACGTGTGCGATGAGGAGTGCATTGCGCGAAAACGTTTATTATAACGATATTTCATCATTCCCGGGCGTTACAAAGCGTAGTAGTTAGCATTTATATTTTCGTCGTTTTTCGAACGATTCTTATTTCTCCGCGTCATTCGGATGCGAGTATAGAGAGAGAGAGAGAAAACAAAAATTTTCGACATCGCATTGACGAGTGTCTACGAAAACCGGGGAAAAAGTTCCGGGACAGTCCGGGATTTTTTTTGTCCCTCGACTATTTTTTTTCCCCGAAATCAATAAAAACCACGTTTCTAACACGTTTCGTTACAAAAAAAAAAGAAAAACCTGTCGTTATACACGTCGCGAGTATTTGCTTGTTTTGTAAACGAAATAATTTTTCAAGCGATTTATTCGACCGACCAGGAGAGGCTATTCTGTTAAAACACAAGATACAATCGAATGGTTATGACGTGAAATAAAACTTAGCGTTCTTAACATATGGTTAAGAAAAAATGACACGCCGTTTTCTTCGTCCTTCAGCGCGGCGGTAAATTAACGTTAAATTGTTATCGGAGACATGGAGCCCATGTGCCGTCTTTGTTAAACCGTAAGCGTTTTCCTCTGTCTAAGGGAATCACTCTTCCCGCTTAACATCCACCACTCGATTCGGTCGAAATACGTTTGCTCTGCTATGAAAAAAAAAAATACATACATATATCCTTAATTAATCTACGTAAAACCGACACGGGTTTAAACGAATAAAGCGTATTTTCGTTCCTCAATTGTACGTTCATTTGCACGTACAAATCGTTGTTAGGGTCTGTACGCGTACTAAACGTTCGAGTTGTTGTGTAACGCGATTTTACTGCAAGTGCGAAACGCGTTTCCATTACTATTTTCGAATACAATCCCCAGGCGGCATAGTCGTTGCGATGATGTTGTTTACACCGTATACACACGCACGTTTCAACAACACTATTCGGTCGCCGTCTGTTCGCGTATTTTTGTTAAGAGAAACTAAAAAAAAAAAAAAAAAACCGCACTCGATTTGGTTGAGAATTTCATTTCATCACGTTATAACGCGTTGTATCCACGATATCGGATCGGGAAAAATCCGTTGTGTTTTAGCGTAAACGATTGCGTTTCACGAAGTGAAATGAAATGAAATATGAAATTCTCCTCGAGTACGTACTGCTCTCTGTTATTCAGAATCCTTTCCACTGTTTCGCACGTTGGAACGTGAGAAACCGTCTGAAGAACTAACATTTTTTTTTTTTTTTTTTTTTATATTCCTGCCTCATCTCCGTATCGCAATACTATTCTGCTGTTCAACGCGCTGTTCCTTCGGAAATCCTTTGCGGAAGATTCTCCTCCGTTTTTCAACACCGACACAATTTTCCTCGCGTTTCTCTCTGAACGTTTTTTTTTTTTTTTTTATAACGTATACGTCGTACGATCTGACGATACGGCGGTGTAGTTTCATTTTTTTTTTTTCATCTCGTATACAACGATAATTCTGTAAAGTCGAAAACTGCGGTATTTACCGGTGTGAGACGGAGGAAAGTGTGCAGTGACAGTTGACGAGGTGTTTACCGTCTTGGAATATAATAATAATAATAATAATAATAATACATACACACATACTATATAATATGAATACACGCGTAACGACAATATGTTATATATAATATAATAATAATACGAGCCGTGGCCGTTGTGCGACCGTCCGGAAATTAATTCTCACCGCCGGTGCGTCGCCGCCGGAAAACGGTTTAAGGGATAGCCGGCGAATGCGACGTAACTTTATAACGATTTCCACGGACAAATACGTGTCGTCGTTATATTATGACGACCGATGACGATATAATAATATATTATTACAATATCGATCGCGCCTTTGCCGTTATCGCAGCGTTTCGTCTCGTGTTTTTTTTTTCACGAAAAAAAAACAACGTCTCGAGATTTCGCGTGACGTGTCCGATGGACACGAGGAGAGTTCGGGATACCGACCCTTCCCCCTCGAACATCGAAGGAATTTCAGCATTTTTGTAAACGCTTTCGATTCGATTTTATAGGATCCAATAAAACCCTATAGCGAAAATTAAACAATATTAAATATTGCGCTGCACGTGATATTGTACACATACAATCGACGTTTATTAAAAACGCCGATTTCGATTTTCGCGAAAAATTTATTGAATTTATAATACGCGCGTACCGGATTTTTGTTTTGTTTTTGTATTTTTTATAATTGAAACGTTCTATATCTAAACGAATATTGGGATCCCTTTAACACGAAAGAATTCTGATCGCGCTACTGCCATGCGCACGCGCGCTGTTATTTTTATAAACGCGTATATTGAATCGGCGATTTTCTTCAGTGACGGGGTATGTATACACTGTAAACACGAACGATCGCTATTGCAGACAATTATATAACATGATACACGTAAACAGTCACGTAATTCGATGGATATTTCAGGTCTCTAGCTATGATCGAGAATTAGTGTTCGGTGATCACGAAGAAATAACCGACAATAATCGATTTCGACGCAAAAAAAAAAATAAATAAATACGTTTTTACCGGTAGTATAACTGTTTCGTTATACGGTTGAAAAAAATTATTAAGGAAATAATTCGACCTGCGCTACCAATCGGACGCGATACCGGCAAACTAACTGCGAAGGTCGAAGAACACTACTATTGTCGGTTCGCTGGAAATGTAAAAAGGAAATCTGCGGGGAATCGTATAAAAATCGTTTATCGCATTAGTTGTTTTCGCGTTAATTTGGTAAAAATAATATTATTTTTACGGCGTGCAGCTTGCTGACTATTCGGTACGGAAATATTCGCGATTCTCGTATTCGCGGGACGTACGTACGGCGACGGTAAAAAACACTCGGCGCACCGGCAAAATCTGCGTTTTATTACAATGCGTACGTCGGTCGGTCGCGAATATTCATTTTTATCGGTAAAAATCGGTCGGACCGTTTGCCCGTCACATTATTCCTCCTCCTCGTCCGCGTTTTTATATTATTATTATTATTATTATTATATTGTGTTGTTGTAATACTCGAATAGATTTGGCCGAGGCGTTGTTCGTTCTATATATCGACACCGAAGTTACGGAGAAAACCAACGCCGCGCGTATAGGGAGTCTCTCGGACGTGATCGGAATAAAAAAAAAAAAAAAAAAATGCGAAACCTAATTTTTTGTTTTTTGTTGTCGTTTAATACACCCTCAGTATGAAAATTACAAATCGCAGATCGAATTTAATAACAAAATATTTAGAAAAAAAAAATCGTTATTGATATATTATTATATACTTCTACAACGAGAGTTTAGAAAAAATTAAAACTCAAGCGGTAAAAATAAATATTTGAAACGGTAACAATAATTTAGAGTTGTGAGAAAAGAATTTTTTACCGCGCTCGATGAAAGCTCTGAATTTATTTTACATATAAAATACTATTCGTTACGAATAGTCGGTATAATTTCCAATTTAATTATTATATTAGGCGGTAAAGCGTTTCTCATTACGGCCGTCACGCGTGTAATAATAATAATTCTATTTCCAATCCGAAAAATTATAAGTGATAGGCTCTAATTCAATTACTCGTATCGTTTCGACAGTACCCCCCCATTTTCCAATAAAGCATTAAAACACACCTTCGTCTGTTCCGAGAAAATTATTTTAATGTAGCTACTAGTGTGTTCAGAAAGATGATTCTCTCAACAACCGATGCTCCTCTAACGAATTTCGTCATTCGGACTCGTTGTTTAATCCAAATTAAGGATTCAATCCTCAATTATACCGTTAAGGACGTTTAAAACTGCGCAAGTCGAGCCTCTATTGATGACGTTTTAGGACTGAGAAGAGCAACGTTTACAAACGATAATTAAAAAAAATATACATATATCGCGATAAATAATATTATTAAACATTCATCTATAATCTATTATGTGTACTACTGAATACTTTACCGCGATAATGGTGACATCGAACACTGGTGTACTTTAGACAACACCTTCCCGACTATTATAGCGATGTGAACGCGGCTTTTGGTCGGAGACAACGATTTTTATTTTTCCATTTTCTCTCTCTCTCTCTCTCTCCGTTCTGGACGACAAGTAACCGAATGACGATAATAACGATGCAAAAACGGCTTTAGAGAGCCGGCCCTACAATACGATTCTGTACAAGGCTGGATGTATATATATCGAACCGATGATTCCCCGTCATTAATCAGTAGCCGACCCCGGGGGAGTCGTCCATGCGTCCCTATGAAAACCCGTCGTCGCGTGCCCTATTATAATCTATATAGATAGATAAATGGATATAGATATATTTTATACAAAAAACGTACAATTGTATAGAGAGGTCTTAAACGCAGAGCCGTTATTCGCGACGACGGGCGGAAAACTGGGGACGAGGTGGCGTGCAGGATGGACGTTGAATAATGGTCGGAGCAGAAATTTAGTAAACGCGCGCGGGCGCGAGATCTCCTCTCTCTCTCTCTCTCTCTCTCTCTCCACCTGCTGCTGCACCTAGTCCGCCGGACGCCGTCGTATCGTCGTCGTTCGACGCCACTTAAACACGGAATCGATAAGAGACGAATTGATTTGTTTTCTATCCGAATGTATCCGATTACACGGGCTATTCGGAATATTGTATAAATAAATATACGAGTGGAGCGAAAAAAGAAAAATAGAGAGAGAGAGAGAGAGAAAGAAAAATGGAATAAAATTCAGGGTAAATGTATCGGCCCATATATGTATATACATATATCGCGCGAAATAGTAATGCCATTACTTATATCACAATATTACACCCGACGGAATTATTATCAAACGCAACGAGAGAGAGAGAGAGAGAGAGACGTTAACATTCGATTTTTAGTTCGTATTCGAAATATGCTCACAGTTTTATGAACCGGTAACAATAATAATAATATGTGTTGTAGACTACAATTTGAAATTTTCGCGATTATATCGATTTACCGCGGAGATTTCAAAAAGATTTTCTACAGAAAACGTTATATTTTATCGCTATAGATATTATATAATATAATTTATAAAAATCACTATGATAAAACGCGTAATAATAATTACCATAATAGTAATATTCGTTTTTGTTGAGTGCAACGACATAATGAAAATACGTCCAAAACGTCGCGTGTATATCTGGTTATCGTTACACCGGACGCGTTGTAATAATTCGACGAATAATAATATAATACGTATATAATCATGATGTCGAAGAAAATGTTTGCATAAACACGGCTTCTATTTTATTTAAAAGTGCTTAGAGGCGACCGGTGATTATGTGGAGTAGTGAAATCGGTTTGTAAGAAACTAAATGTGCTAAATAAAATACGTGTCTTATTTAATAAAATTTTTTTTTTTTTATGAACAAACGGCTTTTGCTTTTCGAATACGCCTCGTATTAAAACGCATAAAGTGTAATGTAAATCGGCATTTCGCAACCGGTGTGCCGTGAACCATCCATCCATACAGGCGTGCCGAGAAAATTCATGATTATTAATAATAAACATTTTACGGTCTTCTTTTCGGCAATCGCCTGACATTTATCATTTTGATAAAATAGTACGATTAAAATTATATTATAACTAAAGAACTATTGGAAGAAAGGACATGCGAGGGAGAGTAGTAGTGGCTTGTCAACTATTCGATCCCGGAGGAAACGTATTAATGAAAGTGAAACGGAGCGCAAATTTTCTCACTACACTTTTATAACGTTATCGCGTAATATACTATTAATTGTTTTTCCGTATAAATAAATTTAATATTTTGTAATAAATTCAAATACGATTCCACGTGAATTCTCCAAACCTAAAATAAACACGCCGTTTTAATAGTTATTTCATTAGTAATTATTACTGATATACAATAATTGCTTTAGTATTTTAATACGATAAAAGCCTATATTACATATTGATAAAAATTAATATTAGTTATCGTAAAGTGTGTCACGTCTTTTTATTATTATTATTATTATTATTATTATTTAGACTGTTAACGAAATTAATATAATTGCAGTTTTCGTGCCGTGGAGGGAAACGCTATATGCTAAAAGTTTGTAATTGATGTGTTTATAATAATATACACTATTATATACGTTATAATAACTAGAATATTCATTTCGTGCGAGTACAATTATTACAAAATGTATGTACTTCAAAGTGTAGCGCCGGAATCGAAATAATAAAACGTTTCAATGATATTCTCTTGGAAATATATTGTCAAATGCAATACTTATGTAATGTACGTTTATTAAAAATGTATATTGTACATTGAAGTATATATTGTCATTATTATTATTATTATTATTATTGTCATTATTATTGTCATTGTTATTATCATTATTATTATTGTCATTATTATTATTATTATTATTATTATTATTATTATTATTATTATTATATACGTATGGTTTTGTCGTTATTTTGTATCGTTATTGAGACTATTATAATATGCCTACTGCATATATGACACGGCAATGCGATACGGAATTATTTTAATTAAACGCTGTAATTAATACACACACACACACATACATTAGCAAAGAAATAGAATATGCGAAATGTACTTAATAAAATATACGCGTGTTGTAAAATGTTTGTCTGCGCAGTATATACTCGTATATATATATAAAAAGTAATTATATTATTTGAGACGACGATGGAATTTTGAACGGATAATTTTGATAATATTCGGTTAAAAAATTATGTATATACCGGATATTTTTTTTTAATATTGAAATTCGTATAATTATGAAAAATAAATTAATATTACGAGACTGGTTTTTTTCTATATATATAATTATTAGAAGTATTAACGGTTAGTTATTACAACATCTCAATATTATTTAGCAATAACTTTTATATTAAAAAAAATAAATAAACTAAAATACCAATATAATATCTACATAATGACGAGGTGAAAAAAAACGAATTCTGTCAAATGCGAAACGCAACGACTGAAATGCGCGGGCCCGAGTATACATTAATAATAATAACGATAATATTAATAGAGTTTATCGTATCGATATTTATAATTATCATTACCAAATGAGTTTACAATTTTGAAGAGAAAGTATCAGAATTATGATTAAGACTTGACAGTGGTGCAAAAATAATATTAATGTGTGTGTGTGTGATTCTACAAACTTCGGAATTAAAATATCGAGACTGTTAAAAAGCATTGGAATTGGCGGTTTGAAGAAATAACAGGTGGAAACGAATATACGGTGTTGACGATAGACCGGGATGTAATATGGGAATAGTTGTATTGAATTCGCACGTTTTACACCGGATTCGAGACAACAGTTGAGTTAAAAAAAAAAACAAGAGACATTATAAAAAATTTAATAATAAACCAAATTTCTACAAATATATATATAACTTTTAAAATTTCCAACCCGTTACATCATCGAATATAATTTAATGGTATTTTCTAAGACGTGTTTCGCAAAATTCGGATTAGATTCGTTTTTGTTTTTTGTAATATCGTATTCCGGAGAATATAATATACACATAGTGATTATTATTATTATTTATTTTCGTAACATTTTTTTCTCGAAATTTTCGCGGTTTTCGAGCACACATTATGGTGTTTAAAAAAAAAAAAAAAAAAACGTATTCTCCGGAAAACTGTACGGATTAAGGACTATGAAAATATTTTCACAGAGAAAACATAAAGAATGGCGGCGCACGGCGTTGTTTTAAAATTATTATTTTCATACGTATGGAACATTTTTATTCGGGACAAGTCGTGTTTTGTAACGGTGCCCGTTGTTATACAATAATATTTCCGCACGGCGGGCGGTATACGTTTCGCGCGCGACTGGCGGTGGAGAGCTGCAGGTGTGTGCGGCGGCGGCGGCGGCGGCGGTTAATCCGCTCCGAGAACGAATAAATGGCCGTAATAAATATCAGTGGGGCGATATGTGGAGAAACGCCGTAAAAGGTATATTGCTCGTGCGTAATAAATATAAGAGCGTATACGATAATATTTATAATATGGTAAGTAGTCCGGGAACGGTTAAAAGACAAAATGATGAAAGATGATTGGGGGGAGAGGCCGCGTCAAGCGCGTTCGACCGAACAGACGCCGCGCGTAATGAAATAGAACGATAAAAAGTATAAAAAAACACGCTGCACGTGATCGACCAAAATGGTAGAAGATGATTCGGTTCAAGATTATATAGTATAGGCGGCGGAAGAAAATTTGGTTCGTGGACGTGTTTAATATTCGAACGGTGATCGAAAACCAATTTGCAGTTATTTCGCAAAATATTGGCTTTGGTTCGGAGTCGATCGGACAAATTGTAGAGGGGGCGGCTAAATTCACGAACGTGCCGACAACAACGGAGCAGCTCTGAGCCGACCGGAGTTCATTCAACGTGTGCGCGCGTTCCCGCGGTACAAACGCTTAAACCGAATGGATTTATAGAGTAAGTCCGGACGACGACGAGAAAAATCTATTGGTGTGAATCGAAAATAATGTCAATCGTAAACAACGGATTTCGTTAACGCTGCAGACAACGGTGTTAGAATAGAAGAAATCCGGTTGTTGTATACTGTACGAGTAAATAGTTACGTTTGTTCGAAATACATATTTTCTTCGAATTCTGTAAATTATTGCTCGGATTAATTCTTAAAAAAAGAACGTTTGAAAAATAAGACGCGTTTATTTGGACGCGCGTTTTTTTTTTCACTCCTGATAGACGATGTGGAATAGGATTTTTACGCGAGTAAAGAAGTTTTGTCCCGATAGCGAATCGATTTCAGTACCTATTTATTGACGAGGATTCATTTGTCGCATTTTTCCAGTAAAGAAAACACGTCATTCTACACAGTGTACGACTGTATTAAGTATTTTAATAAATGGATTAAATAACAAATAAAATCGTCATCGGTCGTTACGACAATACACACACATATATATATGTTACTACGCTCTATATATAATATGTATAGAACGACTATTAGAATAATTAAGAGTATTTTATCCAATCGTTTAATAATCGCAATGTTTTATTTACGGCCGTGTATAATAATTCGAGGAGTAGAATATTGTTCAAACGCTTGTTAAATATTAAAGAATATAAAATATATTATAATAATATTAGATAATATTCAGCCGACGCTCCGTCGTATTTAAAAACGATTATAATTAATTATTGTCGGTTTTTAACGAATTTTCGTTATATTTTAGAAATGAATTTGTTTTTATTCGAATGATCAGCGACACTGGCAATTTATTTGAGACTATAAAAACGGGTAGTATTTTATTTATTCTACATTTTATTGCGAAGCTCAAAATGCGTATTTTTTACTATAAGCGATGTGTTTTATTTTTTGTACTATTTTAGTGTCTTACGAACAATTTTATGTCACTATTTAAACGAAAATTCTCGTTATTCTTATAATATATATATATGTATATTAAATTGTTATTTTGAATGTATAATAAATTATAATAATAATGTGTTCGGGAAACGGCGACCTGAATGGTTTCTTTTCTTTTCTGTGTACACATACGTATAGTTTTTTTTTAATATTTTTTACGAGTCTGGCGTTTTTTCCTTTTGCCTTTTTGTGGCCGCTAAAAACAAAAAAATGAACTGTTCGCCCGGTAATGTATACGTATTCGAAGCCTTCGGAGAAAACCGAAATCGTTTCTCCAAAACAATAATCGCGTGTACGGTTTCAAATCTTCAATTTGGACACGCGCGTGCGATCAGTGGAAATGACCGGATTATCGCGTACGTGGCCGCGGTTCGTACTCGTATTAACGTTATGTTCAACACCTGAATATAATATTGTCACGTATCCGACTGGAATCATCGCGATAATTTGCGGTTTCTTAACGTTTCGGGAAACGTTACATCAGACTGGAGTTAATCGTTCTTGTCGAATTCGTTTTAATGTTACGAAGAGGTTTTGCTTTGCTTTTTCTTTTTTTTTTCGAAAAATTCGCTTAAAATAAATGTTTTTTAACTTGACGTGGGTATATCAGAGTAGTATTGGCGATAGTTGCGTACAACAGGTCGATTAGTAGGAATCAGGAATCAAACATTTCTCCGTGTCCATAAAGCGTCTCCATATCGTCTCACAAGGTAAATAAAATGTCTATACTACAAAACCCCGTATCCACTCCACCGGGAATCTTTAGTTTAAATCCCTTAAGAACTTGTAAGTTAAAAAAAAAGGACTCTTAATTGAAACCGTCTAGAAATTTGCGCGAATTTCTCGATTACATTGTCAACAATATTGTTACCCTATTCGAGTCTCATCATACATGATCCACACAGCCGATGATCACCCGTATTGGCCCGAATCCAGGTCTTGACACGCCTAAACGTACTAAACGAACGTTGAATACTTCATAATGTTGTCGCTGTAAAAAGGTCAAACCAATCTTTGCCTCGTCGGCCACACATAGACAAGAATCTTTCGAAAGACCCTGATTGAATGTACCCTATAGAGTCTAATGGTTTTCCGTTGTTTTCCCAACTCTCAAACAGTGTATTAAAATTAAATTAATATTAAAATATTTAAATATTGATATTAAAATTATCAATAAAAATAGAATGGAATATGCAAAAAAAAAAAATTTATATTTGCCGAAATCGTAATCCGAGCTATTCTGCGTAATCACTCTGCGTATATTTAGAATGTTTTTATACGTTGATAAATCATCTCGAATTAAACTACACTTTATAAATATTGTGAATTTAAATTGAAATTTTTTTTTTTTTTTATCAGTAATACTTATATATTTTAATGTGATAAAAAAACGTAACACAGAAATTTACAATTCGACAGTTTATGTAATTCACATACAATTATAGTATATAGACGTTTTAAAAACGTGTCCGGTTTGTTTTTTGTTCTCTTTCACACACAGGACGTCCGCCGCCACGAGTGACCTGGTGGCAGGAGAACGCGTTGATCGACGAGACTTTCGAAATACTTCCGGACCAGAAGAAGGTTAGGAACGTGTTGCGCTTGGAACGGCTGGAGAGACGTCACCTAAACACCGTGTTCACCTGTCAGGCGTCCAACAATCCATTGGTTCCGCCCATATCCAGCGCTGTTACACTGGACATGATACGTGAGTAGAAAGCCAGCTTATATTAACACTTGTGTACCTTGTAAAAACCTCTGAACACCTCCGGTCACCGAAATTTCGTTCGGAGAATGATCTGCGGTTCGTGGTGAGATGGGATTAACAACATTTGTAGTGAACCGTATTTAGACGGTCATTAGATTATTATTATTATAATTAGTACGTAATTATTATTATATTAATACGTAATTTATTCGAAAAATCGATAAATAAAAATTAACGTGTACGTATCATAACCGCACAATTTGAAATGAGTTAGAAAAATGTTTTCCTACGAAGCGATGACGTATTGACGAGCGAGACGAGGTAGGTCGCGAACGCGAGTCGTGATGTAATTGCGATAGTCTCTTACGTCTTCGCATTCCACAATTGTTCTAAAAAAAAAAAAAAAAAAAATGGTCGAAATCATAAATTAAAACGCTGTTCTAAAATCTCCGTTATTTACAGTTATTCAGAAGTTTTACACTAGAATAGAAATAATAATGCCTTCGTTCCAAAAAAAAAAACTTTCATTTTATAAGTATTTCGATGTTTCATTGTATAAATAATATTTTCCAAAAAAACGAACGATACGACTTTTTCGAATTCATTTTGACTGCTGCGATGATGTTTGTCCACGTACCGTAGAATAATCGATATACACCGTGAAATAAATTCAAATTACCCAATGAATGAGTTATCACCGGCTTAGAAGTGTAGATAATATTGTCATGGACAGCGCTATTATAATCATTTTACAATCACTTGTAATTGAAATATACATGCATTTCTGATTGGAAATGTCAACGTTTATTCACTGTTGTAAACAGTTTGTATTAGCGAAAAAATTCGAATTTAACGTAATTCCGCTAAAACCAAATACATCTCCATCGCATTCGTTCGATTTCAATTGAGAAAATTTAATTTTCAACGTATCTTTCAAGTTTTTTCGAGACTAAATTTAATTATTGTCATTTCTGCGCATACTTTTAAACGGATACTTTTGATTGCTTTAACATATAATCAGATACGTATAAAAAAATGTTTGAATAAAAGTTTTTTTATTCAAACGCTATTTTGAATTTTAATGTATTTTCTAGAAGAATAAAATCGTATTTGAAAAAATGCGAATTCCCGTCTTGTCGAACTACTGCAGTTGACGACAAACTAAAAACGAGCGGAATGATTTTTAAAATATTCGAATCTAATATCCGAATATATTCGCGTTAAAGCATATTACGAATAGTTTGGTTTTCTTATTTTATCGTAACGGATGATGCCAGTTTCCGAGAAAGTTATAGTTTTGTCAAAAAAAAAAAAAAGAAAAGAAATCCTCAATTTTATAAACTAACATCTCGCATTTGATATGCGAACGAATATTTTGATAAAAGTATTGCGGCCCGTTGTCTAAATTTCACACTGTTTCTGCGGTGCAAAAACACACGCACTCAGCCCGATCTCAGCACGTAGACGTTAACGATCGGTTCGAGTTTGATTTATCGCCCCTTTCGCGGCCACTATGCGATTTAATTTTCGTAATACGAATTATTTATGTCTGTCACACGGCGTTCGGCAAAACGTACAAAGGCCTCGTATCGGGGATTCGTTCAGCTTAAAAGACCTTGGTGTACTTTATATGTAAATTCAAATCGCCAAAATCGACACAGCACCGGTCGACAATAATATAAATTTTTTGTATTTCAACAGCGCTAATATGTTTAAAAGGCCTATTGTGGTGGTGGTGGCGGTGCGAAAAATCGAAAGATAGAATAATAAATAGCCTCTAAAAAACGTGTATAACGTCCGAATAAAATCGGGATTAGTCGTTTTGACGAGCAGTGAATTAAAAGGCGAACGCGTGCTTGTCTGCTGCTAACCGGAGATAACGGTATAAACGATAGAAAAGAAATGACCGCGTAAAAAAAACAAAAAAAAAAACTATTTTTTCCACCGCATAATACCACCGATATCGTGTTCATGTCGGTGCTTCGTATTTCAATTGATTTATTACGTCGTGACGTGGTGTATTTATCACTGTCCAGTGCAGAGCTTCCCAGATTTCTTATGGGTGCGAATCATGTTTTTTTTCTTCTAAATTTTCAAATTTCACTACTTAATCCAATTTTTTTGCCACTTTTTTCACTGCTCATTCGACTTTTGGTATAAGGATAAATAAAAAATGTATGTGTATATATTGTAATGAAATCTCGTTAAAAACGTTATTAAAATAAAAAAAAAAACGATTTATTACAATATATTTATATGTTGAATTTGAAGAGTGCGCTTATTCTATTCAATTAGAAGATTAGACTCGATTAAATCTGATTAGCAATATGATAATTGAGACTTGTACCAAAAATTTAGTGATTTTTTTTTTGGTGCAACCGTAATAGAAAATCCGACTTCAAAATATTCGTATACGAGAATCGAACGGTACACAAGTAGCGTCTTATTTATCATTTTGTCAAAACGTATTTTCATAGGTGTCTCGAATGAGACAACCGCAGAATTCCGTTAAACGCATATCTACGGATGAAATGTATTTTTAACGAATTGTTCCTTCGAACAGATCGATAAATACAATATTCTTTTCGAGCTCTACGGTTTTTTTTTTCTATTCATTCGTCGTGTCACTCACGACTTATAATTTGAGAACTTCTATAGGTTAATTCGTTTCAATTATAATCTTTTTTTTTTTTCGTAGTGTATATCAAAAATATTTTTTATTACTGAGTATAACTGAAATGCTATTTGTAAAAATGTTATTTAAGATCATCAACAAGCCCGGGGTCGTTTTCAGTTCCAATGGAAATCATTTATCGTTTTCAATAGATTTATTTTACCATCAGGCGTTTTTGCATTATTCATGCGTGTAATTTGAATATACACAATCGATACGATGATAATAATTGAATACGTTCAGTTTTCGCTGACACAATTCGAATTACCTACTAATGCAAAAAAATAACCCCACGTATACGGACCGCGTGTCTTCCGATCGTGGTGTTAAACTCACGTCCGTGGAAATAATAATTGTAATATTAGTTTCATTAAACGGACGGAAATGAAGTTTCCGAACTGCAGACGTATACTTCAAAATTTAATAACGCACAAGATCTGTGAGCAATATGTTCTATTTCTAATGGTTTAAAAAAAAAAAAAAAAAACTATAAATAATTGAAATACGGATGCGCGTATAGGAATTTTCGTTAAACATTTACATTGTCGTCGTAATTTGCAGTGAAAATTATCGATTTTTATACCGTATACAACATAACCGTCGGATTCAATAACGTAAACTACACGTTGTGCAAAAAGGCTTTTCCAAAATTTTCATTACAAATTATTTTTGCTATTGTGTTTCGATGATCTATAAAAAAAAAACGTAATAATTTGTATGAACATCAATAAATCGACTAGACGTCAATAAGAACAGAAAAGAAAACGCTCGTTTTAGCATAACCCGTAACTATTTTTTTTTTATGGTATCACGGCTAATGGATTATATGTTGAATTCGATATGATGATATACGACAGCCGTATGGTGAGCGTGTCCCACAGGGATTCCACTAATTTAACGTGGCCATTGCGCACGTTCCCGTAACTCTACCGACACGAATCGGTAAATCTTTGCGGGTCATTCAATGGCGTACATTATTGATAATTGAGAATATAAATAACACGGAAAAATGTGAAACATACCGCATAATAATACAATCGCAACAATAATTAACATTCATTTTAAAATCGCGGCTATTTAAACGCGCCACGACGTCATACGAGTTTTATCATTCGTGCGTCGATTTCAAAACGTAACAATGGCAATAGAATTACAAAAAAATAAGCTCACGTATTCCCGTTAAAATTTAGTGGGCATGCCGAAATTGAAATGTTTAATAGAAAAAAAAATTATAAACATATCGAAAAATGACGAATATGATTTTCTGATAAAACCTTTTAAATAATAATAATATTAATACCGAACTCGTCACCGCGGTATCGTAATAATTATCGTATTCTGTACATCAAATAAATATAGCTGTGCTGCGCGGTGCTTCTGCAGGATTATCGTTTGGCGTATATAAATTATTAATACGCGTGTTATCCGACACCGACACACCGGCGCGGTGATGCTGCGTGAGCACAAAAACCTTGTCTCGTTCGTCCCTCGGAATTATATATATATATATATTATTCCGTAATAGATTATATTATTATTATTATAATATATGAGAGCGTAATATATAAACGGAGTAGATAGAACGTTTATTATTATACGAAACCGGTGCGCGCCGACTGTGATATTTTAACGGATTTATCGCAATTATATGCGCGCGCATAAATAAATCGCGATCGATCGATTGATGGATGATGGATGGATGATTGCCTCGTGTTCTTCTCGATGAAATTGCACGCGTAATTAATCGACAACGGTACACTACGCGCGACATCTCGACTAGCACCGCCGTCGTCGAGACGGAGATTATTATATTCGAATTGATCTACGTCCGTTAGACGATTCGTATTCGTCGACGATTTGAAATTATTCGAAACGATTTGTTCGGAAAACGATTGGCCGATTGCCGCACAAAGTGATTTAAACGCTTTGGTCGCTTGTGCCCATAGCCATATGGTACGGGGTGTAGATTTTAATATCACTGCACCTATGTGTTTCCACACATAAGAAACCTTTGACGTGTTTCCAAATTACCCGTTGCGCGGTACTTTCGCTTCTCACTGTTGCAGATAACGCGATTAAATGGATCTTGCGGTTATATTTGACCGTGAATGAACGATTTTCACGCGCGACGTCTTGCTCAGCAGTAAGACTCTAAAAGCACTTACTTTCCTAAATCGGATTCGCAGTGAAATTCGAGTCGATGGCTCCATCAAAAGGTTTATACCGCGCGCGCTCGTCAGATCGATTTTACAGTACGCCGTCGTGGTATGAATAAAGTGTTCGCCCGCAAAGACTAGCTTGAAGGATATATTGACTGTCCTGTGAGATACACATCGAAATCCGTTTTAAAGCTTCGTGTTTTCAATCGGGATCCCTTCGTACCTCGCTGCACTCATCACCAAATTAGCCCCTGTAACCAACCGATATTTATAGCTGTCAACGCGCACTGTCAATGAATATTTGACGCGTTTCGTCGTTTATATTTGATATCCATAGAGACCGCGGCCTGTTTCGAAATAATAAATTAATTAATTTCCATGCGCGCGTTTTGAATTGCCAGTTACCAGTCGATTATTATTATATGCGCACGATATGTGTGTATTATTTCGTCGGCTTAGATCAATTTTCGGCCTCAATTAATCAAACAGATCTGAATAAATATCTCAAATACTTTCCGGCCCTCGTTTTTCAACTGACTTATTATATAATATTATGTTTGTTTATCGTTAAAAGGGATTTTATAATTATTAATTTTTTTTTAACGATATGGATATATAAAATGAATATTATTTGAACAATCGATAAAATGACAAATAATAACGTTTGATTGTTGTACTAATATTGATGTATTTTCAATGAAACCGTGTAAATCATTTATTTAAGTATTTATTATTTATACATAGAAAATAAATGTAACAATGTTACTTATGTCATTAAAGTAATCGCGATCGCCGTAACAAAATATTATAATACTATTGATGCCATGTTTTTTTTTTTTTTGTTCAACAAAAAAAGAACAATAATGCCTTTAAACCATCCTGTTTCGTGGTATTTTTTAGTTTGTTTTTTTTCTTTTACGTATTCGAAAAACAAACCCCGTTTGTGATCGAAGGGAAATAAAACGTTTTTTTTTTCTTATTATTTAAGATTATTTCGAAATTACACCAATTTAATTGAGCTCGTAATGGCAAATGGAGTCTCGCTTCTTCTCGACGTTTCGTTGTGTGCAAACGAATACGTAATTCCAATACCGCGATCCAATTATTATTTCTCATAATATTGAGAAACTGATTTATAATATTTAACAACGTATTTTCATTAGAATAAGATATTTAAATAATGATCAGACATATGTACGATTTAAACAGAACGTCCTCGTTAGAATTTTGTCAATTACATAACAATATAAATCCGTTTCCTACTCACTAAACAACGCGTTTGGAACATTTTTATATTATTTTCTTGAAAAAAAAAAATAATAATAAACAACCGCGAGTAATCGATAGTTCTCTCGTTCCACTTCCGACGCCGCCGTCTGACAACACTTGTCGAAATATTCGTATTTGGAAGTCTCCACTGTAAGACAAAACGCATTTCCAAATTACAAAAAAAAATGCCGAGCTTAGAATTTTAGAAAAAAAAGGATGTTAACGTCGCCTTCGTGTATATTACATGGTGAGGTTAAGAACGGAAAAAAAGACGAAAGAAAAAAATGCAGACACTTTGATTAAACGTCGTGAGGAAATCGTTGTATCAAGGATAACGCGGAGTCGAAAAAAAAAAATGCCGAAAATTCTGGCAAATAGTAAAGATTGACGATCACGTGATCTCTTCCTCGCTATAATTACATGAAACGACAAAAGAACAAAGTCGATTTCTTCTTACATTTCTCTTTTTTTTTTGTGTTTTCCAGTGGTCTTTTTTCTTTCTTTCTGGCAGTTCTTCTTCGGACCCCCCTCCCCTTTTTAATCAGTTGTTTGAAAGAACGATGACAATCGTTTGACATCAGCTATTCACGCGGGTTCGTTGTTCGGCATACTGTAAAAACGAACAATCTGCGCAGACTTGTGATTTTGTATTCATAAACCGTCTAAATTTGGCGAAGTATTTATTATTTCTCATTTAACCCTTGTGTGACCTATTTAGTTTTCGAATTTTTTTCTCTTTCGAATTTTCAGTAGTTATGGTCTGTCATTCCGTGACATCTCTAAATATGTATACATACATATATATTATGAAAATTAATTTTTTAATTGAATAACGTTTAATTTTCATGCCGTAAAATAACATTGTAAGTTTTACACCTTTCGAACAACCGTAGTAAGTACTTGGGATACTTTTATATATATATATATGTCCTATACGAAGTTTAATCGACATTGATAATCGTATTTGCATTGTAATAAAACTAATACGGATTTATTAATGTACAAAAAAATAAAAGTATTTCTTTTACATACTTATTTCGCCTGTCGATTGCAAAAAAAAAAAAAAAACTTGAAAATGGTACCATCCACCCGAGTACCTCTCTTCAATCACATAATCGTACATCATAATGATACGATTTTGAATTATTCGATATTGATGAAATTGTACAATACATTAATCATGACTTTCTAACGATCCCACGTTGTTTGTGATATATAATATACTCGATGAGGAAAATCACACGCACAGAAAACACGAGTAATAATATTGTAGGTACCCCCCCCCACGAGTACCGGGCGCGGATACAAGGGGGAGGGCCATGGGAGCAATACCCCCCCCTCAAATCTAGAAAAAAAAAGAAGCTAAGGAAAAATATTATAAGTATAAAAGTATACATATTATATGATATTAATAACACTGCAGTACTTAACATTAAATTATTAAATTGATATTGGTTTTCGGTCAATTCTATTTTTTATAGTTCTGTAATTTTTTAATCGCGTCGGCCAGGTAAACTTCGTCATTATCCTGATTTCAAACAATTCTAACATTATAAACATTGATCATTTCTGTTGATATTATTTGATGGAAGTAAATCTATTCTGGATCCGCGCCTGCTGAGTACGTACGCCCGTCACATTATAATAAGCTGTTGTTATTCCCAATCGCATACAAATGTTAAACCGATCTGTGTCTGCCGACGATCCTCATATCGTCCGCGGTATGTTTTGGAACACGCATTCTATTCGTGTTTCTACTGCAGTATATCATACAGTGTGTTTTCAATCACCATTCTGTTACAATGTCCTCGTTTTACGGCGTTTACAACGCTTCGACGACGGTGACTTTGTTGTGCAAAACGAAATTCTCCGCACGTCGTTCTTCGTGGAATACGAATTCACCGGCGCGCGGTCATGTCGAATTCGTGAACAGTGTAGTAGAAACAATATAGCAGTGATGTGCTCTACCGTCGCTATTTCTTCGCCGCTTGCCGTCGCCGTTCGACGACGATTTGAACGCGCGATGATGATTAACGATTTCAAACGCACCGCATTCGTCCGATCGCGTAGAAAATAAATAAAAAAAAAAATGTCTTTTTCCTCCCTAAATTCGTCGTATCGTTTTCGCTCAAACTATTTTTTTCGCCGCAGCACTGCATCGCGGTCCGTCGTGTTTTTTAAAACTACAGCGTTTGCGCATTTTCCGAAAAGAAAAAAAGTAGCGCGCGCGTTTCTTTTTCTTTTTAGAAAATATGCGCTAAAATACCTTTTTTTACCCGCGCGGCGGGTGTAAAACGTAACGCTGCAGAATTATTTTTTATTTAATTATACGTATAATTCTCTCTCTCTCTCTCGTCCGCACCGTTGCCGTCCTCGTCTTCTTTATCGTTATTATTATTATTAAAAAAAAAAGTATTTAATTAAAAAGCGCCGGCGACCGTCGACGACGAAGACCGGCTGTTGTTGCTACGGTATTCGACCGCGGAAATACACTGCGCTCTTGTGTACGACGACGCTGCAGTGTGGTGAAACTTAACGCGCGCGTCGGCGGCGTCCGTCTGTCGGTCGGTGGTTGCGCGGTCCGAGAGGCGAACTGCCTCTACAATATAAACGGCGGGGTCGTAGAGGGTAGAAAATGAATTATTTATACAAAACGAATTCGCTAACCTAAAACTCTGCGTGCGTGTGTGTGTGTGTCGGTCTTGAAATTGGTTTTGGTAACGATGGACTGCTGCCGATCGGTACGAGCTGTACAGAGAAGCGCGGCCGGCGGGACCGTTTCCGAATAAAAATAATGACAACGTTTTATTTGAAAGACTAGAGGGGATAATTTAGAATTAAAAGGGTTTGATATGAGAGATTGTAAACAGGACATAGAGTCAGAGGCGATTAAATAATTATTAGGGGCTATATATATATATTCTCTAAATCAGTCCAATTACCAAATTCAACTTATATGGATCCCTAGCCACATTGGCATATATGGTAACGAAATGGCAGACAAGCTTGCCAAAGCTACCTCTAATACAATTCTTGCTAAATTACCTTGGACCGACTTTACTCCTTTACTACGCCGTCACATTATCAGTATTTGGTCCAACCACTGGAATAACTTACCGGCCTACTTTGCATCTAAATATAAAACAATCGTTCCAACTATATCTAACAAAAAAACTTGGTTTTACAACCTCGACCTACCAAGATCTACCATTGTCCGCTTTAATCGACTCCGCGTGGGCCATTCACTTCTTCCAGATCATGCATACAAACTTGGCCTAAATGACTCTCCTCTCTGTACTCTACACATAACTGAAAACGTCTGTGACATCTCTCATCTATTATTTGACTGTCCTTCATTATATGCTAAGCGTATGTCCTTGATCAACTATGTAAAGTCTCTAAACATTTCACCCAATCTCCCTTCTATGCTTAATACACAATCTGAAACGGTCATCAAAAAAATAATTAACTTAATATTAGAAGCTGGCTTCTTAATTTAAGGTAGTTAATACTAATTTCATTTAATATTAAATAACTGTATACTATATACTCTATACATTTTTAACTGTTGAATATCACCATATATTGTTTCCCTTATTTTTCTTTTTCCTTTCTCTTTTTGTCTTTTGTTTTTTGTTTTTTTTTTTTTTTGTCCCTTTATATTTGTCATAAACCCTTCTTGATATGTATAATTTGTGTAATTGAATAACTGTCGAGCTATCATAGTTACCAACTAAAAGCTAATAAAAAAAAAAAAAAAACAACGTTTTATTTTTACATAAAATAAGTGATATTATTTCATAGAACTAATTATCGTTGAAATTATTTTTATACAATAACGAGCGAACGTAAATTGCGCGCGTACGTATTATTATATTATTTACTACGCCGTTGTAACTTATTTTACGGGATTTCGCGTTTTCTGTTTATTTTTTTCCCTTAAATTTCGTTTTTACCGAAAATATCCACCTCGAGTCCTCTGGTCGAAAATATTTTTTAACGAATTTCCGTTCCCCTCCGCTGTAAAAAAAAAAAAAAAAAAAAAAACACGCGTTTTCGGGAAAAAAATGTTAACGCCGTTTTATGGGCCAAAACGAGTTTACGTAACGTCCGTGTGGTGCGATCCGCTTCTAACAATTCTCAAATTTATGTGACCTACACAAATCGTTTTTTTATTATATTATTATGAAATACGGATAATTAGAATATTAACAATATATTTTAATAACATTAATTCATATGGTAATAATTTTCTATAAAGCGTTGTTTAGTTAATAAAGTAATGTGAGAAAAAAAAATTTCAATTTCACAAGATCATGAAGAATTGCAAATGACGAGCAGCAACGTTTAGCAGTTTTTTTTTTTTTTTTTAACAGAAAGCGACGATAAGTATTTCATCGTACACGGAAAACCAGCAGTTTTAAACGGTTAATTGTTTTTCAGTCGGTGTTTCCGTGCGAAAAATGTTCGCGACCCATCAGACATTTTAAAGCGACTCGCACAGTTTGGGAACATCTCACACGGGGACCATTTACACACGCGTCTTTAAACGAGTGATAAATTTTTCCGCTCGTGCGAATACGATCGTTACTCGAACGTTTGTTCATATTACGTAGGAGTTGGCTTTTCTACGCAGTTCGTTGGAAATATTTCTCGGTTATAATTCTTCAGTATAAACCGTATGGCAATGTACAACTACTTTTCCCTCATTTACCTTGTCTGTTGTATTATTATAAACGCTTCTTCATTATTCGACAGATATCCCATCGGGATTTCGACGATCAATACGTCGTGTAAGAGATATTCCCAAAAACCATATGTGTTCATTCAAAAATCGGAATTCACATATGTGTGTGTGTGTAGGAAGAAGGAGGATTTGAATTATAAAAATATATAGAACGAAACGTGTACGGAATTTTCTAAAAATATTTGATAATTTCAATTATACGGTTATTGGCTTTCGATAAAAAGAAAAAACGCGTAATATTATTTTTACAAACCAATCATTTCGCCGTAATAATTTATACTGCACGTACATTATAAAAACTTTAGTTCATTTTTATTTATTATTGTGTTTGTGTGAGGATGCGGTTTCGGCTAGTTTGAACAAAAATTTAGAGAAATAAATAAAAAGAAATTAATCATATAAATAAAACTAATTAATAACACGATAATTTAAAATACATAAAACAACGAATAATTAATATTCGAGGTAAAGGAGAAGAGGTTAGCTACATTTTATAAATGTTGATTATGATGATTTCGTTAAACCGCGGATTTATAAATGTAATCGTAAATTTTTCAATCAGGTGGGGGGGGGGATCGTTTTCGATCATGAACGTTTTTGATTATGAAAACAACGAATCCCGTAAATAATATTGTGTCAATGGTTTTCAGAATGAATTTGATTCTTTTCGTTTTAAACAGACTCCCCACGCCCTCTCTCGCGGTTAGTTTTCTCGTTCAAAAGTCGAAAATCCCGTGGACTCCATCCCGCGGAGAAAATAATTCGCACACGCGTGACAAAACGGGCGCATATAATATACGTATGTACGTATATGGGCAAGAGGAAACGGCTTTTGTCTAAACTTGACACACACTAACCGCCGTTACATTTTATAGATAATACAGTTCTAAAAAGATATAAATTACATAACTCTTAATAACCCGTTGGCCAACTCACACGCATACGACGCGTGAATTAATAATTATTATTCTCGTTGCAGGGATTTTGTTACGAAGCAAAAATATTTAATAATAATAATTATTATTAATGGGATTATAATGAACACCTGCGGAAAAGTTTTCCGAACAATATTTCAATTCAAATTTCTGAACACAAATACACGATATCGTACTCATCGTGGCGCGTCAAGCAATTTTTCAAAGCCAAAACAATTAGTTTTAAATAAAATCGTAATGTGTGATTAAGGTTTGAATCGTAGTGACGACGACACGCTTGATTCTTTTGTGATAATTGTATCACGTACGCATGTTTATAGAAAATGAAGAAAACTACAAAATGCATTTTGACACGAGCATTTGAAAAACACTCTCGACGTAAAGACGAGCGAATATAATTTATAAAAAATATTTTTTTCCCCTTTCCGATTTGTGTAATTTTTGATTTTCGATTGCGAACGAACACGTTATATTTGCTCTTAATTTTAAACGGTTGATATTGCGTATTAATTATGTAGTACATTTAAGCGGCTCAGAATCGATATTATTATTACGTTTTATTCCTGGAAAAACTTTTTCGTTTTATTATAATAATTGTGTTTTTTTTCTCTCGTAACGCTACTTTACGTAGTTCTCGTTTAATTCTATCTCGAAGAACGGCATATTCATTAAATTATATAATAATTATGTTGTCGTTTTTTTTCTATATATTACACTTATATTATAATTGCGATTTTTAAAAGTTTTTAATAAATCGTATTTTCGCGACGTTTCAACAAATTCAAGTATCCTCATTAGTCATTATTATTATTATTATTATTATTATTATTATTATTATTATTATTATTATTATTATTATTATTGTTATACTGCAGTCGTTTAAAACTCTTGTTATGATAAATCGTATACAAAACATTTGGCACGAAACCGTTATTATTATTATTATTATTTATTTTTTTTAACTAATATATATTTAATTATTCCGAAAATGTAATTATAACGATATCCACGTAATAGATCACGCGCGTTATAAATCGCGTGTTATTATAATTTTGATAAAAATATACGCGAAATATTCAAATTGCCCGTCAAATAACCGCGGAAAAAAGAAACGATCAATTTCATAATCGTATTGCACTAATTGTGCGTATGATGGAATTTGTTAAATACCGAAAAGACAGATGTGGATAGTTTTAAAATTAGTTATAAATTAGTGGCTTTAATATTGAAAAAAAAATAAATAAATGAATAACGGTAATCGTGTATGGATACATTCTCGTTTATTTAAACAGAAAACGTTTAACGTCATAATATATTAGAATATTATGCCTATATGCGGACTGCTAATATATTTTCTTTTGAACGTTTACTGCAAACTACAACGTTATTATCAATTTGATGTATTAACTCGATGTAAATGAAAAAAATAACCATAAACTATGATCATCCAGTATTTTACAATATTAAAATCGTGTTTACCACGCGTTATAATACGGTAACACTTGTACGTCATTGTAATTTCGATAAAAAGAAACATTTTATGCATAAAGCGACAAGGCCGACGTGAATTCAAGGCGATTCGGGAGATCGTTTATAATGCGCCAAAACGTCCGTTTAAAAAATGTTTAATCCGTTTTCAATTTACTTTAAGCAGGAATTTTTTTTAAACGAATAATAATAATATCGAAGTGTGTATCATCGAATTTATAATTATATCAATTTCTTCTTTAATACATTTTTTTTTATTATTATTATTATTATTCTGTTTTGTCATTGATTTTTTTGGGGTTTGGAAAAGTTTTTTGAGAGTTTTTTTTTTAACTTTCTTTTTTGTCATTTGCGCTTGTGAAAGACTCTGGACAAGCGCCTTTTCTGCAATATAACAAACAAACAACATTTTTTTCCTTCTCCTTGTCTCTTATTATACCCATTCATTTGACACGTGTCTCGTTCGCACAAAACGTGTTCGACGTTCGATTTTGTAAGAAAAGACTTTCAATAAAACATCGGACACGATATTAATATTCGCGTATTAACAACGTTTTACAACAACAATAATAATAATAATAATTATGTACTACACACTATACACCCGCGGTCGACGAATCGCATGCACACAGTGTTTGTAATAATTTCGAAGATGTATTCCCAGTATATATTTGAACACACGTGGGTCTACATATACACGCTTGCGTTATTAAGGGTTCATCGTCAATGTTATCGGGAGTGACGATCACGTCCTGCAGTCGGTAATATTCGAGTAGTAGTAAACTTTACTATTTGATCAAAAGTTAATTTTGATATTGTTCCCGGCTTAAGTAAGTATAATACAGTCTATGTCGAGTTTCGTTTATTATACCGCCGGGGGCCATATTAATAAATCGTGTGCGCGTTTCGCATTAATATATATATATATATATATATATATATATATACGAAACAAATTATGAGCTAAAGCAAAAAAATACGTATATCGTTTCCGTTATTAACTGTATATTATTATATGTTATTCCATAAATATATGACTTTTGTTTCGTATACGCATATTTTGTTTTGTTTTCGAAAAAATAAAAATTGTTTTTTTTTCCTCGTCCCCGCCACAATAAACCGCGAACAATAATCTATAGCGTTTTCAAAACAATATATATATATATAAATACGCATATTCTTTTTGAGATGAAAAAAAAAAACGACGACCAGGTTACTCTCTACCATATAACTGGTGCTATAATAAATTCAAAGTCTGGCTGACACGATCCCTTTTCAGTTCGTTCTGACAGTGCACAGCCCTTTATGCGCACGATATATCATCCATATACGGGGAGTGTATGATTTTCCGAATTGCCCGATGTGTGTGTGTAGCGGTCTGCTGCGATGGTCGTCCGTCGTATGTACTGGCACTGCAATGTCGTTTAACTGCGCAAAACAATGATGGTAATCCGCCGCCGAATCGTTCGTTCGGTCACACAGTGAAACACAGTGAAAACGACGAATTTAAATAACAAATCGCGTCCGTGTAACCTGACGACTTTGATGAATTGCGGTAATTCCGAACGCAATTAAACACGTTTGTAAGCTGTTGTCTTCGGCGTTTCCTACACTGTGTATATGCGCTATACTCGTCATAATATTATTATAACACGCGCACTATTTCTAATTAAACGTATATAAAAATATTTTTTTTTTACAAATATTTTCTCCTCCTCTACACTTTTTCCATTTAAATCGATACGCAAAACGTAACTATATATATATATATATATATACGAGTATGTCTTTAAAATAAAACGCAACAACATTTCAAACCGTTTTGTGAAAGAAAGATAATAACCAACGGATCACTCTCGGCGTAAAATATGAATTATTATTACGGCGGCGTAACTTTTTCACAAATACACGCGCAACTAATAGAATTGAAAATAAATACGAATTGTTTAACTCTCAGTATTTTACAGAATAAGGTATACTTTTCTTTAGTTCACGATGTCTGTTTTTTTTAAAGTAATATTTATGCGGTTAACGTAGAAACAATAATTAATATTATGTTATATTTTTTATGTCGTGCGCTTTTCAATGACCGTTTAGTCGACCGCGGTCTCTTAACATTCTCATATCCGTCAATATCGCCTATAAATTTTGAACGTTTTCACTTGAAAGAAAATCCCTTTGAAACGATTATGTAAGTTTAAGCAAAAGCTTTGATCAGGGAAAACGCGATAATCGAGAAATTCATTGCACAACGAGCAAAACATCTTTATTATTAACGATTATTGATTACATTAAATTGTAATGGGACTTTTGATATTGTTACGAACGAACAACGACGACAGTATATCCGGGGGCTGGATGTATTTAACATTTTTATGTCACAAATCTTGTTGTCTACATCGAATTTTATACAATTAATAAGAAAACGCGTTTTTATAAACGTATACGTATAAATTTTAACACGAACGGGATCGGAAAGCAAGGCTTGTGTATGAACCACACCGAGTAATCTTTTTCACGTCCAGCCGAAAATTCGAAACATTTTTTTTTGTCAACGCGCTCTTCGGACTCTTTCGCCGAAATAATATTCTCTTTGTGTAAGCCACCTTCTCGACCGAGATTCCGTGATCTCGTAATACGTCGTAGAGTCATCGTCCCCTAGGGAAACGTTGGATTATAGCGCTGGTACGCTTTACTGAATTCGGGTAAATTTCGTTGTTCTTCTAGAATTTCTTTTTTTTTTGTTTACTGCCTCCGAATACTGTTGCGTGAAATGTCCCATCTGAGGAGACTCGTGCAATAAATAAGTCCACCCTGAGCCGTTCAGACACGTTAACGACCGTCGCGTTGTTCGTTTATACGTATAAAATCTGAAGAATCGGTGTCGGATTCTCGTTGAATCTCGTGATCAGAATTTAGAATATCCGTCGTCACGGGCATCCGGCCAACGCGACAATGGTAGTCCATCAGACGACGTCTAGTATAATTATCGAAATATTGTCGTTCGCCGCTGACAACTTTAGATGCGGCGGCGCACAGGTACCCGTCTTCGTCGCATTGTGTGTGTGTTCAAACTAACTGAATTATCCGAAAAGTTTTGTTAATCCCGTTTTCCGTAGGAAATTGTTTTACGCGCGCTATCTTGTCGCGGTCCAGTTTCGTCGTCTCTCCTTCGTGAACCGCGGTGGCCGGAGGAAAATGGGAGTCCGTCGTGTTTCTCCGGCTGTCTGCGCTGTTCGCGGTACACTACTTTGTGCCGAAGGATAGGACGTTTGCCCGTTGCCCGGACGATAATTATTGTTCGCGTTTAAAAACCCAGAGACGACCGCAATCGTCGCAGTCGAACGGAACCGCTATCAATTTATTAGCCGAGTTCTGTAATAATATATTGGTGTTGCTCACGCGCGCCTTGCCGAGATGAGAACAAATCTGCCCGGATAAAATTAACAAAACGTTGGCCCGTCGGAGTTAAACACAAAAGAGAAACCGAATAGTTTTCATTCCACAACTGTGTCGCGAATGAAACACGTAGTGCCGACACACAAGCGTTTCTCTACGGTACCGATATCAGTTAACGTGAAAATCATGTTTAGGTGAATTGATTCGTGAAATCAACGTGCAGGCAGACGAAAATATTTATCTCGTTTTTTCATTACAGAATTTTCGTTGTAAAAACCGTTGGTTGAATGATCCTCTAACACATAATATACGTCGTTTCGGATGAGCGTTTAATTTAATATTTTTGAAAGTCTGTGAGAAGAGACCCGGTTAACTTTTTTTTTTTAACTATTTTCAAATGAGCCGCCGATACAGTCAACTATTAGGAATCGATTTTTGGAATGTCCCCGCGTTCATAATCTGAAATATGCGCCTATCCTTTGTATTACGGGGGACCGAATGATGGATCTACATGAAAATCATCCATTTGTCGAGACAGAGGAGAACCCGTTATTTCATTTTTTGCAGATATGATTACGACGCGTGTTCACCTTTGGTGGGAATTTTCAATTTCCGCGTTCGTTAACTAATGAACGCGGAAATTGAAAAAATAAATAAATAAATAAAAATAATAACCGGGCGCGACACACATCCGTTTCCAGCGTATTTGTATTATAACAAAACGCTCGTGTGTTGCCACATAAATTCTCACAGTATCTTCGATAATATTCACAAAAGGCGTGTAATACGACAATACATCTATTTGATGTTTACCCGTCCTGTTTTGAAATAGAAAAATCTAATAGTTTTTATTAAAATATTCATAACATACAATATAGTTATGCAGATGCGACGTACAGACGACGTTTATAAACGTTTTGAGAAAAAAATTTAACCTCTCGACAACACGCGCGCACATACTCGATTATATTATACAGTGTCCCTTTGAACTGAATATAGTGCTGAGTAGAGTGCACGGATACATCGTTACACGTTCTGAAATTGCGGAAGAAGAAAAAAAAATGGTGACCTTCTTTTTTCTTTCGTTTTTTAACCTCGTTAAAACTGTGTAATCCGACGACGTCGGAGCCGGAGATTATACTCGTGTACCGTGTATATATAAGCGAATTTCTTTATAGTGTCTGCGACAAAGCTCCTATAATTTAGTCACGAACGGTCGAATAGAAATGCTCTCGTACACTCTGCGCGATCCTTGCAAAATTCTAAAGGTGACGAGTCGCATTTAAGGGTGACCACCCTTAAATTAGGGCAGTACATTTTTTACGGTTCTTAGGGACGGAAAAAAGTGGCCGCTCTGTACAACAGCAAGCGCGATTCGATAAAAATGATTTTCAATATAACATTTTATTAAAAAAAAAAATTAACGATTTTCAATTTTATTCGGTGATTTGTTTAATTGTTGTTTCGGATAAACGTTTATACACACACTGATAATCCACAATCAATACATTGTCGAGTAATCATACACGTTACAATCATTCGTCAACATACGCTTCAGAGAATATTTTTCAATTTTATGCCCTGTCCAGCTTCTAAATGCTCTTTAGAAAGTGTGTGTACAAAGAGAGTTAAAACGTTTCAAGGATCCGGGACGATAAATAATAATCGTCTTTATAATCCTATAGAGACATTCATACTTTACACATGTAGAGTCAGTAAACGTAGAATAATATAATTCGAGGAATGGTTGAGAAGCATTCAATGAGCAGAAATCAAGGCGCAAATAATGAAATCGTCGTAATACTATTATATTATGTTACAATGCTAGATGTTGTAATAGACTGTATCGTTTTTTACGTCGATTTTGTATTCGGAGTTTTTTTTTTTTTTTTTTGCGAGGAAAGAATAGTATTGGCATCAAATACACATACTCTCCTGCAGTAGTAAATGTGACGAACTGGAAGTTATGTGGAGACTATTATGTGTGTATGATCAGAAGAATTAGAATTTTTTCCACGTTGATTCAGTATGTACTAAAACGTGTGTAAAAACAAAACACCGTGTGTACAGTTGTTCGACAAAGCGCTCGAGCCAATGCGTTTATAAAACGTGCCAATTACGACGAGCGTTCGCTGCGGTCGTTAGAATTTTTTTATCGTTGTTTTTTTTTATTTATTAATTTTTTATTATTACCCGTTTTGTCACCATTGCGTATCGGCTGTTGGCCGTATAGTCGCTGTTGTAACTCGTTCATTACACCACTGTAATTATTTGTAAATAAAGTTCGCTAACGATCTCGTATTATTTCGCTAAACGTCGTCGCCATCTGTTTACACGTAATCCGTCGAAACAATATTTTTTCGAACCAATAAATATTCGATTATTTGCTCTTACTTACCGGCGAGCACAAAACTGCACGTGAAACGTTTAACTTAATTGAACGTGTAACGTCGAAAACGAACTATAACGCATATAATGGACTCGATTTGTTGATGGAAATAATATTCAACCGTCGTCGGTATTTGCCGCGAAACGTATTTTAGAAATGAATGGTAACGCGCGTTGATCGACTGTTGTCAATTAAATTTGAACGCAAACGTAGGTCATAATGTTCCTGAAAATAATAATTGCTCATTTCGAACGAGTAAATAAATTAAAAAATAAATATATATTATTAACTTGAAAGATTACTTTATCAATTTTAACTAATACTTTACACGCATTCGCGTTAACGTTAACACTCTTTTTGTTCTACATCAATTGGTTTAATTTTAAATACATTTAAAATACACTTTCGAGACGAATATGTGACACCAGCTATGTGGTTCGTATACATTTTTTGCTGTAAAAAAAATAGATATCGAACAGGAGATAATAATAAAAAAAAAAAATTAACTGGAGTCAATTTAATTTGAATTTGTTAACTGATATATAGTTCAACTTTTAAATAGTCACGGTTTTAAACTCGGTAAAAAAAAATATTGATTAACTTGCCCAGCCTCGGTCAGTGCTTGAATTGGAGACGATCGTGAGGGACGGAGTGCCTCTCCGTTAAAAAAATGTTTATATATTTCAACGTTCTTTTCTATTTTTTTTTTTTCGTACGCGAAAAACTGGTTATGGACTCGTTTTTACACTTTGACGTTTATATAATTTTATCGCACAAACAAAAAAATTGTTTTACACGTCATTATGGCGAGCCGAAACGTTTTATAAGATAGGTTTATATCTTGTGAAAAAAAAAACATAATCACGACTAAAATACAAAGTACTCCGAATTCCGAGTATATATTAATATCGATTGTGTGTAAATCTCTTCTGTCCCATAATCTAAATTATTACTTAAATCAAGTCGATGTGTTTAGAGTTGGATACGAATGAAATGAAAATGATGGCGTAAACCGGTGTAGAACAAGATTATAACAAGTGTGCGATTGTTCGTGCAAATCGCCCATTGGACAATACTGGACATATTTAATATATTAATTGTTTTAATAAAATTATTTTATTTTTTTTTGTATTATATGAAAATTATAATATTGGTTATAGTGGTCGGATGAGCGTTGCGGGCAAAGGCTCCTAACTAGATTACAAAGTATTTTAGTATTTTAGAACGCAAATGTTCAAAATATATGTCTATCGTGTCTACTAGTTTTTTCGTAATTCGAGCGTTAACCTTTGTTATTAAAAAAAAAAAAATCTTAATATGTCGATTTCCAATCGGTTATAATACGTACAGTTCAATAGCGTATTGAATATTATATTTGACATCGAAATATCCGTATGCGTGTGTAAGTTTATAGAAGTCTGGTCGAGTATATAAAATATAAACTCGAATAAATTATATAGCGACTAAACGTATCCGCACGTGGTTTGTTTACTACAGAATGATTATGCGCATTATTATTATTATTATTATTATTATTATTATTATTATTATTATTATTACCCGAACGCGTATTAATCACATTAATAACAAATGCGTGTGGACTTTACAGTTTGACTTCCGAACACGAGTATCTGCTGTATATGGAATATGGAATTACACGAACTCGGTTGTTTTTGAGTACAAAATATATTATTAAGTATACTCGTTATACGTATAAATACACAGATACCATAGCGGAATATATCGTTAAAGTTTCGCGCGATTTTTCGAAACGCCACCACGTCGCACGGCGGTGTATTGCTTAACGTCGATCTTTGCGTGCGCTGGTCTATTATAATTTTTTTCTCTTCCGAAAATCGTAAATTTGTAAATCGTGAATGGTCGCACAAAAAAAAAAAAAAATCCCAACAGTTGTATGGATATTTTTTAACGTATTCGTGCATTAAATGTTAATTTTTTTGAAAAATCTCTGAATCTCTAAACTTGAAAACGATAACTTTAGTTGCGCGGCTGTCACGGATGTGTCGCTTAAGTAAATACGTTTACGTAGACGGAGATTCGGTACTACTAAGAATTTGAAAACGACGATAAATCATTGTTTCGCGAAAAACACAGATCTGTTCTGAGCTTCAGTGTAATTTATTAAACTATTACTGTCAGTTTTATAAATATTCGGATTTTTATGGGTTTCTATTATTATTATTGTTATAATTATTATTATTATTATTATTATTACGATGCGCAATTATCATTTTATAAATTACGAACGTATAAAATGAATATGTTATGTGATTTTGACGAGATTTTCGTGAAAATACCTCGCGTAATTATTATTAACGGAATTCGAACTAATATGACGACATTTTTCTATCAATTGCAGTCAAACGATAACGTTACTTTTAAAAGGAGCTGTAAAAACACGAGTATATATTCAATTACACTGTGTTTATAATTAAACTGTAAACTTTCTAATTAAAGCGCATTTAAATTATTTTATCGGATATTCTTTAAAATTAATACAAGTGGTGTGTTTTCAACACTACAAAGTGTTTGATACAAAAACACGCTTTTACTTCGAAACGCTGATACAACGCGTGCATAAAGGCTCGAGTTGAAAGTTACTAAACGCGTTAGATTTTTTTTTCTTTAAATTTTCCTATAAAATCGACTTTTAACTAAATTGGTTGGGTTTTTTCACGCGTCTAGAATTAAGATAAATTAGCTAAAGCGTTTGTACCGCCAAATACTTTAAGTGATATTGTTTAGGTGTAGTTTTCAATTTGTAGCGCATTTCACATAGACGTGTGGCGTTTAACGAACGGAATATTCGGCATTTTTTCGAGCCGTCAAAGGCTACGGTGTGGGCTGCTCGTTCATATAGGAAAAAGACACCGAAAGAAGCGCGGAACGGGTTTAAACGCTTGCGCTGATGACGACGTAGGAGTCCTATTTCTTATTTTTTTCCAATATTCTATTTTATTTATGGTTAATTATAAGATTTTCATTTTAAATCGGATGGATTTATGTTTCGGAAATAAATTATTATTGTTATTTTTTTGTTTTTAAGTCATGACAAACCAAAGTGACTTTAAACTCGATTCGGCGCGCTTACATTATGCGCTCCGCGCTTGACGGGCATATAAAAGCTGAGGGGAAAAAATCGAATAATATTTGATAGACGACGGACGGATACGCGTCAAATCGGATTAAACTCACCGCGCGTCGGCGATGGCCGAACGTCACACCGAACACGTGGCTCGTGCGCGCTCGGTTTTTAATGAAATAAAGTACCCCCCCCCCTCATAATACGCTCGCGGTTTGCCGGCCGCCGGTGGGGGGGTGAGAATACGCAGCCTCAGTGCGACCGCCGCCTCCGCTGCCGTGGTGGTACTACGCCGTCAGTGCTCTCGCCGCACGGTAAGAGAACTGAAGAACAGCGGAATGCGTTAAAGCTTCTTATACGCGTAAATGGCATGTGCGCAAGAGCCGAGCGAGGAGAATGCCCGTGGGGAGGAGAGGACGGAGAGAAGAAAAGCTTTTGTTCGCGCGGCCACTTCTCGTTCGCGTCCCGCCCGAAACCCCGACGAACTAGACGTAACCTCCACTCCACGCGGGGACCCATTACTTCTTCTCCGTGCGCTGCTTCTCCGCGTATAGGTGATGGCTTCACGCGAACAGTACTCACACATACGCGACGAGGGACGAGGGGAAGGTGGTGGGTGGGCGCGAGTGGTTTTCACCCATCCGCACGCCCTTAAAAATCGTTCTCGTTGTTTCAAAATGTCGAAATTCCGTGTTCCGTTATAACATTGTTATAATATTTCACAAATGCATATTATGTAACCAATAATATTTAATACAAAACGCTATATATTATATATAAAAAAATATCGGATTTTGTTTTCCTTATTTTTTTTTTTTTACTCGATCGTACAAAAAAAATCCTATACGAGAGAAAATTCGATAGTCTTTTTCTCAAATCGAGTCGTATCTGTTGATAAAAAAAAAATCTACGCATAAAAACGGCGCGTATACAACAATATACGCGCGGTTGAAGTTTTAGAGGTGATGTACTTATATAATATTGTATTACAGATATACGAAAACCGGCGAGTTGACTTTGGTTTTTTTTTTTTTTTTTTTTTGTAATTATGATGGCGGATCGTTTCATTGAAAATTAATATTAATAAACGCGAATTTAATATTATTTTTAATATTAATTAAAAATAATTTGTTGTTTCGAATGGGTTCCTTTGAATTCTTCCTACAGAATAAAAAAAAAATCGTATCTACTCCACCACTCATTGACACGATCGTTGCCGTCGCGAAATCCGCGCCCGTTTTCCTTCGATCACCACCACCTCCAGTGAAAAACGAATTTTTTTTCCCCCGTGATTACTTTATCGTTCATATTGTATTATACATTTCAATAGGAATCTCTTTGAATTTTACGTAGTCGACGTGTTCGGTTATATTGTAAAATGCGCGTATGCGATGTTACATACATGATAAATTAATCATAAAGTCTTTTCAGAATTTTCGGAAAATGAAACATTGTATGACGTACAACACACGGTTTTGGGATTTCGTTTTTTGCTTTTTAAATGTCTATAGATATAATAGTAAATATCAGAAGAAACCCCACCCCCGGTAATTTTTTTCGTGAAATTCGATTGTAATTTTAATCTCGAATTGACGAAACTCGTGAAAATTATTCTCGGTCTCTAAAAACATTCAACGCGCTTGTTGTCTATACCATCTTACTATTATTTATTATCGTTTGTGATAAAAGAAATAACGCGCGTATTTCCTACGATTATCTAAGGAGGTTATTCTCTCTCTCTCTCTCTCTCTCTCTCTCTCTCTCTCTCTCGACTCTGAACAGATAATCTACAAGAGCGTCGTTTAAAATATTTTTACCAATACACTTAGCATTGCGTTTCTAGATTATTATACACATTAAATATGTGGGGTATTTAGAAACTTTTGGAAAATTTACAACGTGCATTTTATTCAGTTTTGTTATATGAATTAATGAATTCGAGAATATTTAAACGCGCAAACGGATTGAAAAATGTATATCGATTTTTACGCGATTCGCCTTTATTCATTTGTTTAATCCGCACTGCGTGAAGTAAAACCCATAATTTCCTCCGCGCGATTTCAGGTTTGTTTTTGAAAAATTCTTTTTCAAAGAAAAAATATACCCCCCCAGGTCGACGATGGTGTTTTGTCGAAACCGAACAAAACCGCGCGCACTATTCAACACGACAATTCCAAATACATTTTTTCCGTAATACGCTTTGGTTTCGCGTTGTACGCGTTTTGGATCGTTTAAAAATAATAATATTATATAATAAATAATATAACACACACACACACACGAATTATATAGTCACTGTGGGGAGGATGTTTTTTATTCGCGCTCCTTTGCAGAATAATACGATCGCGTTGTAAACGAACACGTTTCGTACACAATAACCGTAGTGGTGGAGTATGTGCAAATGATACGTAATAATGTCAACGGACCGATAACAACGAACATATTTATATATATATCACGGTACGGGTAGGTTTGTGTGTGTTATATAGGGGGAAACAAAAAAGAATCCCGCGGATTAGACTGTTATTAGAAACGTTGACACGGCTGTGTAGTAGGACGCCGGGTGCGAATAGACGTTTTATCGCGTTTTTCAAATATTTGACGAAGAACGAGGGGGGACGCGCGCGTGCCGACGACTAATCGACCCGTTGGGGGGGGGACGGAGGCGGTGTTTTTCTTCGGCTTTATTTTAATACGAGCGCGTATCGTTAATTCGCCGAAGAATCTCTCCCGTGCGCGTGTGCCGATTACTCGGACGATTTGCCTGCACTGCGAACAACTGCGGCGTATTATAACGGATCATCGCGCATGGTGTATACCTACGCCAACGATATTATAATGTTATGTTGACATATTATTATATACTCGTATAGGATATTATGCGCGCAAGCCGAGGGCGTATTATAAACGGTTTTTAAATATATTTGCCGCGTTTAAGAGACTCAAAAACGCGGTCCGCAGCGTCTCCGGACGCTCTTACAGGACGGACGTATATAGTAGCGCGCGCCGCAACGCACTGTTGGCAAACCAACACCGAACTCGATATCCGTCGAGTTACGTGTTCAGTTATATTCGCAAATCCATTATATAAAAATAACCGTTTTCCGGCGGTACATATTAATTGGTAATATAAACGCGGCGTTTCACACATCTCAAAAGTAAATAGGAGAACACGGACCGCAGCCGTCATTGGGGGAGTAACGAGGGATAGCAATTGTGTTTCCTATGCTGTAAACGTCGGTGGTGCTCGGAGACTGCCCGTGTTATATATTATACACATAAAATAATATAGGAAAAACACAATTGGAATCAGACGGGTCTCCGTTTACTGACGTCGGTGCCGGCATGCCGAAATTGTGATCGTCGAATATAATTCACACACACACACCACCGACAACCCTCGAACAGCCATCACGTTCATCATCGTTATTATTGTGACGTCTTATCGCTGTTTCTACGACTACTGTATCGCCGCGATAAATAATCTCATCAACGAGTTTTTTTTACTCGTTCTAAAAAATAACTTCTAAAAAACTTGTCGTCGTACGTAATAACGTTCTTAAAGAATATCAAAGAGCTAATTGAATCGACTTTCGTTCTTTTTTCTCGATACAACGGGATGAACACGAAAATATCTTTCCCTACGACGTCGCATTGTTCGGCGTAATAAAAGTCACAACGGCGCTTCATCTTCCAAGTCCTTTTTTTTACGTTAAATAAAAAAATAATTATTATAACCGTAGACGCCGTATCGGTGATTGTGGCGTGTTTAAATAATAATAATAATAATAATAATAATAATAATAATAATAGTAATAATAGTAATAACACTTTGCGTGTTTAGATTGATCAAACACTGTCCAGCCGAATGCTCGTCTCATTTCAAATGTACTTCTTAAATCGTCTGCGAATATTCGTTCTATTCACTCGGGTGTTATAAAAAACGGTACAAACTTTTCCTGTAGCAGCGTTTGCACGAAATCGAATTTTAATTTAACGCTGCTAATCGATTATTACATATCAAAACGAGCTGTGGCAATTATTATCGCCTGTGTGTGTGTGTGTGTGTGTTTTTTTTTAACGACATTAATACGGAATATTAATTAATGTATTTCTCATTTTCATTTAATTTTTTTTTTTAACTCGTCCAGATTCGAATAATCCGAACAGTTTTACATCCGTCTGTTGTAAACCCTTTCACCCGCTGTGTAATTAAATATCGTTATGATTAAAACACGACTTGGACGTACGTGTATACGTGTCACCGGGCAAAGTTTTGAATACATACATAACGTATTCCGAAGAATTCCCATGGCAACGTTTATTACATTTCAATGTCGTTTCAAATTACTTTTATTTATACGATATTCCTAAGATTTCCATGGAATTCCTATATATTAGGAAAAATATGCGAAATTTTTATTCGATAATTAAATTATTTGTTTATCGCAACGTACACAGCTGATGCGTGACATTTTGTGAATATCGCTCGAGCACTTTATACGATGCGATAGTTTTATTTTTTTCCAAACATTGATTTTCTCTGTTTCGATCATTTTTCACGGGAAATCGTTTATTGGAAAATTAGGTTTAAAAAAAATGTAAATAAATACCTTCGACGCGTGATGTTTTCTTCTTCTTCGGATCGTCTTAAAAGCAACAGTGGAACTTAGTAAAAACATTTATTTGTATTTTGTCGTCAGTCAGAAAAAGAAGAAAACGGTGTTTTCCGACTATTATTTAATTCGGTACATAAAAACGTTCCTACATTTCTATACAAATACGACGCGTGCAATGACAAACGCTCTATGATTAAAAAACATAATATTTTAAAACACCTTATAATAATGTAAGGTGATGTAAAATCGTGATATCTATTTTATGGAATTCCTACTTGAAGATCCGCATTCTATAATATATATATATATACACAGAAGGCATAGAGGTATTTAATATTCTCCAGTTATAATTATTAAGATCATCGTCAATTATTATCATAATAATACATATTTTATAAAAATTATTATTATTATTATTATTATTAAAACTTTTAATTCGATATATTCATCGAACAGAATTTCTGCGCAAGGTGTTTGTTTTTTTATAACAAATAACCGTCGTGTCAATTAAAATAGATAATACAATAGTATCATTAATCGATTTTGGAACCAAAATATGTTTTACTTCAGAGTATAAATTTCTCAACGTAAATCACTATTATTCGTTTAACGATAACGTTATTTATTTAATATAAAAAAAAACGTATAATATTATAAAAATGATGTTCGAGGAGGCAGTAAAACAATGAGATTTAAACAGAAAATAATATATCTATATAAATAAATAGTAATAATGGAGTGAATTAGTAAATAGCAAAATAGAGATTTCAGTATTTCCGTATATGTATATATTTTTCTTTTTTTTGAAATAAAACGTTTTTATGTGAATAAGGCGGAAAAAATATAAGAGTACCGCCGTTTTAAAGATGCAAATCTATATCGATTTCAATATATTATTCGAATACATAAATATATATTGAATTGTTATTTACGCATGAGGTGAGACTCGTGTTGAGATTTTTTTTTTTTATAACAAACACTAGTAGTATTGAATATTTGTCGCAATGATAAAAATGTAAGATACGGTATAATTTTCGTTTAAAAATAATTTCATATTAAACGAGTTACATATTTTTACTATAATTTTATTATAAAATTGTATTGTCGTCGTTTATAGTATTAAAACGACGATGACAAGTATTCACTCATCGAATGTGGAGGAGTATACTTCAAACTGTATTAGACTCGTAGCCAATCGCCGGCGTATCTGCATTGCGGCTAGGCCACGTTGAATAGTAATTAAATCACGCCTAAACCACTCCGTGATGGAAAGTGACATTTTATAATATGTTAATTAAATATTTTTTTAGTTTCCTTCGCAAAGAATAGAATAACGAATGATGTCGCCATCGAGCGGAGTCCGATGTAATTTTCTGATGTAATCAGTCATCGCGAAAATCGTTGTCGAAGATTATACGATATTGATGATTCGATCTACTCGCCCAACCGTTAGAACGAATCGACAAGAAAAATATATTTACGAACAATATATTATTATATATTTGGAACAACATTTAAATCGTTACGAATTCGTCCGTTACACATAATAGAGATTTTGTTATCGGCAATTTTTATTTCAGCTATGTCTCGATATCTCTATGAAATTATCGATTCAATTTTTTGTGTTTTCTTTATAGTCGATGATGCTAAAATTATAAAATTTGCGTTACAATCACGACCGCCTATAACTGCAGGTATTAAGAAAAGTTTTCAAAAAAAAAAAAAAAAATGAATTTAAAAATTTTAAATTATATTAAAATCTTGTTATTTTTCGATAGAAATATTAAAAATGTAATCGATTAAATAAACAAATGCTATTGAATACTTAAAACGATTATTTTCAGAATAAATTTTTTATACTTAAAATAAAAATGTGTATTCGCGGAGTTTGCCATTAACGTCATATTTATTAACACTGTCGTAATACTTTCGATGATATTTTCACAATACAATTGTTTTACGAACAAGTTTTAAAAGTTGACGGTCTTACAGACAATAATCATGCATATTTTCAAAACTATCTGTCAATTCTCATCATATATATATATACACACACACACGAGACACATGATTCCCAACACGATAACAATGTTATCATAACATATTATGTTACCGTCAATGTCAGAAATCAGTCATTACTGAAAATGGCGCAAAATCCGGTTAGACAATGCATTGACATTACATAAAATAATAATAATTAAATCTATAGTAAAAGTGGAAAAAATGTATAATTGATTTTAAACATTTAAATCGTTGGGAATATTAAAATGTGTATATTGAAATCGGTACGATTTAAAATTCATTGTAAATCAACCGAAATCAGAGTGTTATGTATTATTTATTATATTATAGAAATAATTTTTCACAATACGAAAACTACTATTGCACATAGAATGACACATTTCTTATTCGCTGCTCAAAGAGCACGTAGATTATTCATGCACACAGTTTCGCTACGACATCTCTGTTAGATATGCACATATTTGAACAAAATGTATTGTTATTCCCGACACCGGAGAGTATTTCGTTTTCTTCGGCTAACTGTGCAGTATATTTTAAAATTTCGTCCGCGAGGAAATATTTCCGTTGGTCGATTACTGTATTTCAGGAAACCAATATCTGCGCTTAAAATTTAAAATAAATTATTAAAAATAATTTATATATATATATATTTAAAAAACAAGGTAATAATTTGCGCGAGTTATCTGAACACGTCGGTAACTGGACGGTTTTTCTTTTTTATAAATCAGAGGTGTTGAAAATGGTTTTGGAATTTTTTTTACTTCTTCCGTCCGTCTTGCTGTACACGTCGACACTTGAAAATCATGTTTTGTCATCGCCCACGGTTTTTAATCAATAAAGCATAAATGGATTAATTAAAATTTTCACGAACATTCACTAAATACATCGTTATTTATTATTAATTATTGCCATAACGCCAATTTACAACGCACGTTGCGCGAACAGACAACGGTCCACCGAAAGTAATGTAATTTATCTACTTTGTTAAAGATTAAAGGTAATATATTATTATAAAGTTTCGTTAGCTGGTAAATCGATAAGCAACTTAGGAAATGCCGATAAATCACATTGACTAAACTATTACTAGTCGATTACGGAAATATATAATACGCACACAGATTGGCGACAATGACTGTGGCGTTTCCGAATTGCGTTCAAAAATCGATATTTAAGTGAAATTTCGTCCGTGGTTTCTTTTTCTTTCTTTTTTTTTTTTTTGTAAACAGTTCTTCCTTTTCACTTTCATTTGAGGAGAATATATCAGCGGTGTGTGATTAATAATAAAGACTTTTGTTTTTTAATAAATAAGCCGTAAATGTTTTACATGGAATTTAATAATTAAATAATTATTGTCAAAGTAATAATCGTTCGATTCTTGTTATCTGTTTATTTTCTCGGAACGTTTTGTCGGAATTTGATAAATTTTGGTAAATTTTTGTATATGCCAATGTCTGAATCGACTCCAAGCGTGTTCAAGATAATTTGGATTTAATTCGTATTTGGTTGGTAAATAATCTATATACATATATATAAAAACAGATAGTTGTACGAAAATATTGTTAACCTATTCAATTTTATTAATGTTTAATAGTGTTTATGCGCGAAGTGTTCGACGAGCGACCAAATCGAAAAACCGCCGTAAGTATGAATATTCGCGTCACAACGTTTCCATTTTTCCGTTTTCCACTTCATAATTGTCCACTTAGCGTCAGAATTCAGACGCTGATCATGTCCCTTCAAATAGCGTATATTAATATCCATCTGGCACTCGAGGATCCAGAGACGTATTTATAATTTTGTCGTCCTAGTTTACCTAGTTTACGATTTAATGTACTACTCTTTTTCTACATAGAAAAAAAAAATTTACACGTGACTTGTACATAAAACGACACAGTCTGTTTTATTCGTATTGTATCGTATAATCAAAAGTTTTTTGTTTTTCTTATAATGTAATAATGCTACAACGAATCTATATTTTACGCCTTGATCTCTGTTCGTTGATTTCTTCAATAATTGTATCATACGATTAGTGGTTAAATCTTACACTAGAGTATAGGTGCCGGTAGATTATTAGGACGTTATTCCGAATCTCGACTACGTCTTGACTCTCTTCTTTGTATGTCACTGAAAGATCTATCCGAATAGCATCAAGAAGCTGGACAGAGTGTAAAACGAAAAAAAAAATAATAATAAGATTCTCGGCGTGTTTGCGAACGCTTAACGTATATATAAAATTGAAAATGGAATAAGAAGAAGACGGCGGCGGCGGCGGCGGCTCATCAGACTCAATCGAATTCTATCGTTACGACACGAGAACATAACACATTTTAATTAATGTGTATAAACGTTGCGACGGGATACCGACTGCACACGGCGAACCGATCGACGCGTTTATTCGCGTTCGTTCTCAAACGGAACTTTCCGGTGGAACCGACCCCGACGGTTAGTTACTTTCAGCCCGGTTTCAGTCCCTGCCAGTGCATCGCCGAGTTCAATTGGAACCGGAGGTCACTTAGCAGCTGCGGCAAAATGAGTGTGCGGCGAGGAGAGCACTTGCAACCGTCGTCGTTGTTCGTGTTCTGTGTGTGACAAGAGGTCGTGTGCGTGTGTGTACGCGCATATACGACAGAGCACTTGTGCGAGGTGATGGAGGCCGTCGAGAGTGACGTGCGCGCGCGCGTGTGCTCGTGGTAGGGATGGAGAGAGGTCGCAAGATAGAAGAAGAAGAGCGGAATTGTGAAATAAAAGAAAGAAAAAAAAGGGACTTTTTTTTCCATCCCCCGGCCGTAGGACGGTAATTTACGAGGTGTTTGCCGCAACGGCGAACGATGGAGGGCGCGCGCAGAATGCGCAGAGCTGCTCGTACTATTATATTACACTCGAGACCTGCTCCGTCGTTAAATTAAAATGTTATGACTTTCACTCGTTTCGCTTGTGGTGTGTCGTCGGTGGTGGTGGTGGTGGTGTTCGGGCGGGAATGACGAGTGCCACTATTTATATTATATACATTTATATATATATATGCGCACGGTGACAAAAGCTCCACTCGAAAACTCCTTCGGACTAGGATTTTTTTTTTTTGGTTGCCTTCTCCTTTCTATAAGTGTATTTTATTTTTCCTACTGCTCGTCAATCGTCGTCGAAATCGCTTCGTACACGCAGACAAAAGTCATATTATTACGAGTACGTATACACTGCAGTAATAGTACGCGGAGAGTGTAACGTAATTTTTTTTTTTTTTATATACGTATATATATATATATAATAACAAGAGGGCACGAGGCGTAAATCGGGAGATTTCAGAATAACTTTAAGAAGTACGTTCCCGCGGGGTAAACACGCGGCGGCATAATATATATTTCGTTCAATTTTGTTATTGCCGTACAGTTTTGATGTCGGCGACGACGAGGACGTGCGCCTTAAAATGTAAACTGGATTAGCTCTTATCGCGGATTATTTATACAGTCAAACGAGTTATTTGATGAAACGGCAACGACGACGACAACGACGAATTAATATTATTAGACGGTAATAAATGAAATAACATTAGTTTACCGACTTCGTACACCGTCGCAATATTCTCAATATTTAAATTACCGAAAAATCGAACAGAACGTTTTTCCCGACTTATATACACGAGTTTTTATTTTTTTTTGCCGAGAATTACTACAACACGAATCAGATCTTGTATATGAACCATCACAGAGGTTTACAAGGATACGTCGATTTCAACATAACGAAAAACATACGTTTATTCGAATGTTATTCGAAACAGAAAACGTTTTAATGTTAATTTTCTTTTAACACAACAGGAGTTATTGGCTCGTCGTAAATATTTTTCACTTACTCGTTTTATATAATTTCGCGCGTATGATATTTACTCGTCAAACGGATAGTGTATTAAAATAGGCCCGTGTATTTTTTTTTTTTTTTTAATTATACTATATGACATATGATTTTCCGTTTGAGTCGAACGTTATTATTATTATTATTATTATTATTTTCTATTCGATGTGCGTAGTGTAGAGTGACGAATAAAAGAGCCTCGTCTTTTAATGTTAACATTTATTAAAAATATTATTAGTACGATTTAGATAAAAAAAAAAAAAAAAGGATTTCGATGCGGTATTAATTATTATTAATCTATATTTATTCGACATTATGTACATTAGACAAATTCAGGATTTACTATATTTCTATGCTGTAATTCATAATATAATGTGTTATATACTGTATAGGGCTGCTCTGTTTCCATAATTTGTTTTGTTATCGAAAATGTGACCTAAGTTTGGTAAGGCTACAAATAGTGATATATATTATTTTCTTTTTACACTACCGTTCGACCCGCGGATCAGAGAATTTTAAATAGAAAGTGTTTCTTCGCGTTATAAATCTCATCAGACGTTTTGGAAAAATATTTCGAAACATCGAACAAAATTTCGCATAGATTCGCATTTCTGTTCGTTCACGATTCGGATTGTAACGATTTTGCTATTCGATGTTATATTATGAAAAATGAAAAAAAAGAAAAGAACACGGCCTATGATGTCGGGCGCGATACGAAACACTTCACGCGTGAAAGCAGTTTAAAGACCTACGGAGCCCTCGATAAAAGAAAAATGAAATTTTTTCTTGCAACGCGTCACCGAACAACACACGTACACACGCGGTTCATTTGAATTTATTATACCGCCCCGTTCGTCGCAGCTGTGAAGCTGTGCACGCACAACGCGACCGGTCCGGACGACTCGTATACATATATAAAAAAATAATAATAATAACCCCTTTGTTGGAGAGATGTTGCAGATCGGTTTCCGAAATAACTCGTCGTCGTTTTACCGAAAGTATTTTACTACTACTGCTATCGATCACAATCGCGTCGTATAATATCTCTTTATACAAAAATTTTTTTTTTCTCTCTCGATCATTTTCGACGTTCACGACGTTCCACATCGGGATGCGTTGAGCATTCAACAGGAATCCTATACGCGATATTATCCAGTTGTTAGCCGACAACAAAAGGAGTCCATAAACCGAGAAGAGGGATTACGCGCCCGTAAAAAATATGTGCCGCCATAAAAATCGTCCGGGACGCTTCTGTATATAAATATGCTATTTTCTAATCCACGTATGATATACGAAATACGAATCGTAAAATAAACGGCCGCGGGGGTTTGTGCGCGCTCGCCGCCAAAGACCGGGGAGCGTATTACCAAATCGGCTAGAGCCCCAGCGCCGTACAAAAATACGATGTTGTCATTGGTCTATTTGTAAACCGCGCGAAAATATATAACCACAGTTAACCACGGTAATAACCACAGTAATATTTTATGTATATTTATCATAGTAATGATATAGATTTGTTTACGATGATGATCGGAAAAAATACGGAAAATCAGTTTCGGCAGCACAGAAGAATTTTTATTTATGGCCACACTGATGCTCCCAACATTTTTCGCCGATTTTCGAGTTCTCAATGAGTGTCCCTTCTGGTTGTTCTGTGGTAATAACCACGATTTAAGATAGTATCTAGTGATAACAACTAAATAATAACACAGCTGTATGAAAATAGTCTATGATAATAATAAGATTCAATCAATGTTAATTAGTAATAAGTAAGTACTAATTATATATTGAAATATTAAATTAACTCTAATGTATGTATTGCTTATCGAATAATATTTCTGTATTTGATAAAGCAGCATGTGAAATATGACTGTAGATAAAAATAATTAGTCGTTTTCCTGTATTTTTCAAGTAGGTACCTTTTTATTTAAAAAAATTTCATGAACATGATAAAAATACATACTGTGGTTATTACCGCGGTTAACTGTGGTTATATGTTTTCGCGCGGTTTTCAAATAGACCAATGACAACATCGTATTTTTGTACGGCGCTGGGGCTCTAGCCGATTTGGTAATACGCGACCGGGGACGGAGAAACCACCGCGCGCAACGGCGGCAGGAGACTATACCGGCGCGGCGTGTGTTATAACTGACTCGGCGTCATAACTCGGTAATTGAATATTACGACGACGAAAATACGTGCGACCATCGGCGATAGGGGGAAGATTTTCGATAATTTACTTTTCTTATTTTATATCTCCCCCCCCCCCGTGTTACTTCAACGGTATTCGAAAAATGTCTATTTATTTATTTCAAATCCTTTAATCGAAATTTAATTTCGTTTTTTTTCAACGGAGCGCGCGCGGTGTTAACTTCGACAGAAACTAACGATCGAATATGACACAATCGGATATACTTTTCTGCGTACAAATGTTATTTATTTTAAGTCAAATTAGCGTATTATTATTATTATTATTATTTTAATATAAGTCATGACCGTGGACGCCGGCAGAGGAACGCGAGTCGACTGACGCGAGACTAACTAACCGGCGATAATTGAAAATGTCTGCTGGCGTTCACCGCAAATAGCCGGTTCCGTTTTAGATTTTACGCAATATTTTTGTACACCGTGTTTTATCGGACGTTCAACGTTGTCAATAAAATGCGATTTATAGCGCGCAAAGTTAATTGAAAACAACTGGAAATTATATTCGGTACGGTGAGATCGGTCGTATCAATCCCCCGATAACATATAATTCAGTAAGCCAATAAAAACGCAATTATTTTACGATTGTGACGGCGATTCGTATTGGCGCCGTTCTCCTTTCATAACCGTCGTTAAATGTTCCCAGCTTCTCATTTTTCGTCCATTTTTTTTATGTTCACGTCAGTTACTCGTGTTACAATGGTTACTCGGCACAAACGTTGAATTCTCAAAAAAAAAAAAAAAAAAAAAAAAACGATCGCCACGGTTGTTGTGGACGATCTTTATTCGGATAAAGATTTTGGATAGTTTATTGTTAATGTTGTAAATGTTACGTTAACGTTGTAAACGGTTAAATCATTGCATTCGATAAAAAGATTCTGAACTAAATGATTATTTCTTGTTAATATCGTATGGCAATACTGAATTTTAACGAAATCGCGATTTTGCCGCTTTTTCGCCGAAAATTTTCACGACTTTTTACGGACAGCGTTTAAAAACTGTTGAGAAAATCGAAAAACGGTCTCCCTAAAACGGTACCACCTCAACGAAGTTCCGAGCATATTTTCTCTGAAAATCTGTACGCGGGAAAATCAAATACAAAGCGCCGTTGTAAAATCAATAGCTAAGAATTAAAAAAAATTCAGATTCGTTGTATAGCGTTCTATCCATTGATCTGCTTCAGAATCATAAAATTCCGTTGGGTTCGTGTGATACGAGAATGATTAAAATAGTTGTTTCGTTATTCCCTAGAGCTTTACGAAATCGCCAAAAAAAAAATCGATCGGCGCAGAGACATATTTTATGGATACATTCGCACTGTGTCTAAATGCACATTAGAAAAAAAAACTATTTGTTCGTACGTTTTATTTAAATGTATAGCGAAACAAAATGTACGCCCGCTGGACGATATATAATAAAATTACACCGCGTATATATAGCGTAGCGGACGATTTATCCCACGATAGTGGAGCATATTTTATGATTCTCACAAGCCGCGGTTCGCTTTCATTGTCCAAGTCCGATTCTCCATTACCCGCGCGATCCACTATATTATCGCACTGAAAAGGAAGAAAAAAAAATTATAACGCACGAGAAATCGTTCGGTTCGAACACTTGCATTTCATTGCGTATTGCCAAAAGCGTAACAATAAACCGATAATAAAAAAGTATCAAAAACGATGAGAGATATTTACATAATATCACGTTTCGCGGTGTAAATTTATACACTACTATTTGTTAGCTTTACGTAACAAAATACGTGCATAGTAAATGTATTATAAATAATATATATATTATATTAACTAACCGATGGGCTTAAAAAAAAAGGGGGGGGGTATTATTTCTCCTGCAGTGCAGAAAATCGCGCTGTGCTAGAGCACCGACCGCGATTCATAGTATACGCTCACATTTTTTTTTTTTTTTATAGGAAAATGTTAAGATTTTAAGAACATATTTTCATCGACAATGCGATTAATGTATTGGTTTTTTTTTTTTTTTTTACAATATTGTTGTGCATAGTGTCTTACGGAAATATGACAGATTATTGTCTGCTGATAAACACAAGTTGTTTCTGAGAAAAATCGATTCGATTCGATCATTAAAAAAAAATATATATAAATATATTTGAATTTTAACAAACCTAAAAATTGTTTAAAAATTAACGGCGTAACGTAATATTAAAACATTGAAAAACGACAAATTTTTTTTTTGTTAAATGTATGTTTTCTAATTCGCTTTCGTGGTTATTACTTTGGAAAAATAGAACGAAAATCGTAATTGTTTAAATCTTCAATCCTTTTGTAATCGAAAATATATTTAAAATACGTTTATTACGGCGCAGAAGGATAAAAAAATAGGATTCTTTAAACTATCGATTTTCAGTTAGACATTTGTGCATATACACAAACCAATTTTTTTTTTAAACGCGTTAAATTACAATATTATCAACATTTGTAGGACATAAAATTGAAATCCGATCGCACTGCAGCGACTGTGGTGAAATTGTACATTTATTTGTTTTTCAATTTGTAAAAATCAAACGCAATATTATTCTAAATAGATCTCTAAACTATTATTACAAGTTGTCACGCACGTAAATGTTTAATTTTCTACTTTTCATTCACATTAATTTCTTTTCGCGTTGTAATAGATTTACGCATGTGTCGTACACTGTAACTGGATTATTATTGTACCTTTGGGACTCGCCCGGGCTTCTATAAATTTTATCGACTGTGCGCACATCCACACAGACTTTTGCGACTGCATATAAATTTCTTCTGAATAATGTACGAAATAACACTGTCAGATGTAAATCGCGTTCACGATATAAACAATCTCAATCAAAAATCAAATATTTTACACGTATATTTTTTCAATAGCTTATGGTTCAATGAGCTTAACATTCGTAGGTATGTTTTTTAAGATTTCTTTCTTATAATTTTGTACATTCCAGTGTAAAATATAAAAATCAAACTACCAGTATAATTAATACTTCTCCCGTTAAACTTTTTTTTTTTTTTTTAGTTTTGTTATTTTATCACGGGAGGTTCTCGTGCGTGAAAATGGAAAATAATCGAGTCAAAAAAATGTGCCCGATTCAGAAATTACCAATTAGAAACGCCAAGATACATCACCGAAATCGCGTTCTTCCGTCAGTTTCTATCATTTAAAAAAAAAAAAAATTGTTGTATTAATTACGAGTCATAATACTCAGTTTCACATACGATCGATAAAAACAGTTCAATAGAGCTATAACATCGATTCGATGAACAGTTTAATAAACATTTTCGTTGAGTCAGTTGAGTGCGGTGAAACATTACCGTGGTTTCATAACTATAGCGATAACAACAATGTGGACAAATCTCTTAATTCTACAGTTTATTATTAGAGTATTTCTATATTTAGTTCCGGGTTAAGTACAAATTTTCCGTGAAGGGTGAAAAAGTAGCGTAGTTTTTTATCTTATGAAATAAATTATTGTCGATATATTAAAAAACAATAAATTCCAAACCGACGAAAAAGAAACAAATCATAAACGAGTTACTATAAGTTTCGATTAAGAATAAATAATAATATTAAACTCGTTTAATCTCTTTCTCGATTGGCGAGAAACGGGAAAACATTTTCAAAAATTAGTTATTTGGATTCGCACGATGGTGATGAAACACGTTTTTATTTACGTAGAAGAGAATCGACTAAGACGTTATATATATATAAGAGAAAAATGCGTCAACTCCCTGTACCCTAGTGATATTCTATAATGTCACTTTTCTGTTGTTATGTGGTCTCGAGATTTCATCGTGTACACTCGCTCGTCCTTGACGGTTTTACGGCCGGTGAATTGCACAAAAATTTTGTGCGCGAAACACAATTTTCTCTCGGTGAATTGGCGACCGTTCGGCTGTGCGATATTATGTTTAAACGCTGTGGTCCAACCGACTGCGGGAAAAGACACGGCCGAGGGACGATAAATCTATCGCGATCGGAACCGACCGTGTCAATTGACGACGACGCGACACAACCGTTTAGTCATGGCTCCGGCGAGGAGGAATTTATAGCATCTCCAATATTATCTGAAGACCATTTAAAATTATTTAAATTGCGTGTCGTCGACAAGAAGTTTTCACTTAAGTGGTCCGCATAAGGGGAAAAAATCGCTTATGAGAGCTGAAAAGTAATTTTGCCAAAAGTAATAATTAGCGATACGTATTTATTATACATATGCGCGTTGGAATTCCAATTTAAAGATCTGCGAAAAATTCCAAAAAAAAAAAAAAAAATTGTACTTAACAAAACACACATACGCGTTTTAGACTTAGTTTTTTTTTTCAATTTAAAAACTGAATTTTTAAAGAAAAACCTAACCGTATCGGCAAAAATCGTTGGTTACAATTTTTACTTTTTCCTGTGCGTGTGTGTGTGTGTGTGTGTGTCGGTTTGAAATTTGATTTCGTTAAGGAAACAGTAGAATATTGTTGGAAAACTTCGTGCGTATTTACATATTTCGCATCGGATACGGTATATGAAGTAATAATAAAAAATACTAACCGAGACCGATTGTTTGTCGATTTCATACGCGGAAAAAAATGTTCCGTCTTTTTCGTTTCCAACGACGGACGTTTTTTTCCCAACGGAGCAATCTGCTGGAAAAAAAAAACAATCTATTGTAAACATTTTTCTGCTGACGGTTAATGGAACGCATATATTTTCTTCTCAAATGTTGTAAAACACTAGCTTTCAAATCTTACAACCACTACTATATACGCAAAAAAGCACTGCAATCGTATCCCCGGGTCTTCGTCATCGCGTCGGGAGTGGAACGTGTCGTCGTGTTAATAATAATCTTATTATTTATATGGCATAAATAATTATGATTATACGCCGGTCTGGGTCGGTCGCGTTAGTGTGTTCTCGTTTAAACATTTAACCTGACCGCAATAATTTCAATTATCTTCAAGCCGCGGAATTCATGCTCGTGCAGTGCAAGACGCGTCCCCCCGGTAAAGAGCCGGGGGAATCTATTCGAAATTTAGTGTCGTTCTCGTGTACTGTTTCTGGTGACTCGAGTCGCGCAGTCGAGAACGGCGCCAAAAGATAGGAACACTTTAACTCCACCCATTGATTTACCACCACGACTCGAAAACGTCTACTGCTGGTGTAATTATTATCATTTCATCTTGTATCCGCAATTTCGCATATTTTTGAAGATTGTTGGACAAAAAAAAAAAATACATTTTTTCCAAAAAAAAAAAGAAAAAAAACGAAAAACGAAAAACGAATTGAGAAAAATACACAATGATTTTGTGAGATAAATGCCTCCGCGGTGTGTGTGTGTGCACGAACTGTTAACGCGGGATTACGATTGAGATTTATTGATAAATTTTAAAATTTTTGTATTTATATATTTACGTAATTCTTCTATTTTTAAGGAGTCGGTCAATACTCGGATATATGTAATGTAATGTTATCAAAAAAAAAAAAATACCATTATTATACACGTAAGATTGTAAAAAAAATTATGTACGTCGAAACGTGAATTTTTAATTTTATTATTTACCTTCGGACGATGATGCCACACAACCGACTTTCGACAATTGGAATCCTTCCAAGTAGGAAAATAAAGTTTGGAGACAGTTGAACTTACTTGGCCCCGGTCGTTTTACGCTAATGGTTCAACCTTTCGGTATAAATACCCAACTACGGCCAATAACATACAATAGTAGTGAAATTAGCATACGTTCAGTAGAACACGACGTATAAACGGATGACGGATGACAGACGTTGTGGACTTTTTCTTTTTTTTTTTTGCAAAATCAAAAATAACCGTTTTATGAATTTATAATAATAATAATAGAAAAGATTTTATTTGACATTTTTATTAAATGTTAGTCGGTTTGCTAAATTTTTTTTGTTTAATTTACAAAAATAATAAATTCATTCGCTCGCAATTGTTTATCTCGTATACCACTGACGAAATTCAAACAAAAGTTTTTTTTTTTTTAAAAATACATTCTTAAAATATTAAATTTCCAAAGAGATTTCAAACGAAATTGAAATATATTTTTATATTTACTGAATGATAATTCCGCTCTTTCTATATAAGTAATAAAATATTTAAAATTAAAAAATAAATTAACATTATTATATAGAATAAGAAAAATTCTATAACTTTTGACTTCTTTGCGAGAAGAGGGTATCGTTATATATTCATGTATATGTATTAGCATTTTTAAATCGCTCTCACCCTTTTGATTCACGAGCGTTTTGAATACCCGTCGACTACAATATACTATAAAACCATTACTCCGACGACATGTAATATATTTTCTAATAAATATCAGTTTTCACCCCGAATAAACTACATATTTTTATTAATTTTTTTTCCAATCCATTAGACTTAAACTGCCTAAAAAAAAACACCCGTCTATATATTATGTTTATGTTAGATACTAAACCAGACCACATAGGTGTTATTCTTGAGTTTCACAGTCGTACCGGCTTTATTAAATCTTCCGTTGTTTTTATAAGATACGATTTCATTTCGTAATAAGTTTTTCTGAATCTGAACTCGAGCGATTCGGAAAATTATTTATAATAATATTTTTATTTCCCAAAAATATTACAATACATTCAAATGGCATATGTCTTGGAAAAGTGGGTTACTATACTATAGCATATTATTGGAGAATTTTTATAAAATGAAAATAAAAATGTTTTGTGAAGAATTTTCGTGTTATGTGTAGAATTTAAAATTGTCACTTTTTTTTTCTTTCTATTTCCCCCCACGAGATTACTGAATTACATATCGTATAGGACATAGTTTTTTCCCTTAATTTATAGTAACTGTGATGAACAATGAGAGTTTCGAGTTTTTTTCTACTCCGGTTTTTTTTTCATATAGTATTGCAAGAACTTTTTCTTTCTTCGTAAAGTTCAACAAAGTTTCGATCTTTTTCACGTATATGTTATAATATAATAATAAAAAATACAGTTTCCTAAAACAATGGTGTTTTAGTTTACGTATACAATTCGTATAGCTAATCATTTTATTATTATTCTTTTTAATTTTATATTTTAAACGTTATACCTGAGTTTTCAGATAAAACGATATTTATTAGGTAATTTTTAAATTTCATTTCTTGATTTTATTGTAATATTGAAAATTATACATTAATAGTCAAAAAAAAAAAAAATATATATATATATATCAGACACTGCATATAGTCAATAAAAACAATCGTTTCAATAAAATTATACGAAAACAATTTTCAGTAAAAAAAAAAAAAATGTTTATAATTTTTATTCATAAACGAACTTGTCATTTGCTTTTACCGAAAAAATGATTATTCTCACTTGGGCTACAAAAAATGTAAATCACTTCAAAAATATAACATTTTCTAATAAAATAATTCTCTTATATTTTAATTATAAATTGATATTGACGTTATATAAATATTTTTTTTTTATACCCACCCTATAACCATAGGACAAAGTTTCATTGGGATATTAACAAAAATAAAGTAACACGTTAAAATCGAGTACTTTAAGTCGCGTTCGACACTTCAGCGATCCTTTATTATGAATTGTATATATAATTATAAAGAAATACGTTATAGAATATATGTAAATATTTTTTAAGCGATATATAAATATTAACGCGGGCAAAATAAATTGTATTTTAACGGTTATCTGAAATTAAACTCTATATAATTAATCTTTATGATTAATTGAACGATAGTTAATACGCGGCGTGTTTTTTGAATTTTGTTTTCATATAAATTACGGACGGATAAAATAGTGTATGCGATTTTTTTTTTAATTTTACAATATCGAATAAAGTATTAACGAATTATTATATTTGCGTTTAAAAATTAACCACTCGGTGCACGTAATTATTTGTATTTCGCGTGTTATATATGTATAAGGACCATAAAGGATTTGCCATATTTATGTAAGTGTAATTAAAAATATTACACTTGTCCGCGGAGACGAACATTCAGATTGTTTATTAGACTGCGATTCGAGTGTAAAAGAATTCTTTTATAATGGATTGAGAATCGATAAAAAACCAACAAATGAACGATTGGGAAAAAAAAACTCGTAATAATAGAATGAACGTTTGTATTAAATGCCATTTATCGTTATATACGTCGTATGTAAACATATTTACGGATTTAGCAACTCTGGCGACGGACAAAGCGGCGCGAAATCGGCCTTGAATTTTTGGTTAGGTTTTTAAGAGTCCGTTTAAAACCAACGTTCGACTTTTAGAATAATATAAAATACTACCTATATTGTCTTTTTATAATTTGCGACAAATCACCTTCAACCGTATAAATCGATGAAAATCAACAAAAAAAAAATTCCCTATTTTTACGAATATTTTGCAACACGCAAAAACTATTAACGAATGATACTGGTGAATTGTTTTTAAAATTAAGTTTTAATACACCTGAATTCCGTGTTGTTACGTATAACGGAAAGAAAAAATTCTAAAAAAACACATTCCACGCGTCGAAAAAGCCAAAAATTGCTTTCCGTGTCACGAAAACTTACAGACGCACCCTAACGTAAGTGATAAAATATATAATGTTATATTTCCTGTGTAGGTACTGTGAATTAATATGAATAAATAAATAAATAGACCGAATCGTTTCCGTACGATGTGTAATGACCGTTTAAAAAGAAAATATACACTCGTGTATATATATATATAATATTTTTTTTCCCGTACCATTCCTGTACGTTATTAGATCCTATAAGGAATAGAGTAGATATCCACACAGCGGGCCACCGATCCAAATGTGTATACAAGTATCGAAATGCATAATACGTATTACAAGAAAAACGTGTTTGTTCGACATATTGGTTTTCATTCGAGTACTACGTCGGATATTTGTTGAAAAAATATAAAGTATAAACATGTCCATAAATATTGTTATAAAAAAAAAGACACGGTTATTTGGAATCTACCCCGCCTACCGCCAATACGGTTTACGCATTGTACACATAGTCGACCAGGTTGAATTTTATATTGAATTATTTATATATATATTTTTTCTTCTTCTTATAAATGTTGTATGTTGTCGGAAACATACGTTTTTCTTTTAGCTTCTTTTTTTTTTTTGTTTTATAAAAGTTTACGCGAAAATATATATTTCGTTTTGTTTTTCTCTCTCGTTATATATATATATTAAATATATAAATATTATATATATATATATACACATAAACCGTTTCGGAGCGGAATAGAGGAATTTAAATAGTTAAAACGATGCGCGTTATTTAAATTTCTATTATTTTTTTTTTCTCCGCTGTCGCGTTAAAACGCCGACGGATGAGCAACGGATGAATGGACGGCGATGCTCTGTGACGACGGTGAGGGGAGATCGGGCGAGATAAAAACAATAATTAAACTATAACAACGGCTGACGCGATCGGAATCTGTATCGGTCGTGGTGTGGAAAAACACCCGACGGCGTCTGCAGACGACGGCCGTCCGACCAAATTAAAAGCAGCGCCGCGGCCGCAAAGGTCTTCGAAAAGTTTTTTTCACTTTTCTGCAAAGGCTATTAGTCACGCGGTTTTCGTCCTACCACCACTACTACTACTTCGCGATAAAGCCGAGAGATACCGAAAATGTCTTTAATAAGGCAGGCAACTGCATTACGCGTTCGGGGCAAAGGGGGGACGATTAAAAGCCGGGCAGCGCGACCATCAGGAAGGAGACAATCGGTGGAGGACCGCAGTGGATAAGAATAATGGCGAAAGAGCACGACGGTCACAGGAGATAGCGGACGGCGTGGTGCGAAATAAATCTGCGTACAATATTTTTTATTCAATTATATTTGTATTTACAGGGTGTCCAGGATATAATCGCACGATTTTTCCTTTTTCCTTTTTTTCTTCAATTCAACGATTTGTTTATAACAAATGTATTCGCAACGAACACCCTCTCCGTGATCCCCCGTCGTTCGCCGTATTCCGCTATCTGTAGCAAGTGACTCTTCGCATCCTTCATCATTTGGCTAATGCACCTCGTTCCGGGATCTTCCTCTCGATCGCGTTCCTTCAGCCATTCCTCCGGTTATTAAACTATGTAATTCGTCACCGCGTCTCGACGTGTGCCTTATCATCTGCCGTCTCCTTTTCCTCAGAGTACCCGTTTAACGTTCGTTTTTTTTTCTATCGTCTTTAAGATTCCCTTCATTTGTTCTTCTTTCAATTCAACTCATTTTTTACGTCTTTCTCGAACACCATATTTTTCTAGAACTTTTTTCTTTTTTCTATTTACCATCCGCGCGTCTCGCAACCATATAATGACACATTATATATATATATATATATATTTAATTTTTTTTGAAAATCTAATTTTTTTTATACCCGTTTTAAAGTAACGTCTCCAATTGTATGGAAAATAATGGCCTCCAAAAACATTGAATTATACGATCGTTGAAGTTTTCAAAGTCTTGCTCACAAACGTCCTGCCATATGTTATATTGATAATTATTATTTAGATCTTTAAATTTTCAATTCCGAAATCGTTCTGGTTTTTTTTTTTTTTTTTTTGGCACTTTCGATTTTACAATTTGTCCCACAAAAAGAAAAATCGCAAGACATAAGATCGCATGATATGGCAGGGCCATTCCTGGTTGTTGCGCGTAAAAAAATATAATAACTTATCACTTAAATTAATGCTGTACAAAAAAAATGCCCCGTTGATCTACCGGTTTCTACCGTTTCTCGTGAAATATACTACACTGAATAATTACCGGGTTTTATTACAATAATAAAAGCGACAAGAAAAATACGCTAAAATTTAACTATATATTATATGACGGATATTGGACAAAATTAAAATTTTCTATATATAACTTCTTAAACTTGACTTTCAACATTTAGCTTTTATTTATTTATTTCTTTAATAACAATCGAGAGGATTTATAATAATATATTTTTGTAACTCAAGTATGAGTCTATTTAACTACCGGCTAATTATTTTCCAGAGATTTTTTTTCCAGAACTGTGCAAGCAATAATTTACAATTTTCAAACGTCAATTCAATCATAATTTGATCAATACCAAACACACGACGGAAGTCGAACATCGTTACGGCAATGAAAATTTCAGAAATTTTTATTTATATTTTTCATATGTTCACTGACAGTTTAAATCCATTCGTGTCTGCGAATTTTGTTTTTGCTCGTAGACCAATATTTTTAGGAGTTAAGAATATTACGCACGACACGGGTATTATAATCCAACATTTGAACGTTAAATCATAGTAAGTTACGATACATTTTCCGAGCACTTAAGTGATTTGAAAGAATTATATTTTTTTCCGTCTAAAGACGAGAAACTTCGGTGTTTTTTTTATATATAAACCTCAAAGATTTATTATCCCACCATAAAGATGTATTCACTTTCATGTACGTATGCGGTTCATACATTATATTATTTTATGATTTACAATATTGAATCGAATAAATCACGTCACGCACAGTGTGTACATTAAATTAACGGAATTCTAATCGTTTTACGACATAAATAAATATCGGTCGGACTCGCGTCATATTTTATTACGATTTATCTTGTAAAATAAGTGTTATTAATATGTACGTAATTAGGCAATAATTTAAACGTAAATTTCATATTATACTTTGTAATTTAAAATTATTCAAAATAAAATCGCATTGAAATCCCATAATGATATATTATTTCTGTTTCATTGATTTGAGTTATACAATATTGTACACATAATATTGTTGGTGAATCAGGGATAATTTTCTAAGCCATTCGACAGATAATCACTCCGCCTATTCATAACCGTACGAATTTTACTACACAAAATTTCATAGACTTTACTAAAGATGTACTACAAGAGACTTTCCAGGACTTTACTGTATTAGTACATTGTCTATTCTAAATTTATAGCACGTTTTTGGTATTTCAATTATGAGTTGTGTCAACAACAATTAAGTAGGTATACGCTTTTTAACAGAGCGATGATTTGTCTATATCAAGTACTGCAGGAAAACATCTGCAAAATAATTTTGAATTCCTTATAACATTACAATTTTATATATTTAGAACATATAAAAATGATTAAATTTGTCCACTACTCAAAGATATGATAACAATAATTATAGAGTGGAAGGGGAAACAAGGAGTAACAATCAGTGGGCAAATAAGCTATCATGCAAAGTTTTAGTACCATCCAAGAATTAAGTCTAATCCGTACGCCCTACCCTTCTTCGATTGAAATACAATTTTAAATAGACAAAACGTATGCGCGCTTTAATTATACAAAAATAAAGTTCTCTATACAGAAGATTCGAATGAAATTTTAAATACATTGTATGATCTATAGGAACGTGTAATTAAATTTTACAAAACGTTTCTGTAATGCACATTAATCGCAGATAAATGTTTTTTTTTCCGAATACTTATATGTTCACGTTGTTGTCTAATAAATACACCTCAATCCCCGAATAGGACGTACATTTTCTGAAATGTGACTTAATGGATTGAGGATTTAGCGGTCCATTAGATACTGCGCAACAACTCGAACGGATCTTCATACGTAAAATTTGAGATTATGCGCCGTCACTGTGACAATTAATTGTTACGAATGCAAATTTCACTTGTGCGTTAGGCAAAGACGCGTTATCCGAGAGAGATTTAGATTCTGAGAGAAGCCAGGAAACTATTGATTTAACAATGATGTTTTTTTTCTGTACTTACATTTTCCATTAGAAAAAAGCTCAGGTCGTATCGTTTTGCGTATTTTATTTGAAACGTGTTTCGATGTTCTCAATATAGTCTTCTAGTGTCGAGTTCAATACCGCTTAAAAATTGGAAAAAAAACGTATTTCTCAATAGTCTTTAAGAACAACACAAAGAGCTACCAAAGCAATGGTCCTATAATGTCTTGAAATTTACATTACATATATAAAAAAAAACAAATCTGTTCAAAAAATGTCTTCCGATTTTGAGCTATTTATTGCAATTACTAGACGTTGAGCTACTCAAAGGGATGGTATTTGTATTTTATGAGTTGAAAATTATACACGCATCGTACGTAAACCCCAACTGTATATTCAAAAAGATCACGAAAATTCTAAGTAACGAAATTGCAATATTATCTATTAAATTTTTTCCGAAAAAATGATGCGTATTTTATACCGAAGCCCCTCGCTCAGAATCGTTTTATTAAATTCAACGCGATTTATCCTTTCAAATTCATATGAGTGACAAAACCCTGACGTCTAAGTGATTCACTTAAGCGATATCCGTAACCACCAGCTATCGGTTTTTGTGTTTTTTCCATTCTAATATCGTACACAATACGAGCAGGACCAAGGACAAGATTGTAAATTATCCTTGTCGAGAAAACCGTCGCGCATACGTGTAACGCGCGGACGAGGCGAAACTTCGACGCGAGCTAAACTTTATGAGGCTTTATTTGGATTTACCGCGGCGTGTATAGTTGGTAGTGGTTGAGTCAGTACGACGTGTAAACTTCCCAAATAACGTCTGTCCACCCCTTCCCGTGTATTATGTATATTATGTGACGAGTGTGTCTTGTTTTCCGTTTCAGGTTATTTTATTTTATATGATATTATTTTTGTAGGATAAAAATTCGCCATGGACACGCTGAATTTACCATTACTCACAGTGCTTATTTTAACGTGCGTTTGGACACAATTTGCGCAGTTCTAATTAAAGAAATGCGCAGTTGTACATTTTTAACATTTTACTTACGATCTATAGTATCAATTAAATTATTAATTATTTTGATCGTAAATACAATAATATTGAAATCGGCATTTGGTTTCTCCTCGTTTCGATAACAAATTTTTTCATTTATCCTTATTTTAAACACGTTGAACCAAACTACTACTATCCCTCGATTCATGAATGGGAAAAGGGAAGTAATGATTATAAGATAAAGTATGATGAGATGATGAATTAGATTGGGTATGATAGGAATGGAAAGGATATTGGTGAAGGAATGAATAGGAGAAGAGGACTTTAAGCCATACGCACTCGTAAAAAAGAACCTTAAACTAAGCGTTGGTTCATATTCATACGCGTACACCGATCGAATAACGTTCTGAATGACCGTATTTCTGTTTCGTTATAACGCCCCACGTTCTATAAACTATATAAGTTTAATATTAGATTAGATTTTCTTACAAAATTGAATTGTACGCGAGGAAAAAAAAACGATCGGCGGCAAAAAATGGCAATGAAATGCTCGCACGGAAATCCTTACAGTTAGTCCACTCCGCATCTCTCGAATGAAAGCACAATTCCGAATTCTGATGGCGACAGCGGTCTACTGCTGCTATTCGAGAATTTTCAAATTTAATTCACGTAATAAACGAAAGTTCTGTTACGTATACGCGATTTTCACGCGTTCGATTCCCAGATACTCCAGTTACTCGACACGTATTTTCAAAGATTCTACTGCGTTAAATTCGGCGTTTAATTTGCTATGTTTCGAATTTAAAATAATTTTTTTACTGTATATATATACGGCCGTACCTACTAATCATGGGCTCGAACAAAATGAAATCTATTTATATATAACCACCACAATCGTATTTTCCGTGCTCCATTGTCCACGTTCGGTTGTCATTCGTTGAAATGATGTTTAAAATTTTTTTAACAATACATATTTGGATCTTTTTGCGCGAAGACAAACGATCATTCTCCGTATCGAAACGAATTGAAAATTGACCAAAAGACCGCTATAGGTCAATCGAAATTACCGACACGATTAATCGATAAATATAAAAAAAAAAATTACAAAGTCCAAATAATTTAATAATCATTGACTTGTTGTTGTTCCACACGAAATTAAATGTTTGTTCTTTAAATAATTGCAACTGTAAAATGTCTAACATCGATGAATTTCCGGGCCGGGCCCTGCATAACATTAATAAGCAATATTACAAAACTACTGTTCCTATTCATTATAATGAAACTATTGACCTATTACTTTTTATAGAACGTTTTATTTTTATTTAAAAAATACAATTTCCATCGAAATCAAATGCAAGAAGTTTGGCAGTTTCGTGTCGTTACGTTGAAAAAAAAAAGTGAATAATTCATTTTTGTCGAGTTTTTTTCGGTTTTTTATTTTTATTATTTTTTTTCTCTTACAATTTTTCTGCGATAATTATTGCGACAAAGTATGCGTAAACTGTGTACAGTCGTAAAAATAATAATAATAATTTCACCTTTCTTCTTTTCGTTTATAGTATCGCGATCCACTTGTGTTTCTGTCACGAAATCTCGTTTAAAAAAAAAAAAAAAACAAAACAAGAAGAAATCAACATAAACGCGTATCATTATTATTATTATTATTATAAAAATCTATATACAATTATTGTATTTCATCGAAGAAAAAATTAATAAATTCTCTATTCAAACACGAGATTACCAACTGTATTTAAGGCGGAATATTGAAATCGGAAAGAATTCTGAAGTTTTAATTTTTTGTTTGTTTTTTGTTACAGTTCGACCGTTATCGATTAAACTGGTCGGTGAAAATCGCCCCCTGTCCGCAGAGATACCGGTGAACGTCAGTTGCCGAGTTACGGGTGCCAAGCCACCGCCAGTAATCACCTGGTGGAAAGACGCTAATCAAATGATCGACGCCAAGCAAATAGTGAGTGAATTCCGACATTTGAAATCTGTTGCGTAAACGGGAAAAATCTGTAATATTAATAATTTTCCACGTTGATAAAAATGACGGATAAAAAAAAAAATATATATATATCGTTATTTCTACACGAAAAATTGCGTCTTCTTACGTTTTTATTGTAGAATTTATATTGCACATAATGTTATGTGAATATACGATAATAATTTAAGACGTTATGTATTGATACACGCTGATAAGATGTTTTTTTTCCTCGGACACACAGTACGACGTATAATATGATACGATGAGTAGTAATCTCTTGAATTTTATGAACGACGCGTAAATTTAAAAAAATAGATGAATTATGATTAAAAAGAAATGTACACACATTCCGTTTCCGGACAGTCCGTAATGTTTTTATCACAAACTACTTTTTTTCTTCATTCGATCAATAGTTGTGACTTCAATTTCAGACAAAGTATTAATCATACGTCTTATACTTTGGATATAACACCCATTATATATGTCGTATGAAATCAATAATATATTTCTATTGACGACACGTTAAGTGCCCCCGAACGATTAGAATTTTGTTTTTGGTTTGTACGAGTGGACGACAACGAATTATAATACTGTGGAAAAACATTGACAATAAATATCGAGAAAACTTTTTTTTCTCTATTTTAGGAATTTTTTAATTTCTAGTTCGTTACCGTTTCACGATTTTGCATTTCGGTATACGAGCCAGAAAAACGAAATTTATCGCAGTCCGTTTCATGGAATGAATGCATTTTTTACTATTTCCGTGAACTGAGAAATTCGTGCGTACAAAAAAAAAAAAAAAAAAAAAATAAAGGGTTTTTCGTGATAAATTTACGATTTTTAATGCGACTGAAAAACTGTGTTTTTTCCTTATCTGTTACCGCAGTGTAAATATAAAACGCGAATACTTTTTTTTTTTAATTTGCAATTGTGTCGTGTACTGGTCTTGAAACCATAACGAAAACAGTATTTTAATTATTTACGAATATATATATATATTTCTTTTTAATAAAAATTTCAATTTTATTTTGTATAAAAGAAAATTGCTATCGGGATAATATTCACTTAACTCTGGTCATTTTGAGAATCTGTTAGGTTTGTTTTTTTTTTTTTTTTCATACGCGTGTAATACAAAATATATCAGAGGACGAATATCAGGACGCTGCAAGCGGTTCTGTACTCGTTTATGTTTTTCATTTTTTTCATTTTTCATTCTTTCGGTCGCTCGTTTTCGCCTCGCAAACGGTGTTGTTGTTTTATAGTGATATGATGACCTCGCGGATTAGGACGATATAGGAACTGAACAAATCCCCACTAACGAGGTGCTACTTGAAAACCACCTCTTTTCCTAAATGTCTCTTCGTGTCTATACACGTTTGTCGGTCGAAACGGTTAATATAACGGTTTACCATCTTTCTTTTCCCCACGCGTTTTCACTTTTATATTCACGTATCATATATTTGTTAAACACCGATAATTTAATGTTATTTCGGTGATTTCTGTATTTTTTTTTTTTTTTTTAAATAATTTGTTTTCCTGTTATTAAATAGAAAAAAAATAGGTCATTTTCTTGTCGTTTTAAGTATATAATTAGTTTAATTGAATAAAAATAACGTTTTGAGCTTGCCAAACTCTAAAAAAAAAAAAAAAATCGACTTTCAACCATGAAAACTTCATGTGCTAATCGTTTATTAATGCGGCTGCAGACGGTACAAAAAAAAAAAACACGTAAAACGACTCAAAAGCAAGTCGAAATTGTGAAGCTCGTGTTGGATCAAAAATTAATTTTGAAAATAAATTTGAATTCTTCGTCGTGTCTTCTAGGTTTCAACCGTGGCGATTTTTGATATTAAGTTAAATATCTAGTAAAATTAACAAGAAATAAAAATTTAATTTTTTTTTCTATTTTATCAACGAATAATTTGACAACAATTTTGAATTACAAAAATCGTCGCGATTAAAACTTAGAAGACATGACTAGTAATTCAAATCTGTTTTCAAAATTGAAATCGGCCCCACACAAGTCTTACAATTTTGTCTAGCTTTCGGGTCGTTTAGTACTCCTTAATATTGAACAGTCTGCAGCCCTCTTAAACATTGTTAACTAAACGAAATAATGTTTCCATTTAACGCTTTTTTTTTCTTTTCTTATACAAGACAAAAAATTTTTTTGAGAAATCTTTTTACCAAATTGAAATCACTCAATACGCAAAACGCGTAAAAGAGATAGATTTTCTATAGAAACGCATTTTCGTGGAAAGTGGAAAAACGATGTATGGCGCACTAAACAAGCATTTTCGTTGTTCCTATCGCGTAAACGCGTATTATGAAATTCTAAAATTTGATCGTATACGACACCCGACCGGGATATAATTATTATTATATCGAATCGGCCACGATGAACTGCAATTTCTCCTCTATTTTAAACAATTTTGTTTTCTCCCATTCGTTTCGTTAAACGCGTACTGCACAGTATAACAATAAAATATACTTGACGTGTGGAATACGCGTAGTTTGTGGTTGATATAGTGAAAAAAAAAAAAAATTCCCCCGCCGCGGATATATTCTTTTAACTGCGGCGCTTTTTCGTGGGCACGCCGCGTAAACCGCGCGTATCACGATGGAAACTTTCTTTTTCAAGTTTCGATCGAATTCACCGCGAAACCTCTGTTCATATTGTATACTATACTGTATACACTTACTTTCAACGGACCAAATCCCATACATATATACATATATTTTTTTTCTCTCTCTCTCCCTCTTTTGTTTTTGTTTCTTTTCATACATTCCCCCGATCACCGACGTAAATTACGTTAAATCTTCTGGCTGTCCGACATCGAAAGCCTCCTCACTCTTCTCCCGGTCCCCCTGAAAGTTATATATTATCCCTTCATTTTGATGTCGTAAGCCTGTAATAAAATAAATTCCCGACTTCCAGTGGTCTGCCTTAGATATTTTGTAAACGTACTTACCTCCGTCGTGCTCAACGCGTTGTATTTGAACTCGAAATCCGCGGGTTGCACGTCGGCTAATATCATTTGCTCTCACCCCCCCCCCCTTTTCTTTTGAAAATAACTCTGACGAATGAAACAAATACTCGAGATTTTGAGTTAAATTTTTTTTTTTTTTTTTTTGTAATTTAAATTTATGTATTTTTTTTTTTTTGTAAAACGGTACTCTTTAATAAATACGCAATATATTTTCTCTCTAATTTTCTACGTTTTTTTAAATTAACACAATGACTAATAAGTAAATTATTGATAATATGCCAATAAGTTATAAAACATAACACGGTGTAATCGACTAGAAGTATTTTAATACTACTGGGTTCCAACACTTGCCAAACATAGCGAGATTATTAATACAAAAAAAAAAACAATTGACATTATACGCTACTCGTATTTGTTCTTCCGAAATAATTTACTTTTTACATTTAAGTAATAAGTCATTGTCTTTATGTACAAACTATTTAAAATACGATTGGTCTTAAATCGGAATACTATCCAGATGTGTTGGAACGCGTTTATTTCTAATAAATAAAATCTTTCTTTTTTTTTTTTTTTTTTTTTTTTTTTTTCGCTCTGAATCCACGCTCGCGTTTATAAAGTGTATATAGAACAGCACGAAGTAACGGATATTATTTCGAATCCTGTTTTTGTCGTCACGCGTAACGCGCATCCGATGTATATAAAACCGCGTCGAGACGACAAATGAAATACAAATGAAAAGAACGTGAAAATATAATATTATAACGTGTGAAAATTGAATTTAAACGTTCACTTCTGTACACGAGCATAAAGAAATCGCGCGTTGTTAGAAATTACACATACGTATACGAGTATAGCGCAATTTGTGAGCGCGACAGTGACAATTCATATAATTTTGTATACAATTTTCGCACTCGACTGTTGGCGAGAAAAGAAAAACGGTTGATTTTTCTTTCTTCTTTTTTTTTTTTAATCACGTGGAGTGTGCGTAATAATACGTTAACCCGTCCGCGGTTATTATAGTTAGTTTTTCTTTTTTTCTCCAGTCCAACATAATACTGTTGCCTCCGACCCAATCCATCGCACACTGCCCTCCTGGACGTCGTCCAACACCGCGTGTTTTCGCCATTTTTCCTTCCGATTTTCTGACGGTTTTTGTCCCACCGCTGTAACCATCTCCTCCTCTCTCGCCACGTGTCTCCCGGCATCGCCAAAACTGTCGCCCCCGCGGTTCACTCCCGAATTTCCGCTCATACGACAGTCGTCATAACGCGCGCGCGCGGTCTGTGTTATATTAGATTTCATCCCTTGCGCTGCAGCGATTAACCGATTACGAATTCTCGCAGTTGGGTCCGACCGTGAGCTCCGTAGAAGGAAAACCGGACGGAAAACGTACGGTACATGTATTATAATATGTTTTACATATATATATATATATATATATGTTTAAAATAAAAAAAAAAAATCATCGAGATTATATTGTGTTGCCCGCGGCGAGATGGGAAACGAAAATATTTCTCTTCTCCCCGCCAGGCATAATATATATAGAGACGAAGTCTGTCGTCGTAAATTCTGTAAAATGTCGTGTACGAAACCGTTTGAATATCGGTTTTAAGCACCATAGCAGTTTTTAAAGAAAACAAAAAAATGAAACACGAAATTAACGGCGCTATTTTATATTTTAAAATAAACTATTAAATACGAAAATTTTTCGTTTTTTTTTTTTTTTTTTATCTTATTTGTAATTATTTTATACCACCCGAATTGCTCGACGTTGCACGTGCAAAGTTTTAAACGATATCTTATCCTTGGAAATAAATGAACTTTTTACATAATATTTGTACGCAAAATGTGTACGATTTAATTTACGCAGTAACTCGAAGAATTAAAATCAATCCATTTAAGAATAAAGAAAATAATTTATAAAAAAGACTAAATTTATCACACAAAAATACAATCCAATTAATTTTAATGGACACCGATATTAATATTAATTTTAATATTGGAAAACTTTACATATATATTACGAGTACATTATCAAATGGATTATGGGTTTTATTTTTCTACGATTGTCCTGTAGTATTTGCTGGTTCATGATTTTTTTCATTCCGAGGCGTGCCAAAATTCAAAGATTCCGAGGTGACCCAACTAGCCAACAACACAGGTCACATAGAGTTGTCCGCAGAAAAAGCAAGGATACTGTCTCACGGAGACAATAGGTTTATATCACAATACTTAAACGTTAGCCCTTGTGACTCGTTGATGGTGATTGAAGTTGAAAAAAGAAGAACTGTTGGCATTCAAGGTTCACCGTAACTTCTCTGTAATACGTGACGTAGTGTTTTCTTCGAACAAACTATAGTTTCATAAAACGATTTCGGTGGATACAAGTTCCGGAACAGTATAACTACTACATGCGCTCCTCCAACCATCTTCTTAAGCCTGAATCCGTGTCTTGGTAGTCCTACGGGATCTAGAGAGTTGAGAAACTTGTCCCCGGTAACCGACTGAAGAATCTTAAAAGTTACCTTTGGTCTTTAGTTGATCGATGTCTTTCGGAAAATCGTTATAGCCTGTGACATTCCCCTGGCCCCAAACGAATCCATATATCGATGTAACTTTTGTCAAATTTAGTGACCGCCGTTTGTTCGCGGATAAGGAACACTGATTTTTATTTGTCTGATGTCAAACTGTAAAAACTACGTTGTACTAAACATAGACGATTTTTCGGATATTTTCGTGATGAAACGAATATTGACCGCGCACAATTGCAGAATACACTGTGCCGATAATATTGGTGCTGCGAAAGAAATTTTAAAGAAAAATCGTCCCCCGACGTTTTCCGCGTCGAACGAAGACGAATTTCTTTTTTTCACTTTTCGTAACCCGTTAAAAGTTAATGCCGTACCGCGTTCCGGGAACGAATAACACACTGTTGCGAGTTGAGTACATGTTACGTGTGCATACGCACATAGAACTCCTCACACGGCGAAAAGCGGATAAATAGATGCGGCGCGTTCTTTATTTAAAACAAACGGAACGGAATAGGAAAACATAATTTACATTTTAATGTCATCCCCGAGAATACGACGACGTGCACATAACGCGTGAACCGAGTGCGTGTAATATAAAACAATGAAATAAAACGCCGACCGCGGCCCAAGAATTTGTGTGAAATTTTCTCGAGCGCCGAAAATCGATACTTCCACGAGCAAGTAATATCCGTTAGAATAATACACAACGAGTCGTCGAAAGCGTGTATTTTGTACGCGATCATTGTCGAACATATTTTTTTGAATATCGTACGGTTTCTCGTGTACTACACGCAAACGAGTTCGTTTTCAAAAAAAAATAATAATAATAAACCTATACGACCGGCGGATTTCGATTCGAAACGATCACACTATATTATGGAGTACGCGCGGGAATTTGGAAACAGCGATAAATCATTCAATACGTTCGGAAAAAAAAAAACTTTGTTTATCTTTATTATTTGTAGTTTTTCGAAATTCCAACTTTACACGCTTGAAAAAAAGAAATGTTACGAAAGACGGTATTTAAATTTATCTGGAAGCCCCCCCCCCCACTTCACCAAAATATTGTTCAAATATTATTCGTCGAAAGTGCGTGTAATATAAAACAATGAAATAAAACGCCGACGCGTCTTTTCAGGATATGTTGAGGCATCACCTTTGCAAATTTGTTTTTTAATCAAATGTTAAGGTTATGCTATAATATATGAAGATGATTATGCGAACCGTAATCGTTCCTTGCGGTGCTGTGCAGTGAGTTTTAGACTGGTAGCAGGTTTACGAGGCACAATTTTCTGTTCTCGTATCCTTCTCCTAACCATAAAGATGCTTATTGTAGTTCTGCGAGCTGCATGGAGTTGCTGTTGAAGTTCTACAGCATTCAAAAATCGATTGCGTAAAGACGTCGAGACAATAAAGCGATCGTCTCTTTCTGTTGTGGAGCGTGGTCGGCCTGATCCACACCTTCGGGTGAAGCCATCAGTATCTTGAAACCGTTGGAAAACTCATTGAACGGCAAAACGGCTCAGGTTTAGTTGCCGTGCAACATCACACTGTCTCATATATCATCTTTCATATATTATAGCATAACAAAACCTTAACATTTGATTGAGTGTAGTTAAAATTACGAGTATTTTGAAAACAGATTTGCAAAAGGTGCGATTTTTTTGACGCCGAGTGCCAAGCAAATACAATTTTCTACTATAGCAAATATAATTTTTTTTCCCCCTTCACTCACAATACAAACACGTCATAACGTTTATTCGTATCCGTTTTTTTTTTTTCGAAAACGCGATATTATTATGTTTCGTTAAAATAATATCCGGCGTTTTTCTAATCGTCTATACAATTAAATCAGTATTTTATATTCACAGGATCAGCTGTTAGTTGTCCATCGCCGAATCGGCGCTTAAAAATAAACGAGCTCTAACGCATCGGTATAACGTATTCAAACGTTTTGTGCCCCGGTGTAACGAGATCTTTAACACTACACCTCCTCCTCCTCACATAAATACATATATATATATATATATATATACATATATATATTTGTCGTGTTTACCATAAATGTTATTAATTAGCGTCATTAAGACGATCTTTTATCTCACAAAGCATTTAAATATTACTAATCAGTCGAAGATCGTCGCGCAGAAATACAGAAATAAATAATAATGATAATTTTGAAATTTTTTTAAATTTCTCTCGGTTCGTTTTATTTTTTTCTTTAGTAAAATCTTCGATAGTATACATTTGGTCTATTTTCAGTTTTTACATTTTCAATACCTAACAAAAGAAAGTTGGCGCCCGTAAAAAATTTAATTCACCCGCACGCCCTGCGGTGAGTAATTATTATAACACGAAAACTCACACGACCATGGGCTGTAGTAATTTTGTGCGCTTCGTGACTGGACTGGAGTAAAAAAAGAGAGAGAGAGAAAGAGAGACTATTAATAAAATCGCCGGACGGTGGAATTGATTGTATATATGTGTAGGACGAGAAGCGAAAGATTTCGGTCCAATAAATACCGACGGGAACAACGAGTAATTCTCGCTTTCCACCACACACGAGTAGTATATACCCACCCTCCCGCCGATCATTATTTGCTCCTATTTTTACGCTTATACACACACACACACACACTTATATGGTCAAGATACTAAAAACAGTAATCCGATTCGACGATAGATTTATGATTGTGTTCGACGGGAAATGTTAAAATAATGGGAAAACGATGGGGGGAAAAAAAATTGTTTCTCCGGTGAAATTCGCCCGGGGTCCCTATCCGCGGTATATTGAACGTGAAAATTATCGTCCACGGCGTCCGCCGCTCGAAATGATTTATCTAATTTTCATTAGACGGTTACGTCCGAAAATGTGTCCATTATTATTTTGTACTGAATACGATCCATATCGCGGACTTAATAAAAATCTCCTCGTAAATCACATCGTTTTTATTTGTGCCCGGTTCCGAAGGTGAAATGAGAGTTTATAAGAACGTATTCAGTGGAAAATTGAGAAAGTTTTCAAATTAAAATACACACACACACACATATACATTTGAAATCGAGCGCATATATATATATATATATAAACAATGACACGTTTTAAAATACAATTTTATTACTGCGAATGAGTTCGAATCGAATGTAATTTAAGTTTTTCGCTCGTCTTCGGAGCCGTATTTAAAAATTCTATACCCCCGGGAATGAAATTCTCGACAATCTTAAATATCAATATTACGTTTTTTTTTCTCCCCCGTCCTACGTTTCCATGGCGTAGGAGATGGATTTCTCCGCGTTACTCTTTTCTATTCGCGCGTTTAACATTAATTTTTCGTAATTGTTTTTAAAATGTTGCGGCACGTGAAATGACGATAAAATCGACTTTGTTATACCGATTCGGAGGCCCGTAATCCTATAAAAACCGTAATTAACTTTGAACGAAATTAAAATCAGATTTCACGACGTTTCACCGAGAATTTGAAGTATAAACATTACCTTCATCATTAATTATATCGTGCATTGTCGACGAGAAGTAATATAAGTGAAACGATTATAACGCTTTCCCGCGTCCTAATTAATATAATAACATTTATTTTAATAATTTTCTATCACTTATTCTCTTTAACGTGTCACCCATAATTACGTCTATATTGATTTTTATTGTATTCAAAATAATCACCGTAAACGATACTTTTATCCGCATGACCACCGCGTGTAATATCCGATATATTTATCCTGATGCCGAATCGCAATTTTTTCTTTTTTTTTCAAGAGGATCTAAGGGAATTTTCTAAACAGTGTTGGATCGACAATTCGTCGGTTCTGTAAGCGTTGTCAACGTGTGTGAAGTAAATGAGTTTAATAATTGTGTGCAAATAGTAAAACGACGATTTGGGCCTAAACATTTTACAGAAAAATCTAATCAAATATAATAAACAAATGTTAATCGTTACAAAGGGGATTTGGACTCGTCTGCCTTTTTTTCTAGATAATTTTAAATGCCGGTTTTTGATTAAACGTTTCATTTTTTTTTCTTTTTATATATACGAGTATATAAACATACATACTGGAAAAAATGTTGAAAATTATGAAAATTAACACAGTTTCATTTAAAATATCCAAAGTCCAAAATAAGTTGGCAAATTTCATTGATTTATTTTATTTATTTCATAGGATTATTTTTTCAAAATAAAATTCGGTATACCGAATATTCGTCCATAACTAAGAGGTCTAAAATAATACTACAAATATACACGTCGATCTCCGATAGTGTACCAACGGTAAACTTTATCATTTGTTAGAATATTATTATAAGAATTTGTATTAAATTTGATTTCCATTAGAAAAACAAAATACTTCTTCAGAATATTAGCAACCCGTCGTTTCAAAACGATCATCAGCATTGTAGTGATGACTATTGAGGAAATTAAACGAGAACTGAAAAAAAAAATCGAGGCACCGCAGAGAATGTATGATATAATATATGATCGCGTAACGAGATATTACATATAACATTATCGGAATTCAGTGCAGTGGTGGTGGTGGGCTCTTGGCCAACAGAATATAAACGCTGACAAAAGGATTTTTTGCGGTCGTTTGGAAGATTTTTTTTTTCAGAATTCAAAGAGGCCGCCGACATTTTCATACGAATAAATTAACTTTTGTCGCGTTCTTTTACCATCCAGGAACGAGAATTTTTCTCTGTCACACACACGATTCTTTTTGTACTTTACACCTAACGTAACCGGCGTACACTATAATATATATATATATAATATATATATATATATTTATATAAATTCATAAGTGATTCAATTATTATTTTTTAAGGAAATACTAATACGATATCGGGGGCAACGAAAAAAAATAACAAAATACGTACACGCTTCGAGATGTAATTCGTCTGTTGTAACGATACAATTTCACTCACTATCCGTCATATTTTATTTCGGTAGACAAAAACACAGCGGCGTGAGCAATCGATAAAGATAAATGAAAATGTTTACTTCCGATTAGTGCCTATTCGTGTGCAGACGTGACACACGTGAAAGAGTGTTGCGCGTCGTCATAATATAAATATAAATGTTTTGTGGTGTGATTAAGCTGTTTTATCTGTGCGCGGTCGGTATTTATGTACTCCGAGACTCGGAATTAAACATAATTAATCGTCGGAAAACCGTTTGATATTCGAAAATTCGGTGTTCCAAAATTCGAACGCCTGCGAATGAACGCGCGTGCATTCATCGCAAAATATTCATTCAATATTGTGATACTATATTAATTATTGTTAATTATCGTATCGATCATTAATTACCGCGGTGATTTTTATTTTTTAAACAAATATAAAAAAATAAATAAATACCGTTTCATTTTTTTTCTCTCTTCTACAGACCAGTTCGGATGGAAACGTCACTACGAGCGTGCTGACGTTTATACCGGTGATAAAGGACTCGGACAAAACACTGAGTTGTCGCGCTGAAAGCGGCAAATCGGATACCGTGAACAACAGACACGGAAAACCGGCGGCGGATCGTCAACCGACTCCTCCGACAGACGTCGATTCTTCCGACGGATGGAAAATAAATATATTTCGTGAGTTATTTACAATATACAATAAACTTATACGCATTTACACAGGATTCTACGCTCGAAATCATCGCTACGATTCACATTGACCATGCAGTCGTCATAGCGCTTTTCGTATTTGGAAACGTCTGTTGAGACTTTTTCCTTTCCCCTGAACGCTGAAGGCATTTCAAAATATTGAAAATTTGCCCGAATGGTCTTCAAATATAAATTCGCTTACAACCAGTGGAAAACTAATTAAGGGCAGTAGATCAATAATTGTATGAGTGAAAATATAATTTAAACGCTCGGATGGCTCGAAACGTTTTCTGTAAACCATTCTAACAATACAGAGTTGCTCGGCATCCGGTTTGAATCAAAATTTAAAAAAAAAAAAAAAATGGATGAGCTTCTTAGAAATTTCAATACTCGTTGAATTCTAAAGAATTACATCGCACTTTAACACGTTTCACATTGACAAAATCGATGAAAATATGGTTGAAAATTTGTTATTACCTCATACGATTGAATGTTTATTTTAACTTGATTCTTAAAATCGTGATAATGTCAGATTAGAATGTTTATTTATTTTTTTTTATCGACAACACAAATTCGTAAAAAAAAAAAATGTTTATAATCGCATTAAAAGAATTATTAGAATATTTTTAGTAGCTACAGGAGGTACCTTTATGCAAAGCAAGTTATTGTTCGTTTGGAACCGAAAATATATCACAACAAAATTACCATAATAATTCCAGGAAAAAATTTTAAAACGCAATAAACGTTATTAATTATTATTATTCCGTTAACAAAAAAAAAAAACGATTAACGATAAAAGCAATATAACGGCATAATATGTAATTTGCATTTAAAATTTATTTCATTCAAATCGAAATTACTGTATACAATTAATAATTATTATAATAGATAATTTATTTTAATCAAAACGAACTGATCAGCGAGTGTTTATAATATGAAAGTATAATAATTGGTCTTCATTAAAACCGAGGCTTATTATTTACAATTGATTATCGAATTTTTACTAATTTCTTTCTTTTTCTTTGTTTTATCCCATGTTTCCGGTAAAATTATTTTATTAATTTTTTTTTTTTTTATTCTTATTTTAGTGTTGAAACGCTTTCGTTTAATGTTCTGTAATAAAAATAAAAAAAAAAATTATAAAACGATAAAAATTGAATTATTTTCATAGTTCATCGATAACGTAACTAGACGTTTATACAATCTACAAGGCAATTATAATTTTTAACTTTTCGTCTCTTTAAAGTTATTAAATATCTAAAAACAAAAAAAAAAAAAAACAAGCAAAATACTTCCGTTTAATTTAATAACTTTATGTATGTATCCTGAAACGAACTGGAGAAATATTTCGGGCCAGTAATTTTTTTATTTTATGCATTAAAAACATAGGAAATAAATAAGTTAATAAATAAAATCGAGTTAATAAATACATGTTCGCAGTTTCATAAATATTTTATTATTGAGCGATAAAAATATTTTTAAAAAAAATCGATTAGTGAAGGAAGTTGAGAATAATTGTAGGAATTTAAATTAATATTGATCAAATTGTCATTATATATATACATAAAATATAATTGTAAAACATTACAAGGGATTTTCTCTGATACTTTAAAATGTCGATAATATTATTATAAGTGTTTATGTTATACATTTTTTTGTAAAAATATATTTTATAGTGTTAGAAGTTCAAAGGGTTTAGAGAACAATTTGTAGGTTCATATAAAAGTGCTGTTTTTTTTTTGCACTAACGTAACACCGACATTGTAAAATAATTTATAACATTCCTACAGATTAAAAAAAAAAGAATAAAGCTTACCGATTAAATGAAAATTAAAAATACTACTATAATCTTTAATTAGCACACAACAATATAAACGTAATGAAATCGATAGATTAAAATATATATGTGTGTGTGTGTGTGTGTGTGTGTGTGGGTGTTAACGGAATGTTTCTTAAATGGAACATTTCTTAAATTAATGTATTTATACATTAGAAGCGTACTCGAATCTAAAATGATATTACATGAATATAATATTATATTCTCATCGGGCGTGTTTAAATTAGCTCGGAACAAAAAAAAAATGTTTTTTTCTTACGATTTTCCCTAAAGTCTAAAAGACGTTTTTTTTTCTTACATTCTCTATATCAGCACGTCCCGCACGCGATTTCTCTCTCTCTCTCAATTAATACGTAACGTATATTATATATAAATATATATAAAAATGAACGAATTTCTATAAAAATCTAACTGTAACGAATGAACAACAACAATGTATAAATAGAAATTATTATTTTAACGTTTACGCGTTATATTTTATTCATTAAAAATATAATTTAAACGATTATCATCAATAATATCGAAATATATAGAACCGTATGCGTTGATAATTCGATACACTGTGTATAACACGCGTGGTGTTTGCTATATTAAACGAGTACCACACCAACTCGGGGAACAGTAGAGGAATTATAATAATAATAATAATAATTATATTATATATATATATATATATAATAACAGCCGCAATATTCTCCTATTCAATATTATAAATATTATTATACAGAATACATAAATACGAGACAACCGACGCCGTTGAACCGCCGTACGAATGATCGTAAAATATAATATTTTCGTATTATATTTTTAATAACGAATAATAATAATAATAAACGCGTATAGTATATTTGTAATTATGTATATATATATATTAATGAAAACGATAAAAAAAAAGTTTCTTTTACTACGATTAAAACCATTATATGTTTTATTAGTTGGCTCTTTAATTCTTAAATGTTTATATTACTCTCTATACACCGAAATTATGTATACGATATTTTTATATACGTAGACTATAATATAATTCGTATTGAAGTTGTATCGGTCGCGCGCTCCGACGATGCATATATGTTGTTATGGTGTATTGAACATTCAATTTATATTGCATATTATTATATCGATCGTAATATAATATTATGTGTATAGGCACGTTAAACGTTTTCAATTTTTCATTTCGAGTTAAACGTATATGAAATTATTTTGTTCAAACAGCCATTTTTTTTTTTTTTTTACTCATTTCCCGACGATTTTTTCATTCCCTTTTATTTATTTTTTTTTTTAATTTATTTTATCCCCGTTTAATATAATAAACGCGTATACTATGTCGATAAAACATATGTACACGTGTATCGTACAACGTACGTTCATCAGCCGTGCTTTTTCAGAAGGAAAACTCCATCAATGCCACGTCGTCCTGAAACGATCGTGGTACATTATTTTTATTTTTTTCTTCTTAACCGTATGTGTTATCTTATATTTTACACGCAGTAAACTAAACGTCTTCAAAATACTAAAATTTAAAAAGTCTTAAATATTAAGTATATACGTCACGTTTCTCCGCGTGTTTTACGATTGTACACCTATTGTATCGTGGTATTCAAAAGAATTTAATAATTATTTACATATTTCGCAATAAATAATTTGTACAATTTATAGCGATCTGTGTTTATTTCTTTTAATATATGATAATTAATAGGCAATTTTTTCTTTGATATAATATTTGTGTGCTTTTTTTCTGTACGTCATGAATTTCTGGAGGCTTAAAAAAGATTTTTAGTGCTGTCTATAAAATGATTTGCGTCTATGAAATATTTATATACATATAAAAAAAAAGGCGCCCACGTAACACGATCGACCTCATTAAATTTAACATGATCGGTCCATCGTTATCATAAACAACACATCATCGTTATAAGTTTATTAAGTTAATTAACGCCCACGTTGTTGATTTTCCATTCGTTGTTCGCATCATATTCGTCTCCGCGATTTTTTCTCTAATATTCTTATTAAATCACACTTTATTTATAAATGGTATCTCGTCAAATTTCTATTTCTATTTACTCGTATATCATCTCAAAGAGTCTTTTTTTTTTTTACTACATTTTAATTACAAAAATTTCTATTTCAATTAAATAACGGCGCTTCCATAGATTTTTACAGTATTTACACTTAAATAACACATTTATATCGAACGAATGAGTGTACGCGAATATTATTGAGATTCGTGTGTAATTTCGTATAGTTTAAGTGTGACGAACATCCAGTTTATACGTTTTTTTTTACTGTACGCTGTGAGTACCGTGAATTTATTTATCGTTTGATAACATTATAATATTCGTTTTAAAACGAGAGAATTCGTAATATTAAATTTCTTAATATAATTCCAGTAGAAATTAATAATTCGAAAGATAGTTAGACTTTAATTATTTGTGCGCGTAACGACCGCCGTGATAAACGCCCAACATATACAAAATAAAAAAATAAAACAAATTTTGCGAAAAAAAATAGCGATCGAAACATGTGTTATTTTAATTTTTTTTTTTTTTTTGGATCGTTTCAAATGAAAGCTACGGGTATTCTTTTCTTGAAATTTGAAGACAAAAAATGCGGCGTCCTCTAGAAAAAAAAATGCTATACTGGTTCCTCTCACCCTACCCAACAGAGTTACAGCGTTATTTTTTTGAATAATATTATTATAAAATAAATGACAATTATTCAGCAGGGAAGAGGGAAAGCACCCCTATATTTGCAATAATTATTGCAATGCTCATCGAATAACGTGACGAAAATTAATAAAGTATAAAAAAAAAAATCAGTACGATTCACTAGAAATGTTAATTTCGACTGTCGATTTTTTTATTTTTTTTTTTTTTTTAAATCGCCGATTTAGAGAAAATGAAATAACGAAATTTATGCATCCGACGGTTATCAATTTTCCGTCTCGTCTCTGAATAAAAAAATTATCGTTTTTTAACGTAAACAGAAAAGCGTTATCGGACCAGGCATCACGAATTCATCGCGTTCAACTGTGTATTTAACTATTTCGTTGTCGAACGAATAATATGAGAATACGAAAATAGAAACGGTGGTAGCGATGGACCTCGGCTTTAGAAGAAATACGGAGACAGTATAGTTGTTGTAGAATACAGTGAGCGATGGACGGAAAAAAGAACACATGACTTTTGCAACAAAAGCGTCTTCTTTTCTCCGGCGTAAATTCACTACAAGTCTCCAAGTTCGCATTACATAGAACGGCCTGAGATTTCTACGCGTATTCATTGCTACACAACGAACCGTACACTCTCCTTCTCGTGTCCCTCCATTTTTAAAACATAATTTAAATAACGATATCATTGATTTCGCTAAATCGAATTTTTTTTTTTTTTGTCTTACGCCGCGTTGGCCAGACTTGTACAAAACCAGCCTCCTCCATTGAATTAAAAGATATAATTTTCCAGTTGCGTTACTAGAGTCCACTTAAGACCGCTACGGCATCTCGTTTTTAGAACAATAAAATACCATTCGATTTTCATATTTTAACTGTATAATAATTAACAAAAAAAAAAAAACCCCCATAACGTTGTACCAATACTTCACGATACACAAGAAATATTTATGGAATTATTTCAAACGTTTTCGCACACGTCTGCAGTGTACAATATATAAAATGCTCGTATGTTAATACTTTTTCAAAGGAGAAAATAAAATATTTTCACCCCCCGTGTAAAAACGTCTGTTCTCGAACGGATCGAACAAAACGATGGAAATCAACGAATTCGGCAAAAATGACATCGTAAAATCCTTAATTTTAACCGATCAATAAATCGCATACCGCGCGTTTGCTGTAAATCCTCGTTTTAAAGGCGTGCGCGTTTCGCTGTCTGTCCACTGTGATCGCGTCTCATCGCGATTAAACGCACCATAAGACGCACCGTATCGACCGTTGTGTGTAGTACGTTATTAATTTGAAAATTCTATGGCGCAAATTCAATTAAATTATATAAACAAATACCGAACACAAAAGGTTCCATAGAATTTTCGGTGTTATACCTTATGCCCGAATTAATTTTTATATCGCCTAAGCCGAGAAATGAGTTCACCACATTGCGAGTTTTATCAGTAACTAACAATCGTTAATGAACGTTATTCACACACACACACACACGCGTTATTGTATACCGTTCAAGGATACAATATATCAACGTGGCCTATAGTTTATATAATATGTTCTGTGATTTACGATGATTTCAAAGTTTCTGTGCGGTTAACAATTATTAACAGTGAGAGCTGCAGCGTATTGTGCACGATATTTCGATATTATATAACATATTTTTATCGAAACACTGATCGATCGAACGGGCGAATTCGTACGAATTAAATATTATGAAAACGCTACGTTTGCAAAAGATAACTATTACGCGTATATAGTGTCTGTGACTTAATAGAATATTTTTATTTTTATTACAAGCGCGTTTATTTTATTTATTTACTAGTTGAATTACCCGGCTTCGCACGGAACACTTTTGGTCGGGGAACAGTTTTTAACGGATCACACGTTATCAAATCCCTTGCCATATAATATATAATTTGTATAATATTTAATTTGATTAATGATATTTACTAAAGATTAATATAATAATACATATTATTATACACTTATATAGCGGACCCAACAGACGTTGTCCTGTTCAAAAAAACGTGTTAACCTGATCGACTCAGTGTATCTATATACTGTAAACTTAAATGTGTTGTGTATAAACTTAAAACTGTCGAAAATGGCACGAAAAAAAAATCAAATCATTTTTATGATAGGTGTATTTCTTTACCTTCACTGTAAAACTTATCAAACGAAAACAAAAAAAAAAAAAAATATTAAAATTTCCTTTTTATTCTTTTATATAATTATATGTTGTATAATATACAACATATAATTGTTACACATATATTAATATATATATATATATATATATATATATTTATATATATATATACACATCTATTAATTTTTATTATTGATCAAAAATTAATAAATACGTGTGTTGTCATTTAAGAAATGTATCGAAAGTAAGACAAAAAAAAAAACTGGTAGATAAAAATATGTAGGTACTTAAAATTTGACTAAAAAAAAAAATATTATTGGAATGAGACATTACGGAGAGTCACTAAAACGTATACACGTGTCGCGTATACCGTCTACAAAAAATAAGATGGTCCGTGTCGTGTGCTATCTAAAAAAAAATGAATTCTTTAATTTTTTATTACAGATTTCTTTATTTTGCTGAGACGTGTTATCGAATAATCGTCTTATACATCCATATAGGTAAAAAAAAAACGAATATTTCCTATATACGTATTGATATCCACATTCAGTAGCCTCGATTTTAGTATCGCAAGCGTTTTGTTTTTGAATAAATTGACCGTTTAAATCTCTTTTCCGAATATTTTCAAAAGTTTCTTCCATTTCCCGTTATCGCCAGCAACATTTTTTACATTTTGTACAAACGTTTAAATTCAGTAAGAACTCACGAGAGTTTTCGAATAATCAACACAAGTCTCATACGCGGCTGAGAATAATTCAACGAGATAAAAAAATATTTCGAAAAAAAAAAGAAAGAAAGAAAACGCAATAATATTAATAATAATAATAATATTGAGACATTATATTACATTTAATACACGACAGATTTAAAATACAACCGTGCCGAATACTATTGAAATAATATGGGGAAATATGGTATATTATGCTTACGGGGTACAACGTTTTTTCCACGACATTCTCGTAATCGTCATAATAACTTTTAATTCGCCTAAGTTAAAATATCGATTGCGCTGTCTACCGAAAACCCCGTCGTTGGCCTGAAACACAAAAATCGAATTTCAACGATTCTATAGCGACTAAAACAGGGGTTCCTGACCGTATTATCATTCCAAAATGCTATAAATTACGAGAATCGAATACGTCAATTGTTATTACTATTAGTTCGTTAATCAAAACTGCGATATCCGTAAAAGTAAAAGAAAAAAAATCTCAATTTTTATGTAAATCTCAAAATATTTAAATTACAATTTTTTGTTCGTTTTTTAATTTAACGTGAAATCCATTGTCGTTTATTTTGCAACACCGGTGTGAATGGAACTCCTCCGTCGGAAAATTGTACACTTTTTCGCTAATTCTTTTTCCCTGACCCTGAATTGAATTCGATGGTAGGTGACATTTTGGTCAATTTGAGCAATTCGACCGGGCCCCGTACGAATTCGGTGCCACTGAAATAGACCAAATAATATTGAAGGGTTATTAATAATAATAATAAAACGAATATTACGTCAAAAAAAATTTCCACAGGTTGGGAACCGCTGTGTTAAAAACGTTAACCGCGCACGAGATATTATTTTATATATTCGAATGGAGGATGGTGGACCGGGAACCGAACGAATTTCGCGCGTTTTGTATACGTTTCGGAATGAATCGCGGTCGAAAAATAATAATAATAATAATAATAAAATCTTTATTATACGTTAAGCGTATATAATATTATAATGAAATCGCGATGAATATATTGTAACAGAGCGGCGCGTAGTTAATAAGCGTCGTATATCGGGATTTTTTTTATATATATAATATATATATATATATATATTAAAACTCCGCGATTCGCGTCAAAACGGGTACAAGAGAGCGGGTTTTGAATAAAAAATAAATAAACGGAATTCCGATGTAAACGGAGGCGGTAAAAAAAAAATAATAAATAAATAAAACGACACCCATCGCGTATCCGAACAGAATCTAAAACATTCGAAATTAGTATAGACTTATATATATATATATACGAGTATCAATCCGTATACGCGTCAGAATTTACATATTGTAAAACGTCGGTTGCCGTGTGTGTGTATAATGGTCGGGAGATTTTTTTTCTCCTATTTTTTTTTTTTTTTTTGTACATTCGCCAACGCACCGAATAAATAGCGATTTTGCCGTCCGCAGAAAACGTCATATATGTATATACGAGTATATCGTATTGAAAAAGTGTGCGGCGCGACGCGTTTTATACATTGCACGTACCATCACGAAGTGTGCCGTTTTTATATTTATTTTTAGTCTCGTTTTTCGGAACGCAATTACTTTCAAATATAACGTTTATTATTACTATTATTATTATTATTATTATTATTCATACGTCCGCTTGTATTAAATTCCACCCGGTTTCGACGAAGCACCGTGCATGACGCTAACGGAAATCTCGTCAAATTACTCTTCTCTCTCTCTCTCACTCGTTTTTTTCTCATAAAACAGGGATTTTCAACCCGTGAGTCGCGGCTCCCACGGAAACGTCGCCGTAGTCCGCAGTGGAAAATGAAAAATTCAACACAGCGCTGTATTGGTGTAATTATTTTTTCATATAAGTGTGTGGACGCATGAAGTCTATTTGGATAAAGATTTGAACGGTCCATCCCCCCCCCCGCAGTAGGGTTTTTGTTATTTATTCGAAATAGTATTTAAATACGAATTGAGACGGCACGTAATCGATAAGTTCTACAACACACACACTTCATCGTTACTATAGTGTTAAATGTGCCACGCATATCGTCGACTCCACTGATATTTATTTTACGACGATATTTTAAAAGTTTATGCCACGAATCGATCGTCGATTCATTATTATGCGACAAAAACAGTCGCATTAATTTTAATTTTATCGCGTTAAAACGAAACCCATAGCCCGCTAATATTATAACGTGTTTTTCTTTCTCGCTTATTAAATAAACTCGGATTAAGTAAATGTAAATCTTCTTTTTTATTATTATTCTCGCTATCCATACGTTTAAATCGTTTTCATAATCAAAAGACCTAAAAACGTCGATACGTGTTTTCGTTCCTCGGGAAGAATATGATTTTCACCGCGTACCAATATATAGGCCACGGATGTCGTTATTACATTTGTACAATTCTTCTTCTACTGTTCACAATTTATCCGCTGTGCAAGTTTTGAATTCCTTTCGTGTTTGTACATTTTACTAGAAAATTTTTTTTTAAACGAAATTTCACGAAATCTATTTTCAATTAATTTAGCAATTTTTTTTTTTTAAGAATTACGAAAAATGAAAATAAATGTGAAATTATTGTTTATTAAATATTTTGTTCGAATTACACTATAAACGGTAAAGTAAAAAAAAAAAAAATCAATAATAATAACGATGAATTAAAAATATTTATAACAAAACGTTGTTACATTTTAGTTCGATTTTTTTAATTTCTTATGTACAATTTTAGATAATTTTCAGTGCGATCAATTTTATTAGTTTTTATTACTACAACACACCCGTGCCCTAGTCAATTAATATACCGATATGACGTATATTCGGTATACATAAAAATGTACACACAAACTTATCGTCCGGACGACGACGTTTTCTCCTGTTTTAAAAAAAAAAAAAAAATCTATTCGTATTAGTTTTGAGAATTCGGTCACGTCGTATGCGCACCATACGTACGCGAACACGCCTGTGATATTATACGAATTCGAAATAAAATAAACATATGTACCGCGCATCGGCCGAATCGCCTCGGTCGTTATTTTTGCACAAAAAATAAAAAGCTCGTGTTATACTTATAGAGAGCGGTTAGGCAGCGCGTGTCGTCTCTCCATATTGCCGCACAGCTTGCTATTTTTTTTTCTTTTTATTCACTGTCGTTTTAAAGGTTTGCCTGTTACTACTATTCGTCGAGAATAAATTATACAAATCCGAGTTATTATTTCGTCTATTAATACATATATGCGGGGCCGTTCTAACGTCCTGCACCGGCGTGCCGCATTTGTTCGCAAGCAACACGAAATGCGTACTGCACTCAAGTTGAGAAAAAATAAATAAAAACTTTAATTGCAAATATTTAGATTAAAAAAAAATAAATAGTAAACAGATTAAATTCATCTATAAATCAATAACGTATGAATAAGAAACACGTAAATTTTGCCTAGCGGTATGAGAAGTTTAAACCCCTCTTATCCTTGGTTCCATAATCTCAAAGTAAACGATCACCTCGTTTTGCCGTTTTCGCTTTAGCCACACCCTACTTCCTTCTCGTTCTTTTAAAACGTCCCTTAATGACTCTCCTCTCCGTACTTCTCATCACTTACCTGCTATCTGTTGCATTAATCAAATCCTTCTAGATTTTCCATATTTATCTTTTGAGCGCTCACGTTTCCATTCTTTACTCAATTCATTCGAAATTCCTTTTTTAGCCCATCACATTCTCTCTTCTCGAAATCTCCTACCGTCATCCTCGCCACATTGTCTTCTTCCACAACTCCCCCCCCTCCGGGTTGTTTTTATAATTTTGTAATTATCACTTCATATATTTTTTTATTTATTTGTTTTCCGCGTCGCCACATAAAATTTTTTTTTCTCCACACAGATGTACCAGTGGTTGATCTGGAACTCGGCAGTAACATCAACGGCAGTGCAATCCAAGAGGGCATGGACGTATATTTCGAATGCAACATAAAATCCAACCCGTGGGTATACAGAGTGACATGGAGACATAACGTGAGTGTACATCATTCGTTATAACATCAAATCGCGGTTTACGTTTGTAAATTGTTTGCCAAGAATATATAATTGTTACATCCGCGAAAGTCTCAGCGGCGTGAAATCGCGTATAGTAAAAGTGAAGAAATGTATTATTGTTTATTTTCCATAAACGAAAAATTAGTTATTCACTTGGAAAATCGCAATTGAAATACGAACAATTCGATGATTATAATGGCACTGCGGTGTATAGAGAATGGTATACGGTGGTTTTTTAATGAAATTGCCGAGTACCGAATTTATTTATTCTTTTCTTTAAAATAAAAATGTACAACTTAACCGTGTTAGGTTCATTTAACACGCACGTACTTAAATATTAAAATATTATAATTTCAAAAAAAAAAAAACAATATGATACCTATTTTTTTCGGGTAAATATTTAAAAACAAATTTAAAACGACTGCGATAATGACGCGCACATACAAACATCAAGAATTACGCAATTGTTTAAATAGAGATCAAATTTATTATTACGATAGTTTTCGCAATTTATCGAAGACAATTTTAATTTTTTTTCTCCCCCTTTTTCGATATATAATTTATCGTATACTGTACACGAACATCGTACGTTCAATTTATCTCTATATACGCTTACGCGCAAATAGCTATTACTGGGCTAAGTGTCCAAAATGATTTACAACCCCAATCGATTGTAAAACATTACGTTTGAACGCGTTAAAATGATTTATTTTGCTTTCTTTTTTTTTCTGAAAATGTCAGCTATTCCACAAAGTGTGGATCCCATTAGTGGCCACGTGTTTAACTGGGGGCGCGAAAGAGAATAATCCGCTCCAACTCGGCACTATTTTCAAAGTGTTCTTCTGCATGTGTCTTGAGAACGCAATTACAAGTACATTTTTGTAAATCTACAAAAATTGAAATTTTATTTTAAAAATATGAATATGTGAACATGCGCGTGTTATCAGATTATTATAACACACGTAACTATAAAAATTATATAGCCCTTCTCTATACAGGCACGCCACTGACGGCAATGTCCCAGCTACAATTGACCGGTTTTATTTTATAACCGAAAATACGCGGCATTACGGCACGCGTAAAATAAACGGATTTGCATTTCCTTTTCTTTTTTTCTTTTTTTTGTTTCGTTATTCAAATGGGACACACAGAATGCGTTCAAATTACATTCACAAAATACGTAATTATATTGCCCGAAAACATTTTCGTGTTTACGATTGTTGAAAAATATATTATATTAATTGAAATCACGCGGAACTAATGAGAAAGAAATTCTAAATTCTGCGAATTTCCCGTGTAATACAACACGACCAATAATGAGAATGTCTCGCAGGGAAAGCTGTTGAACAACAACCCGGCCGCCGGCACGATAGTCAGTAACCAGAGTTTAGTGTTGCAAAAGGTGTCCAGGAGCCGAGCCGGCATTTACACGTGCGTCGGCAGTAATCAAGAGGGCGACGGCGAGAGCAATCCCGTGACGTTGGACGTCAAGTGTAAGCGGTTTTACCAATTATTATAAATAATAACGCATTATGCCAATTATTTTCTATATTATTATAATTATATTTTTACACGCTATTATGTTATGTTATTATATTTATTTAATACGTTTACGATTTACGATACGAAACACACAGAGCACTGCCGTTTACCGCCGGTCAGCACATAACGAAAATTACAAAAAAAAAAATCATTTAAGTCGTCAGTTAAAACTAGTTAAAAATATTAATATACCCGTATATTACAATAATCTTTATTGTTATTTTTGGTAAACTTTTAACATTTAACAATAACTATATTGTTTACGATTTCAAAACTTTTTTTAATATAATATGTATATATCATATATATATATATAGACGAGTATTTACAATTTCTTTTAATTGATGAAAAAATAAGAAAAAAAAAAATACATAACTTTTTTTCCCAGTAGGAAACGCAGTTTCTTAAATGACGGAAATGTAGACGCGTTGTTCAAAGTACCATACCGCCCTTAAAGGCATTTGCATTTTGAAAACCTAACCGAATAATTTTAATATATATGTATATATATTTTTTTTCTTTTTGAAAAAAAAACTTTTTGTATATAACTGTAGTATGGATTAAAAACTTGATATTTATAAGACATGCAGGGTTCAAATTTAAAGCGCATGTCACGCATATAACGCAATTGTTCATATCCTGCAAAGGACGCGTTCGTCGAGCTTCAAGAATTTCATATGCTACACATTATATATAAATACACGTGTTTAATTTTTCGTCATTATCATCGTTTTACGCAAAATTGAACTATTCATTCAAATACCTATATTCTTTGTATAAAATGCAATTCATTTGAAATATATAGTACGTACGTTGAGTTTTAAAACAAAGAACTATATGTAATTATAGATTGAAATATAATTTTTAACATCTCTCTCACTCTCTCTCTCTCTCTCCTGCAGTAGACGCTAATCGTGGCGATCATCCTCGACTATAGCAATTTCATAAAATAACCACTGTAATAAATTGCAATTTCGTTCGTCAAATCGCACACGTGTCTTGTCAATCATATAGTGGAATATTCCACCCGTTGCCACAGTTCTGTTAGTGTATATTTTACACGGTCGTCAACTATACCAGCTACTACGATAGTTGTCAGAGATAATCATCGTTTAATACAATAATAATAATAATAATAATAATAATAATAATAATAATAATAATAATAGATCGTTTACCGTTCGGATGAAATTCACATTATGTACAGATAAAATATATGTCAATGCGTTTACGTAATTCCGACGCTCAGAACGTGACACGTACCGTGGTATACTCGTATAATATTACTATATTACCTACTGCAGCACGGTGAGAATTTAAAATGAAAATCAGTTTTCGTTTGGTTTTAAAAATATTAATTAAATTATATTATCCCTCCGAAATCGATATAAAAATAATAATAATAATATTTATTACGGTATTACTATTCCGAACTACAATAAAAAATGTATAATGTATATTAAATGCGTTTTGAAATAAAAACGTATAACAAAATCGGAATACAGATTATATGAATATAAATTACATGAAAATAAAACGGTCTTAAAAATATTGTGAAGTCAAAATAAATAATTCAAATAAAATATTTTATAATTCTAAGTCGGTGTGCTTCCCACACTGAACGGTGCTGAAAATGTGTTATCACACCGACGGAAATTAAACGGTTCGGACAAAATGTTTGAGTACTATGTTTAGTTCAGTACAGTGGCGATTATACATGATGTTTAAAAGGGGGGGGGCGAAAATGGAGTCGACTCCCTCTGCCAATGAAATATCCCACATCGAAGAATAATAACAAAAGAGAATCGTTTGAGAATGTATTAATGTGAAATGCAGATGTAGAAATAGGAAAAGAAAATAGTAGCTTATAAATAGCGGTTCGAAACCACACATACGTTTGATCGCCGCGGCTAGACTGAGCGATCCGTCAGTTTCGGACCGCTATTTATATGCATGTTGTAGCCACCCCCACTATGTTGTGTCGTGACGCTATCTTGTGACTACTTTCGTTTCCAGTTTTATCGCGGTCGACTGACGCGCTATGTCGGTATACGCAGATGTTTAGTTTAGCGCTGACCGAGCGACCAATCGTAAGCGCGTTTGCTATATTTATTATTTTTATTATTATTTCGCGTAGTTCAATTAACGTATTCATCTTTCCTCATTGTACACTCGTTTACACGTTTACACTTTTTACTATTTTGTTAAATTTACCGGTTTTTACTCATATCCACGCGTTTTCTCGACCGACCGAGTTCACCGCTAACTAAGCACTAAACGCTCGATCACGACCGATGATCAGCGCGTGCCATAAGCGAATTTAGGGTTTGAAAACATACGACGACGTTTCACTCGATGACGAAAACGTTTAAAAAAACGTTGGAAAATGTAGGAATTGTGAATTAAAATTATTGATATATCTATTAACGCGTCCTTATTCATTTACGACATGTGATGTATAATGGCCATCGTCCAGCCCTGTAGTATTATGGTTGTATGAAATCGAAAGGGATCGATTCGCCGATGTATCGCGTTGAATAATATTCCGTTGAACCTTAAACTCTCCGGGTTAGAAAACTTCAACGAACAATTAAGTCGTATATTACGAAGAATTCGTTTTTATTTTTGTGAAACAATGCGTTGTTTACGAATATTTAATACAATGGAAATTATACGTCCGTGTCGGTATGGTACGCGAAATTCATGAAAACTTTCCAAGCCGAAAGTTATTAAAAGCGATAAAATTGTTGTTTTCGCTCGAATCTGCAGCGCTGCACGAGTATCGTTCACGATAAAATATTACTCTATACATCCACATGATGGCTTTTGGAATCTGAAATATTATTATTATTATTATTATTATTATTATTATTATTATTTTATTATTATTATTATTATTATTATTATTATTATTATTTTGTTCAACTGTGCACAGGGAATTAAGCCAAAAGAACGAAAGTAAAATAAGTGCGACGTAAAAATAACGAGAAAAATATTTCAATAATTGCAATAACGGAACATAGATTGTCTCAAAGAATTTTATCAATACTTTAAGTACTTAATAAATATAACGGCAACTTTTATTTTGTTAAAGGAATACACATATCATCGTTAAATAATCGATTTCGTTTTCGTGATTAGATGAATTGTCTTGAATGAAAAGTCTTTCTTTTTAATGAACATTTTTTTTTTTTTTTAATCATACCTAACATGCGTATAAACGTATTTTCTTTCTTTTGATTAATACACTAAATAAACGAATGTATCTTCCTTCATTTTTAAATTAGTTGATAAACCGTACGTGCCCAAAATATGTTCGACCAAAAATCAAACGACGTGTTACGCATATATTTTGTTGTCTCTCCATTACCCACGTATTTTGACGCTTTTTGAAGAATATAAATTTTATAGGATAAATTACTCTTAAAAAAAAAAAAACAGCAATTGTTCCATATGAATTTCTACGTTACTTTATTATTATTATTATTATTAATATTTTTCACGTCGAAAACATAATATATTTTACATGAATATTTCATCCCCAACCGTGTGATGGTACAACGGCATTATATCGTCTATACAAGGCCATAATAATTGCAATACAAATTATTGCCGTCGATTCGAAATAATCGTGGATGAGCGAAGTTCGTGTTGATGCATCTAGTTACGAAGTCGGAATTTCAAATCAGATTTTAAATAACTATTTACTCGTATTTTGTCGTATAAAATGTTTGTAGTTGTTTTTTTTTTTTCCAATACTACCTATTAACATTAAACGGCGGTGTTCAGTAAAGGCTGAAAGTTGTTTGTTTTTTTTTTTTTTTGCGAATTCACTATTACGCGAAATGCTTATGGTCAGTAAACCGGACTTTAATTAGAGTTACACACTTACGCGTCAATAATGTGCCGACAAGCGTTTGCGTATAATTATATAGCGATTGGAAATAATATTTTAAAATGAAAACACGGCGTTATCGTAAATACAATAATTCCGAATGCAATTGTGTGGACACGTCTTTAACTAAATTTTGTTCACCTCTTTTGCCCGCAGTTGCCCCGGTGTGTCGGCCGGGACAGGAGACCGTGCAGGGAGTCGGCAGGCGCGAGACGGCCAAAGTGGTGTGCGAGGTGGAGGCCAATCCGTCGGATAACGTCCGGTACACGTGGCGTTTCAACAACTCCCGGGAAACGATCGACCTGGACAGGGACCGGTACACGGAAGAAGGGCCGCGCAGTACGGCCGCTTACACGCCGCTCACGCCGCTGGATTACGGCACGGCCATGTGCTGGGCGAGCAACGAGTTCGGTAAACAGAGCGTGCCGTGCGTCTATCACGTGATCGCCGCCGGTAAGTGTTTTTCTCTCGACGGCGTAAATTTTCTTTTGGTCTTATCGGCTATTCGAGACAAATCATATCCACTTATCGCTCTTATATTGCCGCGTTTATATTGACCTGCTGCGCGCGAAAGACACGCTAAAATTTGACACGCCATTTGTATACGCACACGAATTTCCCGTACGGGAGTAACACTTTTGCGTTTTTTTTTTTTTTTTAATAATAATAATTATAATAATGAGCTTCGTTTTTATTCGATCGACGTTTTATTAATAAATATCTTAAAAACCGAAGTAAAAAAAAAAAGAAAAAAAAGAACACGCTTATACGAAGAAAACAAATTATACGCAAATATGCGATGGCGTATGAATCGAAATTCGCGTGACACAATAATGTTATTTTAAAAAATAATATGTAAATACGAGTATTTATCATTATTATTTTATTTTTTTTTTTTTTTTTACCATAAGCCAACGATTATTATCTATCGAAATTTCAAACAAATTTTATTTCGAAACCGTCGTCGCAATCGTCTTGCTCTCTTTGTGTGTGTGTACACACGCGAAATCGACCCGACCGCGCATGGAATCTCCTGCCGCAGCAGACGACAATCGTCGCGCTCTCCTCCGTGGCAAAAACGTAGTGTGCAATAGGAGATCGCGCGCACATACGCGGACCGGAGCAGTGGAAGTTTTCATGACGATATACGTATATAAAATAATAACGCTTTAAATAATGGCGTTTCCGGTGACGAAAATCCGGGGACTCTAACGGAGAACAAAACGATAGAACGACAGGAGGGAGCACGTGGGGGGGGGGGAAAGGGACCTTTTGTGTGTGAACGGCATTCGCGACCGAACTTGGCGTTTAACTTTTGGCATAGCGTCGTCACGCGTCGCTAAATCTTTGTTTGCTGATCTTTGATCCGCATAATAATTCCGGCGGAGGAGCCAGTTTGTTTGATTTTTTTTTTTTTTTCCTTTTAGGAGAACTAAAACAGAATTTTTTCGCGAAATTCTCTCCTCCTCTCGCCGCTAAAAAGAAAAAAATAATAATAAAAAAATATTAAGCTCATCAATACACGACGCGCACATTATATTAATTTTGTACATTAACGACCGTACAAACGCATTGAAACAAGCGAGGCATTGTGGACCGTCTAAAATATTCGACGAAAATCCGAAAACACACGGCGTTTTGATATTACGGAAAAAAAAATAAGGATAACCTAATACACCGCGACGATGAGCACGTAACGCGTCGTGTCGGAAATTTCTTTATTGTGAAAAACGTAAATATTTTCCCAAGAGTGTCATAAATATTATTACACTCGTAGTTTACTACTACTATTATTATTATTCGATTAATAAACGTTTGTATATATATATATATAATTCTTCTATTATAAATGTCATTTTTCTTGAGTGTTCCGTAATGTACGTATTGGGAAACCATTCGAAATGATCGCAATGCGTGTCCGCATACGAATGGCCGCGGCTGATAAACAATCGTCTCCGTTCGAATGTTTAACAAAATAATATTACATTATTATCGTTTCAAGCCTAATTAAAAATATTTTGAATTCCTTTTGAAAACGGATATTGTAAATATTGTATATTGTACCTCATTAGTGCAAAAAAAAAACCCCCGTATAAACGACGCGTCGTGTTTAAACTCTATTTTGTGGTGGAAGGAGGAAATGATTCGTTGTTCGACGACGAGCACGCGGTGTAAATAAACGATTTTCTATTCGTAATCGTCCGAATAAAATTATTATATTTTTATTATTTTTTTTCGTATATAAAAAACTCGTGGCGTCCGTTCGCGTGGCTTTTCGAAAACGGCAAACGTTTGCGACCGAGGCGATAAATAACGTTTTAATATCGCGTAAAAGGGACGAGAGAGCAAAAAAAAAACCCCGTTGCCGGTGGTGTAGCTATTAAAAACGCGTTTATTGTGGTCTCGTCACGCCGCGCTCCGGTCCGTTAGCGCGTAAATAAATCATCAAAAACGCGCGGGCGCGTGCCACAAAATCCCATCGGACTAAATTCGTGTCGTGTTCTTGCTGCGCCCCGTACACGACAACGCGCGTTTCGAACGTCGTGTTGTAACAATATATATTATTATGGCACGTCGTCGTCGTCGTCAGAAATTTGTTCGTTTCTACGTACCGCCGAGAGCGCTGTTACATTTCTTTGACGTAACGTTGTCGTACACGCGTTTTCAAACGATTCAAAAATCACACGCGAACAACAGTGCACAAAAATCCCGGATGACTGAAACGTGTGGTGTGTATCGCGGAAAATTCGTCGTAGCTTTTCCTCTCGGCGGCATTTCAATACGGGATTCGCCGCGTGTTTGATTTTCTCGCCATCTCGCAATTCGAATTCCCCGAGAAGCCCGAAGACACATTAATACATCCGGTATTCAACCGGCATATGTTAAGCAATAATATATATATTCTGCGACAAAATTACCGCGGGAATAAAATATTATTAAGAGCACGTGACCTGCAGTGTTGGTATTTTATACGATTTGCATTCGTATAACACAGTGATCGGAAATCGAGAAGAAACAAAAATAATAATACGCGTAACGGATATACAATATATGTATTACCGACATTTGAAAACGTAATACGTGTTGGCAAAAAAAAAAGCAGTTCGGTCAAATGAGAAACGATTGAAAATATTATGCTATTGCTATAATGTCCGATGGATAAATGCTGTTCAGTTTAAATTGACATGATTTTCGCGCGTGCCGGACTGATTCGTCGCCGGTCTTATCCGGTTTTCGTCTAAAGAGTGGGTCACAACTTAAACTGGACAGACCGCGGTATTGATATTAATAATATTTCCCTACGGTAAACAGCAAGAAATCACACACCGTCATGGCCAAACCGTTGTTTACTCGATATAAAATATATTTTGTATTTCCAATTTTTTTTTTTTTTTATAATATTCTTTGGCCCTGCAAGGGTGACTTTAATTATTATTATACTTGCATCACACTAGATTCAAACAATACCGTACGACGTGACCGTCAACTGTTTTGATTCGTCAAAAAAGCTGACAGTCGATTAATCCCATTACCAACACTTATATCGGACATTTTAAGACCGGCACAGGAATCGTCACGAGTGTTGTGTCGCGAAAATAGAATAATTGTACGACGTAAACCATCGTTCATACGTAGACAATTTACTGTCATACAGTTATTTCGATGTAAAACTGTCGTCGTACGACCGCAGCTTTGGCCCGTACTCCGTGGTAAATACATACGAGTAAATCGTTGAACTCAATACACGGAACATGCATTCTATATAATAATACTCAAAAATAAAATTATATATATATATATAAATTTATACTTAAATAGACAATAAAGCTAAAAAACAACACAAAGAATAAATATAAAAGTTGTTGTATCGTCAGTGTGTTTATTCATACTGTCGGTTTCGACAAAAACTCGTTATCGGGTATTAAGCAAAAAAACCGCCTCATTCCACGTTCTCAGCGTCCTGTTGTGAAATATTCAGAAGGGGATACGCTAAAATATGTTTTTTAAAAAAAGGAGTATTACTCCATATCCCTCGCATCGCCATTCCATGATTCTTATACACATAATACACATTGCAAATGTAAGCGAGAAATCGCATATGATATTTCAATTCTTACTAGGGATTTCTACCGTTATTCTTCGGTTGTTTAATTTTGCACGCATAACGGGATAAAGTGGTCAAAGGGACCGAATTCGTTCGTCTCTTTTTTTCCCCCCGGCTTATCGCGGAAATCGATTTTTGACGTTCCGATCGAAAAAACGAGACGTCATCGTTTCCCCCGCCCCCGTCACTCGCCGTTTTCGTACACGTTCGAACGACAACAGCGTTTGTGTGTCCCGCAAACGGAGAGCTGCCGTACGAATTCACCAGACAGACGGTCAATATCGATATAACATTAATTATGTAAAAAAAATAGTGAAAACAGAGAGGAATTTATAAAATTAAAAATAAAAATCAAAAGGATATGTAAAAATAAATAATCAAAAAGATAGAAATCAAAAATTATAAGTTAATACTCGTGATAATAAATAAAAAATGTATATATAAAATAAATAAATACACACATATACGTATATATATATATATATATTAAAATGTATATTTAAATATTCAAAAAAGCCAATGAGTATTATATAAAATAAAATAAGAAGGTTGTTGTATGTGCTACTATTTATTACTACCGGTTTCGACAAAAAGTCATCATCAGGTAAAATATTAAAAAATACAACAACAACTGTTGTTGTATTTTTTTTGAATATTTAAATATACATTTTAATATATATATATATTTATGTATATATGTGTATTTATTTATTTTATATATAATTTTTTTATTAATTATGTGTTAAAAACAACGCGTTTCAGGACGCCCCGACGGTTTGGAAAACTGTTCGGTGGTAAACCAGACGTCGACGTCGCTGATGGTCCGGTGTCAGCCGGGTTTCGACGGCGGTCTCAGGCAGAGGTTCGTCATGGAAGTGTACGACAGGCACGCGCAGTCGTTGGCCGGCAACGTGACGGCCGATCATCCGGCGTTCACCGTGGGAAACCTGCAGTCCGGTCTGGGATTCGACATCAGCGTTTACGCGTACAACGTACGCGGCCCGTCCGATCCGGTCCAGTTGCACGCTTACACGCTAAAGTCGGCTGAGAAACGTACAGGTATGCGATGGACTATTTATTATCTGCACTATCGTGTTAATATACAGTGTTGTCGATGTGCCGGACATTCTTTCTTGAAAACTCCTCGTATTATATATCGTCACACTCAGCCAACTCATGTACCATAGCGTTTACAAGGATTGCGAAACAATCTATTGGAACAAAAAAAAAAAAAAAAACTTCTCAAATGGAACTCACTACGCTATTCCCTCCTCCTCCTCCTCCGGTTTTGGAGTAACATTAATTTATCTGTCTCGTTACTGCCGTTCAAAATTTGATTTTTAATACGTATGTATATTATTCCGCCCTGCCCATGGCTGTCTTAAGGGTATTAAATTTCGTTTCCGTATACACCTCTCCACTTGAGACCAATACAAAACGGATTTTCTTCGCGACTAACACGCGCCTATAGACCACGAGAAAAACATTGAACGCGAGTCCGCGGGTACGATCTCCAAACAAACGCTGTTCTCCGTCAACAAGCGTTTCTCCGCTTTCTTCACGGTCATTCGTAATCATTTTCGTTATTGCGTTGTACGCGTAGTTTTTGTTATTTCCAAAAGTCGGAACACGTTTTGAGCGGCTGATGAATGCCTCCGGTTCGGCCGGATAATTATTGTCTTGAGCGTGAACTATGATCGCCTGCACCTGACGCCACTGATTATAATGTACACGTTTTCACGTCGCGTATACGTACGTTTTTATACCAAATAATTTCGGAAGTTCTCGCGCGAATCCCGCGGGGCCAACGTGCGCGAAAAACGCAACACAAATATACCCCGCGAGGAAATCTAATAACGCATGACTCGCACAATAATGGCGTTTCTCGATTGAAATGTATTCCGCACCAATAGAGTAGAGTGCATTATTATTTTACTTATAACAGACTTTCGTACTCTGACGCCGTAACTCGGACCGTATGAGACTGCTACCGCGTCTTTGCCAGTATTCCGATCACGTGGCCGCCGGGCTACGGGTCAGGGGGGGGGGCGACTGCTAACTGAGAATATACTGCAGCGCGTACACAAAGCGCTCAATTACATAGACCGGAGTTCTATTTGAGGAGCAAGTGTTGATTGAAAGATGAAATTAACCATATTATAGCCACGGTTATATAATAATAATATATGATACGAGATAACAAGTCCGCCGTCGAACGCGCTCCATCGACTTGTGTATAAAATAATATTATATACCGACTCCGGCTGCCCCGATCGCGTGCTCAAATTATTATTACGTGCGCGAACATATAGTGGTGAATAAATTATTATTATTATTATTATAAACGCCAGTGACTAGCTGATCTCAGAATGGTCTCAGATGGTCTGTAGTGTCAAATTTATTGAAAAAATTAAAGAGAATAACAACAATATGTCGGCACTACTCGGCCGAGTTTGTTCTCATTTCCGAATCCGTTCCTCTCTCTCTATAACGACCACTGTGCCGCTAACAATGTTCTCTCGCGTGACAGACCTGCAATCGTCAGGACGGATGCCGCATTGCCTGCAACGAGCAGCCATCATTTATCCGTTAAATTCAAATTTTTCATTCTACGGCTAAACTCCTTACGTCAATATTTTATTGTAATAGAAATAAATAAATAAAATATCCGCGTTGTTACTTAACTATAAGAATGTGTTGGGGAGTGAAAATTAATATCCAGGAACGACTAAATAATACATTAAAAAACAGCTATTTTTATTTAAGCGAAGTATATACTGTAATAATATTAACAATGATTACTGAAATAATAGAGTTTATCAATAACTCGACGCGGATGGGTTCATAGAAAATACCTGAACTCTGCCGACTATTTATTGAAAATAGACTCTGCTCTTTCCGCGATTATTGTCCTAGTTTGACTCTTTTGATCGCTCAATTTCTTCTATTCATATGTAATAATAATAATAATAATAATAATAATAATAATCTGTTTATTATTCATTGGTCCGTTTATCGTGTACGATAAATCTCGTAATTTTCGAAAATATTTGTCAAGCCGTCCGAAATTTCGGGTTAAAATGTCATTAAAATTGTTATTAGTGTTTTTGATATTAATTGCAAACCTACTCGTGAAAATATCGGCTGAAAAAAAAAAAGACTGATTATAACAAAAAAAATAAATAAATAAATAGACGATTATCGCGACGTACACCGCAAATCGTCCGAGCTAATCCGTTATGGTTTTTCGTATTGTTTTTCCCTCCAAAGCCGTCACTCCCGAAGGATTTCGATTTTCGCCCATGCTCGGCGTGATCGCGGTCGGATGCGTCGCGTCCGTCGTGTCGGTGGCGTGCATCGTCGGCATTGCCGTCGCAGTACAACGGAAACGCAGTCGGCGTCGTCGTCGTCGCCGCGGACAGACCGCGGACGATTCAAAGGCCGCGATTGACGACGGCGACGGGATCGCGAACGGGAACGGTGGCGGTGACGCGGACGCGGGAATGGACGGAGCCGTCGACGGAGGCGTCACCGGCGGAATGCTGACCGGAGGCGGCGGAGGCGGTGGCGGAGAACGTTTCCTGCACGCGGATACCGTCGATGACGGTCTGGACAAAAATCCCGACATCATACCGCACGACAACGGTAAGAACGGTGTTTATTTTTTTTCTTTTTATACGAACTTTTTCTCGTCAAACGAGAAACAGTTGAGACCCCAGACCGTTTTTTTTTTTTTTACTGTGTTTACTCGTTTCACAATTATTATTATTATTATTATTGATATAAAAATCAATTGGGACGATACGTCCTAATAAACTTTCTTTTCTATTTCTTCGTTACACTCGAACGTGCTACAATCGAACACCCCGGAGTTTGTATACACGTCATCAGTGTCAGTATTATTTTTTCTATATAAATCAATTCGCATTAAACCAGATTTTAAGAACCGTAAGTCTTATATTAAACATTTTTCGAATTCATTTAAAAAAAAAAAAAAAAAAAGCGTAAAGTAAGTCTGGTTTGATTGGAACGTGCGTTTCTTCGCACATCATCGCTTTTTCAACTTTTTTCCACGCGAATTTGAAAAACAACCCGATCAAATCCAGCCACACAGTTTATTGTAGTTTATACGGACGTAATGCGCGAATTAATTATTGGCGTTGAAACGTTTCGAATACGCGCGTCCTACTACCGTTAAAACAAAAAGAAACGATTTCCGAATATGTTTAACGCGGCGTTAATTATTATATTATACCTTAATGGCCGCGCGCACGAGACGACGTTCATATTGCCGTGAAAATGTCCGCGTAAAATCAATTCGCTTTGCGTAAGACTTTTATAATAATGTGTTATATTTATGCCGGCAGATTATTTGGACGAAGACGAGAAAGCGTTCGAACGGTTGAACAGCGGCGGTTTGTATTCATCGCGAATCGTCGACGCGGCGGATACGTGTAAACAACAGGTAAGACGGATGTGACGCGTAGTGTATTATTACACTATTAGCGTCTGACGAAGACACTAAATAAAAGCGAAAATTCCGAACGAATGATTTAAATAACAGTGTGTGTTATCATTAAACACGGCGTGTTTGCAGAGTAAACCGCACATGCCTATAACGATACGCGCGTTCACTCGCGTCCTAAACGCATACAACGCGCGTCGTTTAATTAATACGTTTTATACCCGTTTCCGTACGCTCCGCGTATGAATTGAACACAACGAGTTTGAGGAGATGATAATAACTTTTGACATTTAAATACGCGTATTGAAATTTATAACACTACACCATTCTTTCTCAGAGTGGACGATAACGCCCCCCTCGTTAGTGGCTTTCGGGGGAGCAGTAAAAGGCCCAAAGAAGTTTGGGGGGCGTTGAAGCGATAGCCGATTAAAAAAAGCGAAAAATTATGTAATCCCGCAACTTTACCCTGGATTACGGTCGATTGTTCAAAGATAATAATCTAATAGCGTTTCCATCATCGTATTTGTCCGATCGTGGATTTAGTGCTGTATAACAACACTAATAACTGAAAAATGAAATCTGCTGCCGCTTGTTACCGAACGTGGCGCGACTTACGACTGTATTTAAGTGAATTCGAGCCTGATATAAGAGAACTGATTAAACTACATCAGGTTTATACATCACATTGAGTAAGCTCGATAAATTTAAATTCAAAGATTTGTTTAAATTTTAATAAAAATACATTAAAATTCGATTAAGTATGCGTTTTAATTGCTCTTATTAAAAATGCTTCTTTAAAATGTAAGTTTGAACTCTAAAATACAATATGGCATGTTTAAATATAATAATTGTAATAACTGTTTAAAGATAAACAACAATTGGTAAGTTTAAAAATTTTGGGGGGCATTAAAAAAATTTTAATTGTCAAAGTGGGCGGTGTATGAAATATGTTTGACAGCCTATGTACTACACAATATATTATGTAGACGATCGCGGCGAGTTCAAAACCCGATCGACCGGAGAGGATGGAGAACATCCCCGTAAAATATAGGCCTCAACGTTTTTTTTAACAATATTATCGGATAATTTCTGCACTTCCGCGGAGGGAAGAGGAGGAGGTAAAATATTTAAATTCGATTCGTAGAGGTGACGATCGCCGCTGCATGTGATAAATATTATAAACATTATTTGTACAACAAATCGTGTATGGGCCTAGTTACTTACACCGCAGAGGATACAAGTGAAATCGGGAAAAAATTATTTTGTTTTTTTCTTCTTAACACCGAAATCGGTTTATATTTATTATTGAAAATTAAAAACAATAATATTGATATAATCAACTGTAGGTGACAAGATACGCAGCACTGGCGCGAATAACTTCTTTTTCAGCATAGGCTGGCCGATGTGCCAGTAGAAATTGTCACAGAACACACGGATCGCGACGATTAAAACGCGGATCGAAAGCGTTCTTAATACGATCGATTCGATTTGTAATTCGGTTTAAACCGCATTACACTATTGTAAAACCGCCGATTTGTAAATGTATAGGGAGAGTAAAAGTGCGCATACACCCGCCCCCCCCCCCCGGTCACTCCGTAATATCACTTATCATAGACTGTATGTTCAGTTCATAAATTTAACTCTATCGAGTATGGTTTTAATTAAAAAATATCTCTTATTACTATTAATTATTTTTTTTTTTAAACTTAAGTATAGAAGTTTATTATAATTTTTCCATACGAATACAATATGCGTCGTGCGACGTTCTTGACTTTGAAACGAGTGTGAACCACTTGTATTATATACAATGTATGTATGTTATAACTAGCTGACCCGGTGAACGTCGTACTCTGACTAACAGTCAATAAATGTCGTGTTAACAAGAGAGAATGAGAGTGAGAGCGAAAAATATAATAACGGGTAAAAAATACGAGGTAAAAAACATGTGAACGTCGACGTTGTACACGCGCGTATTCGTGCACGGGCATAAATTACACTTCAAGATTTGAATAAATGAATAAACGTTTGTATTATGTATTACGCCCACCTATATATTATATTTGTACGAACGAACGGGTTGGAAGATAATAATCCTCGTCGACTCGTAATCCCCTTATGAGCCGACTTCGAAATCCCGTCGCGTATATGTCACAATACGCTCTCGCATTACGACATTGTACGCGACGAGTGAATGGACACAATCTATAAAATCGGCGCGGCAAATAATTCGAGAAAAAAATAAATAAAAATGTGCTTCTAAAAACGAACAATAAACCGCGTTTTCGCGATTTCCACGTGATTTTCGACAATTCATTTTTTTTAAACTCTTTATCCGTTAGTGAACTGCTGCAGTTTTACCATGGATGAATACGATTCGATGCGAAAATATAATTTTTTTATGTAAAACGATAAATGCGTTTTACACTTTCCAGACTTTCTATAAAAATCTTCAGTAGGAATTTTTTCCCGTATTCATTTCGCAGCACTCTGTTGAATAGTATTTCTATAAATGAGCGTTTATTATAATATTCGGTAAATCGAAAAATCACAAAAAAAAAATAAATAAATAAATAAAATACAATTTATACAGTATTTTAATAATTTTATATCGTTCGCAATAATAATAATAATAATAATAATAATAATTTTTTTTTTTGTGTGTGTGTAAAATTTTTATTATATCGAAAAACTATATACAAATTACGATAATACAGAGATGTTCACTTGTCGAATCGTTTTTCAAAAGCAATTGTTTTTCGATAAAAGAAAAACAACGGTAAATCACTACATTTTTAAAAAAGGAAAAAAAATTGTTGACGCCCAACCTACTAAAAAAAGATATCTAATACCAGCACGTTGAAAGTACGCGTATAACGGAAACAAAGTGCTTGTTATAATATATATGAAATTAAAAAAAAAAAAAATTATAAAGTACTTGAATATGTTTATTTACTAATTTTTTTTTTTTCGTTATTACTATTTCTTTCGCGATTTTTTAATATTCGTTTTATTGAGAAAAAAAAATTGTGTACTTATTTACTATTTTTATTAAAATATTACGATTATTATTATTATTATTATTATTAAAAACGGTATATTATACAATTTATTATAATAATCGGTTGCGGGTGACGCGTTTACAGGCCCGAGGAGGAGTACTGCAGCCGATTGCGCCGCAACAGCTTTACGCGTCTTCGAACGCGGTCGGCGGGTCACCGTCCGCCGTCGGCGCTGCAGCAGCCGCGTACCCCAGACTGATGTGTCCGACGCCGCCGCCGCAGCTTTTGCTCCACCAACACTTCCAACAGTTGCCGCCGTCCGCAATGCACCACCGGCCGCCACCGGTGCCCAACGGCGTCGGCGGCCCGCCGCCGCAGTCGGTCGTGCAGTACGCGCCGCTGCCGCTGCCGCTGCCGCCGCCGCCGCACCATCACCACCAACCGCCACAGTTCGATCACCTGCAGCAGCAACAGCAGTATCCGCACTATCAGCCGGCCCACGTGCGCACCATGACCTTGGGGCGTTACCATCACAACAACAACAACCACCATCACCATCACCAACAACAAGACCGGTCGGCCGAGATACCGTTACTGTTGGCCGGTCAACAAACGTCGTCGTTTCAACACAATAATCACCATCACCATCATCAGCAGCAGCAGCAGCAGCGCGAGAGCACGGTATAAACCGCGTGTTGTACATATTATAAAATCCTGTAAATTATCAAAAGACCCTGCACCAACTCGGCCGAACGGAGAATAAGGATCCGAGATCCTGGCAACTCGTTATTATAGGTCCCCAAAGCCGACCGTCCAAAGCAAAGCCGAAAAATATTATAATATTCGTTTTTCTATTCCACTTACAACGAACTCTCATGCTCTGCGCGCGTTTTATACGTTCCCGTGTCAATCGACGATATTGCGAATTTTTTCGACGACGATCATTTCTATTTTCATTATTCGCAATAGGATTTTACTCGCGATAATATCCGTGTACACGCGTCACACATAATAATAACAATAATAACAATAACAATAATAACAATAATAACAATAATAAAATAATAATAATTTAGTTGTAGTCGAATTGATTTCGCGTCGTCTGCATTGCAGACCTGCGCTCATATTAGCGCGCGTGTAATAAATATTATTTACCGAAAAGTCGTTCGCCCCGTATTACGCGTTGATCAAAAAAGAAAAAAGAAATCGCGATAATACTTTATATTTATGTTGAATTCTATACGTAAATACGCCGTGATCGCCGTTTTTGGGAGTACGGATTAAAAAAAAAAGCCAAATACAATATAATGCGTGATAGATGTGTCAGATTTTTTCCGTAGATCCGTTTACAACAATTTTTCCCGAATTCGTTTAACCGCACTGATACGCGATCGTCGTATTCCATCAACACATCCGCCGCAGCCCACGCGCCTGTACAGACGCATTTTCAATCGAATTTTCCTTTTATACACAAGGATCAATACTATACAATATTTTAAACTTCTCGCGTATAAAATAATAATTTCTTATGTAGAAAAAAAACACTTAGAGATTCGTTTTGTACGTCGAAACAGATTTTCACCGCAAAATAAAAAACAAACTAACAATCCCGCGCGTCCGAAAAAAAAAAATGGTTTTTTATTTTCAATTACCGAGGTTTTATAATAACCGAGACTTTGTAATATTTGACAGAATAAATAACGGCGGTACACTGCAAATTGTGTACGTTTAGACACACATAGTCATGACGTAATATAAAACCGTTTTGATTAAAGTACGACGTATTTGTCATATTCGGTTTCTTCTTCGGCGTAACCGTCGTTTTCGCGCCAATGTCGATATGATGAAACATTTTTTGTAATATTTTCATACATGAACAATTTTCTTCGTTCACTCCTCCGCACGCACACACGAGTGTGTGTGTGTATATATAGTACTGCTGTCGAAAAAAAACTATAAAAATCGCATTTTTTTTTTTTATTATTATTTATACGCGCATGTCTAATGAAATTCATAAATGCGCGTTTAGTGAGTAAAATAATATCCGCTCGCCTTGTTCGCACAGTTAAAGAGTTGTTGTAAAGAGAAAGAAAGAGAGACGATTTTAATTAATTATTTTATTTTTATTTATATATATATATATATATTTTTTTTTTTTTTGCACAGCACTTGTTCTCGATCAGTCCGTTTTCGAGACGGGAAAATAATTAGTTCGCTATTATTATTTTTTTCGCAACGCTACCGCTCTAGCCGTAAATTAATGATTTTCTGCAATGGACATTAGCGCGAGCGTATTATTCGATTCCCCGCTATTTATTATACACACATCTCATAAACGTCTGCAATACTATATTTGACAAAAACGCACTCTTATTCACTATATTATACGTGTATATACCTATAAATTGTATTATCTTACCGCCGCGAAATCTCGCGTTTTCCTATCTAATAAATAAATATCCGAATAATCGCTGCGATAAAATAATATAACAATATTATTTCGAAATGTATTTTATAATAAAAAAATATGCGAATATTTTACTACGTATGCATATATTTTGTGTTTATAAATCGATCGGATGGCAAAACTGATATTTCTGGTAATGCGCACATATCATTTTGCGTTTTTCTTTTTTTTCACATTTTATTCTCATATATACACGGCGACCTTCGAGTGCGTACTTTTTTTTTTTGAAAAATGTTCAATAAATGTCTCCCCGTCCACTAGGCATTTTGTCCAATCGTCCATCATTGAGTGAAACTTATATTATTATATACGTAAAAATAAAAATTGTATTTTTTTGCGTGCTCGTGAAAACACTTTAACTTTCATGGCGTTTCGGTTCCATAAAACAAAAAACAGTATTTTCCACCTTTTTTTTTAAATCGATCGTTTATTAGTTTCGATATTTTTACCGATTCACCCCAAAGTAGTAACGTTTTGAAAATTCATCGAAACCATATATTTGTATATATATAATAATCGTATAATTATAATAATAATTCCGACATTCGCATATGGCGATCGAATATACGCTTATCGTGAATTATTTTTACGAAAAGAAAAAAATACCACCAAAGTGCGTTTTATGGTATTTTTCCTGTCGACGATTTTCAACGAACTTTTCATCCGTCTCGAAAACCGACACCGATTGTAAATAAATATAAATAAAAAATTAATTCGCTCGCATATTATTATATTGTATAATATTACATACAGCTATATTTATATAGTATTTTAAAATTATGATTTTTTTTTATTTTTATATATATATATATATATTATATATATATTTTTTTTTTCGTTTTATTAAAATAACGAAACCCGTTAAAACGCATTCCGCATGATTATAATACATATATATATTATATCAAATTGAAATTTACATTAAAAAATTAATTCCGCGCATTATATAATACGTACCAACACACCAATTTTTTATTATTATTATTATTATTTACCAATGTGCATATTTTAACCAAGACATCCTAGTCCATATGAAATGTTTAATAATTTATTACAATTTTAAATTTATATATATAAATTATAAAACGCTTATGATATAATATGTATATGACGTTTTTGCATTCGTTGGCTTTTATATTATATTTTATATTTTAATTTATTATTGTTTTGTATTGTAATTATATAGCATGCAAATATTATATAGTGTATGATTTATTAACGACGTTTATCAAATTATTAAACGAATAATACATAATATGTACTTTTTTAATATTGTGTATAGGACACCGTGGTACTCAGAGCCGTATTTAGGAAAATGCCATCCATATAAAATTATAGTGCCGTTTAGATTTTCAGTTTTGGCGTGTAACGCAATATTTTTCAAATTTCCCATAGACATTTTCTTTTCTCATTTGAAGTGTTACACAATGTATACAATATTATATAAAACAAATTAATTATTATTCGAATAACCATTAATAACAAAAAAATTATCGATTTGTATCAATAAAATAACATATATATAATATCTTTATTTAAAGAATATATAACAATTTGTTTATTTATCTTTTTTTTTCTCCCTAGTATATTGCCATAATCGTAAATGATCTCATCGTATTTAATTACTGTTGTATTTTAATAGAAATGAGATTGCTATCTAGTGAATTGAATCTTTCATCGCCGATATATATATTCGATCGACAGCAATATTACGGTTATTGGATTGTCGTTTAAAATTTTTATATAAATTTGATCATCGTTATAATACAGTGTTTATTAATAATTGAATTTTAAAACTAAAATATAAACGTGAAACAGCAATCGATTCGAGAATCGCAATTATTCGCAACGCGAAAATTATTATAAAATACGCGTATATATATAATAATAAACAACGAATTCACTTCACTATATAATTGATCGTATACTTTGTGGAACCCACGATTACGCAGATGATAATAATTAGACGCGAACGAAAATGAATCGATTTTCATTATATCGCGTAAACTGAAACAGTCATTCAAGTGCTAAAAATTGATTTTGTTCTCCGATAAGGCTGCCGGTAGTGTAGTATTGATACACATATTCATTAAATATATAAATGTACGCGATTTTTTTTTTATTTTAAATATTTTAAAAACACATCAAATACGTATAGTATAAGGCTTAAAAATAAGTAAAAAAATGTTTACATTTTTTTTAAATTACTAAATACGGCCCTGGGTATATACTATATATTAATATATTTAAACAACATATATTGTAAAACGTATTCAGTTCATATACGAATTCTCATTGCATTGGATGTAAATAATTATATTTTGCATTATTAAATTATATATATAGTACCTATACGCGCATGATCAGTGTATTGTAATTAGACTTAAATTTAATTCGCAAATATTATGTAAGCGATTTTTTTTTCTCACGTTGTATCCGTGAAAATTGTACGCTTGGAGATCGAGACTAATAAAAAAATAAAATATTTTTCACTTATACCAATGTTTATAAAATTATGATTTCGTTTATTTTACGCTTTTTTCTTTTTTCTTTTTGCAAACATTGTTTTATCTGAATTATTATTGCACGTGTTTGAAACGTTTGTTTTTGCACTGCATGAACGTTATTTAAAAAACCATTGCCGCAGCGTATTCTATACGAGAATAGAATAATTATTATATGCGAGTCGCAACACATCGTTTGTCTACATATAGATAGATGGATTCGGGTGGACCACTTGAATTTGAAATTTGTCAGAAATGTGTCTTACCTATAAAAAGTCATATACGGCGTGATTGTGGATTTTTTTTTTGATATAGTTTTGAAAATGCTCGTAAGATTTAAAACGAAAAACGTGGGACGCATACAATAGATATTAATAATAATAATAATATATAATGAAGAGCAGCTATGTGCAACTGAATCCTTAAGAAAACTCATCACACAACAGTTCTAATCGTTTGCAATGAAGTACAATTTCTAGTGATTACGGTAAACTATTCGTGCAATATTATTGTTATCGACCGCATGCGCCCCCCCCCCCATGTTTTTCGATTTAAATTTTTAAACTTTACGAGTATTTTCATAGTCACTGTAAATCCACGATCACAAAATATCAGGACGATTTGGTTTGAGGTATAAATCTGTATGGAGAAATTATTTTATACTTTTAAATCAGTTTTAAAAACGTAGTAAGTTAAAAAAAAAAACAATTATATTTAAATAATTTTCAAACCCATCCCCCTCCCTTAGAAAAAATATCGTATCTACACCATTGAATAATATTATGTTACCGTAAAAATGTATACTTAATATTATATTTTACAACAATTACAACCACTGCAGAATATAACAAAACTACAACTATCACTGAGTATAACTGCGATCAATATTATAGCACGAATAGCTAAAAAACAACCACGGTCAATGTAGGAGATGGAGGGCTATAGCCAGGATCGTACTGGCTCGCAATTGACCAAATTATGGTCACGGGGGCCTATTTTTTTTTAACGCGTTAATAACTATTAATATTTATACAAAATATATTAATATTATTATTATTACTCGTTGAAATATATATATATATATACAGATTATCATTATATTTACCAACATTTATTTAGTTATTATTAAGGCTAAGGACTTGTAGGCGTTTGCATCTTTTTAAGTAAGAATCGAAAACGTATGTGTGCCATAAGCAAATGTGTTTCATTTAAGAATAAGTTTATATTTAAAATGATATTTAGTGTATTTTACATATTCGGCACACTTTTATTCACAAGTGAATATTCATATTTAGCTAATTTTTTTTCAATTCGAATGCGTATTTTATAAATACTTCTTCGAAAAACCGTTGTTATTTCTCTACAAAAAGTGTTCCGGTACAATAAATTATGTGTAGCTGAAGATGCAAGCAAGGGGAATTAAATTTTTCTTTAAATCGATAAAAGAAAAAAAAATGCATTATAAATTAATATAAGGAAGCTGCAAAAATAGTATTTACAAATGAGTATGGGCCGTTTGTTTTCCTCGTATTTATATTGAATTGAAATTATCGAACGCCAATAATACACATATAGGGTCTTAAAATCAGTTCATTTATTCATATACGTTTATTATTGTATTAATTCATATGTGTTTCGTTGTTGTCTGGTTGTTTTTTTTTGTGAAAAATAAATTTAAAATGCCAAAAATAAATTCAATTTTTATACTTAATTAAATTAACGATTATTTTCATTATTACACGTGTTAATTATCTATGAACCCGGTCTTTAGCCCTAATAATTAGTGCTGCTATTTTGTAAGTAATACGCCGCGTGTTAACTCAAATGTTCCTATATTTTTACAACACATTTAAGTGATTATACATCACACTTTTTTAGCGCATATTTGGTGATTTTTTTTTAAGGTATAACACGCATATTTTTAAGGATTTTTATAGGATACGAAGTCTCTAGCTCTAATTACGATACATTATTTATGTCTGAATTTTTTTATTTTTTTTTTTAAATGGGAGAGACTAAATCCCTTTCAAATTCGCGCCCGTGTTTTGGTCGGGGCCTTTTAGAAAAATCGCTGACTCGGCTCTTTGGAACCAGTCCCGCACTGGCTATAGCTCCTTTAACACGTTCCCCTCCCCCAAATAGGTGCAGTCCGCCAATGTCCAAGTGGGATATGTATTTATTAACTGTGCGTGCGTGTGTGTGTATACAGACCGATTTGACGATTGCGGACCATGAACGAGGTCTGTTCGTCAAACCGCCATCAGTGTTGACGACGACGACGACGATGCAGCAGCAGCAGCAGCAACAACAGCAAATCGCAGCCACGCGGTTCTGACAGACTTCGAATTTCGAGTCGATCCCTGAAGACGATTTGGTCATGTTGTGATCGCCCCCCGCGGTATAAGACACGTCGCCGCAGCTCTCTCGATCACCGTCGATAACGGAGCGGGATGAGGCAGTGATTGATAAACCATAAATTTTTATTTATATAAATTTTGCAAGATTCTTTTTTAATTTAATTTTGTGTTGTTTTATTCGCGTATACCGCCTCGATAAAATAGTATATTAGGCGCAACTAGAGCTCAAACTTTTGTCGGCGCTCCGATTCTCGAGACTCGATGTGCAATTCGTTTATACACTCCGAAATAACAACAACAAAATAAATAAATATATCAACAATTAATATAAAAACAACGTCCGATATTATATTTCAATAGATGGATACGGATTCAAAACAATACATTTTACGCGTCGTCAAAAAATGTTCATTAAAAATACGATATCCTTCCATCAGAAAAAAAAAATTCTTCGATACGCCATCTATCCCCTGAAATCGATGCTCAAAATAGTCGAGGAACACCTTCTTAATTCATACACAATTCACTTAAAATCATAGATTTTTTTTTTTTTACTTTAAATAAAATCAAAGATTATTGCTAATACAATACTATTTATACGATTTAACCATTTTAATCAAATTGAAACACTATACTTCGTATATGTACGCCTATAAATTTATTATAAAAAATTATAGTTTATTGTGTGTTACCACAGAGATTTTATTTAAAAAAAAATTACTTGTATTATGTTACTAAATACATTTTACTTTTTTTTTTATAATGTGTACATTAATATAGTCGAGTCGTGATAAATCCAAATACGAAGGATTGAAAAAAAAATCATGATTATTGTGAATATCAAAATGCGTACATAAGGGAATAACTTTAACTTGACTCTTAGAGTCATTGAAATTTTCGACTTATCGAATTTGGACTGTACATAAATGTAAATAAAGAAAATTCAAGGCTACCGTCATAAGTAATTACTTGGTATTTATAACATATACATTGATATTGTCAATTCCAAAACCTTATTATATTATTAAATAGAAAAATCATATTTTATTTTTTAATCAAACAGTATATTATTTGCTTATAAGAACATGTATATTTCTTACTCTACCTAACATAGTTTATTATCTTTTTTTTGGAAAATATAATTATAAATATTAATGTTTAATGTTATTGGATCTTAAAAAGTATTAAATAAATGTATAACTAAAAGAGAGAAAAAACAAATCGAAAAATTAATATAAAATAAAAAATTTAATATAAATTAGAAGATTCGAATTAGATATAAACCCAATTTTCATTTGAATTTTTAAAATTTAAATTGATTAACGTTAATTCCCCATACACTATAATATTTATAACCATTATTATTGAATTTATTTTTAAAGTGAAAGTTATAATATGATTTTCCTTTTTTTTCTGTAAATGAATAAATACATAAAATGTCTACGCGTTATTTCATATTATAAGAAATATAATCAAAATGAAAATAATGCTGGAATTTGAAAAAGTCAGCGTTAAAACCTAAATTATAACTTCTGGATTATTATGTAAAATGAAATTTGTATAATAATTTTAAACCATTTTTTAAAACGTGTATAATATAATGTTGTTAATATAATAGGTATTACAAACAAAATTGTATATAATTTCCTGCAATACAATTGATAAAAATGGAATAAAAAAAACAACAATGTGTCCTGTCATTAAGATGACGCTTGTCTAAAACCAATAAAACAATACGTTTACCATTACCAAAAATCAAATTTTTACAATATGTATTTTGTTCTCTTATGAAATGGACACCTATAAAAAAATGAATTTGTTTTTCATTTCCACAGAACTAGAAAATTGTCATTGTATTATTATTGTAAATTTTTGAAAAGTATTTAAAAAGTAACATAAATATTATATTGCGAGCGCATATTATTATATACTAACAGTTTTTGCAACAGTATTTTATGGATTGAAAATGTTAAAGCTTATGATATTATTTATTATATTGAAGTTGACGATTTATGTATTGAGTTCGACTAGTGTGTATTTAGATTTTATTATTATAAATTACAATTACTGATTATTAATGTTATATAAATAAACGTTTTAATAAAATATATTTGTGTTATAACATATTACATTATTTGTGTTTGACAAGAAACAACAATATGAAAAATAATTTAACACATTTAGAACCGATATGTGTATTCAATTATTTTTTAACTAAAATTAAGCTTCGATTATTTAATTGCAAAATGAATACAATGTTTTTAATTTAAAAAAAAAAAACACAAATCCGTATATTTTTTTAAATTTTGTTAAAACAAAAACAGATCTATAGTTTCTTTCCCGTTCGATTTCATTGCACTTGTAATATCCGTGTGAATCCAATTACCTTGTGAAGACACGAATTCCTGAATAAAAATAAAATAAATAAAATGAGTACGCAATACAATTATGGTAATATTCTTGTCTGTGCTTAGAAAGTGTATAAAATACCTTAAAAAATGCAGCAGCTGTACCAGATCCCATCGGCATTCGATTTACCAATATAATTCAAATCAAAGCCGGAATAACCTATGAAATTGAATTGTCTTTTAAAAAATTACATCTATAATAACTAGTAATGAATTTATATCATACCTCCTATCGATGAGGAGTAATAATTCCACAATGGGAATCTCTACATGCTATCGCCTGTAGAGTAGCCAACTGATTATCCATGCATTGTTTGAAGTACAAAAGACAACCATCGTGCTTAATATAACATCCGAAGAAAATTTCTCCCCGCTTGAATAGCGAATTTCTAAGAATGCCTAAGGTTGACTACTGAATTGTAAATATTTATATTTTTATACAAAATATTATTATTATCGTGATGTCTATTATATTTATCATGTTTATTAGTTCGCATTATCCTCCATAAAATCTCTAAAAAAAAAAAAATATCACTGTTTATTCGTCCATGAAAAAAAAACCTCTTATGGCTACTCTCTTTCTCTCTCGCACGTAACTTTGCTCCTTACTTTTCTCTCTAATCACGATCCATATGTAATATTATAATATGTCTATGCTACTGGCCAATTAGATCACCTATCACCATCCGTGTGATCATTTCTAGTGTACTCCTATAAATAATTTACTCCCTAACGGTCACATTTTCAACACGAAATCAATTATATTTCCTTTGGTCAGTTACATCCAGCGGGGTTCTAGTTGCTTGGGGATCTAGATGTCCGTCACCTTCCTCGTTTTAGACGCTCCTCCCACGAAGACGAACACGCCCGACGATAACGTACCGTGCGGTGTGCAATCAGTCACCGGTGTGGTGGGGAGGGGGGGGTGAGACTAATTTATGAATAAATGTAATCAAAATGTCGTTCAACGGGTTCTCTTTTTTTTTATTCCGTTAATAGACCTTAATTCGATATCGTTGATTAGTATGAGAATGTATGTTTCGTCGATTCTCAATTACAGACCGCACGCGTTTCCATTAATAATTCTAATAATTACAACCGTTGAATAACGGTATGCAACGATGACCGTCCGGGTACAATCCGTATTTTACCGCCCATAATCTATTGCGTGTGTATTATGGAGTGTAGCGATGGACGTTCTAAAACATTTGGTGAACGAGAGAGTACTCATGTGTTATGGATTAATGGCCATGAACTTCGTACTACTATTCAATTTGTTTATATGGGGGTAAGTTGCGAATGATCTCACTCCGCTGTTGCGTACACGGTTAGGTACTCTAAATATATTACTTGAATAATTCTATACGTTATTTGTGTTTATTATTGATTACAATTTACAATTTTTTAAACTTGTATATTGTGGTTTTTTTCGGGGGAGGGGAGGGGGTAGGAAATAAATCTACTAACATTCATACAATTAAAATCGGTTGGGTCAGTGTGTTTAATGCAATATGTGAATACAATTTGATCACCCTAAACAAATGGTACAACACACAATATTAAAACAAAATATTAATAGTACAATACACAGGAAAAACATAATTTTTACTTTCATATCATGAAAATATTTTTTTAAAAAAAAAAAAACGTTTTTATTGTTTATTTCAGTTGCTTGAATTTTGTTATAATCTTCATCGCTATTGTATGTGGGTATTATGTAGTCGATTATATTCTCAAGTAAGTTTTATAATTTCTCTAGTAAGCAATGTTACTAATAACGAATATTTAAAATAAAATTGTATTACGCATAATTTTCTTGTAAATCTTAGAATATTATTGTTTATAAATTATAATTGCTATTTGTTCTACAGCAAATATGTATCAAATAACTATCTTCCATCAGAGCACATAGTCAATAAAACAAACGTAAATAACTGTAATACCTGTGAAAACTGTATTTCAAGTAATACATACTTGAAATGTGTAAATCATGAAATGCCTTGGAAAGGATTATTATTATCAAAACAAATAGATTCATCGATAGACAAAGTAAAATGTATTTTATATTATAAACAATTATTCTAATTTTTTTTTTTTTTTTTTTTAATAAATGCCAGATATTTACCTACTTAAAATTATCTGCATTATTGTTTTTATATGCATACTGTGTACACTAATTAATAATTGTTCATGTATTACTGTTGTTTTCAGTTATTGTCAAAAATTTTAAAGACGTTTGTTACAAATTGGTATGAGAATATTTCAAATGATTCAGAATTAATTAAAGAAATTAAATTAGTTTTGCGTTTTTCATCAAGTGTATTGTTAAAAAGACTTTTACAAGTTAGTACATTTATAAATGAATATTTAAAATATAGGAATTATTTTTAGATTTAGAATCTGCGTGATTACATCCATTAAATACTTCCAAGTTGAAACATTGCTTATTTGTGTATTCATCATTCGTCACCATCGTGTCATGATGTTGTGTTGAAAATTGGAATTTCAGTAGGTTGTTGTCAATGATCTTCAGTCACATTCTATGAAGGGAGAGGAAAACTACAGTTTTTGAACCACTGTTGAAGCTCAATATATATTAATATTATATAGTATAAGTTATACTAGCTGAATTACCTCGCTTCGCCCGTGAACAGTTTTGCCCATTATGAGAGGTGTTAAGATGTGGAATGTAATATTATCAAAAATATAGCTGTATTACCCAGCATTACCTGGGTTAGATTGTTTTGTTTTAAATACTTTTTTAATCTTTACAGCCTTTTCTGTATACAACATAGCAATCCCATACAACTTTGTTTTCCCCCGTGTTTAGTATTTTATATATTCTATTTTCTTAGTCCATTTTAATAATATATAATAAAGGTAAACAGGTAATTTAGCTAGTTACTATATATATTTATTATTACTTGAAAACTTTAAACTTTTATTTAACTCTCTTTGGGGTGAAATTTTCAAAAATCCTTCCTTAGTGAACGTTTATATCACAATAGTTATCCTTATGCCAAATTTCACCCCGATCCCACCAGAAGTTTGAGCTGTGCATTGATAGATTAGTCAGTCAGTCATGTTTTCCTTTTATATATGTACATATATATATTTGTTGCCACGTTAGGCGATGTTACGATAATGACTATAAGCTGTTATTATCTTCTACCAAAATTACATAAAAAAGAAAAATGTATGTAATAAAATATAATATCGTGTGGTATAATTAATGATAAAAACAATTCCACAATAATATAATTCCGGCAACAATACAAATAAATCAATTGATCAACAATAATTAAATTATTACCAATAAATATAATATATACGTATTAATATCAATTAAACAAATTTTAATATAATTATAAAATTACAAATTTAAATAAATAATATATTATGTGAAAGTAAATTTTTAATAGAGTTACCCACTATAATAATGACAATGCACACGTAGAATAAGACAATAATAACTTACGTATGTATTCATTTTCGACGACAGTTTTCACACAAACGGTTTATAATAATAATAATAATAATAATATGCGAGTTTTTCGTAAAGACCACAATGGCTAATTAACGACAGTTAACACAAAGTATAAAAGGCCTCAATGGCAAAAAACACGATTGATAAAAAGGACAAAAGTATACAATATTAAAGGTGTGTATTATATACAAAACACGACGACGACTTATTCAATAATGATAATAATTTTATATAATATGACAACGAACTAATACATAATTATAATAGAACAGAAATAACTGTAATAATAATAACAATAATAAAGATATAATTATGACGATATGAAGAGCGAGGCGAATGAACTTGATTACGACTATCGCGAATTATATTTAATTTTTTCTTGAACTTAAACAATATTTCATATTTAATGAATACTAGTAATTATGTTTTTCGTAATATTTTAGTTGAATTTTGAGGAAATTTTGTTGAAAAAAATACTACCAGTATGTATTTGCCATATACGACAATGTCAAAAACTTGATAAGGGTGAAAAAATTGCATATCATTATGCCGTCAGTAATCGTCACTTTGAGATTATGTATCTCAAAAAAATTTCATCAAATTTGCTTCCATTTATTACACAAAAAAATGACCGTCAATGCAAGTATGAACATTATTCATATTATGAAAATAATTTTTAATTTTATTTTGACACTGTTTGCGTTCAAGAGAAATATATTATATTCAATATATTTTTAATTTTTTGTTTTATAGGATATTTTATACATTGATAAGAGAACTTATTTCGTTATGGGTTTTATTACCAATATCAGATGTAATATGTAACCCATATAATCTTGTTTCTATTTGGACAAAACTATTCAAATCATCAATTATTTCAAAGAATACGACATTAAAAGATGAAAAGGTTGAATTTTTATCAAAGTTTATTGATGAAAATCAAAATGATGTACAGTTAGAAATGCGTAGTATATTTAAAGACTCAACAATTTTAAGTGCATTTATGAATTTTTTAAAACGAAAAAATGCCATGCATTTATTACAATTTTGTTTGGACGTTGATCAATTTAACAAGCGTATGTTAAAACCTGACATATCATCTCAAGAACTTGACCTACTGTATAGAGATATTTGGGATATTTTTTCTGTATATTTTAGCTCACATTCACCAAACTGTATAAGTTTTGATCATGAGTTAGTTAGTCAATTGAGAAAAGTCTTATCAAAGGATGTTATTAAACTTCAAAATTCAAAACCTCTGTATGAAGCATACGATCAAACGTATTCTGTATTGGAAAATCGATATTGGAAAGAATTTCATAATTCAGATGAATATTTTTCATGGATATGCGGACCGCGCAATATTTTAGATTCATTGCAAAAATCGCTGTCAAATGAAAAAAAATATCCTGTCTCCAAACCTAAATTGAATAGAATCAAAGGAGATTTGAAATCAAGTACTGTATATGATGGACAAATCTATTCGTTATCATCTGAATGTGATACTGAATTTGGTGAAGACTTATCTATTGATGGTGAAATTATTAATAGCGAGCGAGATTTAAATACTTGGAGAGTTTCGGATGTTACGTCGTCTGTAAAATTAGAATCCGGTTCTAATGGTGGTCAGTCATTAATTTTTTTTATTACGATAGATACAATTCAAAATAATATACCAAAACAATGGTGTGTGGAAAGAAAATTGGCCGACTTTTATACTCTACAATCAAAACTTACAGAGTTTCATGGAGTATTTTTAGATGCACGTTTACCTTCAAAAAAAATTCTAACACAAAAAACAGAAAACAATGATATTTATATGCAATATCTCAATCGATTATTACAAAAACCTGAGCTTAGAGGTTCTGATTTAATACATTTTTTTTTAACATCTGTGGAAGATTTTGACGACTCTGAATCAGCTATTGGAAGATTATTAAGAAAATCGATGCCGTTGGCATTAAGGAAAGAGCGTGGTCAGAATTTAGAGTCATTTATTTCTATATTCATGACTTCGATAGAATCTAAATTAAAACAAAGGTATATTATAATTATATTATTATTAACTATATGTATTATTTAATATTGCATACAAAAAATAAAATTATATAATAATATATTTTAATAAACTTTTAAATTTTAGGTATGAGTGGAAGGATTTAAGTGAAAAACTTCCACAAAGAAAAATTTATTCAGCTAAAAATCCAATTTTCGGAAATAATTTAAATTTAATTAATTATGACAAGCAAACACCTGATAAAAATATAGCTGATTCTACATATCTTCTTTGTGGCCCAATTAATTGTATAATATTTTTTTGCGTAAATGTGTATAACATACCGAATATTATTGTTAGATTAGTTTTGACCGTGCAGTCAATATGCGGAAATGTTTTAGATTCTATTATACAACGATATATATGTCATCAAATTACTAGAATACTTACACCTTCTACAATTTCAAACTTCGTCGAACTTTTAGAAAGTATGTATATAAGATTTAATATTAAATAGCCAGAAAAAATAAATAAACAATATTGTGTTGCTCTAAAAACAAAGATTTATTTTAATGCTTTACTTAAATATATATTAATAATTACTCAATTATATACAATACTCTTACCTGAAAACAAATAACGACAAAAGTTTATTTTTTATTATTATTATTATTTTAATTATAAAATATTATAGGGCTTTATATTTTTTTTTTATATATATATTTATATATACCTATATAGTACACTACAGTTAAATTAAATATTTACATTTTTTCTATTACATAATTTTTTTATAAATAATATCTACAGTTTTTATTATAAACCCCAAACTTCCTATTACCTTGTATTATGTAAGATTGTTATTTCTTCAACACAGAATGTGTCAAAATTCAAATTAAAGAAATACATTTTCTTTACCTGTATATAAATGGATTTTATTTGTTATATAAATTACTTGAAACGAATATAATTCATGGAAAAAATATTCTAGGTTTGCTGTTTATTGACAGTAATACGCCGGAAAACACTGAAAATAAAATGTCAGTCGAACAATCGTTGAATGACTCTGTTTTTTTACCACTGTATATGTGTTTTCTTAAATGCACGCAGAACGCAGTAATGAATAAACAATTGTTCTACAGATTGTTAGACATTTTACTGGAACAAATGTTTCCTGAACTACAGACGCAAAATTTACAGAACAAATATGATGTTTAACTTTAAAGAAAATAAGGTAGTAAGGATAAATAGTAGTAGTAGTAATAGTGATTAATGAAAATATTTTATAACTTTGTTGTCTGAACTGGGCATTCATTAATAAATGTGTTGTGTTAATCATAATTATTATATTTTATACATGTACGTATTTTTTAAAATTTCATATTTGTATTATATTTTGTTTTAAAACTAGCATTTTAGCAATGTTAGCCATTATTTTCACACTAATACACTCAAATTATTGTATAATATTATTGTTTATTCTTCATCATCGTCACTACGAGAGTAATCGGTTTTGCCACCTGTCTTCGACAAAAGTTTTACATGTTCGATGACTGTATCCCGACTGACAGCTTTACACATGTCATACACAGTGAGTGCGGCCACGGCACAAGCTGTTAGACATTCCATTTCAACTCCGGTACGGTCGGTGCTGATGGCTGTGGCCGTTATGCGTACAAAGCCACGGCTGGTGTCCAGTCTGGCGTCCACCGTCACGGTGTCTAATTGGACGTGATGGCACAACGGTATCAGTTGCCACGTATTCTTGGCGGCTTGCAACCCCGCTATCCGGGCGACTGCAAGCACATCGCCCTTCTTGCACGCGTTCTCAGCGATCAGCCGAGTCGCCACCTCGTCCAGCCGGACGCATGCGACGGCCGTGGCGGTACGTCGCGTTTTCCGTTTTCCCGAAACGTCCACCATGCGCGCGTGTCCTGTCCGCCTGTTGATGTGCGTCAAACATGGGATGCCATCACTGCCGCCATCAGAAACTGTTACTGTAATAATATAACACACATAAACGCGGTCTTCCAAGTTCTATACGTACAACAATCCGTCTTCACGGACAAGGTTCATTGTAGTCGAAAACAATCGAATTAAACATATTTGGTATATATTTGTCCTGTTGCAAATTCGTATTTGCATGTTTTACGATTTCAATGTGAATTTCCATTACCTTATGCTTATTTTCGCGCCTTCGATTTGTCAATACGTTTCAGTAAATATTTGTCAGACAAATTTTGGAGGAAAAATAATTTACAAACAATTTATTATTATAATGCATTCAAAAGTTAGTGTGTTTCTGTGCTTTTAAAAAACCTCATCCGATTTCAGACGTTGCACTGTCATTCTACTTATAAGTCAAGAAAATACAAATTTCAAAAAAAAATTTTGTATAACGTAGTAATTTGTTTGCTTATATGTTTAATACTTAATTTAGAAATTGTTTTATGAAATTAAATATAATTTAATTGTATTGAATTTAATATAAATATATCAATTTACATTTGTCTGCGTATACATATTTTAAATAAAAACTTTAAAAAACATGTATAAGAAATATACATGTATAACTATTAATTATATATTATATTACATATGATGATGATTTATAGTCAAAACTAATTATTACATTCTTAAAGATTTTTCAAATAGTCTAGGTATTTTTTCTTTATACATATATGTATATTATTTTTTTTATAATAATATATACCAATTTATTATATATATTGTTGTTTTTTATAATATATATAATTTATTAAATTTGTATTATTTAGTAATAAAATCAATTAAGTATTATATTATTACTGTTTTAAGTGCTATTAATAATATATAAGTACAACACAAGTGGAAAAATATCTATAAAGAAATCAAAAAATATTATAAATGGCGATCGTGTCATGAATTTGATGTTCGACAGTGAAAAATTCCTAAATACGATCTTGTCATTTTTCTATTCAAACCTATTAATTTTTTTTTTACTTAAATATTGGACTTATGTTTGGTACTTATCCACCGATCAAAATCATTGGACGGTTTGGCATGTGAGAAAGATTTTCCATTCCTAAAAACATGCATTATTTTATTGTTATTATATTATAATATAGTTAATTTATAACACTTGTAATGTTAAAAAGTGGCGATGGTTATTTTTCCTGACTTAAATAGTCAGTTTTTAATTTATTTATTTATTATATACACCTGCATATTATAAAGTGAGCTATCCCACTAGGGAATTTTCATCATAAAATTGTGTACATGTCTACATATTGCTAGCGTTGTTCCCCTTTGAAAACTTAAATACCATTGAAGTTATTGACTTGTGTAATGAAAGAAATATAGGCAAAGTTATTTAATTTCTACAAATTTGGTGTATATTATGAATGGGTATATAATGTATGTTCAATTGTGTAAACTGTAAATAATCGATTTGCACAAAATATGTATTTAATTATATATAATTATTAAATTAAAATTAATTAATGTATGCAATTCATTATCTTGATAAATTTAAAAAATAAATCACTATTATTATTATATATATATGTGTGTGTGTGTGTGTGTGACTTAATAATTTTCCCAATAACTAAATTGTTTTTTTTTAATTCAAATTATGATTATATACTAAGTAAATTATTTCAGTATAATTAATATTATAATATAATTACCGGCATGTTTTCGTTTTTTATTTTTTACTGCATTCGATATAATATTCAACAGTTCTTCGTCCGAAGCTCCTTGTCGAAGTGGATCTCTAAAGCAATTTTTTTTTTCAAATAATATGATGTGTTAGTTTTATTTAAATTTTAAATTTCGTATACCAGTCGGGATCGGACTGACTAAAAAAGACCAACCGTGCAAATTAGTTTAAAAGGCCCACCGACCAAAATAAATTTGATCGTTACGCTTGTTCATTATTTACTATAATATATTTTTTTATAGACATACGTATAAATTATTACTTATTTTATCAAATAAAATATAATAAAAACCAAATGAATTTTACTTTTTTGTCTAAATAAATGCGTCCATTAATCTTTTTATTGATCGTGTTTTATTGATTACTCTGAGACTACACCTTTTGTTTCTTCTTCGTACCGTGTATAGGATAATCACGTATAATGTACAGGTATGGCCTCTATATATCCTTATTCAGTGATATTTTATAATTGCAATTACCTTACTATTACTTATTTAATTAATTAAATTAATATTTAAAAAGCCCACCGTGTGATCGCATATAACCATACCATGGACCAGTCCGATCCTGATACCGATTGAAATTATGCCGATGAGAGAGTGTGGGACAAATTCTGCATGCACTACATTATTATTTGAACATGAATGTAAAGAAATATTTGTATAATTTGGCAATGAAAAATGTAATTTAAAACAAACCGTACGAATAAAAATAATGGTATACGAGTATGCATTTAAATTACTCATTGAAAGTTTACCTCAAATTGATTTCATTATTTTGAAACAAACAAGCCTTTAGATTTCCATCGGCTGTTAATCTCAGTCGGTTACAACTATCGCAATAATCATCAGTCATCGATGATATGAAACCAATGCGACCTATAAATCCAGGTACTTTATACATCTAAACAGAAAAAAACACGATTCTTCGTTTTATGATGTGGTTTATTACTGATATTAAATTTTTTTAGCAACTAATAACATAGTTTATAATAAAATATAATTCGTGTATCACATGGGCGCCCGCAGAAATTTATCACTAAAGGGCATAATAAACACAAATATCAAAAAGTACTCAAAATAAATGTGAATAAAATACTTTGCGAATAAAATACTTATGAAAATAAGTACTTTTACTAATCAAAATATTAATAAAATATTTATTTAAATAATAAAATTAAAAGATTTTAAAATTTAAAATTTTGATGCCCGCCTTGCCCCCTTCTCGGGGCGCTCATGTCGTGTATTATGTTCACAATTTTGTATACCTTCGAAGTCGAATTTAGGTCGTTTTCGCACGGTTCAAAATTCGGATATGATTTGACTATCTCTTGTACGGCTTCTTTGTAAGGTACCATTCGTTTTTCGTTCCAACTGTTCATTGAAAACGGCATGAACTCGATAAACCTACAATCGATCGATCTGTCTCTAGTCATCTCTACAAAATCGGATATTTCGTCCAGATTGATTCCTCGCATCAAAACACAGTTCACCTACACAAAACAATGTTTTTACATATTATTTTCTTTCAATTTTCTACACACACACACACACACATATATATATATATATATATATATATATATATATGAGATGTATTTAAACAAAAATGATATGCAATCACACAGCAAACAGTTGTATCGTGGATATTGTAAAACAATTAAATCGATAAATTTCAATACAATATATTTTACTATAGTATTTTATTCAAACATTTCATCTCACGGCTTCTTTGTGTTTTCACAATATTTTGGCAAAAAAATTAATTTGTTAATGACAAAAAAAAAAAACAAAAATGTCTATAAATGTATGTACGTTTATTTATCACATACACAATATGTAATTAATTATTATTAATGAAAAAAAAACCTGAAATTAAATGTTTTACATTTTGAATAAAATAAATCAATAAAATTATATTAATTTTGTTTACACAACACCTCTGGGAGTCGCTACGCACAGTTTGAATACTTCTATTATAAGTACGTTATACCACTGTTATAAATTTCCATCACTAATTCACTCGCTTTTATAGCTATATGAATGTATACTATTATTAGAATTATATCTTTTTTGTTTTTTTCCTATTTTTTCCAGGTTCCTACCTACCTTTATTGGACGGAATTCCAGTTGCAATGCCAAATCAATACCAGCTATTACTCTTTTCAGTAAGCGACCATCTCTTCTAGTGATATTTTCGTACTTGTTCTGATGCAACGTGTCTAAGCTTACGTTGAGCGCATTCAAACCGGCCCCGTGAAGTTTTGCCAGCAGTTTCGTCAGAGTTAAACCATTTGTGGTCATTGCAATCGTTTTTAGCTGCTTTATACTTCCGAAGGATTCTATTAAATAATGAAAATTCAATAACAAATAGCTAATTTAATAATTATTATATTGTATGAAATCTTATCTAAAAAAAAAAAAAAAAAAAGGAGTGTGTATCGAAAATTATTATAATACGTTTGTGTTAAAATTTTGATTTATATTATTTATTACGTAATAAAGTCAGAGTAACAATAAATATATTATATAAGCATAACAATTCACCTAGACATCCGCGCATGTTAAAAGTTTTGTATAAAAAAATAAAATAATTTCTATTTTAAATTTTTTACTTATATATATATATAATATATTTTTAATTTTATGTATATATTAATTTTAATAGTTCCGATTTATTACTCAGCTTTAGTAAAATAATTAAAATTAATATAATCGTTTATATTTACCTACTATTTGAATAATGTCCTTTCTTACTGTAGGTTCTCCTCCGGTTAATCGAATTTTATTCACGCCTTGTTCGGCAAATAATGAAACCAAACGTAACGTTTCGTCATTCGTGAGTATTTTTGAACGGTTTGAAAGTTTTACGCCGTTAAATGGCATGCAATATTCACCTAAAAAATTCAAAAGTTTTCGTTTTATATGCGTTGACATTTATCACGATTTGTTAAAAACGTTTTCATATACAGTATGTATAATTTGACAACCTGTTCTAGATTTTATTATGTGTACACATAATATCAAAATTAATGTTATTACAATATTATTATTAATTGACATCGTACAGTACCGTTAACTGTTTTATTTTGAAATAATAAGATATTGCGACAATGCTTTACAGCATGGAATATGTAGACATACCACGTTTATCCGAATGTAATTGATTACTTACATCTGAGATTACAACGTTCAGTCAAAGACACACGGAGATAATTATGTCTTCTGCCAAACGAGTCTGTTAAAATTTCATTCATCAACGAGCTCTAAGAACAATATGATGTATTAAAAAAATATGAAATTATAATCGTTCTGATTTCTGTAGGAAGATAAGTCTTAATATTGTAATATCGCTTGTATTTAAAACGAATCGAGTTAGTAAATCTAGTAAAATTAGTAATTTTTTTAATAAATCGGATCCAGTAAAAATTATTATGCTAGATATAGTATACGCTTTGTCGAAATTCAATTATTATTATTATAATTAAAAAAATTATTTTACCCAAGCCAATAGTATTATGTTGACAATGTTGGTAGCCTTTATTTTGTACATTTTTGGATTTCCTAATTGTGTTGTCGTAAAATATAAAATTGATCGAAATAATTATTTTCCAATTCTAAAATCGACTACTCTCTCGAGTCTTGGAAGTCTATATAAATTCAAATACTTTACCCAGTATATTCAATTATAGAGATTTAATAATAAATATATTTATTTTTTCTTCTGGAAATAAGTCGTGTACATACATTTCAGAATAGGTACATTTATAATGCATATAAGTAATATCGTTAGAAACTTTAATTTTTATTAGTTATTATAAAGATAAAACAGTTTGATATAATCTGATAATGGTTAATTATCATAATCAGCGTTGTACACACAACGTAATAAGACCGATTTTGATAGAAAAAAAAAAATCATAATTTTTGAATACCTAATATAAAATGTACCAAATTTTTTTTATCGCTTTAAACACAAAATAAAAGTTACAGTTAACACCGCGGGTATAACGTATTCGTTTTAGAATAAATGTATTTTTTTTCGCAAAATAATGAATCAAAAACGTTTCCAGCTATTGCAAGTATTTATTAGTAAAACGCGTGTTTACAATATTAAAAAGCGTATATACCGTTGTTGAAAAATACACTCACTTTTGTTGAAAACGACGAAATCGAATTGAACGACCAGCGCAGTTTGTTCTTACGAACTGAACGCAGCAACGACATTATTATTATTATTATAATTACAAAAAATAATATAATAATAATTTTAAAACGCGTCTAGCCAATGTCAAGTGTCGTTTTATACTACTACACGTCGATACCCGATCGTTCTAAAACGCATAACATTTCCGATTACTGTAAATTGACATATGATCTTTATAATAATAACGCGTGGCCCTTATCGTATAATGTAATGACAATTCTTTTTTTAAGGTTTCCGAGCTCGGTGTAATATTATTTCTTATTAATAATACAGTGTGTGTGTATATATAAAAGTAGATACATAATTTACGATTAACCATTTTGAAGCTTTTGAAAATTATTTTTCCTTAATATATATATATATAATATAAAGTCAGAAATTTGTGTGAATATTTCGAGTTTCTATAGACATTAGTTTCAAATAAAAAATACAAATGGAACGATTTCGACAATACCGCGGTTTTTATCGTTTTTACGTAATTTGTTTTTTTTTTTTTTTAGTAGTAGGTAGTAGTAGTTTTTGAGTTTATTTTGTTTTTTTAGGCGTTTTTGAGAAAATTGGGAAAAAACGACCTCTCTATTACCGACTAGATGTAATCTGATATCGGCGCGACAGACTATATGACCGTAAAGGTCTGAGCGCACTCCTTCTCGTAGAGTTTTCGGGTACAGAAATAAAAGAAAAAAAAACACATCATTGTAAAACTAATATGTCCTGGATACGATCTCGGATTAAATTTATTATAAATATAATTTTGTTTTTGCTAAATTTTACGATAAAATCGTATTTTACGAATTCGTCGAATGATAATAAATTTATTTATGTTCTCTCGCTAATCAATATATTAACACATATTTACATATCGAATATTATAATCTCACAACGAAATGCACATTTTATCACGTATATATATATATATATATACACATATATAATATGTCTTTATTTTATAATTTTTCTATACGTTATACACTTAAAAATACGTCGATAACCGCGTGTTTTATATTATTTTATCTGAGTCTCGCTGTGTGTGATACGCGTATGACAAAAAAAAAAAACAAGTTATCTTATTATTTACTATATAAATGTGAAATTTTCACATCCATTTCATTTTCGATATTATAATATTATTATTATTATAACTACAACAATATCTCTAAATATTACGTTATCATAATGCCCTGCAGTCAATGCACTATACACACTCTGATGTCGTGCTTATCTGTGTGTATATAGATTTAAGTTGTACACGTACAAGTGGCGTGCGGTGATCGTTTTTTTTTCCTCTTCTTTTTTATATCGGGTAAAATAATATGGCTGTGTGCCGATACGCGCGACAGTATTTTGTCCGCGGACGATTTCAAAACCCAAATTTGTCGCACTCTCGATTTTTTTGGAGAGAAAAAAAAAACGTTGTCGCGCGACATTTTACCGTTACTGTAATCTTTCAAAAGTCCGTTCGAAATGAAATGCGATTTTATTTTAGAAAAAGTTTGTCGCGAATTCGATTAAAAAATATTACCCGTAAATCATTGCAATCACAAGGGAGGGAGGGGGGCACATATAATAATAAAAATTGGTATTTAAAAATTTGAAACAGCCTATGGAATATATTTTATACATCCCACGGGCAACTGCTATATATTAACGAGTTAACATATTTTATTTTCATTTTTTTTTTTTTTTATATACATTTTATATATTTTTTCTATTTCATTGTATTTATAATAATTTGTAGTCACTATAGTTTATCGAATTACCGTGAATGATACGGTGAGTGTACACTTGGATACGTAATTTTCTTTTTATCCTTTTTGGCCAGGAATTTGGTCCTGACTGACAAGCGCATACACGTGGTGTTTTTTGTTATTTAATATTACTTAAATTACGTAGTCATTACTTCGTGATTGTAATAATATTGATTCAAATAATATTTAAAACGATTTTCTGTTTTAATTTTGTAATATCATATAGTGTTTTGTTCTTATATGTTCCATAAAAATACGTTATATTTGAACGATTCGACATATAGATGCACACCTCTTTTGCTCGTAGTTATAAAAGCGGATAATGAATGAATTAAAGTAAAAATTAACCGACGAGTTATTGATTATATTATATATTGTATAAATATATGGATACGTAGGTAATAAATACAATATAATAATAAAGTCACAAGAATAATTTATTTTAAAATTATTACCTATTGATTGATGTTTTTGCAGGCAATTAATTAGAATAAAAAACCCTGATCTGTTTATAATATTGTTGATAGTATTTCTATGTTTACATATATATATATATTTACGATGTTACATATGTCATATATCACTAAAAAGATTCCTATATAGAAATATTTATTCAACTCTTTGTTTATACAGAGGAAATTTATGTCATTATTTGATTTTTTTTCCTGATCATATAATAGTAAAATAAATAATTTAACAATAAATTATATACAGAAAAAAAATACAATTTCAATATTCTTAGTTGTATATATATATGTACATAATCTATAAGTAAAAATATTTCAAAACTGTTAATAATAATCACAATAACATTATTATTATTACATATTATTGAAAATAAAATAGTTATATTATGTATTACTTATACTCATCAATAAGCATGATTCATTATTATGTTAAAAAAAAAAATTAAAATAATAGTCGATGCGCGTATATTATTATTACACAATAAAATGAATTGAGAAACTTAAAAAAAAATTAAATATAATAATATATAAGGAAACATAAAATTTACTGCAATGGAGCGTATTATTATTGTTATTATTATTATTATTATTATTATTATTATTATTATTATTATTATTATTATTATTATTGTTATTATTATTATTATTATTATTATTATTATTATTATTAATACAACATCCAATGTACTTTTTTTAAAAAAAGTCATCTTCTAGGCCAGCCACAGTCTGCCACGATTTATAGTCTTACGTTCGTTTTTCAATCGTTATATTTATGCCGTTGATCGCATTCAAAACGATTTCGCCAACGAGCCCCAATTTCTCTTCCGGGTCTAACGATTGAATTTTATACGATTTTATTACTGTTGCCACGGCTATTTTCAGTAAAATCATAGCGAACTTTTGTCCTAAAATAATAAATCCAACGTGCACGTATTTTATAATAATCGAATACACTTTATAATTTATATAAATAATATATATCCGATATTAAATATAGTAACGTATAAAAAATATAAATACTAAATGAAATATTAATATTAATATAAATAAATATAAATATTAATTGAAATCGACATTAATAATGTATTATATTTTAATACCACATTATCATCATACGTAATATAGTTTTGATTAAATTTAAAATTTCAAGAAGTATTTTTGTAAAATGACAGTAGTGCTGTTATTATTATATATATACGCAGTACACGGGTATTATTTAATTGCCGCACTAGAAACATTAAAACCGGAATATAAAATATAAAAGAAAATCTGCTCGTCAATAAAAGTGAAAATTAAATAATAATTCAATATAATACAAAGGCAATACATTTTTATGTTATTAAGTGCGTTTTAAACAGAGAAACCGAACGAAATTGTTGATTAGCCTAATTATTTCAAAAATCTATTTTTAATTTTATTATCCAATTACATTATTTAGAATGACAATTTAAATAAACCAATGGAACCATTATATTATACTGTTATACAGTAATCCCATCAAGTACCGTTTTACATGAAAATGTATGCGTATATTGCTTTTCTCGACAATTTATAATTTGTTAAACATTTTTCCACATCAATATAAATATTTGAGTTTCGTGTTGAAGGATACGTTTTGCCGTTGAAATTATCAATATCACTAGTTGGTATTGTGTATTTTATGAGTTAAAATTTAACGGTATAATAATATAATATAGTTTTCATTACTAACCAATACAATTCCTCGGCCCCGCGCTGAACGGTATAAAGGCAAAGTTGTGACGATAATTTGTATCTATCTTTAAAAATCTGTCTGGGTCAAATGTGTTTGGGTTCTCAAAATGTTTTTCGTTTCTGTGCAAAGCGAAGACGTTCACAAAAATCGACGTTCCCGGTAAAATAGTATGATCGCCTGCAAACATACGTATATATAAATTAACAAGGAACGCATCTTCGTAAATATTTGAATAATAATAATAATAATAAGAGCAGTGAAAACAACCTCTGTTAATACGTCTTTATTGCTCATATTTAAAAATTATTTACTGCTCAATCGTTTCTTTGTTCGATAAAAGATTTTTTTTTTCTACACACATTTCTTATAAAGTTTACATTTTATTTTATTTTCATTTAGTTTAAACACGCGCAAAACACGTACGTGTTATATATATATATATAATTATTATTATATTACCGAGTGTGAATTTTTCATAAATTTGTCTACCGACAAACGGGACGGACGGATAGAGTCGTAGAACTTCTTTGATCGTTCTCTCCAAATAATCTAAATTGTTCAGATCCGTGACCGACAAAGCTTGTTCGCCGAATTTCGGAATCTTTTCGTTTAATTCTTCCAATATTCGTTCTTGTGCTTCTGGATGTTTACCTAAAACGTACATGGCCCAAGAAAGCGTGACGGAACTCGTATCGACTCCCTAGGGGGAGAAAAAAAAAGAAAAAGTTTATTAAATAATATATTCCAATTGTTATCATGCGATAAAATAACCGACGATTTCGGTAATTGATTCGTGTGTCGTTTAAAATTGTTGTTCTTACCGCGAACATGAACGTGTCTACTTCTTCTTGGATGTCTTCGTCGGTTAAAACCGTTCCGTTTTCCGATACTTCTAATAACAAATCTAAAAGGGCTCTGTTATATTTTTTTCCTAAGGACAAAAAGAGAAAAAAAAAACAAACGACAGTCAATACGGTACAATACGTCAGGCAAATAAAAGTCGGTGAGACGTTAAAAAAATGTTTACCATAAATTTCGTTTTTATTGTCGTCTGCCATGTGTTCGTTATATAACGTAAATTTATCTTTTCTCTCTTTGATGACCTGTAACAGCAATGTAGTATTGACAAATCGAGTGACAAATATTATAGCATATTATTATTTTATCGGATTAATACCTTTTTTGTAAACGTGTGTATAATGTCGATACATGCGTTTTGCCTTTTACTCAACGTCGTCAAATTGAACAAACAGTTCGGTTTTAGCCAAGGCGTTATAAATCGTTTTTGCATAATTGACGTAAGTCTGAAATTACAACGATTGCAAAGCGATTGGAAAAACGAAATTTTGTTATTATTTTCATAAATTTCGCGTAGATTTATTACGGTAAATAATAATAATAATAATAATAGTGTTTACTCACTCGTCGAGAGCTTTGACGTATTCCAATTGCGAGTTCTCTTGGGAGTTGATTTCACAGCCCATCGCTGTGTTTCCTATAATGTCGAGAGCGGCCAATTTCGCGTAAGGCTTCACGTCAAATCCGGTAGTGTTGGACAGTTCTTTTTGTAACATCTTCACCAGGATTTTACACTGTCTTTCGATCGGCGGCAAGAACTCTCCGAGAATATTAAAGTGGAATGTCGGCGTCAAAAGCTTTCTTCTTCTATGCCATTTCAGACCTGTAATAAATGTTATACATGCGGGCGTACAAATCCGTCAGTGTAGACGATAATAATAATTTCGTATAATTTTTGTATGCATTGTTGTGGTGTACGCGTATAACGTAGAAACCGGTCATTATTATTATTATTATTATTATTATTATTATTATTATTATTATTTTATTTTTACTAAAGAAGACACTGCGTGGTATTATTATTGTTTTAACGGAAGTAACCTATAATACGAATACGCGATATATTTTTATTTATTTTTTATGTATATATATATATATAAAACTCTCATTATCGTTCTCGAGATTGCGGTTTAATTAAGATTATTCATTAAAATTGAACCGCGTTAACTTCTCTCTCTCTCTGTTAATTACAACGTGCGTTGCGTATATATGTTAGCCACCGCGTTCGAATCGTATACGTATATAAATATAATATAGATAGATACGCACGCGCAAATATGTAAGTTAAGAATTCTCTCTGATCGACACAAATACAATTAGATAAACGACGTTATATCATGCGTTTGTATCGAATACAGGAGTATAATTTTTTTTTTTTTTTTTTTTACAATACAAATGATGTAAGATTACGTCTCTTTAAGAGCGATAGTGTGCGGTTAACAGAATTCTTGGGAACACACTCATTTAATTGGTTGTTATACACGTTGTGTGTACGTTCTCAGCTCGTTTTTTTTTTTAAACAAATAAGGTCAAAAGCGCTGTTCGATCGATACTTTTAAAAATGGTGTAAACAAAGATCGCCCCATAACGATCGCTTCATAATGACGATTAATGCGACGCGTTTTATTAAATAATCGTAGCGTATGATTAACAAAACATCGGTCGCCGGGAAAAATAAACGCGATCCAAACAATCCCCCCCGGCTCTAAAAACTATTTTAAAACGGGATTACGTGTCATGTTTTATGTAACAAAATTTTATTTATCGTTTTTCACACATCAAACTCCTTATAAAAGAAAAAAAAATAATAATAAATATATGTATTTATCAATTGTTCCAAACGTATATTCGACAACGGTTATTATCGTAGCGGATTGCGTTAAACGGGCGCGTCGGATAACGACATTTTAATAATACTAAAATTCTTTCGCGAAACTTTTATTTTATTTTTCGCCACTCCATTTTCTCCGCAGCTTTGTGTCGCTGCTTCCCCCCGTACACTTTCATTTTAATAGTACTGTGTACCGTAATTATATCGAACACGATGTCAAGTACGCATTACACGATTTACTAATGTTATTTTATATTAATTAATAAAAATCAAGCGCCCCACATGTTATTATAATAATACTGACAACGTGCTTGTAACCCAAACACTATTCCACGTGCGGAATACAATTTTTACCTGAACTAGTCACTAGTCCGGTGCCGATGAACGGAAGGAGCAGATCGTATTCCAAATTTTTGTGAAGATGTACGGACGAACTTAAAATTTGCTGAAACGAAAAGTATATAAATCAATATTTAGTTTACGAATAAATATTACTTATTACAAACGAAAACGCAATAAATACGAACATCGTATTTACGTTTTCATCGTAATATTGTTTGAAACATATTCCTAAAAATAATACAACACCGTTGTAATATAACAATATTGTGTGAATTTCCATTGCGTGTGTCTACACATTCGAACTACATTTATTTAATTCATACTACCGTGCTTTTATATAGAAAACGTAATCCGGTTATATCCTAAAAACGTAAACATTTTTAATTCCATACACTTATGGTATACACTTAAGTATTTTATTAGCTGCACGTACACACTGAAAGCCTATAAAACTATTAACTGACGAATGACTAACTAGACATTATTCGTTATTGAAAATAATTTATTTACAAAGTTTCAAGAAAACGTAATATTTTTTTCAAAAAAAAAAAAAAAAAAAAAAAAACTGACGATTTAAACGAAATGTATTTATTTTCTCAACGAAATGTATGCGACAAATCAATTAATCGCATTTCTTCTTTGTTATCCTCAACGGGAATGGAATTCAAATCCTCGTCAAAATCGTTCGAAAAAGAAATAATTGTTATTTTTAATTGCCTACGTGTAGACTGCACGTGCGCCGCGGATAACAGGTGGTAATTTTTGTAACGCTCAACGACGATGGCTACTTCGGTGCAACGCGAAGGAGAGCAACAATTAAAATATTATAATACGTAATTGAAACTGATGATTTCTAAAACATACAATCAACGATTCCGACATTTTAAATGTTTGCTTATATAACCGCCGTTTCTACTAAAAGATTATTATTATTATTATTGTTATTAAGTCTGTCTACGGACACGCGCGTGTGCGGTACAAAATAATATGCCAGTACACAGTGAAATAAATGCCAAAAGTTATTAATGATAAGCTCAATTGTTAATATAAAACTAACAAGGTCGTTAGCAAAACGAATATCGTAAATTACGCGCGGCAATTGACCGTGTGTTATTTTATAGTTTTCGTTCGACGGAGACACGTGCAATCGTTGGACTTAACAATTTGCTCAACGACCTAAAAATACGGTCCGACGTTAAAATGCCATTTGAGACAGTGCACGCCGAAAATAATGGAACACGCGTAATATTATATAATATACACACACGCGCGCGCGCGCGATGTCTCGGATATTATAATTTTACAACTTATTTCATAACATTTACAATTTATAGATATATCGTCCAAACAGAGTCGGACTTCAAACTCAAGTGTGCTGCGGCCATGTAACTCCAAACAAATATTCACACCGCGTTAATTGTTAATTTTTATTTTTTTTTTCAAAAATATCAAAATGTTTCGACCAAAAACGTATACACGCAAGTGGTCGATCAGACGCGCGATATACGCTGTACCGCTTGTTGCGTATAAAAAAAAAAAATAAACGATTTACGTTTATATAAAAACAAGTACGTAGAAAAGTCGTATGAAATTCAATGATCATATTCAAAAATCACGTTTTCTGCAAATATTTTGTGCGTACGACTAGTGTTCTAAAAATATTATGTCTCGTCCTCATGCGCCTATACACTGTACTGTAACGTGCGCATAATACAATAATGGATAATGTGTATATATATATACGCTTAACGAAAGACGCCATCGGGAAACCTTTAGAAATTCGATCTACGTCTAATGTTTACTTTAAACTTACTATACGTCAAATGGCCTAAAATTATCGAAACAATGTATGAGGAGGGACAGAGAGTGTGATTGAATTCGAATGCACGAACGGTTAAAGCGTAAATTATACTTTTTGTCCGTACACGAATAGGTATTATATTATTGTAAAAATATCCCAGTAGTTCACGAAATATGTATAAATTTTTTTTTTAAAAAATTATTCTAAACATTTTTCTTATTTGTTTGAAATTTAACTTAAAAAAGTTAATAACAAAACAAATACGTGAATTTATATACATATACACGCATATAAGAAAATAAAAAAAAATTGCCTAGTCACTTAAGGAGTTGTATTTATAAATAAAAAAATTACCTTAATATGATCTGCATCAGCCATTGCTATGAACGGTCTAAGACCAATCCATAGCTGATACGTATCTCCGAATTTAGCGTGCCATTCCAAAAGAAGTCTGAAGAAATCTATATATATAAAAAAAAAAAACCATTTAGCAGTGTATTCACACAATATTTATGATCAACAAAATCGAACTCCTGATAACAATGCATTTCCTATTTCTTAAGATCTGCAGTCGGATAAATGTTTTGTTATGTTTTAAATATCTGTCATGTATATATATATAATAATAATAATAATAATATTCGTTTGTGTACTTTTTTTTTTTGTGACCGTTCTAAGTATCAATAACCGAAAAATGTATTCATTTTTTTCTCTTTTCTTTTTTTAGATTTATTTGAAAATATAATATTAAGATTTTAAATCCTAATAGACATGTCAAGGTTACTCATATTCTAACTGTACTCAACGTGTTTTTAAAAAAAGGTCATTCACATTTGTTTTATAAATGATTTTACTCGGAAAATGGTATAAACGTAATGCGGGAAATCGTTTTTTCAACAGGCAAATAATCTGATTAAAAATTGAAAATAGTGGTTTTTTTGTTTTTTAATAACGAAAGAATGTCTCGGTCTCCGTTAATGTTTTTATCGCTTTATACGAATTATATATATATATATAATACTATAAGTTCATACACGTGCATAATTAAGAATTTACGAGATATCGACTACACGCAGATTAGATACTATCAAAACTACACTCAATTATTATGAAAATTATGACAAAGTGCAAAATTTAATTTTAGGTGTTATAAACTATTATTGTTTATACTTTTATTCCGGCACAACACGTGTTACCCATAGATATAATATTGTCAAAATATCCAATAATAATGGTTTATAAAATATAAATGATTAACTGTATAAATAGTAATCGTTTGGAAATAATTAACGTTTAAAATTGTTCAACGTTCGTATTACCCGAATGAAATGTACGCGCGTTAATTTATTTCTATATTACTTATTCTTTTAATATATTTTCGGTAAATACTCGGTTAAGCCGAAAACATATCGAACTAACTCATGACGTTTAATATTATTATTATTATTACATCAATAACGACGTACAACTAATGCAATATGAATTCATAAACCTGCGTCAAAGTTCCCTAAAAAAAAAAAAAACAAAAAAGTGTCGAAAACAAATACTTAAAATCAAACCACACAATTTAATTTCGTACTTCTTAAGACACGATTTTTGAAATCCGGTAAAAATATCACTCGACCGTGTACCGGCATAGAAAAAAAAACGTCTCTACTATATTATAATATATCGATGAACTACTACAGCGTGGGTGTAAAGCAAAAGCTCTTCGGAAATTATAAGAAAGCGTATAATCGGCGATCGAAGTGGATCCAAATAAATGGCATGATGGAAACAATGTCGTCATTTCGTTTCGCCTAGAGTATAAAAAAAAGAAAAAAAAATTCTCTATCGAATTCCAGTTTAAACATTTATGATTATCGTGTTAAAAGTGTGGACCATAATAATATTATGTCGTTTTTATAAAAACTTGGTATGTTTTAATAGTACTTTTTTTTTTTTTTCATAGTGGTTTCACCAATCAGTAGTAGCTCACCGGTCATGGGGGATCACCCCCAGACACCACAAAGACGCGCCATTAAATAAGCGAAGGAATTATTAAAATATATAATATTTTGGAATACGTGTATTATTATTATCATTACTATACACGTGTTATAGCCTCGTTTTTCGTTCTACCAAAACTCTGCGGCGGGATCGTCCAATTTTCGGGAACGGTTTTTTCGGCCGATTGAAAAATATTGTCGTCGCTCTTATTAATAATATGTATATTGTGGCGGTGTTGTAAACGACGACGGCGGCGATGGACGCGCGCGGAGTGTTTTTTCTTTTCTTTTAAATAAAATATATAAAGTTTTACCGAGAACAACGAGCGGATGGACGCGCGCGGAGTGTTTTTTCTTTTCTTTTAAATAAAATATATAAAGTTTTACCGAGAACAACGAGCGAGACGCGTGTGTTTGTACAGAAACAATATACGTTTTGACAACAACACAATGCACGCTCGCCTATTTTTTTGGTATTATTTATAAACGAGAATAAACTGTTTTTCTTCTTCCCTCTCCCCCGCGGGACGACGCTCCGCGGATTTTTCGTGACGAGACCAAAACAAAAACCGCGGAGCGAACACACTATGGAGAACGTATACGTTGTTGTGACATCGGCGACGGGCCGGCGGGTGCAAAATGTTTATAATTGCACTGCCAGTAGTCGAGTGATGATTGGCGGCGGCGGCCACCCACGACGGAGTTCGTTGAAGGAGTCCAGTTGAGCGGCCGAAACGAGACGGGCGATCGTTATGCGGACCGGTGCGAATCGCGGCGCCGCGTGCGTTGTTACCGCGACGATGATTCTGACGACGCTGTTGCTGACCGCTGCGACCACCGCCGGGTATCCGGCCGGAAGCAATGGTAACAGCGATGCGGACGACGACGAGATGAGACGAGAACGGGACAAACGGTGTACGCCGCCACCCGCGACTGTAGTGGACGACGACGACGACGACGACCGTACCGTATTGGTCACGGTGCGGGCTGCTGTTGCGCCGCCCGGTTACCGTCGAGTGAAACCCTCGACCGCGGCGGATCGAAATCGGCCACCCGCCGTCGTGGTAATCGACGTACCGCCGCGACGACGATTCCCGCACCAGCCCGCCGTGACGTCACGAGACGTGACCGCCGCGGGCAAGCGGCGGCCGCTGCGGGTGTGGATAGACACGCCGGAAGTGCACGTCAAACGGGTGTCGCAGGCGGACGGGCCACGGCGTGACTTGGCGGGTGACGACGGCGGGCAAGTGTCGCTGACGGTGAACGAAGTCCGTATGGTGTTGCAACGAGTGTTCTCCGAGGGCGTGTTGGCCGGCGAAGCGGGCATCGGCGCGTAACAACTCCCCGAACGACGACGGTGCTCCCGATCCGTCCAGTTAGGTAACTCTCATCGTTACTCGTCGGAATCCGCGCGGCGAAATATTAATTATATATTCACGCACATGGGCGCCATGTACAGGGGAGCTCTGGGACTTCAGCCCCCCCCCCGGCGATTCTCGTATAAAAAAAAAAAATCAATATTTCTTATATACATCCGGAAAATATTAATTTTATTTATAAACCTAAACGAACAGTTTAAGGAAAATAAAAATAAGAAATATATGATAAGAGTTAGGTAAAAGAGCACACGACGAGTTTATAAAATAGTGAGCCCCCGTGAAATTTTCAAAACCTGGCGCCTATGTTCACACATACTGGAGCCCCGGTAATTACGCGGTGACGCGATGTCCTTGAAGTGCTCTCTCTAAATAGAGCTTAAAATTTGTATGAGAATTTTTTTTTTTCATTTTCGAATTCACTCCATACTGTTATTATTTCAGTAGAGACTAAAGTGTAAAAAAGTAATAATAATATATTAAATTTTATTATAACGCGTGAATACGAATTTAAATGTCGTAAAAACGCATTTACGAATTTTTTTTTTCGTGTAACGTTTTGACGGGGCTCCGTCGTAACTTGAAATATTGCACCGAAATTTATATAGTTACGCCACTGCGGGTCCGTTTTATTACGATTTGGTTCGAACGCGTGCAAGTACTTTCACAAAGTTACAAAATCTCACTTTTTTTATTATAATAATAATAATAAAAATCGAGTAAATTCGTGTTTCACGGAAAATTCGACGTAATTCGATGAGCGCAATTGGCTTGTTACAGGGGCGTATTTACTTCATCCCCTAAGGGGGGGGTGAGTAGAAAAACGGCCCGTCGAATCTGTTGCCAACTTAGAATTATCGAAAAATTATATGAAAATAATAAGTTTTAAATAAAAAAAATGTTTTATTACATTTTAATTTTAGTTCGATTAATTTTAGTTGTCAGTAGATATAGGTACATACACAAGTATCTAGGAGGGGCGATCGTCCCTATCGCTCCCCCTTTCTATACGCCCCTGGCTTGTTGTATAGTGTATAACACGTTTTTAAATTCACCGCAAGAAATTTACAGCAGTGAATATTGAAACTATTTTGGAAAAAAAAAAGTACATTTTTTTTTAATCTCTACCGCGCGATGTCAAGAACGCATGTACCTTTATTATTGAACGAAATACGTTTAAAATAACTCACGATTACATAGAGAAAAGAGTAGCAGCGAGCCGCGAAATGTTGCGGCGGGTGTCGCTTGAGTGACATTACTTGGATAAAGGTTTTCAAAGTTTTGTTATTAGTATAATATTTATTTTCTGATTCTGAGCGGAGCGAGGAATTTAAAAGAAAGAAAAATCCCCGGTACCTATCTGCGTATTATGTCGCTAAAGTTTTTAGAATTTTATTTCATTTCTCGTCGTCGTATCCTCGGTATTGTGTAAACGCGGTTATTCGTTTAAAATCCGATATTATTTTGCGCTGTTGTCGTCACGACGAAATATCGGAACATATCTGCAGCATTCGCTCGCAGAAATATAAAGTCACATCGCACGTACGCGTATTTCGGTTTCTCGAAATGTATGACTGTGCACACGGTGTCGCGTGTTCTGAATTCTTTCGATTTTACGACGAAAACATAAAAAGAAAAAAATTGTTTAAAATTGTCTGCAACACTGATTCGTTCCTGTAGGCGTTACTCGTCTGTACGCAGTGCACAGTTCCACACATAAATGTACTATGCGTGGCGGCTATACAGAGCGCGGCGGTAATAAAACCGCACGGCAAATTGTGCGCGATTTCTCGACCGGTTAATATAGGCGATTTCGTTTTTTTTTTCGAGTATGGCGACGTCCACTTGAGATTATCACACAATATGTCGCGCAGAACAGTGAAGAACTTTCTATCGACGAAACTCCATATGATCGTAACGCGAAGCTTTTTTTTTATTTTTTTAAATCATTATTTTGTAATATCGACGGATAATATAATTTAGTAATACGTTTTGAAAAATATTCTCGCAAACTCGCTTCACTTTTGCGTTTCAATTTTGCCTAGTGCCACCGCGATTCGATGACAACGGGAACGTCATAAACAAAAAAACAAAAAATTGACGCCTTTTTGAAATTTCGAATTAATTCAGTATACGTATATCATTGTAGACGCACGACGTATACCTATTATGTATTTATGTGCGCATTCGAATCTCGTCGATTTCGTTGTCCTCAAAATGTATCAATCAATTGTTATATACATGTCAATCAAAACTAATTTAGGCCCTCAAATTCACTTCCCCCCCCCCCGATGTTTTAGTATTTGATTTTATAATAAAAAGTTAAAATATGTCTATCTTTATAATAATTGACGTATTAATAACGAATAATATAACGTATATACATTCGCACGTTATTTGAGATTTATCATGAAATTTAGTAACCATTGGCGTGAGTACGTAACCATTGATCACGGTTTGTCTAAGGATTTCAACTTCTTCAAACATAAAAACAATCAGCTGTATATAATAGCGTTATTTAGTAGGAAATTTTAAATGAAATAATTTCGTGATTCAAATCCAGAATCGTATTAAAAAAAAAAAAAAAAAAAAAAAAAATGATTTAAAAATAACTAGAACGGTTTAGAGGAAGGGAGGGGTAACCATTTCCTATTGTAAATAACATTAATTCATTTAACAACAAAGTTTGGTCTCGAAACGAAGTTTGCACACCAACCCCGAAATGTGTACAGTTGGCTGCATTGCTTTGTAATTTTTGATATTAAGATTTGTACATTTTTTTTTCAGGTCCAAGAAAAATGTTTGTAACATTTTGCATATATACTCGTATATATATACACACATGTAATACAGTTCGGATGCGTGATGCTGCAGATTAAAACAATACCAAAAAGATATATATACTTATAAAACTATCGTGATAATATGTGAAAAATATATTTATTATTATTATTATTATTATGGTATACGCGTATCGAAATAAGTTAAGTGTCGTATTCGAATAGTTCCAGAATAGCCGTAACTATTTAATATTATTTTATTGTAATTTTATAAATATTTACGCGTAATTATTAATAAAAATTTAATCGAAATTTGATTAGATGCGTATAGATAAATGTATGCGTTTTATTTGCGGTCTGCGAACCGTGTTACACTGTGCACCGTTTCCGATCACGTCCTATTATATCATCAGAACGAAATACTTTTATGATAAAATAATAAATCCCGGGTACACTTCATATCTATATTACATTAATTTCAAAAAAAAAAAAAATAACCGCAGTGTTATTATATTTTTAATGTTTATTCGAGGTGTAAAACACGTTTTTACAGCGTTCAAACAGCGAACATACGCGATGTTTTTTTTTCTTCAGATTACGAACGAAACACACTGTTGAGTGAAATAATTGTTGTTATACGAAAAGATGAATATGTGCTGACGACTGTTTCATATTTTATAAGGTAAAAATGTTTGTCTCTGTATATATACGTATATAATTTAATTGTATACGGGGAAAACAAAAAAAAAAAAATTCAAGCGTCTACGACAAAATTACGTTCTGTGGTGTAATAATAATAACCTGTCTTAAGTATCGGAGGAAAAATGTTAATCGTATAAAATAATATGTACAAACATATTTTTCTTTTCATTTCGTTATTTTCTTGTTTAAAAAAAAAAATTAATCCAACGATTCATTACGATTCGTAATATTTATATCGGGGGGGGGGGGAGAAAAAAAATTATTAGCCATATACGTGTGTGTATATAATATAAATGTACACAAATGGATTTATTGAAATGCGCAGAGAAAAAAAAACACAAAAACCGTGACATTGACATTTGACGATATACATGCAAAATACAATCGCGTTTTTTTTTCTCATTTTTTACTTCGCTTTCTAAACGCAACAATGAAATTCGTCCTATTAAAAACAAAACAAAAGTAATGATAAAAATAAATAATAATAATAATAATTTTAATATGTCCATAGGGCAACCATGTCAGACAGTCTAGACACCGGTTGTTACATATTATGAATTATAATTCACCGAGATAAGTGAACAAATGCAATATTTTTTTTTTTTTAAGTAAATGATAATAACCGACATAAATACACGTACAACAATATACTCGGCGCGGCGTACCTACACACATTATATTATATCCGTCAAATGAGATTATACACTTTCACCGTTTGCAGTGTACATCTTTTCCGATAATAATCATCTCCTCCAGTCGTTTATCGAATGTTTTATTCATAACGCATACTACAGAACAAGAGGATTATGACGTTTTTGGAATAAAACAATATTCCAATATTAATATTATATTTATATATTGGTAATGCGTTACGAGTGGATTCCACACGACCTCGTTACGTACCGGTTAATTTTGGTGGTGTTTTTTTTTTTGCGTTTATTTTAATTGCGAAATGTTTGTTGTAAAATGTAAATTTTACTTTTTCGAATCCCGTTCGCTTATCCGCGCTCGGATTTGATTGGAGAGAGCGAAATTACATATTGTATCCGTATACTAACTAATGATTTTTAAATTTAATTATCATATAAAATCGTATATCTTATAAGATAAAACTCTTTTTACAATATGCTTTGTAAATGCAACTGTAAGTTAAGAGGTGCACTTAACGAAAACGCTAGTGACCGATTGAAAAAATCTATTTTACGAAAATGTCGTTTAAGTGTCCACCAGTGGTTGGAATAACACAATGTCATTACACAGCTGGCGAAATGTATGGAATTCCGCGTAATTAAATAATTTAATTACGATTATCGTTAAAAAACGATTTTAATAAATAAATCTAACCAATAATGAGAGCTATATGCCGTTAATTCTTATTTATTTCTCCTTAAACTACAATTATTTGAATGGCTCATTTTTTAATAGTATCGAAATAAATTGAATTTTTTTAATACCGAGACAGTAATTTTCTTTTTACCACAAATATGTAGTAAACAATTTATTCTTTATCATTATTATTATTATTATTTATTGAAACCTATTGGTTTTGACTTGTTATTTATTGACATTTTGTAAATATTAAAAAATGCTAAATAATTAGAGTGATGTTACGAATTGTTTAATTTTCGAACCGAACCGATTTAGACTCTGGATGTTCGGTTCGGTTCGAAAGTCGAATTCGTAATTGGAAATATTCGAATATTGAAATTTGGTAAAAACGAAAATCAAACAGAAAAAAAATCAATAAAGGTTTCAATAAATAAATTGGTTTTTTTTTTTTAATGGAAAGTAATTTTTCCTCAATCTTTAGTTACATTGGCGGAAGTAATGCGCAAGCGGTTCCCGCCAGGTCCCCGGTTCAAACAGAAAAATCTTTAGTTACATGAGTTTATAAATATTATCGATTGGGGGGGGGGGCAACTGTTTTCGTAATATGTAAATCAATAAAATATGAGACAATATATATAATTGTTGTATATACAATATATATATATATACATATAAGTAGATACTGTAATTGCGCCGGCACTTAACTGTTATAATTAAATAACTATTTTATGAATTAATAATTATCACTTAATTCAATTCACTTTTTAACTCATTGAGTACTTAGTTATGTTAAATATTTAAAAAATTAATTTGAAATTGAAGTCTTTTAAATTTCTTTTGAAGTTTGATTCGGATTCGACATTCAAATTGAATAGTGGCGCGGGTTCGGTTCGACTTTAAAAATCTGGATTCGCAACGTCCACCACTACATAATAACCAGTGGACAGAATTCCTAAGTTGTTAACGAATACTCTATAAAGACCGTAGGAATAAATAATATTGGAAAGTAATATTTCTAATAAGAACGCCAAAAAAAACAATTATTTCGTATACATATAATCCTTTTTTCATTTTATGTGTTCGATCATTTAACGTACACAACCAAAATGGGCCAGACTATTTCGATACCTAAATGCGATTAAACGAATACGAAAACAGTGTAATTGTAGTTTTTAAATGTTCGTAGAAGAAAACATAGTTTTTATTTTCTAACACGTCCAAATTGTTAATTAATCAATTATTGTTGAATTCCAGGAAGGCCATAAAATAATTTTATTGGCAATTTATTGTTTTGGCCGACTGGCATTCGCGCGCATATTACTTATTTCGCATAGGCTGCGACGGTCAGACGTAACAAAAAAAAAAAATAAATAAATAAATAAATAACCGAAGACAAAAATATATTCAAGGGCGCTAACTCTATTTCAGGGGGGGGCCATAGTTCATTGATCTATATAATACAATTTATGTATACGCGTATAGAATACGAATTTAGTTCCCATGAAAATACGAAAATAACAAAATTGATTACCAAACTTTGTACACCTATACATAGACCCAAAGCGGTTATTATCTCGTATACGATGAATTCAAGGGGAGGACCTTACGACCACTTGTCCTCTTTCGGCAGACGGCACACGCGTATTATGCCCTCGAAACTATTAATAATAATAATAATAATAATAATAATAATAATAATAATAATAATAATAATAATAATAATAATAATAATAATAATAACAATAATAACAATAACAATAATAATAATAACAATAATAATAATAAACTAATTCGCGTCGTTTGTTTATTCAAATATTTTCTTATAATAACAATAATTGTGTGTAAGTACACAGACATTTCATTTTAAAGTCAAATCATTATTACAATGGATATACACGTGTGGTGACGTGAAATAGATCTACCACTACTACAGGATACGTATCCTAACATGTTTTCGTAATTCTCATAACGGTGTTCAACTCTAAACGGATTGTGGAAAACATCAATATTAAACGCGATTGTTTATTTGTTTAATGTATCGTATAACTATGTAGGTACCTCAATGGCTTCGAATGATTGTTTCGATTAATATGAATTAATAAATTAAAAAATAAATTATTTAATAAAATAAATTGTTCCAATAACACTTTTTTAAACATTTTGATGGAGAAAAAAAGTGTATTAACACGTAAGTATAATTATAATACGTAATCACGTAACTAATTTATTTAACCATTCGATTTTATCGAACAAACACGCGTGTGTACAATACGGTCATCGACCATTAAAACGAATTACAAACAGTGCCAAAGCAAAGGAGCGTCACTGATTGAATATTTCGATTTTTTTTTTTTTTTTTTTGTCATTCGTTGTTAACGTGCAAATTATGAACAAAAGCGGTTTACTCTCTCTTTCTCTTATTCAGAGAGAGAGAGAGAGAGAGAGAGAGAGTGTGTGTGCGAATAAACGAACGACCGAGATGGACTTACCGGAAGGCGATCCGTTGAGCTGTAAGGCGTTTCCGAATATCGGCAGTGCCGGCGGTCCAGGCATGGTGCGAAACGCGGCGATGAATCTCAAACGTCTGCAAATCACCACGACGATTAACGCGATGGCGATGCATATCAAAATCAACGTGCTGACGGCCATAACGATTGTTGTACAATTAATTTTTTTTTTTTTTTAATTCGTTGTACAGATATATTTCGTGTTATTTTAAAAGAACGTTTTGGCGGTCGCGAGACTCACGGGCGCGAGCGCTCGCGTCAATTGATTTAGAAGACAAAAACGTCCCGCGAACCAATCCGTTCGGTACCGGACGACGTACGAAACGAATTATTATAAAAAAAAAAGGCGATTATTGTTTTTTTAACGATTTATCGGAACGGTATAGAAAAAATATAGATGTTTTTGTTTTCCCTTAATAGTGTGTCGTTCCCTCCGCGCCCGAATCCGAATTGTCGAAAGAAGAAATAATGAAAACGTGTGAAATTAAAAAAATATTATCGAAACGCTGCTAATAAGCCAGTCCGCTGTCGTACAGTATGCCTCTACGACAACGTGCCGTAGTCAACGGATATAGTGCGCACACTTTAGCACGGGCTCGCCTTCTTATACGCTCTGCCCAGGCCATCCCCATTACACCGGTAACGTGTGTTTGTACACACACACACACGCACAAACGCGCGGCGACCGTCGGACGCGGCCCGACCAACCCCTACTACATAACCGGACTTACTGAAACGCGTACGACGACGCCGCCGCCGCCGCCGCCGCCGCCACCGCCTCCGTAACGCAGCCTCGTGAGCTCATTGTACTATTATACATACACAATACAGACATATATTTTTATACAATTTTTATACACACACACACACACAGTAGATACGATAATACACGTATACGAAAAATAATTTACTTGTGTGTGTGTGTTTGTGCGCGTCTGTATATTGTATTGTACTACACGCACGCTAGTGTGTGTGTGTGTGTCCGACACACGGACACATTCGTGCACGCGGTGGCCGGCCGATGATGCGACGCGTATACGACAACGAATGTTAATATATCACCGTAAACGTACATTTATATAATAACAATAATAATAATAATAACAACAATAACAATAATAATATAAGAGATGCCTATTATTTCCGTGCAGTGTTTCTTGAGGATCAGCAATAGATTTTTATATATTTAATTTATTATTATTATAATAGATTTTTACACGTATTAAATGCGTTATTAGAGGGTGGTTGTAATGGAGCGAATAATCTGGACAACGAGATTGTTACCTATATTGGATTCGGGAATATGAGTTAAAAACCAGTGTTTATCCGCTTATTATCATTAACATGTTATGCACTCAAAAAATGTAAAAAAAAAAAAAAAAAAAATAAAAACTAGAAACAAGTTACAAAATAGAAACAATATTATTATTAAATAAAACATATAGAAATCGATAGATCAAAAAAAACGTATCGAATATTATTCTACTGTTTGAACTGTAACATTGTCCTTTATTCGTTGGTCTACATGAAAAATAAACAATTACAATATTAAAACTAATATCGATATAATTATTATTATTATTATTATTATTATCAATCGAGCATTAACAATGATTATCAGACGGAGGAAAAAGTCGACGAATTGATAAACGGGTAAAAATAACCGAAATGTGTGAATACATAACTCTAGTTACGTAGGTAGGTAGCATTGACTTTTTTTTCTTCGATACACGTGTAATCATATTTTTGAAAAATATGCAAAATCAAATTTCGTACACCGATTCATCAGGGCACGATTGAAATTTGTGTCTTACCCAGCTACACTTTCTTATAACTAATTAAATGCGATTGCCCTGTAGTTATTACTATGTAAAACTACAAGCAACGCGACGAATCATTGGCATTTGATAAAAACGATTCCGAGCACAGCTTCGGCTGTGTAACACTATTAATAAAGTAATAATAATTATATATTATTAACTATGCACTACCTATAATATTAATAATATAGTGTTGTGTATGGAATTCGCAATTTACGATTTGTCTGAAAGTTGTAAGGCATCCCCCCCCCAATTCGACCACTGACTATAATATTATATAATTATATTAAAAAAAAAAAAACAAAAATTATCAAATTCTATTGCGGAAATTATGTATTATTAACATTTAATTTTTTCATACATTAAAGCAAATTCATCAATTACACTATTGTAATATCTGTGACTTTTGAACTTGAAATACTCCCACGGGCACTATTTACAGGACCCATAAATCGTTCAATCGAATCGTTTGCATCCCTCTCCTCACTCAAAATACTGCCCTGATGCCGTCGAAGAATAATATTTATAACTTGAAGAAAAAAAGAAAATAAATGGGCGGCCGCGGGGTGTTGTGAATGTCGCTTTAGTGAATTACTTGGCTAAAGATTTTAGAGTGTATGTAGTTATCACTTTATACATTTGAAATTTACAATGATAAATCGCATTGCATGCGATAAAACGATTCTGAGCGGGGAGCTTCGGTGTAATATTTTTGGGGATATATAGAGCAAAAAAAAACTAATCCTTTTTATGAATTAAATATCTCAAAGCCCATAATTGCTATAAATAGTCCAAAATTATAAGAAAGTTTTTGAACGTTTATTTTTTCTTTATTATTATATTACAAAGTTAAAAATTTGATGAATATTTCAAATTTTTATATAACCGTTAGTATCGGAATTACGAAGAAATAACGCGATAATCCGATTACGACGAAATCGCAGTTTTTCATCTTTAATTTTTGTGTTATATTTTTAGGCGCTTTTGAAAAAAAAAAATGTGAAAAATAACCTTTCTAAAGTACCATCTATATATATTATATAGATGCCATCTGGTACCGGAAACAAAGTGTGAGTCTGTGAAGATCGGATCGTTCTTTATACTATTGTACACTCGCCTCTGCCCAGAATCTAAAACTGTATTTGACGAGGTTCTCGTATCGCGCATATCCACTGTTCAATTATCATTATTGTAAACACTTCCTTGTCTAAAAAATAATAATACAATTAACCTTTGTTTATTATTATTTTTTTTTACAATTATCTTTGCAGAAATATAAATGATTTTCAGAAACCGCGTTGCGAAACATTTTCATACGAGCGGATATAAAAAATGTTGCCTAAAAACCGGAATATTTAGGAAACCAAAAACTAATGTCACAAAAATATACAACACAATTAGTAATTACTGTATGCGTATTATAAAAATTTCACTCTTATAAAGTACAAATTATTATTTATCGCGGATTAAAATGTTTTTTTTTTCGTCTTCATTTTTCGTCCCTATAAGGCCCTTCTTAATCATCACTTTCAATTCTGTTATTATCCGACGCTTCGAGAAAAATAAAACGCCACTGAAATAATCCCGTTGTTTGCCTTCCGTTATTTTCACTATGTCTGTGTTATTGGTGTGTTTTAAATTTTCAGTTATTGCCCAAATGTGTAACTGCTCGTTTCAATCAACTTACTGTCCGTCAATGCGAGTTCTATTTATACGTTATTATATATATAAAAAAAAAAAAGGAACGTATAAACGACGTTTGCAGGATGACAAAAAAAAAAAAAAAAATCGTTCTCGTCGTTGTCAAACCTAATCTTCCGTCCATTTTCTATTTCGATTAATGCGATATACGAAACGATAATGAGACGTTTTGTCGCTGCATCCGCGAGTTTAACAAATAATACGCGGTGTAAAGTATTACGAGCGGAGGAAAAACAAATCGATTCTCTCGATATTCTGTCCATCCGTCTATATAGTCGTCAATAATGTCGTTGATCGTGATAACAATTAGAAAGCAACAAAAAAAAAAAAAAAATTTAAATACTTTTATTTTGTACACTTTGTACAACTATTACAACTACGCGTGGTTTCAATACAATACCGATCGTGTTTTCAACTGTCCGTCTCAAAATTATTACGGTGAACAACACCTGCAGGCGCGCAGATATTAGATTTTTTTTTTTTATTATTATTTCGGAGTAGGTTTAAAATTAAAAATTAAACGAAATTTTCATTCCGTGAATAATAATAATAATAATGATTTATTTCCGCTCGACATCTACAATAATATAAAACGTCCAAAAACCATATTGTAAACCCGTTTCGAGTAATTTCTTTAAATTTCATTAAACGCGCGCGAGACGCGCGATTTATTCGTTTCACGCCGTATTTGTTGTGCCATCGATATTTTATTATTATTATTATTATTATTATTATTATTATTTTTTTTTTTTTTTTATTTTTATTATTATACGCGTTTTGATTTTTCTGTCAATAACAGGAAATCGAATTATCGCTCGGAACGGTGGTGTTTTTGTTTTTTCTATTTCTTATTTATATAATCGATTGGCATCGCGGTTATAACGTATATTAGTAAATAGTGCCGATTTCACGTGATTTTTGAGAGGGTTTGACGAAATGATTGCGCGGCAAAAATAATCTGTTTACGAAGGAACAAAAAAAAAAAGAAATAAAAAACACAGGGGGGGGCGTATTAAATGAAAAATGCGGAACAAAATTTTACTTCGGTCAGTGGAAAAATGACGTTGTTGTCGCAAGTATACAACAACACGTTGACATGTTAACCTAGGCTAATTTTCTTCGTCCTACAGAACGGTGCGGATTTCTAATTTTTGTTTTTTTCTCATTCAATAATCGCACGGTTCGATTATATTTTTTTTCCTCGCTCGTTTATTTCGTTTACAGATGCATGGAGGTGATCCGTACCGCAGTAATCCGTCGTTTTCGGAAACTTTTTCTGCTGTAATCACGTATAAAAATACTCGTAATACATTCAATACGTGAGAATATCAGTTACGATAAATGCGATATTTTTTCGGACTTATGTAATAATAATAATATTAATAATAGGTATGTAATATGAGTTCAATAATGATGAAAATATAAATAATTAAAAAAATAAAACCATAAAACCTTGAAATTGTCTAATAAGTACTACTGCTCGTATTAGAGACGTAAAATAAAAAAAAAAAAATCACATAATAATTATAAATCTTCTCGTATTATTTTTACCGGCTATAAATTATTTAAAAAAAAAAAAAATTGCCGCCCCAGGCGTTAAATACTTGTATACTGGTCTATTGAATTCGCTTCTGAACTACAACGTGATATTAGATAGGTATGCGTTATATAAGATCCAAAAAAAAACAAATAAAAATGACTGTCTTTGCAAGATGAGACGCGTATCTCTTGTATTTTTATTCCGTATACTCGTAATTTTTACATATTAAATATAATATATTATACGAATATTAAGAATACAGACGGTATTATAATTATAGTCTCAGATAACTATATTAATAATATATATATAATAATTCACGTTTCAAATTTCAAATTTGAAAAGTGCAATACATAATATCGTTTCAGAAATCGAATGAGAAAACCATAGGGAATTCATTTATCGTAGCTGATTGCGTTAATCGCGTGTGTACCTGCTACGCGTTTACGTAAGATTCCGAAATACTTGGCTACATTACGATATTTCTACATCTACTAAACATTTGATTATTATTATTATTGTTATTATTATTATTATTATGAATATTAACGAAATAAACGTATAAGTTTTATTATTAGACGCTAACCGAAGGCCGAAACCGAATGAATTTTGTAGTTTTCCCGCTACAACACAATTAATAACGACTCCGTGTATATATATATATATATATATATATATATCCCATATCATATTTTACAACAATAATAATTATTTACCTCGAATATTCGTAATTGAATTTAATTAAATAAATACAGCGTATTATAACGTACTATTTGAAAATCCTTCGGAAAGATGCGAGTGTGTGTGTGTCACTTGCTGAAACTTTATATACAACTGACTCGCAATAATATAACAACAAATAATATTTTCCGACGATAATGCAGAACAATAATATCACACCGGAATATTGGAAAATAGTATATTTTGTAATAAAAATCGATTAAATATTTTCTATACGTTCTAAAGCGTTCTCGCGATTTTTAACTTCTCCGTCTCCTCTTCCAAAATAATAATAATAATAATAATAATAATAATAATAATAATAAAAATTACGTTACCTCGCGCGGATATCCTCTCTCGGGTTTCTTCCAAACTCCCGCCGTCTACATTTATTTATAAATATTACGTTTTTCACGTTCCCACACGAAACGTTTACGATTAACGTCAATGATATTTATTTCGACGGATTTATTATATCATAATATATTTATTATTCTTTTTGTTTTTTTTTTTTTTTCATACATATTTTTACATACGTTATAATCCAAACGGGATTTCGGATGTGTTTTCATAATAAATTACGGTCAATGTAACATTTGGTATTTTATTTAAAAAAATATATATATATATTTATTTATTTATTTTTCGACTGCTAACTGTATTTACCCAATATTGTTTCGGATTACCGAAATCAGGAAATATAAATAGCTCAATCCGATAACAACTACGCTATATAATATAGGGTCGTTATTTTCGTACATGCATTATTCAAATAAGTACTAGTTTTATCAAGGACGACTTGTACAGGGTGTTTCACTAAACTCTTAATCGTGTTCGTTATATACGATTTTTTGTTTTGTTTTGTCGTATTGCAGTTATACGGATACTTCAACACTACCCCGGTTACTATTGCCATCACCTAATAAATAAACATTAAACGCACATACGTCTCAGTAAATTATTTTGTTATATATATATATTTTTTTTTTTACACCGAATAACAATATCAACACTGTACTATTAGAAGAGAAAAAAACAATTCCAATAATTTTCCGTTATAGACATATATTATATGTGTATAACACTTTAAGCAATAAAAAATATTAACAAAATATATAATATCTACTTAAACTGTACAATAATCTAATGTTTTTAAATATAATATATATATATATATATAAAAAATTCAAAATCGTCGTATTACTGGAATTTTGGAAATGGACGTTGAACTTTATTTGACTTTTATTGTTTCAAATCGTTTCTCCTCCACATAAATAATTTATATAATTACGTTAAAAAATACACGGTATTCCATTGTCCATATTTAATCGTGTATTTGAAACGTAATATATATTTATATTGACCGCAAACACGTGTTTTGTTTAAATACCATTTCATTCGAGTAATTTATAAATTATGTAAACGATAAATATTTGTACTCCTATGTTTGATGATTACGGAACATTATTGGTAGTTTCCTATATTCGGTTTGACAATAATAAAAAATCAATAACACGTATTTATATATCGCGAAAACGTCCAAATAAATCGTTACGAATTTGTAATATTTTCCAAAAAAAAAATAATATCAATAAATACACTACACTGAGACAGCAGTATTTGTGTCACGATGAAGTATTTTTATTATTATTATTATTATTATACGCGTATATAAATTATAAGTATACGTAAACGTTATTTTTATACAGAAAGAAAATAACACATTGTTATTTAAATAACTGTTATTTATGCACTATTTCTCGTAGTCAAAAACAACTTACAGATTTCAAATCCAGTTTATATATTATAACGTTTTAAAAACGTGATTTTTTTTCAATAAAATTTGATCATATAATACTGCAGTATATAATATTATGAACTGCTCTTTTATTATTATTATTATTATTATTATTATTTTCGATTATAATCACATTTATCAGTGATTTTACGAGTAATAAATACTCAATAAGTATAGTCGTTTGTTTTGGAATCGTGTGTTCTTCATGAAATTAAACGTCACCGATTCCGAATTCCTATTTCAAACGATTTATTCTTTGGCCCTCTGGCTTTCAGATAAAACCTTTTTCGACAATCGTTCATTAAATAACTGTGTGTTAGAATATGACAAAATTTTTAATTTAAAGTAGCAATGTTCAATTTTCAAATATATATATATTAATAATACATAAATTAATAAATAATCTAAAAAAAAACTAGCATTATTGACGTGACGCCAGTCAAATTTCGTGGTCTATCTCATTCACATTTAATCTTTTCAAACGTTTGTGTTTTGCACTAGAAGTTGTATGTCTTATATTTCTCGGAAGCAGTGTAAAAAAAAAAAAAATTAAATAATTTTTCATATTAATATTACTATTTGATATTTATTTAATTGCTAAATGTTTACCCACGTTAAATCTTAAATAACCAAGGCAAAAATAATTATGTATATTATTGTTGATAAATTTTTATTGATATCAAATAGAAATAAATAATTGATATATTTAGAAAATGCATAGATAAAGGAGAAAAAATAATATTTTATAAATCAACTATAACTACGCAGTCGAAAATTTGTTCACTTGTCAGAAATGACGTTGTAACATTAAATATAAGTGCTCTCATTTTACTAAAATCTTTTCTGAATTTTTAAATATTTTATATATGGTATAATCGGTATATATTTCATCAATCCATCGACTATGTATATATTTTATACGATTGAAATCAATCATATTATATAATTAAATACTTTACCTCGTTTAGTTACAGATTCGCCCGTTCTGGTCTCTGGATACAGACGAGGTATATTTTTAAGTCACTTTAGAAATGGAAATCTAAGACGAAAAATGCCTAATAATAATAATACATAATTCGTTTTATCTTAACAAATTTTCGTTGTACACTGTATATATTATACTCGAATATACAATAAGTGAATCAATATTATGATCTCAATAAAACTTAATAGCGAAACCATTTTGCCATGACAGCAAATATATTTTTTAGAAACATATGTGTACAGTAAATTTCTTAAAATATGATATAAAGTGTTTTTGTATTTAGTTTTTAATCGTAGATTCTGATATAAGATTATTTATTGTGTACGAAAAAACTAGGTGAAAATATGTAACCCAAATATATTAAATGACAATCGAATAATAATTTGTTCTAAGAAATTTGATCTCAGAAATAAGTTTGGTGTGTGTGTGTGTGTGTGTAATTGTATAACATAATATTATTATTAGTATATATTCTACTAAAATATAGTATACTGTTATAGATGTATTTCATTATTTAATATGTACAAACAGTGAATAATAACCAAGAAGGATAATAATAATAATAATAATAATAATGTGCATTAATACAGTATAAATTATAAATAACTAAATATTTTATTTATATCTCAAGGAAAGTTGACTAGGACTTTTTTAAATATTACAAATAAAATTAACTCTCACAATGACAAATTTTTATTTCATAAAATAATATAATTTACAATATAATATTAAAATTATAGAAAACTTAAACGCGTTATTACTATTATTACTGAATATATTTAATACTATTCGAGTTGATATGTATGCAATCCAGATCCAATGTATGAATATTGAATAAGCCGTATGAAACATAAAGTTACACATATACAATATTATTAATTATTGTTTATGTTTACGCGTATATAAGACTAATCGTAGACACACCTGGACTTAACTTCCAAGTCGTAAAATAAAATACAGATAATTGTAAAATACGTTAAACAAATTTAATCTATAACCTTAAAAATTACAAAAAAATAACACCTAAAAAAAAACAGGATAAAATATACGAAGATTTAAAAAAAAAAACTACAGAAATCAGTTAAGTAATTTCAAAAGTGTATATACAAAAAAAAATATGAATGTTTTTTTTTGTTTTTGTTTATAAGATACATTATGAATGTATTACAATAATAATTAAATGCGGAATGTACTATGCGATAATAGTACGGACATGGTTTTCAGTTATTTATTTCTGCGTATATTTATTATCCGTATTTATTGCCTCGTTTTAAAATTGTCCGTTAAAGAAAATAATAAGTATTTACGTAAAAAAAATTATTATTTTTTTTTTTTTTTTGATAATATTAAATTTAACGAAACTAGCTCTACTTTTTATGCGTGAGGAACTGATTGCAACAACAGGCAGTAATCAGACGATGCTCTTTGCAAGTGTTGGAATGAAGAAAACTGCAATCGGCAAATTGACATTCATTCGGCAAATCTGTATCTGAAAAAAATAAAAAAAAAAGATTGAAATTTTTGTGTTGATTTCATGAAAATTGTTTCGTTTAAGTATATACATATAAACACATATGTATACGTATTGTATACGCGCATTACATACGACGAGAAATACGTTTAAATGTATTTTTTTTCCTCGTACGATTTAAACACATAAATTATTATTCATTTTTAATTATTAAAACTCTCATTAGGTCATTGATTGTACGTACAGTGTAATCAATGATTATAATTATATTATTTTTGTTTCCTGTATATTTTATTGATTTATCTAATTAGTTTAATAATTATTATTTATATTAACAAAACGCAACTTGGAAAGATATATATATATATGTATTTTTTTTTTTTAAATACTATCTATTTTCTTCGAACCGAACTTATTAAACGAACACAATTTCGATTTTTTCTTGATGTAACGCTACTTTTCAGTCAACGCTATAACACATTCATTCGTTTAATGTATAGATCACAAAGTCTAGCTCACTGCTCTGTTCACTGTTATAACACCCAATAATGCATCATTAGACCTTACATGACTGACTGTGAATATTTAATTGTGAACACTTAATTTAAATAACAATTATATCATCAGCGTAATATTATGCATTTTTTTTTTTTTAAATGTTATATATATATATAACGATCAATATTTTATACAAATCAAATAATATATTATTTGCACGTAAAACAAACAAATATCAGATAAATAATTACGTTTAATTTAAAGAACATTTTTTTTTTTTTTTTTGCTTTCGCCTATTAAATATATTAAAATATTGAAATTCTTTTTTACGGGTCTACGGTATTTATTTATTTTTTTTTTTTTTTGCGATTAATGTCAAAGCGAACGATGATGGCCCCACGGTGATAGTTTTTTTTTTTTTAATAATTAAAATACGATTTCGCGGGTCACGTTCATAAGATTTAATTGTCAAACTTAAAAAAAAAAGAATGTAAATAATTTCAAAAATATTTATTTCGTTTCAGTTCTGAAATACCGAGTCAGTCCACAAACAAACAAAAACAGCACACACCATATTACCATAGAATATCGCGAGACGAATGTTTCATACGGCTTTTTCCCCCTCAAAAAAAAAAAAAAAAACGCTCCCGGACCAAAAAAAATTTGATTATTTTTAATCAATGTGTATATGTTTATATCCTAATACGTTCGAAACGACAAATCTTAATTAACGAATTTCATACTTTCGATAATGGGTTTTAAGGGACTAATAAGTCACCTTGATTGTCTATCAATTTGGCATTGACACGTGTCGTAAGTTAGATGACGTCACGTCTTAATACTGACCTGGGTAATATTCCGAAATTTACTTTATCTAGCTGCTGCTAGTCTTTGGATCATGACCAACAAGATATTTTTAATTGCACATTATTAATAATTAATCGTATAGCGGATGTAATTCAATAATAATATTATTATTATTATAATTATTTCAATAAGTTTTTTGTTTTTTGTTCTTTGTAAGCGGTGAAAATTTAACGCTTGCAAAACCAAACGCGCCTATGACAATCAGTTGGAATTATCAATTAGCATTTAAATTAAATTACTATTTACGATATATGTAACAGGTAAGATAGGCAAATGTAACGATAGATAAATTGAAATATTATATATGCACATTATGAATACGTGATAGAATATTAAAATGTATATTTATAAATGTATTTGCGTTATACAGAGCGATCGAGATTTCATAACGCGATTTCTGTTAATTACAAATTTCAGTCATATCCTCAGCTGTAAACAACTGAAATATGAAACTGTACTCTTGATGTACATACAGAGTGTTAGCTCTCGAGGTCGTGTATCTCTCTGCGAGGTAGATTCGACAAATGCTACATAGGAGGGTATTTGTTCAAATTAATATTTTTAAGTTTTTCCTTTTTGGTAATAATCATCAGAACACCGCACTTCAATTATTATATTTTAGAAATCTTTTCATTTTTTTTTTTATTCTTTTTGTTTAATAATCGAAAAATAGGAATTACCTTATTTTTTTTTAAATAAAAATAAAAAAAACTAGAATTATCTGTTTTTGTTTTTAGCGCTAGAAATGTTTATTATCGTTTTGATTTTATAAATTTTTTTTTTTTTTTTTTTTTGAATTTTAACGAAAACGTCAATTTCTTTCGTTGATACAAAATACTCGTTTTGCTGAAAACGTTTAATCAATCGTCAATAAACATTTTGCACGGACAATTTTTTTTCTTCTGTAAATAAATGTGGTTTAACGGTCATTTTCGATTGAAAAAAAAAAAAGATAAAACAAATTACATGAAATCTAAAATACGTTAATATATTGTAGCGCGGAGCATTGCAAAATTATTACAAACGAGAAAATAAATAAACGCGCGCGCGCGTAAACACGGTTTTTTCGAAATTTATAATTTGGTCATTTCTATTACAACACACTTCGTATATTTTCTGTCGGTATTTTAAGGGGAAATTTTAGAAGAAGGAGGATATAAAATGAAAGATATTACGTGTTTTTCAACTGGTCGCATTTGTAACGATATTATTAATTAATTTTAAGGGCAAAAAAAAAACAATATATATATATATTTATATACTTATGTACGTTCCGACGGGTTTTGAGTGTAACAAATACGAGATTTCTCGCGTTGTACAATATATATATATATTATACATAATATTATGCGTAACTATATTATATATATATAAAACTATATAAGACGGACATTATATTATGTACATTGATAAAACAAAAAGTTTATTGATCCCAAAGTTAAAATTACACGTGGCATTTCACAAAACGCGATTACGTTTGAATAACACGACGACATTTCAATCGAATCACGTAGGATCGTATGTATACCAGGTGTATTAGATACCGAAAATTCCGTATATTTTTCATATGTATACATTTTTTTTTTTCTTACATAAACGCGTATTATTGATATATAAATCAGTCTCGAACAATGCGCCTACCACGTTTTTTTTTTTTTTTAAATAAATGCCATCGGCGCTCACCGGTAACGCGCGCGCGCGTTATTACGAGATCGCCTTATTACCCGTAGGAATACGTTACACGGCCGTATAAAAACACGCGCGCACACACAAGGGTCGTTGTTATATTATCGTATATAGTGCACGCGCCACGCGTGGATTTTCCTTCCCGTGTATTTTCTCTCTCTCTCTCTCTCTCTCTCTCTCTCTCGTCTCGTCTCGTCATTCCACACGAGAGTATAACCAACCACGCGTGCTATGGGTCACATAAGCTGTCCCCAACGCTGCGCCGCCATCGTGTAGAAACGAACTTTATTTCTAACTGAAACGCTCTATAAAAACATTTGGAATACGCATTCCAAATAATTGGTTATTTTGTAAAAACATTTGGAATACGCATGCCAAATAATTGGTTATTTTGTAAAAGCATTTGGAATACGCATTCTAAATAATAGGTTATTTTGTAAAAGCATTTGGAATACGCATTCCAAATAATAGGTTATTTTGTAAAAGCATTTGGAATACGCATTCCGAACACTTGGTGGAGGGGAGGGGAAAAGGTATTCACTGCAATGCGTTAAACTTCGCGACAATAGAATCTCCCTAGTGTTTTCGAATACTTTAACAAATAGTTTTCCAAATATTTTTACAATACTTTTATTTTTTTTTCTACTAGTTTTTCTTTTCTATTCTTTTTAATCGACAATACGACTATCAAATATATTCATTACATATATATTATTATTTAATTGAATACAAACAGTTATCGTAACATGTATTTAGAGGGGGAGGATGGTTTGATATATATATATATATATTATATTTTTTTGTAATTCTGCGTTTATAAATAAACATAAATATAAACAAACACCGAGCGGAACGAGATTATTGATAAAATAATTTAAGTACTATTTACGCTATTGCTGCCTAGTTGCTAATCATTAAATTTTGTTTTTTCACGAAAAAATTATTTTTTACATTTGACTAATGAGTTATTATTTTAAAATAAAATTACGCATTTAATAATAATAATAATAATCGAAATACCGTATTTAGAATATTTTTAAAAAGTATTCGGAATACTATCCAAGTCCGTTTTTGTGTAAAATGTTAATGTACGAGAGGTATACACTTCGGCGGTACATTATCAATGAATAATAAACGCATACGTTATACACTTTTGAACGGAAATAATATGCTTTAATTATTAAATAAATTTCCACGGTGCAGATGATTTATGTAAAATAAATAGTATTAGTAGTGTGTGTGTGTGTGTGTAAATTTAAGACTTTTTCTTCTCGGTGGTTGCGATTTTTTTTTCCAACAGGTGTCTGATTGAATTATACGCAGTGCTCGAATTGAGGAAGGTACGTAAATCGTCTATTAATTTATCTTTTTTTTTCATTTGCGTACTTCAACTATTTTTAGTAGTCTTCGCGTTTATATTGAACTAGATTTCTTTGTATAACGCTCATTTATTTTTCTTCTTCTTTAATTTTCCCGATTCCAACACTGATTATATATATATATATGTAACGATGACCATTTTATTATCATTTCAATGACGTTTCATATAGGTTCGGATTTTTGAAAGCGCAAAAACAAATCAATAGCGTTAGCACACACACAAAGTCATTTGATATTTTTTACAATCGTGATTACTATAACTCGTATAATGAGTATAGTACAAATGCGGTGTGTATACAGTTTATCATATACAAACGGAAATTCACTAATTTTTAAGTGAACCGGGGAAAAAGTCGTTTACGTAAACGTCTCATCAACAGGAGAGATATTTAAAAATGGGATTGATACCACCCGCCGATTTCACCCACCACCGCCGCCGTTTGCCGTTTTTCTTAGACCTCCGGAAACAGAGCGCGTAGGCACAGGTAGACAGTTGTTTACGACTGTTGCGGCGTTTCAGTGAATATATATTCGCATATTTTTCGGACGGAAACTTTGATTGGGAGACGATCAATGGACAAAGTTTAAAAAGGTCGAATTGCCATTTCGCGTGATCGCGGCGTGTTGGGCGTAAAATACGTGTTCTGTATTATTTGAGCGATTATATGGAAAATGCGTGTGAACGGCTGGAGACGGGTGGTTTATATACGGTCTATTTATAACGTGTAAACGTGTATACAAATAATAATAATAATAATAAATAAATAATTGATGAGGAGGAGAGGACGACGATGACGAGATATTAATAATAATAATAATAATAATAATAAATACGGACGCGGGCGGTGGACAAATGGTGAAAGAAGCAATAGTAGTAGTAGTAGTAGTAGTAGTAGCGAACGCGTTTTTGTTTTTTCGGGTGTTGTACGCGACGCGGCATCAAGTAAAAACCGTCGTCCGGCTCCTCCACGAGAACTTGTTAATTTGGAGGACACGTGCGTTCGGTGCCGCCACCGCGCTGCACCACACCCGTCGGGTGACTGATAAATACGGCGACGGCGGTGACGACGGTGTCTGTGGTAGTGGAGGTGACGACGACGACGGCGACGACGACCGCTGCAGGGGCTCCTCGCTATATACGCGCGCGCGACCTGATGAAACCCGAACCTTATGACGGTATTTCGTCTTAACGCGCGCGCGCGCGTGTATGTATGTGTGTGTGTGTGTGCCGATGACGACGGTGACAACACGCACTGGATTATTATTATTATTATTATTATTATTATTATTATTATTATTATTATTATATATACAATAAAATATGGTTTATATTTACAGCGCGAGACCATAACCTTGACCCTCCCCGGCCGGCCGGGCTCGCGATCGAATCTCATGTGGGGCCGAGTATACGTTCGGTGACGAAGGGAGGCGACCACGGAAGGACACGGAAGACACCCGTACAGACAGCGTGTACATATGTGTGTGTGTGTGTGTGTATGGTTTACGAATGATAATAACACTAATAATAATAATAATAATAATAATAATAATAATAATATATAATGATTTATGGGAATAATATTTTTCTCATATGTTACTTATGCGTATAAATGCGCGTTTTGTGAACACGCGTAACAAACGTGCAATATTTAATTCGTCACGAAATAATAAATTAACTAAATAAATCTGCAGACGATTAATTTATTATTTCGATGGCGGTGGTGGCGGGAAATATTTCAAGACTAAAATATATAATAATAATAATAATAATAATAATAATAATAATAATAATAATAATAATAATAATAATAATAATAATAATAATAATAATAATAATAATAATAATAATAATAATAATAGTAAGAATAATAATAATATGATTATATAATATTATAAAGTTGTTCTTTATGCGTATATATTACTATTGTGATTACGATTCATTGGATGAAAACCAGTGGCGTCGATACGGGAACGATGCAAAAGGTTTCCACATCCCTGAATCTCCTGTCATCTCAAAAAAAAAAAAAAAAAATTTTTCAACGTTTAAAATGTCGACATTTTATTTTTCGTTAATATTGTGAAATTAATAACAAATTTCATCGCATGGTATCATAAACAATATATATACGAGTATATATATATTAATGTATAATTATAAATTAATATTAAAGTTCGGAACGTTGAGAGAGCATTTAATAATATTATGTACCTAAGTGAACACGTTTACGAGTCATAAATAATCGATAAAAAATATTTATTTTTCCTTTTTTTTTGTCCACTCGAAAATGCGAGAAAATTCCGATAGTTCCTCGAACTCAGTTTTATATTCTTGAAAATATTATTATTATTATTATTATTATTATTATTATTATATAATAGCGATTAATGCGGAAGACGTTTTGGACGTACTAATAAATTGTATTGTACAACAATCGAGTTGACTTTGTTTTGTAATATTATAGGATTTCCCCTCCCCCGTCATTAAAAATTGCTTAATAAATTATATATATATATAATATTTATTTGTATTTCGATAGTTCCTTTGAATTCCCCTTCCGCCCCCACGCTCAGAAAAAAAAATCGTATCTACGCCAGTGGTCGTCAAAACGCACGAAAAAAAACAAATTACAAATTGTCAACGATTACGACGTGCTGCTGGTTACAAATTGATTACAATTATTATTGTGCGAATCGAATTAGGTGTAAATGTTTATACGGTCTGCTGCAGATGCACGAGACCGTATATAGGTTAGGTAACCTTAGAGCAGCTGATACAATTATTCGTGTTATACTACTCTCGCGTTTTTGGTATTATTATTATTATTATTATTATTATTATTATTATTATTATTATACGTGTATTAACGGCATTAATTCATAGGCGTTAGACGGACTTGGGGTTTAAGGGACATACATTTTTTTTTTCTAAAACACTTGTGTGTAGGGCGAAACGAACACGAATATGTATAATAATTTATGTAAGCACTAAAAGGCGTAGACATCGTCGTTGGTAATATTAACGTTATACCTGTAAGTAAACTAAAGTCTAAAACGGGTATTTTACGGTAATAAACAAAAAAAAAAAAAAAAAGACGAAGAAATAACGATAAACGATTTTGACGAAATTGCGTTTTTACCGTTTTTTTATGTAATTTTTCGGTAATTTTTCCTGACGCTTGAAAAAGTGTTGAGAAAAAATTGAAAATCAAAACACTGTTATAATATTTATTATAATAAACTTGGCAATGTCGTTTCTAATTTCGCGCGCAGTCGTACGCCTTTGAAGTATCGAAATCGTGTCCTTTAGTAGTCCGCGAACGATTTAGAACGTCAAATGATATAAGTTTTATATTAGGTATAAATTAAAGTTGAAAAGTACACTTAATGGTACATAAAGCTATCAATTACGTTTAAATGTAATTGGTCAATTTGAAAGTGTTCACTCCTAACAATGAAAAAAATACTGAAATTTTACACAGAATTTTTGATCGATTGTTATTATTATTATTATTTTCTTTGAGAATAGATAGTCTGGCCTCAAGTTAGGTTAAAATAATAGGCTAACTTAGATAATAAATATACCAATTGAATACTATAAGTATAAACATAATGTGTTTTATAAGAAACCCTCTATCTGTCTTTATAGTGTCAAGACACTATAGTTTTCGTTAAAACAAATCAGATATATATACACACACGTATATAATATACAAAAAAAAAAGAAGAAAAAAAAAGGTATGTGTAAAAATATATGAAAAATTGAAGTTTTTATCACAAAGGTATTTTTTAATATTATATTGTAATCATAAGTGTACGCATACTTTGTCGATTGTATATGTAATAAAAAAAAAAATTAAAAAAAAAATAGGCCCTTGAAAATAGTATATTTTTAAATTTTAACAACAAAATAAAAAGATAGTAAAACGCACACGCAGTGTATGATTTTTATTAAATTTTTTAGTGATAAAAAGTAAGCGCGTATATCTCAATAATTACAATAGTTATCAAATATAATTAATTATAATAATGTAGTGAAAAAAAAACTTTTTTAACTCGAAAATATTCAATTTCTACCAAGATGTAAAATTAAATGAATTTAAATTTTCGACAAATTAAAATTTTTCGCAAGCACGATAACGCGCGTGTTTCATTATACACAAATCCAATGATTTCCAATTGTGATTTTGTACAGGTGCGTATTCAACTGGTTACAATACTAATCATCAAATAACGAATTTTTTTTAATATTCGTATAACTATAATATAGCCAACAGGAAACGTGTGCATATTATTATTATTATTATTATTATTATTATTATTATTATTATTACTCTGTTGTAATGGTCTGTATACTCACCTTGTGGATCTAAACAACAACAAGCGTCGTGTAACAATTTATCCGAACAGTAGCTGTACACACTTGAATCGCAATACGGACAACCGTTAGGCCTTCGTTTCATATTTAATCTTCCACCATTTGGTCCGTCAATATTTTCTCCTGCTCCGGGCATTTCTACAGATATTTCTGCACCTTCAATTTCTTCTATTTCACGCGCTGGTTTTTTATCTGTCAATGACACGATAAAATTGTATCTAAATTAATGTTAAAACATTTATTTTGCCGAGTACACTTGTTACTCTATATTGTATCTAGCGGTAGCTTGAACTTTGAAGAAAACCTATAACATTTCAACGTATACAAATATCAAAACCGATTTTTAAAAATATTCTTGTATTTTCTAATGAATAATTTCACATATTACTTCAATAATCAATGCATTATTATTGATAATAATATATCGATTTTATGAAATATTATTACAGTATTAATTTTACGACGTTTAATATTTTAAGTTTAGTATTTTATTTTTATTTTTATTTTGTGCACTAGTGCTTAAAAAACGATTGTATCTCCAATAACAATTAACGATTGTTCAAAATATTTTTGTTATTTTTTTCATATTACAGTTTAATAATTAATCGGATACCTATATCAAACAAATAAATTATAAAATATATGATGTTCAACGTATAAAAATCGACTGAATATAATGTATTGAAATGAAAAAAAAAATGCCATTATTATGTTTTAATATATTTCTTGTTTACGTTCATAAAAATATTAAATATAATATAGTATATATACATTTAACATTTTAATTCGGATAATTATATTACACACTATAAAGCGAATAATTATATAATATGTATTTTCCAAACAGTTCTGAAGATTACAAAGAAAATGGTTTTTAAATGCATTTTAGTAATCGCACAATACTCGTATTTTAATATTAATATATTTGATAATATTTAAATACACAATGAATCGATAATCTATAGAATGCCAAATACTACTCATAATTAATGGCGCAGCGTATATTTTAATTTCGGTTGGGTTAAAAATACTTTACAAAAACAATGAACACGATATTCGATAATGATAAAACGTTGGAATATTATTTCCACAATTAATCTAAATGTCAATTACTACCTGAATTATACAATAATACTATATCAGTGACATTTGTGCAAATTAAATTGCATAACGAACGCCTAGAAATATTTTTTATGCGTTTCTTCTAATAATATTTTGCTTACATACTCGTATTGACAAAAATCACTTATTAGACATTAAAATTTAAGAAACTATCATACATTACTTATTTTCACCACAAAAATAAACCAAAATGACTCGAAATTAACGATCATTTAAAAAAAATTATATAGACTGTACGCACCCAATTTTTATTAAATCAAATTTGAGTTTTTTTTTTATACCAAAATTAAAGAATTATAATTTGGAGACTTAAAATATTCACCGATTGCGTAGTTCAGTATTATAAGAACATGAAAAAAAAAACAGATAAAGTTTAAAATATGTCCATTAACTTCGAACTAAATATTAAATGTTGACTATGTTGTATATTGATAATTTTGTTATTATTTTTTTGATACAATTGATATTTTAACGATTTAAACGTGAAAACAGCAACGCTTTAATAAATTTAATATTTTAATAATATTTTAAGCATCAAATTCGTATATTTATTGACATTTAAATACGTTATTGAAAAGAAAACATGAATTATGATCGAGTACCTGATTATCATAAATGTATTGGAAATAAATCGAAACAAGCGTATTATTCTATGTTCTCATTATATAACGGTATATACGTTGAAAGTAAAACATGCGAATTTATCAATGATTAATATAATTGTGAAAATACAATGAGGTCAAAGAAATGTTTATGGTTGAGTTTCAAAAAACGCAGTTAAAGAAAGTCTACAAACACGTGATTAATTTAATTTATTCAAAGTATGACCAGAAATATAAAGTGACTATACATTAATTTTAGAAAAAAAAATTGTGTATTCACTTTCACTTCATGTAGTTTAATAAAATAGACATTATAAAAATCCAAAATTTACATGACGTTAATACGACGTCCTGCAGTCACTGTGCTGGATTTTGAGAAACACTGAAGACTTGGACGACTTTTCGAAAGGAGAACAGTAAAACGTTTATGTATGGTGGACCCGTAACTTGACCCACAAACGGTGTAGTGGTAATAATCTTTTCAACAGACCAGACATAGTAAACGAAATTAAAAGGGGAAAAAGAATGAAACGGGCGGGACGTGTATAGAGAAAGCAAGATATAGTGTTATTTGTGTTCAGACAACTCGTTGTAGACCGTATGTTTATATATGCAAAAAAAAATAATAATAATAATAAATTAAACACATTATTTTTAAATGTATATAAATTTAAAAAATATATTACTTTATTTACACGAATAATAACGAATATTAAAATTAAAAATTTACCATCCAATTGTACTACTGATAAATGTTATGCGTCTTTATAACCTCATATAGTTTGTATATATATATAACGTGTACATCATAGACGGAAATCTGTGTAAAATTGTTTAGGGGTAATTTTCAAAAATGTTTAAACGTCAAAACTAAAAAAAGAACATAAAACATATTATTTTTTTCACATACTTTCGCTATTTTTTTCCAATTAAATCTTTTTTTTTTTTTTTTTACAAATTTGTACTTTTTAAGAAAATGAAAAAAAAACTGTTTTAATATAATCGTTATATTATTTTCAATAATTTTTTTAAAGTATTTATTCATTATTGATTTGTCTTGACATCCGATTTTCTACATGTAAAATCGATAAGAGTATTGAAGCGACGTTGGATGAAACCAAAAAAGAAAATATTATGTTTCATATGTAAAATTTATAATTAAAAAAAAATGATTCGATTGTCTAAAAAAAAAAAAAAAACGTAACGAACATTGTATAAAAATTGTACGGGGAAATGAGTACAACTTTCAAAACGTTATATTGCCATAAAAAACTAAATGTGGTAGGGGCCAAACGCCTATGCCCGTCGCGCCGAAACGTCGTTTTTATGCTTACTCTGGTGCATGCCCGAAGACCTCGCGGACGTAAATCCGATACAGACGAATCCGATATTGATTGCCAACAACAGTCTGAACAGTTCTCGTTTGGTCACCATTTTGGAACGTTGTTACACTGTGTGTATAGGTGGGTTATATACCTGAGCGATGCGAGTACGCGCGCACTGCAGATCTATTACGATAAACGATTATTAATATTATTGTCGATCGCGTGAGAACACGCCGCCGACATTTGATTGTGAAAATTTTGATTATACTACGGAAAACGAAAAAAAAAAAAAAAGGAATAAAATCACTCGAAAATTCACCGGCCGATACGAAATTTATGTACGCACACGTATATTATATTACGTATAAATGTTTTGTAATATTGCCGCAATGCCGTTAACAATCCGCCGCGCGATTCGAAACCGCGCGCGGTTTATGTTCAATTCGGTTGTATACACTTTTATACGCGTACGCGCCTCGCAACGGCGACAGCGGAATATAAACAAGACGACGCGCGTGCACCTGTATTCAAAAAGAATAAACAAATAAACGTTTATCGATAGAAGTCACCACTGGTTTTCTTTCAGAGATCCTGTTTTTTTTTCTTTCTTCTTTTTCCCCACTAGCTATAATAATATATATATATTATTTATATTATGCGGTTGATTTATTTATAAGACGAGAAACACTTTCATTCCGCAGCGCAGAACGGCCGCTGCTGTTGCTGCTGCTGCAAACCGTTTCCGGAATCGCGATATCGACGGGTGGGGTTTAAATGTATATTATTATATACACACACACACACAGTTTAAACGTTCCGGTTCAGCTGAATTTACCGATATACATAATATATATTATAGAGCACATCATGTAACAAGAATGAAAAAAAATATATATACCAATATTGGTAAAATGACGGAAAACGCGTTTATACGGCGATTATTTCTATATATATTTTTTATACGGGGTGCGGTGGCGTAACTGGATCAAACACACCATTATAACAACTGTATTGGAAGTGTATAAAAAAAAAAAAATTTATATAAATATATTTGAAATCACCACCGATGACGGGGGGGGGGGGGAATAAAATATATTTTAACGAAAATTATACGATACACACGTACGTAATATATAGGTATACTGTGTTTGTAGTGTATAAGACAGAGAATCCCCGTGTCAGTGAAATTACTCGTAATTAATAGAATTACTCGTAAGTAATAAAATTACTGGCGAAGAAAAAAAGTCGAAATGTTTCAACCGCGGTATGCGCTCGTGTTGAAAATGTTTTTTTTTTATTCGGTGGACGTTTTTTAAAAAAACATTTTGTACAATTTTCAATTTGTATTTTTTTTTCTCTTTTAAACGATAACACTTATTTTTAACGCCAGGATCCGTCGATTTTTTTCCACCCGGAGTCTGCATTTGAGTCCATTCATCTGTAGAACGTGAAAAGTTCATAAATAAATCGAAATTCCACGGACACGGGGCCACAATACAAACGATTATACCACCGCTGCTGTTACAGCGATAATAAAAAAGTTTTTTAAGGTTATGTAATCGGTTATTGACGAGAAATTTTTTTTAAAAAAAAAAAAAAAAAAAAAAAATCACGTCTCGTTCTTATTTTATTCTCTCGACTTCAACAAATATAATAAATACGACCGTTTTTTCACTCCGTGTTCATTGTTTTATAAACATTTGCCGTTTGTCGGAGGAGTAATTTTCTTTTTTTTTTTACAGCATTTTTTGTACGTTTTAATCGTGTTACCGATTCCGCCCGTCGATTGATCAATTGTTACACTCGTCGAAAGACTGATTTCCAAACTCCACGATATTGTGCACCGTCGACGGAACAGTAGGTAAATAATATTATTATTTTTTATTCGGTTATAACGTTGTAATAACGTATATTTACTGCTATCCTTGCTTTCACCCATAAGGCGAATTCCTGCCACGACACTGTGACAGGAATATGAATGATTAATTTCCATTTACGAGTAATTAATTAGCGAGACTTGAATTTACCTATACAAACTTTTCCTTTTTTCAAAGTGTGAGCAATGCTGCTTACGTGTACTGCTACGCCACTGAATATTTGTTATGTAATATTTGAGTGTTCATTGTTTATTTTTCGATGAAAATACGGTTCGGATAAAATATTTTTCGTCCTAAATACCATTCGGACATTTTACGCGTCCCCGAATTCTAGAATTTTGGCGGCTTCTCAACGATATGATAACAGCGTGATAAAAATATGCAGTCACTTATCACGCGCGAATCGTGATATCAAACATTTTCCCCTACGAATTACGAAGGTAATAATTATTCATTATTTAATAGAATATCTATTTCCATTTTACATTACGACAAAACGAATCGTTACTTTGTGTGAAGTACAAAGCGGAATTTATTATTTACTTGTGTACAGACGTTTCGGCACACGATATCGTAAATGTGACGGCATTTCGTATTCGTGATTTTGCATATTTCACGGCCCCTTCTAGTACGATGAATAGTCGAATGCTCCAGGTTAACGTGATACCGGTAGAAGACAGTTTCGTGCATTTGTCGTCGAAATTAATTCGAGAACTCAACGCTCTGGTGAATTATAAACACTCGGTATGTCGTTTGGTCAAGCGTCAGTCATAAAACCGTACACGATGTTTCTTTTGTTGTGAATCAGGTCTGTTTGAAAGTGACGTCAATCAGCGGTATACCCGGAGATTTTTATGCGTCTTACAGCCAAACACCATATAATTCTAATGGTGACGACGCGTTTAACATCAGCCATGAACTATTATCATCGATAGGATTCGATAGATTGCAGTTTGTATCCGTCACGGTCTTCGATCAAGTTAATCGATTAGAACGTGTATATGTTACACCTGTTACCCACGATGATTTGGAATTAATAGTAAGTAATCAGTAAAAAATATCTCATTTTGTTATTAATTCTCCTAAATACGTTTATATAATAATAATAATTTAAAATTTATTAAATTTAAATGAATTAATAAACATATTATAATATACGATAGTAAAACATGTAGGCACCAGAGCTGGACTGAGAGGTTTCCGGTCCACTATTATGGGTAAATAACCAGCTCAATACTCACATTCAGCAGCTCAAAATAAATTAACCAATCGTTACATTTTTGTAAATAATATTATTACCTTAAATTTGTTGTATAATATAAAATTATAGAATTTATAAATAGGAAACTTTTCTATGTATAACTTATACCAGCAACACCTTGTCTCATTGTCTGCCAATAAAAAAAAACATTTAAGACAAAGATTTTTGTTTGTAAGCATGTTGAAGTAGGATCAATACTTTTAAAAATTGGAAGGAATATATTATGAGCTGTTATTATGATATTGAATTGACATAGTTTATCTTTCAAAGAAATAGATTTTGGATTAATTGTTTTTGATACCACAAAATCCAGTACACTTATATAACTAAAGAAAATAAGCAATTGTCCTCCATCAAGATTATCGAATTAATTTAAAAATATAATTTTTTACTTATATTTTAGATGGCCATGGCCCGCGGCCCACTGTGTTGTAAAACAGTAACACTGCGACCCTGATAGGTCCATACATTATATACTTTATAGTATAACTTTTTATGTACGTTTTAAATACAATTGTAATTTGATGTTTCACTGAAATACAGTTGAGTAATCACGAATTTTATATGGGAGGGGATATAAAATTTATTTTAGGATAAACCAAAAATGTAACTAATCATCTAAAATGAATATCAGGGTTATAACGATTGTTACTCGTGTTTCGTACTTTTATTTTCATTGATAAAAATCAAATATTTTGAAAGAAAATGTTTAATTTTCTTAGTTTTTTAGCTAATTGATTGATTAAGTATTTACTTTGTCTGTTTTTACTTCAACATCTGAATACGAGTGAAACCTTTCTTCGATGACCCAACCTAAATGCGCCACACTAGTTGATAGTTACTGGTTAATAAACCGATACGATTATTATAATTACTATCAGATATTGTTAAAAAAAAATATATTGTTTTTAATTATCGTTATTTCTAAGTATATTTTTTGTATATTTACACAATATGTTATGTAAATATGTATACAAAATAAGCTCTGTGAAATTATAATTAACAATTAAGTGAAATGTAATTAAGGTGATATCATGCAAACTGTGTTACATTAAATAAAATAAAACTTCATTTATAGAATTGTGATTTCATTTTTAGATGATGAATAATGTTTGTCTTCAAGACAGCATTTTACAACAGCTACAAATTGTCCAGAAAAGTAAAATTTTTCCAATATGGGTCTCAAAATTTATACATTTAAATGTATTTATCGGTAAACAAATCTATTGAGTTACATCAAGTTTAATATTTTTATAAATTTTTTGTTCAAATATTTTTCAGATGACCTGGGGAATGATCTACAAATTGGATCTTTGAATGAATCAACAGAAGTCGTAGTAGCACCTGTTACAGTTTCACAAGACATTGTTAACAACATGACAATAAAAAAAGTCGATCAAAGACTAGAAAATACTGGCACAAACACAATTGATCAAAATAATTTTATTCCAATCACGAAATATCACAATCAGCACATTTATCGTACAATTTTAGTTAATGAAATTTTATTAGAGTCTAAACATATATATGATTATTGTGCTTTTGTTTCTAAATCACATATGTCAATGATATTTAAAGATGATGATTCGTATTCGTCTGGTAACAGTTTTGTTCGAATATCACTCATACCTGAGCTGGATCAAATTGTACCGAAAGACGCTAAACAAACTGATATGGTTTATCAACCTGTAATTGTTATACGTCTGTGTCCATTAGATCCACTTATGATTAATGTTGATGAATTGGAAATTATTAATTGGCCAACAATTTATGTCACAAGAACTTTGAATAAAATGTTTGGCTTGAAAATGAATTCTAAAGTAGTGTTAGAACCAGTCAGTAGAATCAATAATGAAATTTGTAATATACAAAGTATTTATGTTTCTCCTTTAAACAAAACGGTTAGTTGAATTGATGTTTCCATAAAATATTACATGCTAATAGTTGCTTTTATTTTTCAGGAGACTGTCGACAAGTACATGTATTTAAAACACACAATAAAACGATTAAAAGACGAAATATTATTTCGAGATGTATTGGTCTTGAACAATTCATCGTGCTTACAAGTATATTACAATAAAATATCGTCAATAGATGTATTACTGAGTTTTTACCCATCAAATATCCCCTTTGTATACTTGAATGATTATAATTTTGGAATGATCACATTTATAAGTAAAACTCAATCTAGCCCTTTGAATACAAATAATGAGACTGAACTAACACATAATTCGATGCTTGACATGTCTAAATCAGAATACTTAAATTTGCAGTATGTTTATTAGTACAGATTTCGATTTACTAATATTTTTAATACATTTTATTTTTTTATACTTGCTAGCCAATCGGTTTTATAAAAAACATAAATAATTATTGTTTTTTTAATTTTTTTATAGGTGTTTTAAAGAAATGACGGAGACGGGATCACTGTGTTTGAATACCGGTTTACAATGTCATCATACTTTAACACAACATTTCTTTGACTTTGATAATTTATTAATAACAGGTGAGCACCATGAAAAATGTTATCAATTTGTTGATTGTATTGTTATATTATTTTTTGTTGTATTGTAGGAGCGATTTCATCGGGTAAGACATCAGCAGCTAAGCTATTGTGTCATAAATTTTCTAAATCTCCATATTTCGTCAAAATAATTTGGATTAACGGTCGATTTCTAGCAGGTAATTACATTTCTGAGTACATTTCATATTATTATTTATGAATTTTTTTAATGCAATTGTAATACATATTTCAGGTAAATTATTTGAAACAGTCCAAAAACAAATAATTAATAGTTTTCAAGAATGTTTATATTCCCAGCCGGCTGTAATGGTCATTGATGATTTTGATGATTTATGTCATTTAAATGTAAAAGTTGGTTTTGATGAAGACGAAATGTCTAAAATGTATTTACGGTAAGAACGATCGTTTTTTTTTAATTCATGTATGATAATGTTGTTTATCAGGTCATGTTGGCCAAAGGGATAAAAAATAAAAATAATAGTGATTTATTTGTTGATATAGTTTGTAAAAAATTATTTATAATTACAGACTACTTCATTTGTATACGAATATGATTGAAAATTATACACACAAGCGTTATGCTATTAGAGTAATTTGCACGGCCAAATCGTTGAATGAAGAAAACAAAAAATTGTTTACAACACAGTTTTCAAATGTTTTTAAAACTATAATTAATATACCATTAATTGATAAGGTATCTATTAACAATAATTATATTATATTGTGTCTGAAAAACTAGTATATTTTATTATATAATATAATAATTTAATTAACAATTTGAATTATACAGAATTATGTTGTAACCATATGTATTCGTTAATAATAATAATAAACATAAATAAATTTTACAGGAAAGCAGAAAAGTTATTCTTTCCAAACGCCTCAATAAAATAAATACTAATTTAAATGATGAATTATTAACGAATATTTGTAAAAAAATGGATAGTTATGTCATACAAGACCTCATAGATTACTGTGATAAAGTTTTATTTGAAATGTTTAAGGGTAAGTATAAAGTATAATTATATTTGTAGAACACTACCAGAATCAATTTTAATTTAATGATTAAAACATGTTGTCACAGGTGGAGATCGTACAATTTTAAATAAGACAATGTTGGATGATGTTTTTGAAAAAATTGTTCCTCTCTCATTATGTGATATGAATTTTCATAAGGAAAAACAATTAAATTTTTCATGTATTGGCGGTCTTTCTAATGCAAAGCAAACTATAATTGAAACAATTATTTGGCCATCAAAAGTTAGTTAAAATTATTTCAAATTTTATGTATGTATTGATTCATTTTTTTTCTCTTAATTGGTTTAAATTTTAGCACTCTGATATTTTTAGCAAATGTCCTCTAAAACTACAGTCTGGAATTTTATTATTTGGGGTTTCGGGTACTGGGAAAACGATGTTAGCAAAAGCAATTGCAGGAGAAAGTGAAATGAATTTTATTTCGATTGATGTAAGAGGACAAGTCTTCTAATTCTCAATTAACTAATGTTAATAATAACTTTTTGTTGTGTTTTAGAATACTGAAATATTATCTAAATATATTGGTGAAAGTGAATCAAGCATTAGAAACATATTTAAAAGGTAAATTGTATGTCATAATATGTTAAACACCAGTTTAATTTTTCGAAAATTATCAAATTAATTTTAAAATAGATGTAATAATGTTATACATTATAGTTATATACCTAGTCGTGCCATGAGTTCTGTCCCTATTTATCAGTTGTTCTATAAATTTTTTACTATAACACTAATCACTTTGTTTATCAATATAATTTTCAATAAGTGTCATATCAACTATTTCTGGTTAGTACGATAGTTCACGTCACGTATTAAACATGGAATGGGGTATTAAAAAAAATTGTATTGCTATCATTGCATTATTTTAGTGTAATAAAACACCAATAGGGATTTTTAACTTATTAAAATTGTTAAAAATAACGAAAAAATTTGTTTATCGAACCATTAAATGGTTTAACGAGTTGAACATTATAGATGACAAGCCAAGAAGTGGACGTCCACGTGAAACAAGAACAAATGCAGCAGTCAAAGCTGTCGTACAAAGGATTCGCAGAAATCCACTCCGTAAACAAAAAATCATAGCTAGAGAAATGAAAATTCCACCAAGAACCATGTCACGTATATTTAAAGAAGACCTCGGCCTTGGTGCTTATCGAAGAAATACCGGTCAGCGGTTGACAGACGCTTTACGTAAAATTAGAGCGACACGAACGAAGAAGCCACTTCAGCATTACGCGAAAAATGGTTACAGACAAATACTGTTTACAGATGAAAAAATTTTTACCGTAGAAGAAAAATTTAATCGTCAAAATAATAGAGTTTATGCTCACAACTCTCGGAAAGCTGCTGAAAAAATTTAAAGAGTAGAAAGAGGACATCATCCAGCCTCAGTGATGGTTTGGTGGGGAGTGTCATATGAGGGCATTACTCAACTTCATTTCTGTGAGCAGGGAGTCAAAACATGCGCGGTTAACTACCAAAGTGATGTTTTAGAAAAGTTAGTGAAGCCTTTAAATGATACCTTGTTTGCTGGAATAAACTAGACCTTTCAGCAGGATTCAGCGTCTGCACATAAAGCAAAAATAACACAACGCTGGTTGGAGGTCAATTTACCTGGATTTATTGCCGCTCAAGATTAGCCCTCAGGAAGTCCATACCTCAGTCCTTTGGATTACAGACTGTGGAGTATTTTAGAGGAGAAAACTTGCTCTAAGCCCCATAGAAATATCGAGTCCTTGAAAGCCAATTTGGTGAAATCTGCTGTCTCAATACCGTTGGAAGTGGTGTGCGTGCTGTCATAGACGAGTGGCCAGATTGTTTGAAGAAGTGTATAAATGCAAATAGTGGACATTTTGAATAGTATTTAGTTTTTTTTAGTTATTAAGTTAATAAAGAATAAATAACATCAGATTTATATATTTGTTTTATTTTATTTATTAAATATACACATTTGTATGAGGGACAGAACTTATGGCACGACTAGGTACAGTGCTTGAATTGAAAAAGAAATTAGGGATGTCAAATTATATTTAAAAATATTCCAAAGTCTCAAAAATGCCCACAAGTAGAAAAGTTTGTCTCCATCATCCATAACCTACATCATAATATAACACCAAAAATAATTAATTAATTTTTTATTCAAATATACGTATATTCAAAACGCGATACACTTTTTTCTTGACATAAATCTATTATAAAACAAACCAAATATTATTTACACTCTGATAACATAAAATTACTTTTTTGTATGTACGATAAAACTATAAACATAGAAGTGTATGTATAAATGTACTTCTGACAAATGTTTTATTTAGAAAAATTAGAATGCTTAAATATTTAAAAAAAAAAAATATATTCTTGTTTCTTGTTTTTTCCTCATTTAAGTGCTGATTATGTAACAAGGTTATATTATTTTTATTTTTTATGTTCGCAGAGCTCAAAGTGTTAAACCGTGTATTTTATTTTTTGACGAATTTGAAAGCATTGCACCCAAGTTAGTAATAATAATTCTAGTTTGATTAATAATAACTTTTTTTTTCGTATTGAAAAAAAAATGTGTTTTATACTAAAATTATACAATGGTATTATTCATAGACGAGGTTCAGATCAAACAGGAGTTACTGACAGAGTGGTTAACCAATTTCTAACTGAGTTAGACGGTGTAGATACTTCTGGAGGAGGGGTGTGGGTGATTGTAGCAACGTCACGTCCAGATATAATTGATTCAGCATTATTAAGGCCAGGTCGTATTGGTGTCAAAATACACTGTCAAATTCCATCTGTTGTGAGTATATTTTATGTATGGTCATTTCTAAATACTGTATTAAATTTATTTAATAAAGTATATTTTATTTATTAAAGAAACTATTATAAGAACGTTACTAGATGTGAAAAAAATTTTAATTTCGAGAAATGGATTCCATGGGAAATTATTTTTATTTGTATCTAACATATTAAACTTTCAGTTATTTAATATTTAATTTATAGTGTTATAAATACATACTATGTGAAAAGAAAATGTACGAATTCTGTGTTACATACTTCACGAAAGATCTGATCAGATCAAACAATTACTGTAACAAAACAAATTAAGGCTTCAACCTAACCCAAATACAACATTGTTTATAATGTATTTTATGTAAATGTATTACAATATAAAATGACAACTATAATAACTATAATGTACTGAAAATTATATTTTTATTGTGTTTTTGTGTAAATGTTATCTATTTTAATTAAAAAACTTATGTTAATAAATTATAAAATTGTATAATTTGATTTTTTTTCAGAGTGAAAGAGAAGAAATCCTACGAATACTTTGTAGTAAATTTACATTATCTGAAAATGTCAATTTCAATGATATTGCAGTGGAAACGGTGAATTTTACGGGAGCCGATTTATATGGACTATTGTATTCAGTCCTGAGCATAGCAGAAAATAAGTTATTGAAAGGTAATTTTTTTTTTACTTTGGTATTATGTAGTTTCTAAAATAGACAAACAATTATTCAATTTTACTTGTATTCGTATCGATTTTTACATTGTTTATTGATTATTGGGAAAATCAAATTCTGAAAACGAAAAGTATATTTAAAACAAAACTACATAATAGTTCTAGAAATTTTTTTTATTAGACTCGAAAACATTAGCACTGAACTTGACTCATTTACAAAAAATGGTATGCATTCAATTCTATGAAGTAAAATACAGGTATTTTAACTTTTAACCAAAGGGGTTAAATATTGGGTTTTAATTTTTGTTAATTAATCAATTTATGTTGAATCAAAGTTAAGTATTTCAAAAGATTATTTTAATTTGTTTCTCAGAGCACAATATTAATGCTCAATTTTTAACATTTTAACTGTTTGTTAGTTGTCGACCTTATTTTTATAATAATAAAGATCCAAGTTTATAGATACCTACTTGTCAATGGAGTATTTATAAGGAATAATGGAATGGTTTTTTTTTCAACTACGTTTAAAAGTTTAAACTGATTTATAATACATTCTAGAATACGAAGAATTAAAATAATCATGTTATTAATAAGTATAAATGGAACATTTATTCATATAAACATTTAATAGTGCAATAACAGTCAATAGAACTCTAGTTATTGTTTTCACTTTTTATAAAGTATAATCCACGAGACAGACATACATTCTGTGGTAAAATGTCTAGGCGCTCATTATACGGTAAAAATATTGAGGGAACTGCATTCGTTTGTAATCTTGAAAATTTATATGGAATATGAAAAGTTGTAATTACTTTATATTATATTGATTGAATAATTGTGTATTGGCATTTAGAAAAGTAATAAATAATAATCGTTTAAATATATTTTATTAAATTGTTGCGACAGTTCACGAAACGTTTAGGATAGCAAAAATATTAACATTAATTACGTTTTACGGTGCAATAATAAAAAATTTTCAAAAATATCTTACTTTTTCCATGTCACGTAATATGTATGTACGATACGTTTTCTGTAAGCTCGTATCATATGACATATTCGCAAATATCAAACACTATCGCGTTAACGTTCTGTATAATATTTGTTGTAATTGGTAAAAAAAAAGTAACAGTCGCCTAATCGCCGAATAGATTATTGAATTCGAATAATTAACGAGACGCGTGTTATTAGAGAGACTTACATTACATGGATCTACGACGAACAACCGTGGTTTATAATAGCACAGGAAAAACTATTAAAACGATATAATATCGTATTTTATAGATAACCCCGTCTGCACACCAGTGTTCGAATTGAGGGTAAACGGAGTTCTTCTACTACATTAACAAAAAAAAAATTGAAGTCTCTTTACTACAATTTTCGGTCATGTGATATAAGATATTTAATTTGGAACGCTATTTTTTAATTTCCAATTCGAGCACTGCGTTCGTAACACGACATTATATTCATTTATAATATTTATCCGGGAGACTAACGAGCCGTTGTTGCTACTTTGTCAAAAACGAACAAAGTCGTTCTCGGTGAAATGTCTTTCACACACAACAGTTTCTTGATTGAAATGTTATTTTTCATGGGAATCACTTCCAGCCATTTTGCACGTAATTCCGGATCTCGCGCGGCAACGAGTATTTCGATGTTTTTTGCGCGTATTTGCCGTCTATGCAATCCACCACGTAAAAAGTTACCATTATCGTTTACGTTAACGTATATGTAAAAAAAAAAAAAAAAAAAAAATCCCTCTGCGAATAATGCATCACTGAGTAAAACGAAAAACCCCGGATTTTTTTTCCTAAACGTCGTCTTACCTTTATGTTATAATTTATAATCTTACCGTCCGCCACACGATTACACGTATACCATATATTATTATTATTATTATTATTATTATAAATAAACGAATTTATGTGTTTTTCGACGAAATATCTGGGATTCGTCGAAGAAACGCCGCGGGGGGAATGACAACCTCTTACGCGAATAATGAGAAATTCAATTCGCGCGTAATCCGAATAACCTCGTTTTTCTTCGATTTAGTAACCAACCTCTACCACCGTCACATGTGCACGTTATTATAATATTCATCGACACGTAGAGCGGTCCACTGACTACCGTCAGGGATCCACTCGTGCCGTTGGGAATATTTATTTTATAGAATATAACAGTGCACGGGAATCATCGTCGTCGTATAAATCAATTGATTATCGTGAGAAAAAAAAAATTTGCCGCGTTTTAAAGCTTATGTTCGTTGTACTAATACAGTCCTCCCTCGTACTGCAGGCAGGGTTGTTGTGGCCTTAAACCGAAAGTGAAAATGTCATGGAAAAAATGTACACTCCACCGTATCCTCCATGACATTCATATCATAATATTATGAAATGCGTATAATGGCGGCGGCGGCGGCGGCGACCTTCTACTGCGAGTACACCTTGTGCGTGTGACGACCGTGTTTCGGGACGGCGGAATCGAAGCCGCCGCGGCCATTGTTTTTGCGAATCCTTGGACAAAATAATTTCGCGACGCCTTTTTTATTATTATTATTCAATTTAATTGTAACCTAACCTTTACGGTATGGTGTTAGGTACCGGGGCCAAATAGGACAAATGTCCCAGTCGATCTACCCAATAGGGCTGTCCCTGAGCGGAACGCAACAAAGTCACGATGGTGCTCGCGGTTAACGAGGGGATGGGGCTGCGTAGTTGCTCCCCTATTTCATCTTGTCTACGCGTTGTTCCACACACTACACCGCATGTGCTAAGGGACGAACCGAGATATGCCATTTTATTCCTGTATACAAGTGTACAGCATCTATTATTGTGTTTGTCCCATTTACAACCGTCTTACGGTTTTTCTTCTGATTGTTGTACGTAGGTGTGTTATTATTTTAATATGACAAGAATATTTCGATCTTGTTATGTAATTTTTGTGAAATGTGAGATAAAAAAAAAAATTTTTAACGAAATTACAAACAAAGTGTATCGTAATTTAATCACTTTTGAACAATTGGAAATGACCAATTGCAAATAAAGAAAAAAAAACAATTATATTTCAAATATACACAGTGTGCGTACCGAGTTAATAAACTTGGCTATTTTTGTAAACCTTTACAGTTCCTAGTGAGTCCGAACCGAACTCAAAAGCCACTGCTGAATATCAATCCTATATCGCAAATAATATTATACATATATTGTACAATAACTGTAGGAAATAGGTATTTATTAAATAAGCAATACCGCGGTAAGTGTCGTGGAAAAATATTAAAAACTCGTATTCGTTGACATTTGCAGAATAATTTAGTAAAACGTTTATTTTTGTACAGTTGTGGGGCAACTCAATGACGTTGTTCAATTATATCGCAAATAATATTATACATATATTGTACAATAACTCAGTAGGAAATAGGATTTTTTCAAGGGGGTCTAAGGATTTTTCAAGAAAAACTACATTATAAAAACTTTTATTCGATAATGACATATTGCAGAATAATTTATAATCAATGTAAAACTTATCTATATCGTATGCAAAATTTTAACAGAAAAATATGAAAGTTGTATCAGAATTTGGATTTTCATCTATAAATGTAATACTATTGCACTAATCAAGGGGGGGGGTCCGGACCCGGGGACCCCCCCCCCCGGGTTGCGCCACTGATATATATATATATATTTTTATATATATGATATTGTTACTTAATATTATGGTTTTTTTCAGACGAAAATGACGAGTCGTCTTCAGAGGTGAGTTAAATTTTATTCGATTTTTTTTATTTTTTTCTAGAGTACAAAAAAATAAAATATATATAGTATATAGGTATACTGTCGTACGGGTAAAACTGGGAGCTAGGGTGTACATCGGAAGCCTTCTTCGGAATATTTCTTTGTCGCCTCTAAAGCAATTTGATGGACTATGCATTTTACAGCATTACAATATTAATGGTTAGGAGGATTTTTTTTTTAAAATATTGAACGATATTTTAGCATATGTAACAAGTTATAAATGAAAGACTTGTGCAAATATCTACACGCATTTATTTCAAATCGCGTTTTGGCCCATATTATGCGAGTTCGACATTTTGTGAAAGGTCTTTTTCTTGTTTATTGTTATACTGTCTATACGTTAATAATTGGCTCTGAACTGGTTACGTCCGTGGTTACGAGACAAGTTTTTTTTTTAAAAACTCTCATTATTATTAAATGCCGAAAGAGATTTTTAACGAATAAACACTAAAAGCGAAAATGTTATTAATAAATTTGTATAGCCGACGATAACGATAGGCGAATATCGCTATTTAATATATTCTTTTATTAATTTATATATACGTACTACAATGATTATTATTATTATTTATATACGTTTGTCTCCGTGGTATTTTTTAACCGACTTTGTTAATATTTGCTCGCGATAAACATCGATTAAACTCCCTTACTTTTCATAAACCTGCAATCGTTCTTATTATTATTATATGTATGTATGCGCTCGATTATACCGTTTAAATAATAATATCTACGCAGTGTTTAATAATAAAAATGTTTTATAAAAAAAAAAATCACTTATAGACACACTGTATATACTTCGTTTTAACAATTCTTTTTAAAGTCGTATCTGTTTGTTTGGCTTTTTATTTAATCGAGTCAAATCCGAGCGCAATTTTTACATTAAAAAAAAAAAAAAAAAAAACAGTAAACAGCTATTGCTGTTCTGCAGTGTTTACGCAATTGAAATCTACGCGCGCAATAAAGACGGTGAAGGGATTTCGCAGGGATACGTATTTCGTTTGGTTTTATCTCGCTTTCAGGACCCACGATTTAATTTAACTTCCCCTCCTTTCCCGTTGACTGCGAGTAAAGGAAGACTTTTCCTTTATATTATTCTACAGTGACCGTTTGTTCCGAATTGGCAGTTCCTTGCGGATACGCGTATATATTCATTTAATGGATATGATTAAAAATGGTTTTTTTTCTAATGAAAAAAAAATGTGTTAAAAGAAACAAAAAAAAAAAACTTAAATAATAATAATTAAAAGAATTTTGTTTCCAGAAAAAAAAAAAAATAATGTGGTAAAAATTCGGCTCTGGTAAAGGTATTCGATGTTTGAAATATGTGTGCATAGACGTTTTCAAGCTCCTCTTTCGTCCCATTTGTCTTTCACACGTAAAGTAAAGAGTTTCCATTTAAGAGGCAGGATATTTTCTTTTTACACTTGTCAATTTTGAAAAATTTTTCATAATTTTTGTTTTGTTTTAGCTTGTAATCGCGGCCGAAGATTTTCAGGAAGCGTTAAAAACGACAAAACCGTCTTTAGACCAAACCGTTATCAATAAATACGAACAGATGTAAGTTGTGTTAATTATATTATTATTATTGTTATTATTCATGTAGTTGAAGTTGGATAGTATATTATGTGTCTAAAATTTCAAAATATGAATTTAAAATATCAGGAAATCATTAGTATAATGAAAAATTAACAATTTAAAATCTAAACGTTTTTAACTTTTAACAGCTACACATAACCTGTGTGTAATATATATATATATATATTTAATACAGAAATTGATAACAATGTCAAAATGTAAGAAAAAAGGAAAAATAAAATTCCAAAATTTCAAAGTATTAAGAAATATATGTCAATAACAATTTAATAATAATGAAAATTAAAAATTTGGAATACTTTATATAATTTTAAACTAAAATTTGAAAATGAATATTATTCTAGAAAACAGTTTGTAACTGTAATTCCATGTGTAGAAAACTTTCTTTAATTTGAAAATGAATATTAACACTAATATTGTCAAAAATCATGTATTTATATTTGTAAAAAATACATTTTTAGCCGAAACAGTTGATAAAATTACAACAAGAGTTATTAATAATGATATTTCATCATTCTTTTAATTCTTGAATTGTATCTAATTAAATTTATACATTCATTTTAGTTTATAATTAATTGTAGTTTTATAAATTGTACGAAATTATGAAATTGAGATATTTTTAACCCGTTTATTACAATATTAAATGAATGAATTAATGTATTTAGATAATATTACATTTTAGGTTATTGGACTGTTTTAAAAAATTATAATTATATTTTCAATTGTTACTTTTTTCAGATACCGGTTGTTTTTAGGGAGAAAACTCGAAGGCGAAGACTACCATGAATTGGATATGACGATATAACAGAAATGGACATTCGTATTATTTTGAAAAGTCATTGGTATTATTTTTAAATGTTTATTTTATATTGTTTGGTATACTGTTTTTTTCGAGCTTATTGTAACTGTGTGTGTGTAAAAATGCTGACTTTGTAACTGCGTGTTACAAAGGAAAATGAATAAATAATATATTTGTTTATTTAGCTAAAGAATGATTACATTTTTTTTGTATATATATATAATATTGCACAAGTCTTACCTACCACTGAAAAAACCTCTAATCAGTTGAATAGTTTATGAATAGTAATCTGTATAGCAGACTATGATTTAAATTAACGCGAGATAAAATATATTAATTATTTAATTATTAAATTTACACGTACAAATACATTTTAAGAGCTAGTGAAAGAAACTGAACAAAGAGAAACAATACGCATTTTTAAATTTAATTTTTAGTAACCATAGTTAGGATATATTTTGTAAACGTATGATACGACGCGCAATTCCTTAACACATTAGGGGCATATTTTTAATTAGATCTAAACTTACCTGAAAAAAACGGTTACTGCATTTCGACGTATCAATACATTACGTTTGATGTATTTACTGCGGTTAATTTTGTTTCTCTAAAGGCCGCGGTTTACACTTGTCAAAGTACCCACGTCCGTGAATAGGCTTGCAAACCGTACTGGTTTCACATGGACAGTTCAGATTTTCTGGTGCCTGTTGGTGCCGATTAACTAATACATAAGACAATAATATTAATAATAATAATAATAATAATAATAGCTAATAGGTGTTTTTTTTTTATAGTTAACGAATTGTTCGGATTTTAACAGACTACCTCGACCTTGGCTGGAGTTTTTTAATTAAAATTTTTTTTTTAACCCGTTTCGTCGTTTTAATCCGTCCAGTGGCGATTTCGACCAAACTTCAAGGGCGGGGGAGGGGCATTTAATGGCATAGGTGATTCTCGAACAACTGCACACTTACAACGACTGGAATGGACGCTAGGCAATGCCCATTACACGTTGTATTTTATACGATTCGTAAAAAGCAAAAAAAGAGCGATGACATCGCTTGACGACGTCGCGCTTAAAGCTGCAGACACACCCGTGGAGACCGCACGCTTTCAGCGAGTTTCACAACAAAATCCGAGGCGCGCACCTGGTAATATTATAACGTTGTGTACACACATTGAGGTGTAATAGACACTACTCATTAACTCACTATTTACCCTTAACGCTCTATGACCCTGTCCGCCAGGCGAAAAATAGGCGAAGCCGTTGCTCCACTTGGCATAATAATATGCCACTGACGAAACACAACCCCTTGTCAAAACGCAATACATATTATACCAGGGGCGTATTTACTTCATCCCTTAGGGGGGTGGGGTGGAGGCGAATAGAAAAATGGGCCCGTCGAATCTGTTGCCAACTTAGAATTATCGAAAAATTATATAAAAATAATAAGTTTTTAATAAAAAAATGTTTTATGACATTTTAGTTTTAGTTCGATTAATTTTAGTTGTCAGTAGATATAGGTACATACACAAGTATCTAGGGGGGGCGATCCCCCCTTGTATACGCCCCTGTATTATACACACGTGTATAACCATTAACGTTTATAAAACGTGAAATAATATTATTATACATGCGATAATAATGTACGGGGCGACGACGCGTGCACGTGATTACGGAACGCAAAGTGGCGGAAAATTACACTGTGACGCGCGCGCGGTGTGTCCTCGCCGGCGGCGATTTAATTAGACGTGAAACGCGACGGTAATTGAAAGGTTTCGATCGGGTCGGGTCGGCGGCGGCGGCGGCGGTCGTCACTATGGCGCGAGGGGCCGGGGGAACAACGCGTGTTACAGTCGTCGTTGCGACGGTCCCCGGCCCTTACACATTTTATATTTTAAATAACAACACGTTTTAATAGGTTATAATATTATTCAGCAACAATAAATTCAGTGTTACGTGTATTATAAAAGAAATAAAAATTCTTTTAAAATATATTCTCTGTCCGCGTGAAAAAAAAATTCCGATAGGTGTACTAATAATTAGGGGTTTGGGAATAATAATAATAATAAAATGATCTAAAAAATAATATTACCGTAAGAAATCGCAAATAATATGTTTTAAAATTAATAATAGTAATAATAAAATAATAATATCTAGGTATATTTTTGTTAATTTATAAAAATCTTATTACTCTGCAATTATTCAAAAAATTATTTCAATTGTACTTTTGGTCAGCGTGTTTTATGTCGAAATTATAATAATAATAATAAAAACGACGTATTTAAGAAAAAAGAAAAAAAAAAAAATTCAAATTTTCTTCGTTTTTTTCTTTATTGAGTAGTTTTACTTTCAACGTCTGAATAATATGGGCAAACCAGCTTTCTTCGGTAACCTAACTATGCCTAACCGTTACACCTTACCGCGGCTGGGGTATAGTTGCCGGTTAAGTAATAAACTGAGGAATATATTGTGATGAATACTTTATAAGAAATTTTGTTAACACAAAAAAAAAAGGAAAAGTATATTATTTTTAATTATTATATTTTTTTTGTACATTAGATAATAATAATATGTTATGTATAAAACAAAATATGAAACCCGTGGCAGTGGATCCGACCATCGTAATTACGCCTCTGTTTAGTGCGAGCATTCTTTATCTGGAATATTACTTTCGAGAAAAGCTGTTTTTTTTTCTTTTAAATCCCCCCCCCCGTTTTTGTATTAAATATTTCCGAGTTGTTGTTGTTATTATTATTATTACTATTATTATTATTATTATTATTATTATTATTATTATTATTATTATTATTATTATTATTATTATTGTATACACACGCCGTTTATCGACCTATAAAAAAAATAAAAATAAAAATAAAAATACGGCGCGAAGGAGAATAAGAAGTCTGGGCGCTCGCGGATTATTTTGCAATTTCCGAACGCCGTTTAATTTTTCATATTCATAAAAATATCGGGAAAACGTGCAGACGCTGAAAACTAGTCCCGTTATTCGTCGTCGTCGGAGATTTTATAAGAAAAATAATTAAATTTCCGCCAGCCGTTTTCCCCGCATAAATAAAACGCCGTAGTTCGACGAGTTTACGGTGTCGCTCGGGGAGAGCACCGGCAACAATAGCCGTTCTAATTGCGCCCGGGTTAATTTGCATTTTTCGCCGGTTTTTTTTTTCTCGCTCCTCGTCGTCGTCGTCGTCGTCGTCGTATTTTCACGACGAATCCGCGTAACACAATACAACGAATAATAATAATAATAATAATAATAATAATACAATATCGTCACCGCGGTCTTACTTATATTTACTATATATATATATATATTTTATATATATATATTTTATATATAAATAAATGCACTGTCGTATAACGACCACGATTATATAATAATAATAATAATATTTGGAATGACAGAGATTGGCGCGGAGAGTTGTTTTTTTCTTCTTCTTTAGGACAGTGATGGCGGTGGTGCAGTAATTCGATTGCAGGTCGAATCGAGACGATATATAGAGGACGACGACGAACGGAGGAGGTTAAGTCGGTTACTTATGTATAAGGACTATTAGCGTTTCGGGGGGCAAAAAAAAAGTTTTCGCTTTCGTCTTCGCCGCGATTGCGGAACAACAACGTTTTAATGTATACAGTTCGGATTTATCACTATATATTATTATTATTATTATTATGTATATGTGCGGATTTACATAATATTTTTACACGGCTGTCGTGATATTATAATATTTATAAACACGAGAATGTGCGCGTACGGAGTGTAGAACTGAGATTTGCGCAATAAAGAGTTATAAAAAATAACGTCGAAAATGGTTATTACCAGCTATGTATGTAAATTGTATTAACGTAACTGCAGAATACGTTGATTCGGTGAAAAGTGTAAATATTTTGTCGTTTTACCCATTTGGGGAGGGGGGGGGGTGACGCGGTATCTGTAAATGGAGGAGATTTAGATTTCTGAAAACTTTCACTTTATCTATGGCCTGTGAATAAGTTTATACATATAAAATTTTTACGTAATCGCGTTCCATATACGCGTGCATATAAGTACTGTGTAAGTTCGACGGGCCACGCCAGTTAAGCTATCGGTTAACGGATATAATTACAAAATTACATTTTATCTTAATATTCGCGATTGTAGTTCTCCATCCACCTTGTTATTTCGGTTCTGGCGAAAGATCCAGTTAACACGAGATTATTAAGTTTATAAACTCGCATTATGTATGAATTACGATCTACATAGAATATGTTATTATTATTATTATTATTATTATTATGTTACTACCTACTACATACATCGTGTGTAAAATTATAATCAGATCGGATGTGTTTATAATAATAATAATAAATACCTAATAACCTGTGGGCTGTGAATTTAATAAATTCACGTACTTTTTTTTTATGCCATATGCTCCGTATAGAAAGAAATGAGTTGAATAAAAATGTTTATTTATTTATTTTTGTTTATGTGTATATACACATATATATATATAAGATTAAATAGAAAAATCTTCTATTTTTGCGTATTCAAGGGCGGTTGGGCCAGTCATACTTGACATGCGGCCTGTAGAGATTTTTCGTGTGGACCGTATAAAAATCCATCGAGTCGAAATATATACGAAAACCTATAAAATTTCAAAAATTACCCGGTGTATACGTCGTATACGTATATTATGATATTTTTATTATTAAATTGGAGTAATAGTCATTCAATGGATTAACTCACCTTGAAAACAATCTGTGCATTATATAGTTGTTTTCCATATAAGAGTACCAAATAGAAAAAAAAACTGGTTCAGGACAATAAATGTCATATCTTTCACATTGACTCGTTAAAGTAAACAATTTATTATTATTATTAAACTTTATATTATATTCCATTACATTATTTACCATAGATCGAGTTTTTCATAATATATATATATTAACTAATACGTATATAGTTTAGTTATCTTTTTTTTTTCTAGACCTTAGTCTCTTTTTTATCAAATCATCCGAATGCCCTTAAGAGACACTAATTGCTTCAATCTTTGACTTATAATGTTCGATAAGGTTATCAGTTATTTATAGTTATTACACATGAGGTACTATCGCAGAATTCGTTCCGATAATGTATTTATGTATATAGTCGGTTCGAAATACTTGCATGTGTGGTTATATGCGGTGGTACTTCGTATTGTTAAATATGAAAATTATAATAATCGTTAATAATGGCGATTATTCGGGAGAAACTCGGATAGAAAAATTCGACATAGAAGAGGTTAAGATTATATAAAAGTTCAAGGTTTTCACTTGAAATTGTTTTTAAGACTGGGCGATAAAAACAAAAAAATCTCCAGAAAACTTCAAATAATAACGCGCTCCAACGATTGTCGTATAATTTGATTTTAAATTCCAATTATTATATGGCATTCTATTAAAACGTGTTGTGTACGAGAATAAGGGAAATTAAACAAATTGAAAATCCCTCGGAATTCAGCGCAGCTGGATTTTCAGAACCTTACCGAAAACGAAAAAAATACATAGCAGATAATTTTAAAAATAATAATTATTATTATTATTATAAAAGATTTCTAATACGTTCTGTAATTCTTAAAATATTACACTGTACTCAAGCACCATTATAATTTATAATTATTCTGTATATATATACATATATATATATATAATTATTCGTTAAGTGTTTTAGAATTTAAAACTTAATTATATAATGCAATTAACATATTTTATTATTATTATTATTTATAACCTCCGACATGAAATTGGATGAACCGTTATAAGGTTTAATGCTATAACATATTAATAATTATATAGTATAAATAGGTAGACTTAATTGCTAATATTAATTACAAGAATTATTTGAATTATTGGAGGAAATAAGAGAGAGAATCATGAAAAGTACGTAACAAAGGTATAATAACATTTTTTTACAATTTGACGTTTTATTATAATTCATTTTAATGAATTGTATTTTGTAGCAATTTAATTAAATTAATTAAAGTTGTTTTTCTTTGCGACGGGGTACTGGGTTTGAACGTTGCGCGTCGTGAAATTATTAAATTTGAAAATTTCGTGCTAAATTATGTGTAATATTATAAAGATTGTTTTATGTTTGAAGTTGAACTCCCTTTAGACAAACCACGTTTGCGCACCTACGGCCCATTGGTTATTGAACAACTAAATTTCGTCATAAATCTTGAATAAAGCGCAAATGTATATATTATAATATATTTTAAATATTTATTATTAATTATTAATACGTCAATTATAAAGGTATAGAAAATTTTTACTATAAAATCAAATACTTACCATATGTACTAAAACATTCTGGAGTGAAGGGGGGGGGAGAGAGAGTTATCGATTTGGAGGCCTAAATCAGTTTTGGAGGGTTGGGAGGTCGGTATGGATTGTACATATATTGTACACTGCGCGCAGTATGCGGTTTAAAAATTTATTTAAAACGTTTTCTTCATTTTTTTTTTCCGTAATAATAATATCGCGGTACTATAGCTCGTGCTCACAATATCTTTTATATTATTAATTATTATATTATGGCTCGGTGTCGCGGAGAGAATTAATACGAACACGAGAATGGTGTTTGCGCGCGCGCGTGTGTGTGTGGGGGGGGATGATGGAAGAACTCGATATCTCGACAATAATCTCTCTTTCTCTCTGTCCGTGCAGGATGCTGCTGTTCGCGGTACGCGCAGGACTGTCGCGGCGAAACAACTTCAGTAGTCGTCGCCCGGTAATTAGTGAAATTAGCGCGTTGTGAAATGAGCGGGGAGGGGGGGGGGAATGAGACGATACAAACGTTCGGCGCGGTAATTGCAAAACTTTTGTGCGCGGTGCGTTCGGTCGACGTTTTTTCTTGCACGACACACACACACATTTCCCCCGCAGCCTCCCGTCGCAAGTTCGCAGCGTTAATGCGCGACTCGAGAGTTTTTCACACGCCGCGCGTTTCGCAACATCCGCCGAGATTGAACGTTTCCGGCTCCGTCTCGAGGAGCGTATAAACACCGCCGCCGCCGCCGCCGCAGAGAGAACTCATCTCCGCCTTATCGCGGATAATATTAAATAATTGCGATAACGCTCCTTCACCCCTTTCTCGTGCATAATCGTATAATACAACACGGCCGGATCACAAGGCGCTGCGTTGTGGCCCGGTGGTGACAATAACAACCCATACTGTTTCCCTTATTTTATATATTTAACGTTGTATTGAAACAGTATTTTTCGGTGGATGCTGGTGGGGGGGGGGAGACCAGTGGCGTATTTAGGATTTTGTCAAGGGGGGGGGGATATATATTGGAAAATATTTTATTGACTTGAAAAGGGCTTCGCTCCTTCTCCCCCTCACATTTCTTAAAAACGTGACGGTTAATATTATTATTATTACTTACACAAATTGATTTTATCCAGGTAAAATACCTGTTGGCTATTGTAAATAAGAAAAATATCAAAAACTAAAAAAAAAGAGAGCTCAAGGGGTGATCTATCCTCAATATCCCCCTCCCCCGCGTAAATACGCCACTGGGGGAGACTAGGGAGGTGTGCAACGTTAACCATAATAAACCGTTGGAATTCAATAACCCATCACGATAATAATAATAATAATCATAATAATAATAATAATAATAATTGTCTTGGAAGGTATACGATTGACTACTAACTACGCAATAAAAAGAAAAATTTCGATTCAAGTTTTCTCGCCGCTTTTAATGATAACTGAATAGATTTACTAAAAATCAACTAATTGAAATAAATAAATGAAAAATTAAAAAAAATAAATAACGATAGACGTGTATATGAGTAATAATTAATAAATTATTTTGTCGGTGTGTTAGATAATAATTCTATATGGTTCATCTGTCAGTTCGTTCGTGCGCGTTCGACAAATACTAATCATCATTGTCGATCAATAATACATAATAATAATAATATTTATGTAGCCGCAAGAATTCAAACGAGGATCAAATGTTACTACGGACTTACGAAAATATTGAATTCACGAGTAAATAACAAGAAAATAGAAAAAAAAAACATGATACAGCTATATTGTATGAATCTGAATCTTAGCTACTGAGAAAAAAAATGACGAAAACGAGTTCATGTTGTTTTTGAAAGAAAAGTTTTACGAAGAATTTATGGTCAGGTCAGGGATAATATAGCTGCAGGGGAGTGGAGAAGAAGAAAAAATACAGATAGCCGGAAACATAATATAACGATTCGGACATATTAAAAGTTATCAGAAGAGGAAAATTGCGATTGGGCTGGACACGTCTGAAAGGACGAAAATCCGTTGCATTAAATATAAAGCAGAAGCCAATGGGGAAAAAACCTTTGCGATGACCAAGAATGCGTTGGAAAGATGTTGTAAAAAAGGATTTTTGAACATTTGGGAGAAGGGTGTAAGTGGAGGCATCTAGCGTTAGAAAGAAATGGGATGGTCTTAAGGGCCCAACAAACCCAAGGAAAAGAAGAAGTATATGGATTTATTTATAAGTAATTATGGGTACTTATTGCAAAGTAAGTATGGGACAATGGCGGTGCTTGACTTCATCTCGCGTGGAACGAAAATGTCTCCCGTTCCCCGTGGACACGACTATGGTTGGTGGGTCGATGTTCCGCGCGGTTTTCCTAATAACACGATGTTACGTTGTAGTGTTGTAATGGCTTTATAGGATTCACCGGTGTAGAAGTCGTATACGACGAATTACATAATAATATTATATTATCTCGTCGTCGTCGTCGTTATATCTACCGCGGTGATGACGCGACGTGGTGTGTACAATAATAATAATAATAATAATCTCATCGAGTATGCAATAACGAGTAGGCGTGTGTTTGCAGTCAAAAGTTTATACATATAATTAATAACGATTATTTGATGTCATGTACATTTTCAGTTGCGCGATTCGAGTGTAAAATCTTGTGAAGGGCAAGGAGGAGGGATGAAGCGATATTGACCGCGATATCCGACACTCTTAAACATTATATATTTATTGCGACATTATATTACTTAGGTACCGTTTTGTCGCGGTTGATAGTACAGAGTGTTTACGGTAAACTGTATATACGTACCTACGCGTTATACGAGCCTGTGAATAGTGTAATTTCATTTGAAAATTCACTCGATTAACGTAATTTTTTATTCTATTTTCACGCGTTTTACTGATTTTTAACGTTTTGAATTTTCGACGCGACTTTTCCTACGCTTATATATACTTCAATGCCAGACTTCTCGTCGACACTATAATATCGTTCCGATAAGATACGAAAACGCTTTTATGGATTATATTTCAAATGCGGAGTGCGGATGCTAAGTCCTCCTTAATTGCGAGGACACTGTATATATTGTCAAAGTGTCAACTTATCAGTTTTCCGACGAAATCCGCGTCGGTCACGCGGCGGCGTTACCCCGTTCTACTAATACTATTGCGAGCCGGCAAGCTATAGATGGAATTCAGAGGGTTTAAATTTTTTATCACGTTTATTTATTGAAAAAAAATTCATGTTTCTTTTTTTTTGTAAAAAAAAAACCGCGTTTCTTGCGTACGGGCAATATATAAAACGTCTAAAAGTGACCACCGGCCACATAAAATATTATTGAAAATTTATTTATATATATATATATTATGATACAATGACTAGAGTACACATGATACGCGCGGCGGTGTATGCCAGCAGCAACGGACGGTGCAGCAGGTCGTTGTCGCTCGCGCGCGGGTGTAGACAGAGTATAATATTATTTTGTTGCGAGATAACTGCAAGACGAATCGTCCGTTGGTGGGGGGGGGGAGGGTGGGGAGGTGTAGTAATAATAATAATAATAATAATAATAATAATAATAACAGCAAAAACGAGGGCGAAAAAAGAAATCGAATCCGCGGTTAGTAGTCGTCCGTGGGGGGGCTGTTGCGGTGGCGGTCAAAAAGAGGAAATTACGATTTTTATCGTCGCTCTCCTCGGAACGCGGCGAGCTGGTGACGGTGCCCGTGATCCTCTTCCTATATACCGAAGAAACGAGCGTTCATAATATAATGTTCGCATATAACAAACGCGCGGCGACAACTAAAAAAAACGTCTTATGTAGTATAATATATCGACGTCGACATTATATATACACACAGATAATAAATAAGTAAAAGCGCGCGCGGGACCGGTGTATAAAAATATATATAAAATATTATTACGTGGCCGATGGGTTTTATTTCGGTTTCCCCCCCACCCCCCCCCCCCGCGTACATTACAAATAAATGGACGTTTTCGGTGGGAACCGTACAGGATGAAGAAGGGGGGGCTGTAGTAAACCCGATGGGCTCGACCGTTTGAGAAATGCTATTTTCTCCTCATATGATACTACGCGAATACCGGCCAGGCGTACGCGGCCGTCGTACGATTGATTTTCCGCGATAATATAATAACTGCCCGCGTTTATTGGCGTGTTCTGATGTCGGTTCGATTTGAAATTCTCCACCCGAATTCCTCCGAGCCGAGCGTTTATAACAGGTTTCACGTAATAATAATAATAACCCGGACACGTCGAAATTAATTTGGCGTTTATTGTATTTATTTAGTTTATTTTATACAGTTTAAAAAGAAAAAAATAACATAAAAACAAAGTTTTCATTATCGCACTATTTCTCTTTTTATTTCCTCTTCACCTTGCACAGTCTATATTATTATCTTTACTCATCTCTCCCGAAACGATCGTTTCATTCTGTCGTATTCGTTTTGATTACAATCGCCTCCGATTTATTCTATATCTTTCTTTATACGATTCTCTTCCCTATTGTCCCTTACAAAATAATCACCAGAAATGTTGATTCTTTCCATTTCGTTTTCAATTTTCCCGATTTTTTTTTTTATTTAAGCGACTATACAGGCTTATCGAATACACTTCGCTTCTCTGTTAATTTTCCAATCCTACGAATATAATATAGTATTGTCTGTCGATTTCTTCGTGTCAGAATGGGGTTTTTTTTTTATATCATTATAATTTACGTGTCATTATTTTGCGTTATTTCTGCAGTTGTTATTTAAACAATTTTCATTAAGTTTTTGTTTTATAATTTCATTATTTTTGTTTTTTTTTTTTTTTTTTTGCTTATTCTTTAATTATTTAATTTTGTTGAGTTCGTCTTAATTGCCGAATTGTACGCTTAAATGTTATTATTTAAAACTAAAAGAACTTTGGAAATGTTACGCGCATGTACGGAGCTTCACGAATTTTATTTGAAACACTCAACGTTAAATTAAACGTCATGATAGTAGTCCTACAGGAGTAACGAAACACCGAAAAGTATGAAGGCGCGTATTATACGCAAACGAATAGTATCACCGAAATCTAAATTATATATATTTAATCAAACTGTAACGTGATTCGTATGATGTTTAAGTAAATTATATTGAAACATACTACTGTCCTTTTCTTATGTGTTTGTGAACAAATTATACACTCCCGAAGATAAAGAACTATCGCGAAGAACCGAATTAAAAAAAAAAATCGTTTTTTTTTTTTTAATTTCTAAATACGATCGTCCTCGGACTATATAGTGGAGCAACACGATTTATAAAATTTCCTCGACAAATATGTTCTGCAATATCGCGCGTCTATCAATATAAAAGGAATCTAATAAAAAAAAAAAAATCGATCGATCGTTCATATTTTTCCGAATCACCAATATATATACCGATTATTTGCTTACATCTCACTGCAAGCCGACCAAGTATTAACTTCATTAACACATAATATATACATACTTGTAATAATTTTCATCAATGTAGTTATTAATGTTTGATTAAATCGAGTTGAAAAGCATCATAAAATCGACTACCCGGGTAAAATTTTTGCCGTTTAATGTCGATTTATAATAAACGTGAAAGTTTAACAGTTTATACACGGTCTATAAACTGTTAATTGAGAACAGTTGTAGTTCAATTTAAGTGCTTTGGTTCAAGTTTCTAACTCAATATTTAAAAAAAAATATTTTATAGTTCTAAGTCGGTGTTTCCGACATTGAACCGTGCTGCAAATATGTGATCGCACCGACGGAAATTAAACGGTTCAGACAAATTGTTTGAGTAGGTTCAGTTCAGAGAAGTGGCGATTATACATGATGTTCACAGGGAGGGGCGAAAATGGAGTCGACTTCCTTTGCCAATGAAATATCCACGTCGAGGAATAATAATAAAGAAAAATTGTTTGAGAATCTATCTAAGACGAAATGCAGAAGTAAAAAAAAAAGGAAAAACAACGTGCATGGAACGTAAACGACATAACAATAAAACTATATTAATAGAATTATATTATAAATAATATAACATTAACTCGTATATATTTATTAATATTTACAATAAACACTTATAATATACATATATATATATATATATATTATATATATATATATTTTGGAAAATGTTTGCGAATCGGTTAACGGGTTCAGCGTTACACGAGAAATAATTTTTATAAAGTTTCTCCTTTTTTTTTTATGCGGCATTTTATTTTTCTTACCCAGCCTAAAAAGCATATTTCGTGATAAATATTATATTTCCCTCGTTGCAACTCTTAAAAATGACCGTTACGATAAGATGAAATGTGAACGTCCCATCCACACCGCACTGCACGCATAATATTACATTTTATTATCTATATATACGTGGTGGTCGGTCCTTATATTATACAAGATATTATCGCGTATTAAATATTATATACTACGTATATTCGTTGAAAACGAAAAGAAAAATTCCGGCGATTCTAATATTATATATATATATATATATATATATACAAGTACGATATAATAAAATATATTATTATTATGTGAAATATAATATCGTTTTGTACAGCGGGGCCGGGGATTTTAGTTTGGTCCGGTTAGTGGTGAATTATCGCCGCCGATGACTTAACCGCCGGGTCCGGCAAACACTTTTTTCCCGCCGTTTACGTACGACGTCGATAAATTCACCGATTTTCCGTATATTCAATGTATATTTTTTTAATGTAACTGTCACGTCGCCTCTGCAGCAGGGGTATGTCCAGTATACATTATAAATAATAACTAAATAAGTGTATATTATTATTATTATTATTATTATTATATCGTTTGGATACAGCGGAAAATTCGCTATAATAATATATAGCCGGACGGTATAAAGAATATAAATAAATTATGACGAGGGGAATTTGATTTTTTTCTTTTTAGATTTCAATATTCCGCGGCGTACGCGCGGTTATTCTACTATTATCGTCCAGTGTATTCTTATACAACGATCTAACGTATAGAATAACGAACATAATATAATTATCTACGAAGTTTTTGGGGAAAAAACGAAAACTTATGGAAATACTAACATTTCATTTTTGTCGTTTACTATTGCAAAATTGGTCGCGTTTTGCAGTAGAAATCGACGAATTGGTTGGTGGTGGTGATTGGGGGGAAAGTTCGCACAAAAATCAATCGTTCGTCGTCCGTCACGTGAGTAGGACTAGAACAGGAAGAACCGAGGGTTAATCGCTGGTATTAATTTTTCTTAATCGTGCGTTATTGGAATATTATTATATGTTATCATTGAGGTGACGCGACCGGAAGGGTCCGCGCGACGAAGGGCCGAACGCGGGAGGAGCGAGCAAGTGTCTGCTGCGAGTTTCAAAAATCGAACGATATACGTATTTTTTTTTTCGGGATATAATACATTCGTTTTTTCGTCGCGGTTATCATCAAAAACCCTCAGTTTTGTTTTCGGCGAAATGGATTTTTTTCCCCCTATTTATTATTTATACGTAAGTACGTGTATTCGGATGAAAATCGCGCTTCGTTTCTAATCGATTTGAATCACACGAATAAAAACGATAATCGAATGTCGGTTTTTTTTTGCACTGCGCTACTTACGCGTACCCTCGAGAAATCATCAGAAAAAGAAAAAAACAATTATTAAAAATAATTACGAGAATAAGTGTGTGTACGACGACCGTGGTAAATTTTATGGGCCGCCATTCTCCGTCCCACCCACGTGCGTTTCCAACGGTATCGGAAAAAATCGATAGAAACGAAAATTAATCATATTCGCGATTGATCGATTGAAATAAAAATAATCACTTACTGGCGGAATTTTGCCGGCTCAAAACTCTAATCCGCGGCGGACGGAAATCGACTTTTTTATCCCGCGTGGCTCGTACATATAGTATACCGGTGAATTTTTTTTTTTTTTTTCTGTTTTCCTAACGATTTACCGACATCGTATACAACAATAAGCGATTATTTATATTCGACACGCATTGTCGTCCCAGGGGGGTTGAGGGGGATCATCAAATCCTGCGTATCATGTATACAGTTGGGTGTATTTTTTTTTAATCTGAGATTTGTCCGACTACAAAGTAATAATAATAATATATTTGCGCGGCTCGTATTACGCACGGGTGCCACGTGCGCGCGGTGTTAAATAAATCGGCGCAGTGTACTTGTACACGCCGCACACGCACACACACACTCGAACCGCGGAGATAAACGCGAAGGATTTTTGATAAATACGCCGATTTTTTTTTTTTTCGTAACTCGTTTATAAACGTTATTATAGACGTTTTGTCCCTCTGCAGAGATCAGACAAACGCTGTAATGTGTAAAACGTTTGTGAAGGATATCCGTATCAAGTTTTTTTTTTTCGATTTTTTCGTTCGATATTATTATTATTAAGAACTCGCCCATTTTGTAACGTCGTGGATGTTACGGGGGACGCAAAAAATAGGTTATCGTATTTATTATACCCCGTCGAAATCAACAATTTAGCGACCCAATTACATTATTATTATTAAACGGTAATTATTTACCGATATTATTTTAAATTAAATTAGTTTGTCGTAACGATAAAACCGTGTCGTGTATATTGTTATATACAAATACACAGGGCCCTACACATACAGTGTATAATAATAGTTATTTTACGATTTTTAAGCGCCGAGTACCGCAGTTGTACAAAACAGTATGCACATTACGTAGGATAGCTAATGGACCAGGCATATCATTGTGATGGGACAAGGAGGAGAAAGAGAGGTTTCAAATATAGGTTCCTATATATGTATAGGTAATGTGATAAAAATTATTTTCTGGAAAAACTGTTAGAACCCGCGGAATAAGAACCGCCGATTATTTCGACAATGCTGCGGGGGAGTGATTTCGAATAAACGTTTACACTGAATTATATATACGATATGTAGGTATGAAATTATATATTGAAACTCTCGCGAGTACGCCGCAGTCGTTTTATTGGTTAAATTGGTTCGGAACACCGCGAGAACACAAGCTCGTCCTCCCCTCCCCCCCAGACTTTTTTCGGGCTGAATTATTTAAACGCGAAATATTTATATATGTAATATTATACGCCCGTAATCAAAGTTATCATAGCTATTATAAAAACGAAAAATCAAATTACATTTTTCGAATAGAATTTATTTTTATAATTCCGTTTTTATTATTATCGTCTACTAATGCGTCCGCGGTGCGATTTAAAATTGCTCGATAATATGATAGTTATATAAACCGCGGTCAGCGAGCGATTCATTATATATATATAAAATCTACTCGTTTTTTACATTTCACTCTGACAGTCGTTCGTATAACGTACACGTCTGTATAACAGGTTATTGTATAAATAACACGTGATTTTGGCGGTTTGTTGAAAAAAAAAAATAAATAAAAATATTTCCCCCGTCCGACGACCGTTCGATCCGCGTTCCCCGCGCTTATAACATTATTATTTTCTTTTGCGGACGCAGTAGTACCTATACGCCGCTATACGTATGTGTCCCGCAAGTCCGATATATTTTCAAGACGATTTTGAATATCGTTGAAACGTCGGTATATATAGTTTCGATCACGGAAGTGTTTCTCGACCTATGGTCCGGACACAATTTCGTAAATTATGCGGTTCGCGAAATCTGTGCGAGAGTGATTGTTTTTCTTTTCTTTTCCTCACTTGAAAATCAACCGACGATGATACGCGGTCGTGTTCTATCCCCTGCTGACGAGCGGCAAAAAAAAAAAAAAAACTGGAAGAGTTGGATAAAAAAACCACATTCTTCCCTGGTTGCGCAAAACCCGTGTCGGCGGTGGGGAGGCGGAGCCACGCGTCGTGATTCCCGTTCCGGTGCGACGGTGAAGGGGCGGCGGTAGGAGGGCGTGAAATAACGCGCGCCACCCCCGCGTCGCGGTCTGCCGGGGTATATAAGCCGTCGCGTTTGTTTCGCCGCCGTCGCCACAATAACACAAATAGGACGGCGCGCGCGCGCCGCCGCGAGATAAAGACCCGTGCGCGTTCGCTTCGGCGATTTGTACTCGTCGTCGTCGTTGTCGGTGCAGCCTCCGTCACGTTATTTATATATAAATAAATATATAATAATAATAATAACCAGACGGCGGGAGAGGATGATGAGAACGTGTGTGTGTTATTGTCTGCGTTCGCGTGCCTCCGGTGAACGGGCGAGGGAGTGGGAGATGAGAAGGGGGCGAGAATTGTGTGAGGATGTTTGTTGCCATGGTGGGGTGGGGAGGGGAGAGAGAGAGAGAGGGGAACGATTGTACGAACGAGGTCGGGGCTATAAGTGACGAACATTACGGGCGCGCGTGCGTAGACTATACTTAAGCCTTACCACGGCGGGCGGGCGGACGAGGGACGACGATTTTTAAAAGGGTGTGGAAACGCGCAGATAAGAGAATGGGAAAGAGAACGCGCGAAACGTTATAAGCGTATATATCTATATGTATTAAATAAGACGTTTTATATTATATTATTTTATACGCGCCGAGCTTTTATTATTATTATTATTATTATTGTATTATATTATACAGGGTGCTTTTCAGGTGTCCCTTCTCTCTCTCTCTCTCTCTCTCAAGTCACCGAAAATGCGAATTCGTATAATAATATATAATTTATGTTTAATAGGGTTGCCGTCCGCATTCATCCCGGACGTTCAGTCGAAAATCGACAGTGTCTCCACCGCGAGGAAATTTCGTCTCGGGAAGGGGAATTTTTGAAATTTCATCCGATCAAATACTAATAATTATTTTAATTCAGTAAAAAAAAAAAAAAAAAATTATCGTCATAAGTGTTTAATACAAAAAAGAAAAAAAATCGATAATACGATATAACTATAGCGGACCCCACGGACGATGCATCGTCCTGTTCAAATTTCAAATGATTTGGTTTTTTTGTTTTTGATCATTTTGTGAAAAAGCTATTGTGGAAATGCGTAAACAATAGTAATTAGTAAAAACGAGAAGAAAAAAAAACTCTTTATACTGTCGTCGATATTGCCTAGTACTTATGTTGTTGTAGCGATTAATATTGTTATAACCGCGTTGTAACTGCAGTGTAGGTATAATTTTCCTCGTGTGAAATCATTCATTTGGATTGTATCTGCATCACTTTTCACCATCGAACGGATATTTTTCTAAATGTATGCTTATGACTTTCTCCGCGGATTGTATACACCATACAAATCAAATTCAAATCGCATTATACAGGCAATTGGATAAGTGTAACTACGCTGACATCATTCGTCGTCAACAAAATTTTCTCGAATTTTCATGTTTTTTGGGCAATTTTTCCAGTTTTTCTTTCCCTAAAACATTATCTGGATTATTACGATCGTTGAAAAAATAAAAAAATAAAAATAATCACTCGAATTTTGGTTCAGCTGTTCTCTATTGATGCTGTTACCAAGGAACAGAATTTAATTTCTATCATACAGAAAATACCAAATAATACGTTACATTTGACGAAGATAATTTTTTTCTTTCTTTGAACGATTAAAAAAATTTTAACAAATTTTTTATCGCCTGAAAACGTACGAGTAACACCGTTCAACAGTAAAACATAAATTGTTTTCAAAACGTTCGTAGACAACGAAAATGAAGTTTCTACATGTGTTATTGAATATAATAATATGTTGAATATATACACAGTTTTGTTTTGACTGCGGTCGAATGCAATACTGCGGCACGCGTATTTTCTCTAATGAACAATACACAAATTCGAAAAATCAACTCCGATATTGGAACCAGTAAAATATTATTAACAGGTTTTAATAATAATCGGGGACTCGTGAAGAATTATACTACCGAATATATACATATATATATATATCGGAAAAGAAATCGTCGGTGAAAAAATTCCTATATGGTTTAGCCAAATAATAACTGACAAAATCCAGAAAACGCGGAAAATTTGTATTCTGAAAATTCCGATTACTGATCAATTTTATATAAATTCAATTTAAAATTTTGTTAATTAATAAATAATTATTCTTAATTTTGAATTACTTGTTCACTCGTACATGATAGTTATGCATGTATAATAGCCGCCCTTTAACCAATTATAAAAAAAAAATTAATTTTTATTTATTTCGGTGTCAATTAATAAATAAAATAATTGAGGGATATTTCAATTACATATATATATATATATATATACAATTTTCCTGATTTTTGGTGGATTTAATTTATATCCCCGCACCGAACCATTCACTAGTAGTGTCCAGTCGATCGCTCCGATTTCGCGAAACGGGCAATAATCGATTTCGTAATATTTACAAAGAAAATTAAAGTATACTGTTGAAGAGCTGCTTAATTTTTTTTTTTTTTAGACGAAACCTTAACAATTATTATCATCGTTGTCAACAATTGTACACAATATCAAGTGCGTTAGTCATTGATCTCTCTACTACTTTCGTAAAATACATAAATTATATAATAAATAGCTTAGCGATTATACCGTTGGCAAACATTTGGTTTCTTTGTTTTTCCTTCCCGAAATATACGGCAGTGGATTATATGATTTTCCAGCGGATAATGCGCACAAAATGACAAATGTATTCAGAAATATAAATATCGACCGCTCATATTTTTTTATTATAAACGTCAAAAATCGATTTCCCGCCCCCCCTTGTACAATGGAAAATTATGATTTTTCTTTTCATAATTAAATTCGTTTCGTTTTAAATCGTGAACCGAATTTTTCTGTGTAGATTTCTAGATCGAAAAAGAAAAAGAAAAACGGTACACCATTCACTCTTCGTTCTCCTCTCTCTAAACAAAAAGTAAACACCCTGTGTATAATAGTGCCAGGAGAATAATGCAAAGGCTTTTGTTGCGTGATAATAATAATAATAATAATAATAATAATAATAATAATAATAACAATAATAGTCGTAATATAATAAGCCGAGCCAACGCATTGACGACGCTATCTTTCTTTTTTTCTTTCATTTCCGCCATTTTCCACCACTTCCCCGGACGGGGGATGTAATGTTATATATATATATATTTTTTTTTTTGTATTATTTCATCGTCGTTCCGTACGTTTCTCCATCTCGTCATGGGCTGCTCAGAGAGTGCTGCAGGACGGACTCTCCGGGAATTTAGAAAAACGATTTTTGAAAATCGTACAATTTTTATTCGCGTTTTATTTATAAATTAACTTTTCGTTGAGATTTTGACTTTGAAAATTTGAATTTTACAAAAAAAAATAATAATAATTATGGTACATTCGTAATATACGATTATTATAATTCAACGTGTCCGTCAACAATTATTCATTTATCGTATGGCAAACAATAATAATTAATCGGTCGGCCAAACGGATTTTCTTACCGATATTTTCCATTAAAATTATTACGCATTTAATAATTCTTAAAGAATTTAAACTTTCTTTTTAAAATGTATTTTCAATGGTGTTTGATTTCATTATTTTGTTCCCTCCTCTCTACCCTACTGATAAATTTTCTGCTATAGCGCCAATATCTTACCCTTTCCCTCCACTGTCTCCGTAAATAGTATTATACGTATAGGAGGAGGCATTTGAATATTTTCCCTACCTTCTCGTCTCCGACGATATTTTACACTTATACATTTTAACAGGAACATTGCGGGTGCGTTGATAAAAACAAAACGATTTTATTATTTATTTATTTTTTTGTTAAACTTAGGAATAAAATATAATAAAAAGGAAAAGAAAAACGGTTGTAATATAAACCGTTTCGTTTATCGCGCGTATTTTAATGTTTTAGAATATTATTATTACCTATATAAACTTTATTATTATTCACTCGTATACTGTTGAAAAGTATCCGAGTAGTGAAAATATTGAATACACTTTTACAAGTATTATATTATTTACAAGTATTATAATACTAATATATGTTTGTTCTCGAGTATTTAATAAACGTATATTAATTACGATTTGTTGGGTTGGAATAAAACATATATAACTTTTATTTTTAATTTTTTTTTTTAATACATATAATATTATTATTCACATAAACTTATTGTCGACTTGGTTAGTAAATCATATTAATTTTAATTTATTGTCAATTACTCGACGGTATATTATAACCTACCTTAAATGCAATTACGAGTTTAATATATTTATTTTATAATCCACCACGAACGACCGGTACGCGAAACATATGTTGATTGATGAAAAAAATTGTAATAAATTGGCAAATTTGATTAAAATTATAATATTGATAAAAAATTCAATCTATATAATACCCGTGTAATATACGTTTAATTAAATTATAAATAACATTTTTTTTTTCAAAACTTTTTGAACCTAACCAACTATATTATGATTGCGCGGTATAAACATTGATTGGAAGAACATTTTTTTTTAACTTTTAAAATTTGCAATAATTTACAAATAATTTTCAATGATATTTTTGATCGAGTAATATTTGAAATACATTTTTCTTAAAAATATTTGAAAAGTATTTTAAATAGTGTCTTTATGAACACCTATAACTTTATTTACACTCTATAATAAAAATTGAGCTGATTCAAAATAATTCCTATATATAATTCTTGTATATTTTTGACTCTGTAGTAATTCTTTAAACTGCAGATGTCTCACGTAAACGTACCGTATATTTCACAGTTTCGGTTAAAGATTATAAATATCATCTATTTTTCTTTTCCATTCCAGAATAAATTGCATTGTGCGGAGATTTAAAAATAAATAAATCATATATACCTTTTATTCCTGCAACATCTCGAATAAATCTTATTTATATTCCGTTGTTGTTTTTTAACAAACGGTTCTTTTCACGAAACACGTTATTTTACTTATTGGGGAGGGGAAAACTAAAAAAGACGTTTGTTTCTTCGATTCCATCAATCCAATGTACTACACGAAGATAAACTCAATAATTGGTGAATATTACACACATATTTTGACACGAGTATGCACTTAAAACTACTTAAATACTCGCTTAAAATTTGAATAAATCGATTATAAATTAATAAATTGAATACGGTTTATATACGAGTACATGCAATCCGATTCCGTGTCAATAGAATAATTGACTGACTTAACAATTAGGTATATCATTTATATATTGCACTTTATACACATGTGGCGAGTGCCGAGAATATTCTAGAGCGATCGCGCCGCGCGGCAGGTAGCTATTGTCGCGTGTCGGGTGGAACGTTCTAGAATATTCGTACGCGCCGCCTGTCGCCGCCCCGAGAATATTCTACGGCCTATATAAAGCGCCACAATCGGACCGAGTCCAACAGTACCGAGTCTGTACCTTATCGCGTCGTCTTGAGTTTCATTTGTTACGTTTATTTATGTAATATAAATATACAGTTTAAATTGTATTAGTTTAGTGTACTCGTATTTTACTTTCCCTTTACACACAAACTACAGTGGTGACCTCGACAATGGAAAACGCACTTCTTCAAGACGTTCCGCACATCTCTCGCGTCGGAATCAAAATTCCACCATTTTGGCCTGAAGATCCCGCGGTATGGTTTGCACAGCTCGAAGCTCAATTCGCTTTAGCTAACATTACTCAGGACTCCACCAAATATTATTACGCTATTTCACAACTCGACGGTCCTGTTATTAAAGAAGTTAAAGACATAGTTTCCAATCCGCCGGAAACCGGTAAGTTTGATAAACTGAAAACTGAATTAATCGAACGCTTAACTTCTTCACAAGAGCAACGTGTCCGCCAGCTTTTAACACACGAAGAAATCGGTGACAGGAAGCCATCCCAATTTTTGCGTCATCTCGCAAATCTTGGTGGTTCCTCAATTCCACAGGATTTCTTGCGTACCTTGTGGTCAAATCGTTTACCTCCCCATATTCAAGCTGTTATTGCTACCCAAAGAAACACTCCTCTTGATGACGTAGCAAAACTCGCCGATACGGTAAACGAGGTAACACCGCAGGCTCACGTGGCTCTTACTTCACCGTCTAATGAGGTGGCCAGTCTCACAGCTCGTATTGATAACCTCGCACAGCAGATAGCAGCCCTTACAGCAACTGGTCGTTCGTCTCTGAATATGAAGCGTTCCAACACGCGTACTCGTTCACCCAGTGCTCGTCGTCGAAATGCGTCCACCGAATCTGTTTGTTGGTATCACCGCCGATACAAGGAACATGCCAAAAGATGCACATCCCCGTGCTCCTTTGTTTCGGAAAACGCACAGGGCAGCGCCTAATGGCGGCTAGCGTCTGTCCGCAACTACCCAGCCGCCTCCAAGTCTCCGATCGTAAAAGTAAGCTTCAATTTTTAATAGATACCGGTTCCGATTTATGTGTTGTCCACGCACTTCTTTGCAAGGACCTCGACAACGCACTACTTATGAGCTATACGCTGCAAACGGATCTATTATTCCCACCTATGGTTGGACCCAGCTCCGTCTCGACTTAGGCCTCCGAAGAGATTTTTCATGGCGTTTTGTGGTTGCCGATGTTACACCCAATTATCGGAGTAGACTTCTTGTCTTACTACAATCTCCTGGTTGACATTCGACACAAACGTCTCATCGACAACATCACGACACTGATTACTCGAGGTACCTTTGTCAATTCTTCCGTTCCTCATGTTAAGGTCATTTGTGGTAACTCACGATACCATGATGTCCTTACTAAATTCCCGGACATCATTCGTCCACCGGGAGTTATTCGAGATGTTCGCCATGCTACGCTGCATCATATCAGGACCACCCCTGGCCAACCAGTCCACTGCCGTGCTCGCCGACTCGCCCCAGATCGTCTAAAAATCGCCCGATCTGAGTTTGAGGCGATGGTTCGAGATGGTATTGCACGTCGGTCAGAGAGTTCCTGGGCATCTCCTCTCCATCTTGTGCCTAAAAAGGACAATGGTTGGCGCCCTTGTGGTGACTATAGAGCACTCAACGCGCGAACTATTCCTGACCGGTACCCAGTACGTCATCTTCTCGATTTTTCGTACGCTCTTTATGGTTGTACCATTTTCAGTGTCATTGACTGTGCAAAAGCGTTTACCCAGATTCCAGTCGCTCCTGATGATATTCCAAAGACCGCTATCACAACCCCATTTGGTTTATTTGAGTTCAACTTCATGACTTTTGGCCTTCGAAACGCAGCCCAAACCTGGCAACGCTTTATTGACAATGTTCTACGCGATCTTCCATTTTGTTTCGGTTACTTAGATGACATCTTGGTGTTTTCTCGTAATGAAAACGACCACAAAGAACACCTGAGGACAGTTTTTCAGCGTTTCTCTGACTACGGAATTGTCATTAATCCGAACAAATGTATGCTAGGTGTGTCCGAAGTCATTTTTCTCGGATACGTAGTCACTTCTTCTGGCTGTTGTCCTACTTCAGATAAAGTCAAAGCTATTCAGACCTTTCCTCAGCCTTCTACAGTCCGACAACTTCGTCAGTTTTTAGGAATGCTCAATTTCTACCGACGACACGTGCCACATGCCGCTGATATTCAATCACCGCTTAATGCCATCTTAGCAGGCCAAAAGGTGAAAGGCTCAACTCCTGTTCAGTGGACACCGCAATTAATATCAGCTTTCGACGATTGCAAGACAGCACTTTCCAATGCTACACTCCTGACGCATCCAAATACTTCAGCATCCTTAGCACTTTTCGTCGATGCTAGCCAGTATGCAATTGGCGCGTCTCTCCAACAGCAATCTCAGCAATCTTGGGAGCCGTTAGCCTTCTTTTCGAAGAAGTTAAATCCTTCCCAACAGAAATGGAGTACTTATGACCGAGAACTTTATGCCATCTATGAAGCTATCAAGTATTTCCGACCCATGCTTGAAGCCCGCCATTTTACTATATTTACGGATCATAAGCCTCTTACGTTTGCTTTTGCTCAGAAAAATGACAAATGTTCACCGCGTCAATTTCGCCATTTAGATTTTATTTCCCAGTTTACAACGGACGTAAGGCACGTTTCTGGAAAGAACAACATAGTCGCTGACTCACTGTCACGCATTGAATCAGTTTCAACTCCAATTAACTTTTCAGCTCTGGCACGTAGTCAAGAAACTGACCCGGAACTCCGAAACCTTCTAGATCACGGTTCAGCTCTCCGCCTTGTTAAAGTCCCTATTCCTGGATACGATGAATCTCTTTATTGTGATACAAGCAGTGATCATCCTCGCCCGTACTTGACGCCTAACTTCAGACGTCAAGTCTTTGATAATATTCACGGCCTCAGTCACCCTGGAGCAAATACTTCAAGACGATTAGTTTCCCAACGTTTTGTTTGGCCATTAATGAACAAAGACTGTCGGAATTGGTCTCGTTCCTGTCTTCAATGTCAGCGAAGCAAGGTCTCTAAACACATTTCTGCGCCACTTGGTAATTTTACTGTTCCACCAGTCCGTTTCGCACATGTTCACATCGACTTAATCGGTCCTCTTCCCTACTCGAATGGATTCAGATACTGTTTAACCGCAATAGATCGGTACACCAGATGGCCGGAAGCTACACCTTTGCAAGACATAACTGCTGAAACTGTTGCTAAAGCACTCGTTTTCTCCTGGATTGCGCGCTTTGGCGTTCCATTTCAAATTACTACGGACAGAGGACGACAATTTGAATCTCAACTTTTCCAGTCACTAGCTAAACTATTCGGTATTTCCTTGTCTAGAACAACTAGTTATCACCCACAGTCAAACGGTCTTGTTGAACGCTGGCATCGCTCTCTTAAAGCTGCCATTATGTGCCATGAAGATTCTTCCTGGTCAAACGCTCTACCATTAGTGCTCCTTGGTCTACGCACTGCCTGGAAAGCTGATCTCAAATCATCAGTCGCAGAAATAGTGTACGGAGAGACATTGCGAGTCCCTAGTGAGTTTTTATCTCCACACCCAATCTCTCCTGAACCTTCAGACTTTGTGGTAAATCTCCGAACCGTCATTTCCAAACTTCGTCCCGTTCCAGCATCACGTCACTCAAAAAGTCGCATTTTTGTTCATCAAGATCTAGCAACATGCACTCATGTCATGCTACGCACCGATTTGGTTCGAATCTCTCTCCAACCACCTTACACTGGACCTCATCTTGTTCTTACTCGTAGTGACAAGACTTTTGATATTTTGGTTAAAGACAAGAAGACGACGGTGTCTATTGACCGCCTTAAACCGGCTTACTTCATCACAAACCCGTCCAATTCAACTCAACGTTTTTCAAAAATACCAGCCGAGGAAGAATTTTCCAACTCGTCCATTGATGATGCGACTTCCACGAACAGACCTACGGTAACAACTCGATCAGGACGTCGTGTCCGGTTTACCAATTTTTTTCAAGCATAGCAACACACTTCCCAGGGGGGTGATGTGGCGAGTGCCGAGAATATTCTAGAGCGATCGCGCCGCGCGGCAGGTAGCTATTGTCGCGTGTCGGGTGGAACGTTCTAGAATATTCGTACGCGCCGCCTGTCGCCGCCCCGAGAATATTCTACGGCCTATATAAAGCGCCACAATCGGACCGAGTCCAACAGTACCGAGTCTGTACCTTATCGCGTCGTCTTGAGTTTCATTTGTTACGTTTATTTATGTAATATAAATATACAGTTTAAATTGTATTAGTTTAGTGTACTCGTATTTTACTTTCCCTTTACACACAAACTACACACATACGAATATATTGTGATTGTATAAAAATAACAACTGTTATGTACAAGAAAATTTTGTTATAACGTCAAATTTTAATACTGTTAAACAAGTGTTTTCTTTATACACCGATGACGTGAAATACGACGACGTATTTAAATATTGAGTGAATCAATAAATATTGGAAAATTTTCTTCACATTCGGTTTAAACACATTAAAAGGAATTAAGACCGTCTAAAAACAAAATGATTATTATGCTTAACATTCTAACGCTTTATATAGACTTAAAATAAAAATAAATTGAAGTGTCCGACATTTTTTTACTTTTCTAAGTGTACGCACAGGACATGGGTATTGTACACGAGTGCTTTTTTTTTTGTTATTATTATTATTATTATTATTGATTGAGAAAACGTATGGTCGACAAAATGAAAGTGGAAAAAACTACTTATTTACAATTTATTTTTATTTTTTGACAATTATTAAAATTTAATAAACTCGCGGGTGCACCGATCAAAAAAAAAAAAAAAAAAAAAATTTACTTTCCGTCTATAATTTTATATACATTTTAAGAATTTTCATCATTTCCGAACCGAATTTCAGTCCGGGCGATTTATCAACTATGATCCCACAGCGGAATATAATAATTTATAGTTACAACGTCACGACGGTGTAAAGGGACGACGACCAGTTTAATCCGAACGGTCCTGATCCGCGGGTGACCGGAGCAGGGTTGTCCCGGCGTTCCCGTTCCCGGCGCCGCACATCATCAGCTGCTGTTGCAACTGTTGCAGCCACCAGGGCGGCGGCGGCGGTGGCGGCAACGGTGACGAACACTGCGGCCAGCCGCACGGCCGTACGACGGGGGTTCCGACGGCCGGTTCCGGTAGAACCGGCAACGGTTTTCATATGACGTGCTGTAGCTGCGGCGGTCGGGGGCCGCTGGTGGCAGGGGCGGCGGCAGCGGCGGCGGCGGCGGCGGCGCGTTCCGGTTTCACGAGCAGGGCGATGGGCCGTTTGATGACGGTCGCGTTGGCGGACGAGATCGGCGGCTGTAAACGAACGGGCGGCGAAGGCGTGGACGACGACGTTGACGAGCGCTCGTTGTTCGGCTGACGTTCCGCGTGTTGTGCGCACTCGACGCAGTCCACCGGACACTCGCGTGCGCCGTCGTCGCCGGCCACCGCGGTGGTAGCGGCCGCGGCGGTCATCATCGGCCACGCGGTCGCCAGAGACACGGCCCGCGAGTACAGCGAACTGCCGTAGAACGCGTGCAGAGCCAGTTCGTGGACGGTCTTTTCCGCGGACTCGTTGTCGCGGCCACCACCGCTGCCGCCGCCGACCGCTACGGACAAGTCTTTGGCCACTTGTTGGTAGAACGCGGACGACGACGACGACGACGGCGGCGGCGGCGGTGGCGTGTACTGCAGGTGTTGGGGTTGATGGTGATGGTGGTGGTGATACGGCGAGAAGTAGGCCCGAGGGAATTTCGCAACGGCTATGGCGGCCGCCGCGGCCACCGTCGCCGCCGCCGCCGCCGTGGTGGCCGATTGTTGATCGCCGGCCGTCGACGTCGTGGCCGATATACCGCCGCCCACTGTCCCGGTCGACCCTCCTGCACCGACGGCGGTCGGCGATTCGCGTTGCTGCGGCAACAGGTCGTGCACCGAGTACGATATCGGTTTCGCCGTTGCACTCGCGTCGGCATCGGCCGCCGTTTTCTTCTGCAACATTGTTTTGGGTTTGCGACGCGGACGGTACTTGTAGTCCGGATGTTCTTTCATGTGCAGGGCTCTGCGAACACACAAACACAACGAATACGCGTTAGATATGATCGTCGTAGGTTTTCACGAAAAACCTAAAAAAAAAAAAAAACGCCCACCTTTCTCTCGCAAAGAAGTTTTTTTTTACAAATTAAATAATTAATATAATTTTTTTGTTACAAAAAAAATCTTCGAAGAAAAAATTCCGTCTCTGGTTTGGATGATAATAACGATATCGTTGAAACTTTCTGCTTTTTTGTTTTACTCTCCATCATTCTTCCTGGTAAAAGGAATTGGCGAGAGTAATCACTCAAAATTCCTTCGGATAACACCCACTTCGACCTTTCGCATGAATGTTTTTATTTCGGCCGCACGCCCCGACTAGGCCCAGTATTCAATAACCAATAAATGTGAAAAAAGGAACTCTAATACTTTATTCCATTTAGTTAAAGAAATTGTTAAAAAAGAAGACAAATTTAAGCGAAGATTTTTTATATAAAGTATACAGTTGATACTATAGGGAGTCCGAGTTCAAGGCGGAAAGACTGTGTGAATAAGGACACAGAATGGTCGGATAAGTAGAAGTTGTATATAATATTGATTTTCATATATAATTTGCAAGGATTATGGACAGTTCTAATGATATAAATTGTCTATGTTTTCGTAATGAATTGAGATACAATTTTCGTAATGACAGAGAGCGTCAAGTCGTACAAATTATTCGTATTTTAAAGGCAAAATGTAAAAAAAAAAAAAAACGGTAAAAAATAGAGTAATCAATAATATAAGAAAATGTAATGTTTAAACGTAAATAACTGCCGTTGCTTATCGCTACACGGGAGAGTGGTGTATTATGTGCACATCGAACAATTCGGATGTTTGTCGCGATTTCATTGTTATTTCAAATCAGCGAATAAATAATATCACCAAAGTGTATATCATACGTTTTTATCGTTATAAGTCATTATCGTTTTGTTGCGTTTACACGTGTATACCCTCCCTACATTCGTATAGAATAACATTGACATTGCGATGGATCAATAATTATATTGTATTATAACGACGCATATAAGTGGTAATTTTTAAAAACAAAAAAGAAAAAAATAATAATAATTAAAAAATATTTTACACTTTCACTTTGCGCATACGACCGCAGACAATTATACTCAGACTAATTTTCATAAAAAAAAAATAATAATTGCGTTTTAATGTTATAAATCATATGCCTACACGTTTGTATTCGTCTTATTTTATTTTTCACGTTATGCTTTCGAAAACAGCGTATAACACAACCCGAATTATAGGTATATATAAAAAAATATGGCCGAGAAAAATATCGGTTTTCCATGATGTTGTTATACAAACATTTGTTTTTTTTTTTTAAAGCCATCGATGGGTTTTTGAGCGCAAAACTTTGCGTCACACAGAAAACTCACACGCATCTCGTAGGTCTATGTGATTTTCATAATTTTTTTTATTCTTTTAATTTGAAAGAGAAAGACATTTTCGACATGTCTCGTTTGACTCCGGTCGTCGGTTGGCTATTGAAAAAATAATGCCGGAACGAGATATACTTTCAAAAAATGATTCGGACGTTTATTACGGCTTCCTCGAAATTTTATAATTCTATATATATATATACGAGGTATAAGAGTCTTTCCTGTGAGGCAATTCATATTATTGTGCCACACATTCGAAATTGTTTTTGAGTTCATTGATATTTCAGAAGTCCAAATCGAAACCTACGAAAACTTCGAAGTATGACGAACCGAAAAAATCAAAATTAATGTAGCAAATAGTATAATTTATAATGATAATATTTAACGAAATTTTAAAAATAAAAGAATATGCGAAAGAAAAAAAATTAAAACTATGAATTAATAATCATTAATAAGGAAAAATATAAAAAGAGTTTTATTAAATTTGTTTTTTACTATACAATTGGTGTATTTTTCTTTCTGCTTAATACACGACGATAGATTTTTGTCGAAAACTGTAGTAAATTCATAATGTTTAAAACGAACAACTATTGTATTTTTCTTCGTTTTACATAATATTCTATGGTTTAGTAATATCTGTAATCAATTTATATCGTATTATTATGAAACGTAAAAAAATACGAATATTGATTGCAGTAATAAAAAAAAAATCTTATTATATCGGGAACTCTTTTTAAAATTGAATTCTTTCTAAAAATGGAAAATATCTATTTACATAACCTTTTCGAATACAAATAGCAAAACGGCTTTTCTAAAAAAAAAGGGGGAACCTCTACTAGCCGGAATCGGAAACAACATCGCGTTAACGAAAGCGAAAAATAAAAAATACTCCACACGCCTGGGGAAATATATTATTTAATCATACGTACATTGGTGAAACAATTAATTAAATAAACATTATTTACGTATTATCGTTAAAACCATATTATATTGTGGCATCCTTGTGTTCGGAAGAATGACAAAAATTATTGGAATAACAAGAAACGCACGAGAATTCGCTGCTCTTAATCGTTGAAGACAAATTGCAATAACATAACAATAATATTTTATTTCTTAATTATAAAAATGTAACGAAATAAATAAAAAAAAAATATATATATACATTTGTATGGAACACCTTAAACACGATTTTTGTTTTTAAAATTATATACAGATCAATAGATGCTTGAAATTTTGGGTTTTAAAAAAGACAATTTTTATTATTTTTTTTTTTTAATCTTCACGTAACGAATGAAATCGGTTTGTCTCGAGCCGTTCCACGCGCTATAAGGAGATTTTATTGTATATTATTATGTATAATATTATAATTATATAATTGTATATTATAATTATATAAAATATAATTTATTTAAATTACATAATATGCATAGTATATTATTTTTTTTTTTCAATTTGTTAACTTTTGACTTGTTTTTTCTGAAAATGAGTTATCAAACAATTTTCTATCCATACGCATACTAAAATAAGTCTGTAAATAAAATGAAAGGAAAATTTAAATAATCTGAAGACTAATTCACACAATATATCCTGCTTTAAACGCGAAAATAAATTCGAATTATTTCTGAAATAATACGTACGTGGGAGCCCTTAGAATGTCTCATTAAATTTTTTATTTCTGTTAACGACGATACAATAATATATAATACGCAATATATAACTCGTTCACACTCCACGGGTACCTTAACTACATAATTAAACGTGTCGATACTCGAAAACGATTGTAGGTTAGGTTAACGAGTAATTTGTTCTAGTGCGTATTATACGTAATACAAGACAGCATAATAACAAAGTTTAAATATCGAAATCGATTTTACGAGTAAATATATATTGCGGAAAACGGCTCTTAACAGTCAAAATGGATAAAGTCTCTGCAAACCAGTATCAAAATCGGTTAGGTCAGGTCAGGGCATCAGTGCAGTCCCATCTCAGTTATACGTTTTTCGCGGTGTGCTAATTAATTTTTTTTGTTTTTTAATAGAAAATTCAGTAATCCGTAGATTATTAAGCCGAAGTGGTATGTGCAGAGGTGTTTGGATGACAGACATGTTGGTTTGATTGAAGAGACCGTCCAACGCGACAGCACATCGGCTGCGTGTTAAATAAACCTAACCGTTTGCTATTTAAATAAAAGTATCTATTTTTTTTTCATTGTAAAATTGGTTACATATTACAATTGTACCGTCTAACGACGATGAATGGAATTGAAAATTTCAAAAACGAGAACTAAACGATAATCGTCAGTATTTAAAATAACAATCATAAAATGAAATTCAAAATCCGAGAAAATTAATCCCGGAATAAATAAATGGGAAATCGCGATGATGATATGAATGGAAATCAAAACCGAACATATTATTTTTATTTGATTTCAAGCTCAGCACAATACGAGCATAATTCGATGTTTTATTTGAAAAAGAAAAATAATAAAAATGTCAGAAATACTTATGTTGTAATTTTAAAATAATCTTCGTTTTGGAACTCACAGTCTACAAATAATTAACACCTGTACGAGTTAAAATTAAATGTCATCGAGTTTTATTGTTTAGTATTTTTCAATTTTATTATTTCAAAAGAAAAAAACCTGTACGATGTAATAAAAATTATAAATCATTACAACAAACGAACTAGTTTAAATATATTTTATCTATCTATATTGAAAACTAATTAATGTTTGTAATATTTGAATCGCCAATCGACCTGTAATAATTATATATACAAAAATATTTTACTTATTAGAATGTAGGTATATAAATATATTCTGATGTACGTCGTCGCCAAACAGTTGTCTGTGGAAATATTCGAATTCCATTTCAATAGCCTTAAAAAAATCATTAAAAAAAACGGGTTTCTTACTTTTTCGCAATTCTCCTACACTATTACGATTCGAATTTTTTTCTGACAAACTCTAAAACTTTGTGAATTCTAAAGACGTGTGCTCTAGCCTTAATCTCGGATTAGACGGTGGGATGATTTTAAAATGTGCATTTGCTCGCGCAATCCAAACACCACTACGCCACTGTGTTGTCTAGTCTTTTCCATATTAAACAAAAACGTACACTTACGAGCAGTAAACAAATTTGGTTTCTGTATTATCTTATTATATATGCGATTACATCGAACGTTTTTGTTATTGTTTCATTAAATCGCCAAGTTTTATAATATAATAATAATAATAATAATAATAATATGATATGATATACGTGATATTTTTGTGAAGTATTAAATAAATACGCGTATTGTCGGGAAGCTCGTTCCGCGTATAAACGCGTGTATTAGCTGCAGACAACACGTAATATATTCATAAAACTATATTACGCGTAGTGTCGGGGGGAAAAAAAAAATAATAATCGTTCGTTTGCGGTTAACATAAAATACACTACACAAGAGACGTGTATTTCGAACGTTTTCGATCAAAACCAGCGAACATTAAAATAACAAAATCAGCGAACAAAATAGAAATCACCGTTTATTAGATGTAAAATTATTTTATTTATTTTTTTTAACGACTGCACGCTTATATATCACTGGCGTGAAATAATAATTACACTCGTTACGAAACAAACATGAGTAAAATATATGATATATTCGAAATCGACGATAAATTCGAAATTGTTATTTGAGAATTTACCATTTCAGTTGCGACTTATGAAATCTGATTGAAATATAAATGATTTAAAATATATATATATATATACGTATATTGTCATATACAGAAAACGGATTCGTATAGCCTAAAAGAAAAGAAAATAAATCCGTAAAATTTAATCTTAAAAAATTGTCAAGTATCCATTAAAATAATAACTTAAATACGTTGGAAAATATGCCGTTAAAAATGTCGATTTCACGCGTTTATTTTAAAAGAAAAAAATTTAGAAAATACTCATTCGTAAGACTGGTATATACATATAATTTTTTTGACTTGTTATTTGAAATGCGTCTTACTCAGTAGTGTTTTAGAGTATTTCTTCGAGTTTTCAATAATTCCATGTTATTTGATATTAACAGCATTATTAATATTATATAATTATTTACTATACTTAAATCACGGACTTTTTTTTACAAAAAAAAAAAAAAAAAAAAAACTAATTGATTCCGTTTTTTGTATTTTTTCTTTTTTTTTATTATGTAATTATAGTATTTAATCAATAATAATTAAATTATAATTCGAATACGGGGCGTAAATTATATTATGTAATGTCTTATCATTTTTTTTTTTTTTGTGCCGCTTCATTACGAACGCGTCTCCGTCCGATACATAATAATAATAATACAATCAGACGGTTTGTGTTTCACTACGTCTTTTACTTATGAGTGAAAGTGATGAATCGACGAGAGCACGGTCGCATCCGCTGCTCTTATAATAATGTCCGCTGCATTCGGCGGGATAAACGAAAAATCGATTGCCGCGGTTCGATAAATTGAAACAATTATTTTTCTCCGCGTATACGGTCTCGTGTATGAATAATAACGACGCACACGACACCGATTATAAAACGCGTCTGTACATAACAGTCGTATAAAAAGTGTTTTCTTTTTTTTTGTTCGTTCATTTCATACGGCGCGATAGAAAAGTCGTTCAGTTAACGTAAAACTAAAACGACTCGCCGACAGAGTCTCGGCGCGTACGCGCGGACTGCAGCGACCGATTTCGGATGTTTATATACCTGCGCGGTAGAATATTTTCAAAGCGCTTCTAGGGGGAATAATAATAATAATAATAAAATATCCGAATGCAACAGAATCCCGTTCGACGACAATGTGTACACAATAAAATAATAGGTGATGTGATGAAAAAAAATAACGTACGACTGCGCGTTGCGGTGTACACATTCTACGGGCGGCGGCGCTCGCGGACCAAACGATCGAACTTCGCGTACGGCCGTCGCGCGTACACAATAGTTCGGTAATTGTGATAAATCGCTTTTATTTATTTATTATTATTATTTTTTTTTTTTCCACTCGTATGTCTTTTCATTTGGACACACACACACACACGAATACGCGTCTAATGATTCCTTCGGCGAGGGGGGGTGGGGTGGATGGGAGAGAGAAACGGTCTGCTCGCACATTTTTATTATAAACCGAAAATCAATCACACGCCCGACGTGAACGGACGGCTGCGCGCGTTTCATATGATATTTTTTCAAGCTTTTGATGTTCGTCTGCGCGCTCGAATCGCACAGTGCCGTCCGAGACAATACATTTCCTATTGACGGAGACTTAAATATGTTTTTTGTTTGTTTGTCGAGTCCGGCGCACAAAGATATTCTGTGATCATAAACGCTTCTCGGTGGTAAACACCCGAGACGATTCGCTTATTCTCCCGGTCGAAAAGTTCGAATACAATTTTTTTATTATTATTGTTTTTACGGTGCGGGTCCCGCCCATCATCTCTTGTGACAAATTGTCCGATTGACTCTGTAGACGCACCGGATATTTTTGTATTTACTGTAAATGCAGTATACGATTTTCATAGAAATATGTAAAAAAAAAAAAAAAAGAACAGCTGTATTTTTTTTCTTCTGATATTATTATGTAAATAAGTAATATTAATATTATTTTCATATTGAGCAAAGTTCATTTTGATGTACAAAATTCCAAAAGAAGAAGAAGAAAAAATATTTGAGTAAAAAAAAAAAAACCATCTGGACAGGTGTCCACACGCTCGTGCACGATAACAACATATGTTATCAAGTGCATTTACTACGTAATTATAATTAACGGGAGGGGGGGGGAGGAAATTGAATGTTATGAAGCTGGAAGAAAAAGTATACTTATACAAGTCATTCCTGTTATATAACGATTTATATTGTTATGAGCGACATAAATCCGTGTATTTTTTCTATTCATATTGATTGCGCATATTCGATTGATATTGTATTAAAAACTGATAAATCTTTTAAGCGTGCAGTGCAGGAGCCATTGTAGACGAGTCGGAATATTTGCATTATAGAGTTAAAAAACTAATAGTAGTTTTTCTTTTTTTTTTTGTAGTCGGTAGCTGTGATACTATAAATCTTTGATCCTTAAGAATCTAATGCGTTAACAATTTTAACGATTTTATGAGTAAAACTTTAATAGTTTTTTTTTTTTCTAATGGTTAAACTTTTAACGTAATTAAACATTGATTTTTTTTCCTTATTCGAAATTACGATTTTTTTCCCCCTGTTTTTCAGTTACGGCAGTAAATACGGATGCGATTTATAGAAACGACTGCGCGAGAAAAGTCGTACATAAATATATGAAATAAATTTTTATTATTATTCCGTTATTTTATATAATACGCGAATACAAGAGGAGAAAAAAAATATCTTAAACCCTCGTAAAATATAAATAGAAAATAGTTGTGCGGATGACGCGTATATTCTTCATATACATATATTTTTCGGTTATGGAACACATAAAAATAAATCCACCGCGCCTTTGCAGTATATATATATATACTTTATTATATAAAGAAAAAAATAAATAAAAGCAGTTGAATAATACGCGCTGTGTTATACACGGACTCGTATAACTCACACGGCTATCGTATTATATAAGAATAAAATAAATAAAAACAGCAATTTTTTTTGTTTTGTTTTGTAGAATTTACTGAAATAACGCTAAACGATTTACTTCGCCAAATAGATAATTTTAGTTAGTTATTTTAATGGTAGTTTGTTTATAGAAAAAGCGTAATAGTTTACAAAATGAATAATACTATAACTCGGATAAAAACAAGTTGGTTTTTTTCCCCCAATTAAAATATCGAGGGGAAGTGGTTTCAATTCTTCTCGCGTATAACGAATTTGAGATATACTATACTAATCTACGTATATGCAGTTTTTGTTTTAAAATAAATAAAATGAGTAAACAAATTATAATAACGAAACAAATATGGAATATTTATTTCAGAGCGCAAACGTTTTTGACGGAGAGCGCATTACAATCTTCACTGATTTTAAATAGATTTTTACTAAATTTAATAGGAATTCGAAAGAGTAGAGCATTTTCATTGTCGTCGAAATCCAAACAATTGTCCATTTATAATATATAATTTATTTTTTCGTTAATGCAGTTTAATCAAACCGGTTAAAACGTATAATAATAAAATCAATTACTCTCAATGACTGCCCGTGCACCAATTGAATGGTTTGTTAGTAAAATATTGACTGCTCGAAAAATAAAATTATTACTCAAATAACACTGACTGTATTAATTAAATATGATTTGACTGGAAGTTAAATTTTGAAAATTTTATTGAAAAACTCCAAACGTTGTCGCGTTTATATAACGCGGTAGAAGCAAAAAAAAAAACAACAAAAAAACAAATCACAAATGTCCAATTTAATTTCCAATACGAATTCACGACAACAAAGACCAGACAATTCAATCATTTACACGTCGTTTAAGAGTATAAACATTTTTTTTTCTTTAATCGGCGTCTTCTTTTATGAACTTTAAAATAATTTCCTAACACAAACACAGTGCAAAACGTTAACGCGCGTTTATTCGCATAAGATGGGCATTCGAGAAACTAACGGACACGTGATATACAAATATATATTTATTTCGTCGTCATATTAAATAATAATAATAAAAATATTTAAAATAATTTAATTGTATAAAAAATTAATTTTTCGAAAAACGCGCCTCGCGATATTGAATAATATAGCACAAACAAACGAGCTACAAAATATTTACGTCAATCGCTTTATTATGCTCTTATTCATGTATATTTTCGCGTGCGAAACGTCATTACAATATCATCATATTGCACATAGACCACGCGGCTTTTTTTTCCAACGTAAATATAGCACACACCGTATCGTTCATACGCTTCGTAAATATATTTAAAAATCGTAAATCTCTATAAGATTTATTTGAATAAAACTTAAAACATACGGATGGTGAAACGAAAAGAAAAAAAAAAGAAAATTAGTATAAGGGCAATATTAGTATTGTGAAAATTTAAGTACCTACACGTTTTATTTCGCACGATCTGAACAGTCAGCCTTGACTGAACCATAGCCACTTGCCATTTTTGTCGATCACACATTGTCTGCAGAACGCTCGTTATTCTATTTATTTGATATTTAAATCGTATTTTTTTTTTTTGTAACAAAAAAACACTCCACGAACGTTTTAGCTTTTGTATGAGTTATTCGATTAGCAGACGCCGTATATAACCGATAAAATGTTGAAAAATGTAAAACAATGTTAAAATGAAAATTTTTCACGTTTTTCGAATAATTTAAATGAAATATCCATTCTAAAAAACCCCTCCTCCCTATTCAAATCCCTCTGCGGGCTTGTTCGATCGAGAGAAATCCCGCGTGATACACGTAAAAACGAGCGACTCGATAATATTAATATTCGTTGTTAAATTGTGTATGTATTACCTCAACCGTTTGGCTTCATCGATGAACGGACGTTTCTGCGGTTCGGTCAACAGTTTCCATTCGGCTCCCAACCGTTTGCTGATCTCGGAGTTGTGCATTTTCGGATTTTCTTGCGCCATCTTCCGTCTCTGTCCCCTGGACCACACCATAAACGCGTTCATGGGCCTCTTGATGTGATGCTGCTGCTGCTGCTGGTGATGCTGTGGCGCGGCCGGCGTTTCTTGTTGAGCTCGATGTTGTTGTTGTTGCTGCTGCTGTTGTTGCTGCTGCTGTTGCTGTTGTTGATGGTGGTGAATTTGTTGTAAATGCATGTGATGGTGAAACGCGGCGGCCTGGTGATGGTGATGATCGATGTTTAGCGACGAACGGTGTAACAACATCGCTGCGGCGGCGGCAGCGGCGGCGGCGGCCGAGTTAACGTTTGCTGCGGCGACGGCGGCCGCTACCGAATTGACGTCCGCGTTCATTTTATCGTCGCTCGCACCGTCACTCATGGTCGGTGTACGGTGTACGGGTTACCTAACACACGCTAACCCGCGGGTTTATTATAACGGTGACGTCAGTACAAAATGAATATGAATTTATTATTTGTCAATAACAATAGTTATTAGTTGTCAATTAGTGGAAACGCGCGTTGTCGGTACTTATAGTTGGCGGCCACCCGTCGCGGCGTCCCGTTCGAGATGCGTGTGCGGCCACACGCGGTGCAGGCACGAATGACGGCAACGAAGACGGCAGCAGCGGCGTCGGCGGCCCCCGACAATGGCGTAGGTGCCGAAACCGTAACCGCCTATTATCGACCGCCGGCCGCCGTTCCCATTGGCCCGTTACGGCGGGGACGAGACCGCGCGCGCACGCAACAAGTGTGTGTATATGCGCGAACGTGCATATATGCACTACCGCCGCTGCCGCCGCCGCCGGACAAAACAATACGTTTTAAACATTTTATGTGTAATAAACCCTTAACGCGCTTAACAGTCCGGATCCCAATATTACTGCATAGGTATATAGAGCCGGTATAGGTTAAGGCATACGCGGTTAGGTCATTACGGTGACCAGACGTATTCTTTTTTTGGTGCATTGTCCTTAATAATAGTTTTGAATACATGACATTTTACACTTTTTTTTTTTGTATTCGTTTATATTTTACGATTCGACATAATGCATATTTAATGCGTAGGATAATATACTTTTAGAATAGTGCATACACTCAGGCCAATTCACTCAAGGCCAGTGGTGTAACTGAGGGCCCGCAGATTCCGCGTCGCTGGGGGGACGGAGGCCCACGATAATTTGGAGTCCTAAAGTAAATCGAACTCTATGAAAAAAAAAAAGAATATCGAAGAATTAACTTTTTTCAAATAACATTAGATTTAATCTGTGTCTATAATAATTATTGTCATGTGTACGCGTCGTGTTGTGAATATTTCTTTCATTCGTGAAAACGTCGGTTTTCATTTTTTTACAGGAGCTCAAATTTCTTGTGTGTCACGCCACTGCTCAAGGGATGAGTTTTTTTTTACGATAGAAGAGGAGTTGCGTTCTAAAATGTACTGTTTTTTTATTATTATTATTATTATTATTATTATTATTATTATTATTATTATTTTCATATCTGGTCACCACATCGCACTAGAATGCAATTTTGTTGGAAAAAAAATTTCAAAATTTCTTTTTCTTTTTTTTCAATATTATTCGGAATTTGGCAGTTATTGTATAGTTGAACACTGCAGTGTCTGTGGATAATTGATCGACGACGAATATTCGTGTAGCCGCGATTATGCGCAAAACAATATTTAGTAGCCGCTCTGAAGTCGCAAGAACTTCAAATATTTATAGGCGTAACGAACGCAGATAACGACGACTTAGAACGCTGAAATAATAAGTCTCCTGCTCAGAGCAGAAATTTCGCACTAATTAAATATTTCGCAAATCAAAGGTATTCTCTATAGAGAAACGAATGGACGATTATACGTAGCTGCGGATGCATGTAGTAAGGCTGATGACAGTGTAAATTGAACGAAATGAGCTTTTGACAATAAAGTACTGAAAACAATACGTAGACCAGCGTATTTTTTTTGTCGGTAAAAAGTTTTTAAATTAAATAGCCGTTTTCGGCCTTTGCTGAAGTCCAAAAGACCTACGTATGTTTACGCATTTATCAAAATAAAAGTTTTTTTTTCTACGGTACAATATATTTATTTTTTTATAAAATACAAATATAAACATCAAGAAAATAATCAGATCGTAATAAACATAATCATTAGAGCCTAAACATTATCACATCCATATACGTATATTCTCGATAATGAAGCGTATAATAATGGGAAAAGCGTTCGCGAATAGAAAAGAAAAAGAGAAAATAAATAACAAATAATTCCGCTATTCGCTCTGCAAAATCTAAAATTTTGACCGTGTAGAAAACGGATACGTTGATCATTTAACCAGTATTTTTTTGTTACAATTTTCGATTAATTTTTTCCATAGAAAAACGTGCTGAATTAAATGTATCTCGCGGTGGTAGATATCAATATTTCATGAGAGAAAAAAATCATCTGATCATTTCATCAATAGACAAAAATAAAACAGCGTTATATTAATAATAATAATAATAAATAAATACCACTTTTTATATGGATTCGATATATTATAATGACGCGCGTGTCGCTCGAATGAATACAAATTAAATTTTTTTTTTTTTAACCCGTATATGACCCGTATTTCATATTTATCGAGGGATATTTTTTTTTCTTTTATCCTTTACAAACAGATCGAAATCCACGCATAGACAATTGAAACACGAGGGGTGGTCCCTGCGATATTGTGTTTCAGTATTTGTAGATACTAATTTGCCAGCGGGTCGCGTTTCCGCAGGGATTTGTGTGTTGCGATAAAGAGAAGCAATATGTAATATTAAGTAGGTATGCGTCGATATTATCTAGACTATTAAAACGTGACCACAGATAACATTTGTTATATCAGACATAAGCATTCGAATGGTATATTCAATTAATTCTTTTATATTCGAATATTGTTTGGAACAAAAAAAAAAAAACTTAGATAAAGTTATTGAGTTTCGTTATTGCTACAAAATTTGAAAGCAATGTAGATAACGATTCAGAGCGGAGATTCGGAGTAATATTATTTATTATCAATATTAAAATACTGTTTTTCTTCTTCTCAGTTTTTTTCACGATAAATAACACGCAGGGTTTCAACAAAAAAAAAAAACAAAAATACGGCATAGGATTTTTTTCTTCTTTTGCTTTTCCTTATAAAGTTTTATTCATTAAAAAATTCCATAATTTTGCTATAGTTTAATTTGAATTTGAATTAAAGAGTTAATTATAAACTACAGAAGGGTGAGGTAGTGTGGGTTCAGCAATGTGAGGATCTCAGGCAATTACGTCCCAATTACACGTTTTGTTTCTGTTGGAATAGGTGTTTAGTTTGATATAATAAAATCGTTACTTTTTTTTAATGTAAACTATAATTTTGCAACAAAAAAAAAGTACGCGATGGGCGGTCATTTTTGAATAGAGCATCCTAGAAAAAATTAAAATACACCAATTTGTGCAGCAATAAAAAAAAAGAATATACGAGTGTATCATTTTTGCAGATAAATTATATTTATTTTTATATAATAATATAACGAACACGGGTAATGTTTTACCCCGAGTTTTTTTTCTCAATTACCGGCGCGGCGAATACTTTTTCCGAACAATCGTTTTGTTCTCGGACCGATTGGAAATAATTTTACCCAAGTGTCCGATCCATACGTTCGGATTTCGTATTAATTACACACATTTTTTAAAAATTTTTTTTTTTGTAACTGTCATGTTCACACGCGCTTGCGGAAAACGCGTTTATATTATTATCGCTCGCTGTATTGTGTGTTCGCAGAGAAAACGCAATCTCTTCGTCGACGTGGTTTATGTGCGTTGCAATTTAGATAACAATAAGTGAAAGAAAAAATGAAAAAAAAACGTTCGCTCGGAAAACCTTTGGAAAAATTTCAACGAGCCAGTCAGTGTAGCGATGCGATGACAATGGATATTATTATATTCGTAAATCGTAAACACAATACTCCGGATGAACGGGGATATAATAGGAGTACAAATAAAGGGGGTAATGTACCACGCGTTTATAGAGCACGACAATAGGCACCGGAGTCCCTTCACTACGCACGTATACTTAATACAGTGCTGGTGTACACACATTTTTTTATTTTTTATTTCGCATTTTGTTATTATTGTTATTCTGATACTACGCGTAAACTTCATCGCGGAAAAAAGGCGAAGAATTATAATAATTATGTATATATAATTCGGGAATATCTCTGGTTATTTTTCTTCGGTATATAATATATATATATACTCGTATAATATTCGATTACCGGACTAATTATCACAGTGTTTATAAATTCTAATCGAATTATTCTCCTCGAGTTATTTTATACTATTTTTCGAAATAACGTGATTTTCCCGGGTTAAATAAATTAACTTCGTATTTCTACGATATTCAATACGGTCTTGAATAGTGGTGCAAGACGACCAGACTGTCGTCGAGACGAAATTACATTTAAAGATTTCGTTTCATTAAAGAATTCTCGATAATATATAGACTCACGGAATCTTATTTATACGCTCATTAGACAAATAACGATAATCGATTTCGACGTAATTTTTCGATAGTCTCTTTGAATTATGTTTTTAAGCGTTTATGGGGGGGGGGGAAATCGAAAAATGACCTTTCTGAATTACTAACTATATGAATGCGATTTGTTACCAGAAACAAAAGCTGTGATTGTAAAGATCGGAGCAATTCTTCTGATAGAATTTTTGGATACAAAAAAATCAAAAAAAAAATCACATAATTGTAAAATCAAAATACATTCCTCGTTCCGTTCGGAATCTAAAATAATAACTTTAGGCGGCTCCCACACCGGAGCAATAGGCGACGAGCAACTAGCAATCGGCGATAAGCAATAATATTGCCATTTGATTAATCTCGTAGAAAATAATAATTATTCTCGCACCGAAGCAACACGATGTTTCCTGTTGCGAACTTGTAGCAACACGCATTGCCAGCGATACGACCGTCGTGTTGCCGTACGATATTTATTGACAGTGTTGAGCAATACGAGCAGCTTACATATACATTAAAGCCTACATGTACATTTTCAGTTTTTCTTTTTAGTTAAAATGAAAAAGTGTGATGTATCCGCGTTGAACATTTGTAACATTTGTAGAATACGTTGAACAATATCCGTGTATTTGTGATTTCACTAGGGACGATCATCACAGTAAAAGAAACGTGACTGAAAAGGCATGGAATTCAATAGGAAAATAATTTAAATTATCGGGTACGTTTATTATATTTTTATTATCGAAGAATTAATCAATTTGTACACCTAAAAAAAATATGCAAGAAAAACGTAGTCGGGAGTGCTTTTTATCATATTGATAAATTTACAAAGTGCCATTTTCTTGCTGAGGCAATGCATTTTACGGTTTCAAAAAATATTTTTTCAAATAATCTGTTACTTCATGTGCAAATTTATTAATACAATGGTTATTGTTCGATTGTGCCGCCTCTCGATTTATACATTGATATTTTTTATTGATTTGAGGAACTGAAAAATGACCCTGGACCGTTTTAATAAAATTGTGTAGAATACATGCTGCTTTTATAACTTTGATTGCAGTGTCTTCATGACACATTTTATTGGTCTCTGAAATATTTCAAATTTTGACGCTAACATTCCAAATGCGCATTCGACGCTTTTTCGTCCACGTGACATTCTATAGTTGAATATTCGTTTTTCATTATCGAGAACTCGCTTAGGATACGGCTACATGAGATTTATTTTGAGAGGAAATGTTTTATCTCCTATCACGTAGAAAGGAAAATCAAAAGCATCATTAGGCATTGGTGTTGGTTTTGGGATATGAAGTTTATCAGTACCTAACAGTTTCCCAAAATTAGAAGATCTAAAAACGGCACCATCACTAAACCTGCTTGTTTCTCTTACATCCAATAGTTGTAAAAATTCCATCGGCGTCCGCACATGCCATGAGCACCACGGAAAAAAACTTTTATAGTTGTAATGAAGTGAACCTTTTTTGTCAATTTTTTTTATACGACAATGCTTGCCATCTACGGAACCAATACAATTGGAGAGATCCAATAATTCGTAGTATTGTTTTGCTATCGATGTCCATGTTTCTTCATTGGGAACAGGCATGTATAAAAGTTAAAGAAGTCGCCAGATAGCTTCACTGCACTCTTTCACTATTATTCCGATCGTATTGTTTCCTCTCATGAACAAAGCAACAATATTACTTCCTGTAGCCAAATATCTGAAACAAATTTATCAATTATTAAGATAAGACAATATTACATTTTTGGGATTTTACTTAGAATTTAAAATTTGATTCGATAAAAACGGCCAGAAAACAAGATATGTTTTATATTTTTAAGGTTCTGTATTTAACCTGAAAATTATTAATTTTTTTTTGAAGTTTTTATCAAGTCTGTACTGTATGTAAACGAATCATTGTTATTATTATTATTCTATTATTAAAATAATTATTAAATATATTAACCTAGACAATACCGGTGTATCATTACACGATAAAATCCCATCTATATCAAAAGAAAGTTTCCGAAAAAGGCATCTAGATGTGTCACATGATAAATTTACTGCTCCGAATACTACAAAAAAAAAACGCGCGTTTTATAATTTGAAAACATCGGCGGATGAGGTTGATAAGTGCTTCGTTGATTATATTACTACAAAAAAAGATTCTCAGACAAACAAAAGTAATAGCGATCTTGATTTTTTCAAAAGCTTGTTACCTGATATATCAAAAATGACAGATTATCAGAAAAGGCAGTTTGAGAGAAGAACACTTGATACTATTGATTCAATTTTGGACGATTCGCCTACACAGACCACTATTTCATATGTTCAACGACCTTTATCCAGCTACTCGGGAAGTTCATATCCAGTACTGAGTCCTGAGCCACCTGAGGGGACGTCCGGATTTCAACAGTTGGGAAATTTGCATTCAGAAGACTACGAACGAATTAATAATAATACAACAACAAGACAAAACTACCTCCATACCTTTCCTGAATAGTATGTTAATGCATTTAAATAAAAATAAATATTACATTACCTGAGTGTTATTAACAATTTTTCCACTATACACTTATAGCCTCTCTCTGTAATTGGTATCACGTTTTGCAATACTAGGTTCAATTAGATTCAAAAGTTTTTGTAAAGCTCATTCTGTAACGGCTTTTGAACTGTAATGGACGAAGTTTAAGTCCATCGTCATAGACATTTGCACCGTATTTCACGAACTGTCGAAACGCCGCCGGGTTCATCTAATATTTACGCTTTTTATTTTTTAAATTCTCTTCTTCTTCTTCTTCTTCTCAAATACCATCAGAACAATAAAACGTCGTCCTAATCCAAACACCACGTGGGGTTGCTACCGCGTCGCTTCTGTTCGAGAGCTAGGGGCAAATATACGTATCGTCCGTTGAATATTGTTAATTGTTACAGTTGCTCGTTGCCTATTGCTCCGGTGTGAGAGCCGCAGTAGATCTGGAAAATATTCAACGTATAAAACCAACACGAATATCGCGCGCGCGCGCGTGCGTGTGAGTGTATAAAAACAGCGTTTGAAACAAGTTATTCCCGATCATTATAACACATTTTTCCAATAAAACAAAAAAAAAAAAATATAATATATATATATTAGTTAAAAAGAGTCCTCTACCCCGTTTTGTCGCGCCACAGTTTCGAACACCGTGTGTGTGTACGTACAATTCGGCGCACACGCGCACGCACGTGCCGAGTGAATAGAGGACTTGATGATAGAAACAATGAAGAGGATTTCGGTATCAATTTGGCGGCCGGCCGTCGTAACTTAAATCCCTTTTTGTTTTTTTTTGTTCGGAAAAACTCCCCTTTGTGTAAAATTTCATACGGCCGCCGCCGCCGCCGCCGTTTTTACAACACGCGGCACTGCGGGGCGTTACGTCGCGACTACTGTACACACACTCCGTCGTCGCGTGCACGTTCTCGCGTTTCGTTTTCGCCGCCCCTTCATTGGACTCGCACGCACAACAAGCCGCGACGATTGTGCTCTCGTTGTGTCTCCGTTCGGTATTAATGCGTACACGTTCGTATTAAAAAAACCTTTGCGGCGGGGCGTCCTCGGACTTTTGTCACAGGAAAGTGTAAGAAAACAAAAAACAGACCTTCGTTTCTATAAAAGACAAAAAAAAAAATTAAAATCGTACGTATAATAATATAATCTTGTGACGTACCCTCCTTCGGCGCGCTTCAAAACAATTATTATTATTATTATTATTATTATAGTGGCGCGGTGCGCGACGAGAGAAAATACGTATTTCGGGGTGTTCGACATTTTCAATTCAAATTTAACACACACACGTTCAGCAGGTGAAATGTGAACGATTTTTTCTTTTCGTTTGTTTTCAATTACGACTCAGAATTTCCCGACAAAGTGGCACAACGCTCGAGGCTACCATACTTTTATATTTTTGTGTTTATAATGTGTATTTACATTTCATAGAAGAAGGGTACAATATGATTTGCGAACGATGTGCCGGCGCACTCGTCGCTACCCTTCCCATCCGATAATCCCCCTTTAAGGGCGTCCGTGCGTGATTTCACGCTGCAGGTGGCGGCCGTCCGTATATTATCGTCGTCGCGACGGCGTTTATACGGTTGTTTTAATATTTTACGGTCGTAGGTTTTGTTTTTTTCATGTTTTTCCCTCGTCGACGAAGAAAAAAAAAGAACACGACGACGCTTCAATTATTACACGGCCTCCATTGGGCGGACATAACATTATTATTATTATTATTATTGGAAAATCTCATAACTATTGTAAATCGACAACTCGAGCGAATATAATCTCACTTCAAAACGAATCAAAAAACAAATTACAAATCCGCGCCGAAAATCATAACGAATATTTCGCAACAGTTTGGTGTTCGGATATAAATAGGAAGGTGGTTTTTTTTTTTTTGTATTTTAGATTTGAAAACCACGTTTGACACGCGGACGCGAACGCGTAATATTCGAACGGTATTTAAAAAAATAACTTATTAGGTATTGACATAACTTGCCGGCGATGTATGCATTTTCGAGAAAATATACCGATTTAGAGTTCATTTTACACGGATGCAACGCAACGATTCGCGCGCCCCGTCGCTTTATATTTAATATAACAATACATAATCTGAATAAAACACCGACAACTCGTTACATTTGTTTTTTGTACGTTTAAAAATTATAGTTTAATGACAAAATGTACTATATTCGCGTTATTGTATGTACGATGAAAAATAAAAATATTTAATATAATATTGAGGTTATGTTATTTGATTTTCGTTAAAATTTTTATTAGTTAATAAATTTGAATCGTATAATACACATATATATACATAAACATTTTAAAATGTTGAAATTTCAATTGAGGATGGGGAGGGATGATGAGATCCCCCTCATGTGTACGTCCGTGACGCCTGCACTGATTAAACGACAGTATAAATTTTCTCTTTCGCCCAGTCCCACACGTATCGTCACACAGTGAACTCTTGTTTTGAATAACAACAATAACGATAATTGTCCGAAATCCGAGTAAAAAATATAGGCGTACTACGACGAGTATATATTTTTATTCTTTAGCTTACGCAAAGGGCCCGGGCGAATGCGATTATTAGAAGGGTCTGCGCGTATATTATATACTTAGCAGCATTTTTTTGTCCTCTCGGCACTACCATACCTAACCCTCTGTGGTGCAGACACTTCGGGCACCCTTGCCGTCACCCTCTTCAATTTTTTTTTTTTTTTTTGTTCATTCCCTGCTCGTAACTCGATTCCATAGATCTATATGTATCGTTTCGCGTCAAATATCGTATAAAATATAATATTATTGCAGTGTAATATTCGTTTTATCGCAAAAAAATTGTTTTTTTTTTTAATAAATAAAAACATAAATTTCTACTTGAGTTAGCGGACGATTATTCATACTACAGGATACGTGTACACCGTGCCCCGTAGTAAGTGACAAAAAAAAGTTTACGAAATTATTGTTATAATATCATAATAAATCGCGTGCATAACAGCTAAAAATTGTTGGGAAATTTAAAAAAAAAAAAAGATTTTTTTTGTTCAAAATGATGTAATCAACGTATTTTAGTTTTTTTTTTTTTTGTTTGTTTATTAGACTGACGACGCGTAATTACTGCTGTATCTAATGTAAAAAATGTATCCATAATTTTTCCTATACATTTAGAACCACATAAGACTCGGATGTGAGACGTCTTCTATAAATGTTAGCATCTTATTTTTTGCTTCCCCATAACATAATTTTATAAAATAAATTTGAAAAACTAAAAGTCATTATTGCGTGTGACATTCGCGAAATGTCGTTTCTGATTTACATAATATCATACGCAATTTTGTCGTACGAATGAATTTATTTATATTATATTATAATCGTTATTGCAACGCGGTGTTCGCGAAATGTAATTTTCTCAGACATATATATGAGATTCATACTGGAGCCCCGGCAAGGCGGCGGTTGATTTCTCACACGAAAACGCGGAAAATATCATATTTTTTTTTTTTTTTTTTTACACGTTGTTCTCGCGCCTTTTCGCTTTTCTGTATATTAAATATAAATTGTGTCTGCGCGTATAAGAGTTTATCAGATTGTCGAGCGTTATAATACGAATTTCTTTTTTACGCACACACCGCAAGGACGGTCCACGTCGCCGGGAGAAAAAACCGGTCACGAGTGAAATTCGCGAGGGTAAAACGTATTTTTCTCGCGCCTTACCATCACATTACATTATTGTAAAATATATTATGAAAGTACTCGCGAACGGATTCGTGATGCGTAACAAAAGGCAATACACCGCGTTAGGAAGCCGCGGAGCAGAATTGCACAGACAACTCGAGGGAAAAAAAGGACGCCGGGGAGGAGAAATAGAAAAAAAAAAACCGTTTACCGCCTAACCTTATTTTTTTTTTTCATATTAATACTTCGGACAAGGCTGTCCTAACCTACCGTAACCTAAATTTTTTTCTCGAACCGTGAAACCAGGAGCCGGGATCACTTGCGCATTACTGCTTCCCGGTCCACATCGATTATTTATAATTATTGGTATTGGAAAAGTAGTAATTGGTGATCCTGTGAAATGTACAGATCCACATTAGTCTTGCGATGTAATGGAACATGGATTTTTAGCCCACAGCTTACAATAAAATAATGCTTCATAACCTAACGCGTACTTCAGCGTTTTTAGAATTTTAATTTTATTTTATCTATACAAATAAAATCGTGACTCGCTTCGTGACCGTGCACGCACACCACGTAGAAACTACCGAAAATATCGAAATGTGATTTGATTTTTCCTCGTAGTGTAATTTACGCAGATCGTTTTGGGTACAGTTTGAAAAATATCCGTGCTGCGTGATGAACGGCGACAAACTCTTACACACGACAAATAAATGCGTTATTGATTTTTTCGACTATCATATGTGGTTACAACTTACAATGCGGCCAACAATTCCAAACTATTTTTAAATGTTATCAAATTTAATACGCGAACAAAATGTATTTCGAGAAAATTAAGCGGCCGTATAATGATTAAGGAGAAAACATTTCAATCACCCGGCGGTAATGGACAATTTGCCTATAGTTAATTTAATTTTGTTTCTGGAATCGGCTATAACTATTTTCCGAAAGCCATCGATTAAGTAAAAACTGGCGTCTTTCGTGTTCCGTCGTCCCAAAAAACTTCAAACACAACGATTATTTATTCGCAAGCAATCGGATCAGTCTTCATTCTGAAATTATATCTTCCATAAATATATTTTTATTCAGACATAATTTTTACATTAGAATATTATATACATGGTTGAATTTATTGCAGAAAATGATAAAAAAAAAATTATACGGCGCGCAAAAAGAAATCCACGATCTCTGTTATAATTTGTTATACGCTTGTATTTTGTACCGAATATTTGATACGATATAATAATTATAATATTATGCTGCGTACGCGAAGAAAATGACGAAATATACCCGTTTTCGCATCTTAAACCATCACACCGCGCCGTTCAGTAAATTTAATAACAGTGTTCGACACGATAAACGACAAATTACAATATATAATATAATAATATATTCGAATTAGTTTTCTCAAAGGCTGCAGGCTGTATAATTATTATTATTATTATTTTTTTTTTTAAAGGAAACATTACATTATTCTACGCGGTCGTCTCGTCGCGTACGCTCCGTTGCCCACAGTTATTGCAGCTGTAGACGGGCGAACGGCGTTATATTATTATTATTATTATTACTGTATTTTATGCGCCGGAATTTAATGTTATTTAAACGTAAAACCGTCCGCAACGGACGCGTTTCTGTTTCAAATTTGTAATTCGTGTCGAAATTATAATCATTCGCATTTATTGTTTCACGTTGAAAACGTTTCAATCAGTTTATTATAATTTTAATAGTTGTTCATAGTATGGTTATGGTTATAATTGCCGCTGTATTGCTGCTGTTGTACACCGTTATTTTCCAAACTTTGTCGTCGTGTCGGTTGCTTTCAAAAATTAATTTTGTCATTGTGTAATCACCTAAACAGGATAATGTCGTTATTCGTGTAATAAATGTTGAAAATAGTCGCCTATTTCTCCGCAATAAGATACAGAAATTGGTAGTCTCTCGATCTCATTATATTGCAACGGCAATAGATATGTTTTTTTCCCTTATTTTAAATCATTCAATGCTGCGCGTAAACTTCTCGAGGGCAGAATCTCTTATCGCCTCCAGATGTAGAACAAGCGCAGTTTTATCAATCGATAACAATATATCTACACGGTACCGGAAATTTTCGTACGATAACCGGGATAGTTTTTTTTCTTTAACGAGAATACGAATTTGATGTTTTATCACGGCCCAGGGAGAGAAGAGTGTTGTGTACGATGGCGTATTGTACGCCTAAAACGCCGTATCACCGTCCGTCCCTACGCGTATAACACAACAGCTGTGTATAAATATAATATCTCGCGAGATTCGACGGTGCCGTTGCTTTCTTTTCATCAAATTCGAGTGTTACGCAGTCCGTTATTTAATCGAATTGCGTAGTTTATTTATATATATAATTTGTATGTGACAATCGGGCGAACGGTCGACGCGGTTTCGTTCAAAGAGTATATACAGGGTGTCTGTTAAAGTAATAGTACGCAGCAGGTTTAAAAAAAAATCATTACGGAATGATTGAACGCGGAATTTCGATAAAAAAAAAAAAAAATAATAATACGTTTATTACCGCGAAATTATAATTTAAAGTTTTAAAATCAATGAAAACATTTTATTTTGTCTATTATTGTAATATAAACTATATCAGTGGCGGAATGGTCGTCTTCGGGAAGTCTGGTTTGATACGGAATCTCGTCCGATAGCTCCAAGACAAAACAGATTCTACAAATTCATTTCATCTGTCTCGCAGCCATTGACCGCACACGGATGAGTTTCGACCATATTATATGTCTAAATACGAGTTAAATAGATTTCGCGGTCCTACAAGACACGCGTATTGCAACGATAATCTTTACAATGATTCACTCAGACAGATGGACGAACGAGTAGGTTTACGATTTATAAAGGCTGGCGCCCCAGGGACCCGAGTCGAAACGGATTGTCGCAGAGGCGTGGTAAAGACCAGGCTGTGAAGCAAACGTGTTTCTAACCATCAATACCTCGCGGTTAGGTTAGAAAAATCGAAGGCAAATTAAAATCGTATGGGCAAGCTCGCTGCAGCAAGAGCTCTAGACCTACAAGCTCTCGACTGCTGATCGCATTTATTATAAAACAAACAATGGCAGCAATGGAGGCACGCACCATCACACGACCTCCTCGTTGCTGTAGTTAAAAAAAGGAAAATATATATTCTCGGCGTTCATTTTTCTGTAAAACGAGTCGATGTATTCGAATTATGGATTAATTGTTGTCAAAAAAATAGATAACCATTTTACCGATAATACGTTTTTCTTCGCCGACTATATTGCGCAGGTCTGCGTTAATGTACAAAATATTTAAATCGACGAATCGACGTCCATTAGAGAACACGGGGAACTTTTTCCGCGGTTATTTTAACGGTTAAGGAAACGCGCGGTTTTTAGATACGGAGCTAAAGACATCGGGGACAAACAAAACTCGAAAATCTTCTCATATCCTAGTACGATACATACGATTCATACGTCTCCACAACACCCGCGCGGCGGTTATCACGTTCCATTCCTTTTTCAAAATTTTTTTTTCTCGAAATTTCCTATTTAAAATCGATACGAAACGGACCGCCGCCGATACGATCGGCACCCTGTATGATCGGCATACAGCGATGGCTATTTTACACCGCGGTAATAAAATATAAAGCGCGTAAAACTCACATCGGGTTTGGACGCCGCGCGTCCGAAAGCGCCGTCGTATACACACTGCTCTGCACTTATAAACAAATACCATCGCGGGTAACGCGATAACGCGGCGCTCTCGCCGTTTTTAGAAGCGTTCGCTGATCGTTGTTTGCGCTTTGACAACGACGAGACGATGCAGCGATTGTGTTAACCGCGTTTGTTTCCCGTTCCGTCCGGCCGGCCGTTAAGTGTATAGTACTCGTGCGTAGTACACTCAGCACAGCAGCCGACGTACAAATAATTATTTGTCTCCGGACGGCAGTGCGGGTACACGCGAAGGGACGCCGCTATATCCGAGATGAACGGGTGAGAGAGAGAGAGAGACGAAATAATGATTTTTTTTATTATTTCTCGTCTCAGAACGAACGGCTAATCCGTTCAACGAAGACCGCGTTTAATATATTTTATTATTTTTTGTTTTTCGTGCGCGAGTTTTCGATTGGTTTTACGTGCCCTGCAACATTTTTCGGTAACGAATTTTATACGTAGGCGACGGTTTTATGGATTTTCTCAGTAATAGTTTCTTTGACTCCCACCACCTTCAAAAAAAAAAAAAAAAACTACCGAAAAATCGTGATAAAAAAACGCGATTTCGTTAAAATTTACGAAAAACTGTAACATAAGTAAAATTAATTTAACATTATGTCTTCTACGTTTGGAGTTAAAAGTTTACTTCAGTTACGAGATCGACAGAATGGATTGACCCAATATACGGCGGTGGTATGATTTTAACGGTCGAAGAGATCATTGACGAATGGGGGTGGGGGGAGAAAGGGAAAAATATGATATTGTCTTGTAAAAAGAAATTTTTTTTTTATTATTAGTTTCCATCTCATCACTTCTATTGGCGGTCGTGTTTTGGACTTTAGAACGTTACCTAGTCAGCTTAGTATTATAGCTCTAATTGCCCCGACTGTGTCCAATACGAGCGTGTATGTCTTTTAATTTCTCATAACTATAAGTTGGATTCATCGTTCGTTTTCGGTCCACCATAATATATCCTCTTTAAAAACTTTCATTCTATTATTGTCGATGTTTTCTTATCCTCTAAAATTTGTTGCCACGTTTCCGCGTGCATACGTTAGTTATGACAACGATTATTTCTGTGGTCTCTTATTTTTGATAATAACGAATTAATAATTAAAAGAATATATCGTTTTCGGACCTCGCCGCCAGACATATCATCGTGTACGTACAATAATATTATATCGTTGTTTGAATAAGAATAAAAACGACGAGGACGATATTATTACGGCCACGTATGTGTGTGTGTGTGTGTGTGTGTGTTATATATTGACAATGGAGTTAGACGAGTGTCGCGAAATTACGACTTAAGAGCGTATTGTGTGCAATTGCGAGCGTGCGTGTACTCCGCGTATATCGCAGTAAATATTTGTCCAAAGACGCGTGGGCTATATATTATTATTATTATTATTATTATTATATAGTGAGGGACAGCGCGAAGAGCAATATATAATAATATAATAATCGAGTTTATAACCACTTGTGGTTGTGTTGTGCGATTTTAAGTGTTATTTCGTTATGGTCACGGAAAGAAGAAGAAATGAAATAATATTAACTACGAAGCCGAACGAGTCGACAATATAAATATATTCGTCGACATAAAATATAGCTAACGAATAGAGGATCGGTGAATTACGCAGTACGGTGTAGTTGAAACGACAGTCACTATATAAGACTAATAGTCGTTTGAAAATATTCTGAAATTAACGATAAAAAAAAAAGAAATACCGCGAAAAATATTTTAAATAACTTATACACGTCATTTATAACTCTTATTATAACAATTATTGTAATACGCACTCGTTTTGTTGCGATATTTCGAATACGGTCAGCGACGTAAATTACGAATGTTATAATATGGGAGAGGATATCAAATTAGGCATTGGATAATTCAAAATTATAGCAACCCTTCCAACATTAATATCAAGCGATTGATGTTCGCGTGTATTTTATACCTTTTATTATTATTTTTTAATAACGAAATTTCTAATTTTCTTCGGTTTTTCGGTTAATTTATTCTTATTTGTTTTTACTTCGACGCATCTGAATACGAGTAAACCTTTCTTCGATCCAATATTTAATCCGACCGCAACGTATCAGTTGTTAACCTAACCGGTCAATAAACTCGGGAATATTATGAATTATGATAAACGTTAACGAATTTTGTTAACACACACAAATATTGTTTTTAATTATCATGATTTCTTATTTTTTTCTTTGCACGTATGTTATGTAAAAAAGAAAGCCCTCGGGATAGAATTCGTCCCCGTAATTACGACCCTGAATATAAGTATTCGAAGTATTCATAACCGGGTGTTATGAATTTTTTTTTCGAGTACTTTTGCATGCGTTAAGAATTAAAAAAATAGAAATAAAAGAAATCGTAGTTTTACGCGCGAAATTGTCCGATTCGAAGACGATTTAAACTTTAAACGTTTGAACGATTTGATTCGCACTGTATGAATTTAGAAATCGGAGCATTTTTTCTTCACAAAGCATGAAAAAAATAAATAAAAAATTACATAATCGTATAAAACGCTAACTTTGCTTCGTCACAGCCGCGGGAATCTAAAATAACACAAATAATAAAAATAAATATAATTATAGAGTATTTGAACGTGTGTATTTATATATTATATTTTATGGACATAATTCGACACGTACTGATCGTATAAATCCCATGAAACGTCTCGTCACGAATTGATATATATATATTTATATAGAAACGCGTATATTTTCTAACCAACCAATATTGACCATTTTAGTCACCGTGCGCGCACAATAAAAATGTGTGTACTCATCGGCTCACGCGTCTATATTAGTTTCACCCTCGATAAAAACGCTGATAGGACAATGTCATTGCATGAAATTTGTTACCCGACTTGGAGTAATCGTTATATAGTTTACGCGGGAAATTCGTCGAAAAGACACGTTTTCCAAATTGTCGTCTAAATGACGTAATTGAAATTTTCAATTCGAAAATCGAAGAAAATTAATTGGCACGGACTCGTAATGAAACAGCTTACTTTATACGGTTTTTTCGATTTCCAAATCGTCTTATACCGACATATTTTTTTATTTTTTCACCGACGAAATTTACTTATCGTGCCGTGTTAAAAAAAAAAATACGTACGTAAATATTAAAAAGAAGCTAATAAATAGCTGATAGGTAAAATATTAGCCGAATAATACGAAGGATGCAGGAATTATTTCTTATACTGAAAGCTTAAAAAATATGGCAAACGGACATTGTTTTGAATAAATTTATTATTAACCAATCTTTAGATTGAAAAAACCTATCTTTTTATACGCGTGTTACTCATCGTAAATTTATAATTATTAGATAGAAGAATTTCAGAATCAATTCAATGTGACAATCAGTTATTAAGAGGTTTGTTGCCAACGGTCAATAATACAAACACGAATAACGTGTTTATTTTTCAAGTGATTCAATAACTATAATTATATGTGACTAAACAAAATTCTAAAATACCGCAGTTATTATAATTTAAACAAATTATTTACTTTCCAAATAATTCAAAAGTAATGTATGTTATATGAAATGTAATTATTATAAAATAATAATATGGGGCAGGTGTAATTTAAATTGATTTTTGAGGAAAACGAAACAAGTAGATATATGTTTTGAAAAAACAAAATCGTTATGTAATAAAAATAGAATTAACGTGCGTTTTGTATAGCTTAAAATCGTTATTTCTCCGTTCTGCACACACTTCATTAAGTCTGACTATTTATATTTTGACACGAAATTTGTTAAAAATATGTAATACTTTTTAAATGCAGGAGTGAAAAAAATGATAGAAATCAACGATAAACTCTAAGTACACAATAATCATTAATTTCTAGTCGACAAATTGTGTTTGATCAATTTTTGCGCGTTTTGATCTATAAATCGTTATTTAAAATTTTTATAATTATTATTATGAATAATTATTAATTTACCATTTGATAAAACAATTTTGCCAATGGATTTTTTACTATAAGAATCGATTTTGTTAAGAAGAACCATAACGCAACAACACGTTTCGCAGCTGATGAATTATCGCAGGGACCAAGGTTAAAATGATATGCGCCATCTAGCCGATGCAGCGTTAAGACTGTAATTCGTAAAATCATAACAGATGCCAATACACGTTTTATATTGTGTTCAGTTAATATTTTTGGATAAGTTATTATTTTTTTTTTTTTACTCTTACGCTAATAGCGTTTTAATATTTTACAAAATAGTTATCGAAAAAACGCCGTGGAACGAAATATTTTTAATTTCTATATTGTAATTCTAAGCGACTAATTTCGCTTGCATATTGTATTATTATTATTATTACTATTATCGTTTTCATACGCATAAACGTATTCGTACATAAATTGTATATATATATTTTTTTTTTAATAAATTTATATTTAAAATTCTAAATTATATTTATAATTTTAATAATTATTCAATATATATTAATCGACGTCTTTCACTCGTGTGGGAGGTAACGATATTTATTAAAATTCAGAAGGTACTATGTTATTAAACATTAAGAGAATTTTATTATCGGAAATGTAATTTATCTAAGGAGTGCTGAATAGGAGATTTCCGTGGAAAGTAATAATGATTTGAGTTAATTTGCGCAGTGTATAGTACAATATTTATAATATATTATACAAACGAATTAAATTTAATCAATTGAATTTTTTTTTTTTTTTTTTTGGAATTAATCGAAAAAAAATTGATCAGAATAATAATGATGGTTTTTTGTACTCTAGACACTATAGTATAATTCCTATGGTATTTATTTGATCGTTGAATTCTGTAATATTATTAGTGTTTTTTTTTTTTGAATAAATTAAGTTGAAAATGTTATTTAAAAAATAAATAAATATAGTAAAAATAAATTAAACGGATTTAACATTTGAGTATGATCGGTCAGTCGGCTTCGGTAATTCGTAGCGTATGTCCCGTTCAATATACGATTATTATTCGTCTACTTTTCTCGGGAAGGAAAGGAATGCGTATGTTCTGTCATAGCGAGGAGATAATATATCATGTCTAACGTTTGTCGTTCTTCCATTGTGGACTTTTTGCATGTACGGCGGTGAAATTCGTTTAAAATTTCTAATGTCCAGAGAGCAGTAGTATTGCAACAGATGATATTATTAAAATTATATTACATAATATCCTTCCGACTTAATCTATAGGTCATACGTTTATTCTTAATTGTAAATCGTTTTAAAACAGCAACGAAATCGATTTGATATATTCCTTTTGAATTGTTTACATATCGAAAGAGCAAAAGCGTCCTGTATGCTTTCAACGTATATAGGTTTAGATGACGACGGTGAAAAGAGAGAGGGAAGGAATCGTGTTTTAAAAAAAAAATCATTTAAGAAATTTGCTCAAATTTTTTGGTTTCAAAACTATTCAACTTCAACGAATAATATGTTATTATTTTTGTTTAATATACCTTCTTACTATATGTATCTTGTTCTTGAAGATTTGTTGTAATCGTCAAGTGTCTCTTGAAAATAATTCAAACATCATTATTATACCGTTTGCAATCGTTTTATTATAAAAACCAATGCGATTTCTAGCCGCTTCAGATAGAATAATGAGTTTTACACACGTTACTGCGTATTGATAATTTTTTTTGAACGCGGTAGTGTAACTAAAAGAATAGTATAATTCCATTTTTTTTTGTACTCAGGTATAGGGAAACAAAAAAAAAATAAACAATTATATCAAAATCGTAGCAACGGGAAGTCGAACGGTCGAAATAAACATGAATTTCGGACATTTCTAATCTGTTTATAAATAGTTATTGAATTGTGAACAATATATTTTGTAAACGATGTAATAAAGTCATATTAAATTCGTACCGTATCAGTCGTGCATATCGAAATGCGCTTTTCTATCGCAATAATAATAATAATACTATTAACATGCGTATTAATAGGACACGTCTCAGCGATGATTTTCGGTGTTGTAAAAGAAACGAAAAAAGTGCTGTTCAGAGCGATTTAAAAAAAAAAAATTAAAAAAAAAAAACATCTAAAAAAAGTAAGAAGACCGTGTATTTTTAAATACAAAAATTACAAAAAAATATATTTCCAAAGATTTAAAAACGAAAAACTATGTAATTTTATGTTCGAATGTAAAATTACATATATACAAAATTACAATTTCATTTTCGAAAACGTATATATTGTCCTCTGTCAATTATTTTACTATAAATTCTCTAAAAAAATCGTTCGATACGTACGGGCGACTAATTTCTTCTTTTAATCCGACTTTTGAAATACATTTTTTAAAAGCGTTGTTAAATTCTAAAAATAAAATTTGCCTGGCAAATTCAGTGTATTCGAGAAAAGAGAATCCTTTTGGAAATCGTAACAATGCTCGTATTATTATTAATATTAAGCGTTTAAATATAATTTATCAGCGGACCCGCCGCCGCGGTGGATGACAGACGAGATCGCATTTATATATTACTCCGAGCGTATACGTATATGTAATAATAATAATAATGATAATAATAATCGGAGTAGTTTTTTTTTTCGCTCTCTCCTCCGTCCTCGGCGTTCGGTACACGTCTGTCGTCTTGTCGTCGTGACAAATATATACGCGAACGCCGATGGTATTATTATAATAACGGCGAGCGGAATTTCACCGAATGACGATGCTCTTAAATATATATATATATATTTTTTGCTTTCGTAATGGGTTGCCGAAAAACGTCTGTTGTGTGAAAAAAAAATCGTCGGCAGGAACGCGAGGACGGCGTCGGAGACGATATTAATAATAATAATAATAATAATAATAATAATAATAATATTAGAAAAAAAATATATAAAAACGACAAAAGGGTCGAAGGCGATAATAACACAATATATGTATAGGTGTATATATAGGCGCGCAAATGGAAATCGTCGTCGGAGAGTGAGAAAATAAATAAATAAAAATTCGTCTTATTCAAAAATCTCATTTCGTAGGCGGAAAAATATATCTCCTCATCTTTCAAATTGCTTGCGGTCTCCGTCGTCGTCACGTCGCTTGTCATCTCCTCAACGAAAAGCGGTGCAATGATTGTCAGACGGCCGTTATATGTGTGTGTGTGTGTACGTACAACAAAATGTTTTTTTTTTTTTATGAAATATATTTACGTTTTTCGATTTTCACCTCCTCGTCCCACTCACATTTTTCTTCTTCATTTTTTTTAATCGAAATCTTCTACTTTTACTCGCGGGTTATTATAATAATGAAAATATACATAATAATATTATATGATATATTTATATATAATATATATATATACGATCAGCGGTTTGTTTTATTCCGAATATTTCGCCTATAAGTAGTCGTATTAATGGTAAGTATATTATTATTCCGTTATTATTCGAAGGAAACGATTGTTTTTTTTTTTAATGGAATTATAATATGTACTTTCTTCACTCTGCAGTGGCGTGCGGGTGACGAAATCTCTGGCGAAGTTGTAAAAAGTATCGTCCACTTAAGAAATACTAATGGTGCGCGGGGGGGGGGGAGGAAATCGTTTTACCGACTTTTTTGTTACAAGCAACAAAAATAAAAAGTATAATTTTTCTTTTAATCTTGAACATTTAAAAAAATTAACTGAAACATAATTTTAATAAACCTTTAAGATAGAAAAGAAATTAACATAATTTTTTTATACCAGTTTCTATTATGTTGACAAATTTTTTGAAATCAAATTATTCTCACAATTTTTTTTTTTTTACAATAAATTATTATTTAACATCGCGCGTAAAACGAAAAAAGAAAAAATTATTTATACGCGCATATAATAACAAATAATATACGTGTTATTAATTCATATTAAATGAATTTATTTCGTTTCGGTAAACATATTTTTATTTCTTTTTTTAAATAAAAAAACTCATTAACGTACGAGTGACAAATCATAAAAGGATATTTTTTTCGTGTATTCAAATGTTAAAAGGCATAAATAAGAAATACGCATACTATACAAAAACGCATTAACAACAATATTTTAGCGATATAATTTATTATTCATATTCATATTTATACAAAAAAAAAAGAAGAAAATAAATACAAATAATTGATTGCACTTAATTGGCTGTATAATATTGTGAAATATTATTACCGTATGCCGGCGGAAATAATTTCATTACCTATATAAAGTTTTTTTTTATTGAAACTCTAAAAAAAAATATATATATAATATTTTTTTGGTGAATAATATTTTACGTTTCACAAAATAATAATATATATATGTGTATTAAAAAAAAAAAACATCAAGAAAAGAAAATGGAAATGCACCAGTTCCCATCTTTGTAAAACGTCAAAGATTTCAATGCAGTTAGAACATGTAACGTGATAAAATGAAGATGATCTATAATCAGACTAGCGTTAGACTGGAATAATTATTTGAAAACTAAACTTATACTACCAAATAAATTGTGAATAAATGGAAGAGACTTTTTTCTTTAGACATAAACAGAAATCAACGAAAACATCAGCTGTCCGACACAAACACTACGGCAAGAAATCGAATTATAGATAAAAATAAAAAAAAGCCCACAAGTGGTTTGTAGACTTAACATGTTTGTGTATTTAACTTAATCGTTAATTCCGATTTGAAAAAAAAAAACTATTTCCAACATTTACAAGCCGAAATATGACACGCTCAGAGACGTTAAACGGCTTTTGAAAAAAGGTTTTTTCAAGAAGACAGATAAAGGTTTTCGAGTGAAAAATCTTCAAAATGATTATTGAACTTTACAGAGATGCCCAAACTGGTGAGCGGAGGAAAAGATAAATCTGGGTATTAATCTGAGGTAAATCTGGGATTTGTTTCTAAGAGATTTCAACGAGAAAACGGAAACGGACCGGGGGGACACGCGTGGTGGAAAAAACAGGTGTGAATAAGAGGAAACGGACAACTCGCTTGATAGATGGGGAAGACTGCGCGTATAGTAAAAAAATGCAGAAACGGAACGATGGTCTCTGGTGGAATACAACGCAGAAGAAAAGTCCTTGCGGAAAGAGTATAGGGAGAAATGTGTTTGAAGGGCCGTTATATAAATAAATGTTTGACGTAATATATTATTATTAACGATTACGTTCAATGAAGTCTATGTCGGGCGAATATTTACTTATTCGCGTAACTTGTAAACACTACTTGTAAAGTATTTGATTTTTAGAGTTAAAAGAAGAAAAAAAAAAGGTCGTCACAATCGTCGATTTATATCACACAAAACACGCGTGTATACAAGGTTAAAAAAATTTCATTTTTATTCCGTTCCATTATTATAATATACGGATAATATGGATATTAGTAAAATTTGGTAATTGTCGTTTGAATTTGGTTTTAAAATTCGTAGTCTCCGGGGGGGCGGTCGGCGGCGACAGCGGTCGTTTTCGCCGCGGCGGTCTTCGTCGGTTCGGTCGCGTCCGCGTACTCGACGAGAGGCGTTTCGGTCAGTTCCCTGTAATCGTGTCGCAGCACTTCGATGTCCTCACGGGCTTCCTTGAACTCGGTCGTCTCCATGCCTTCGCTTTCGTACCAGTGCACGAACGCTCGTTTCCGGTACATGAGATCGAACTTCCTGGCCAGTCGCGTCCACGCGGTCGCAATGGCCGTCGTGTTGGACATCATGCAGAGCGCGCGGCCGCCGCCGACCAGCTCGTCCGTGGCGGACACGGCGGCCGCGGGCGGCCTGCAGTTGATGCCCACCTTGAACCCGGTCGGACACCATTCGACGAACCGCAGGTTCTTCGCGTGCCTGATGTACGATATGGCGTGGTTGATGTCTTTGGCCACGACGTCACCGCGGTAAAGCATGCAGCACGCGATGTACTTGCCGGCGGCGTGCGCGTGACTGTCCAGCTTGAACAGCTGGTTGCCGGGCTCGAAACACGCGGCCGTGATGTCCATGGCGGACGGGCGCTCGTGCGCGGAACGCTGCGCCGAAGCGAACGGCGCGTACGCGAGCAACGGGAAATGGACGCGCGGGAACGGCACCAGGTTCGTCTGGAACTCGTTGATGTCCACGTTCAGCGCGCCCGGGAACCGTAGGGACGCTGTGATACACGACACCACCTGGCTGATGATCCGGTTCAGGTTGCCGTACGTCGGGCGTTCCACGTCCAGCTTGCCCGAGCTGATGTCGTAAATCGCCTCGTTGTCCACCATGAACGCGCAGTCCGTCGTGTCCAGCGTCTTGTGCGACACCAGCACCGCGTTGTACGGTTCCACCACGGCGGTGGACACGCGCGGCGCCGGGTACACCAGCACTTCCAGGTTGCTCTTCTTCGCGTACTCCTGACGCAGCCGCTCGGACACCACGCTCGTCAGCCCGGACCCGGTACCGCCGCCCATCGAGTGGAATATAATGAAACCCTGGACGCTGCCGCACGACTCGGCGATCATGCGCACGCTGTCCATCACCCGGTCCACGTACGGCCGGCCCTCCGTGTGATAACCGCGCGCGTAATTGTTCGCCGCGTCCTCCTTGCCCGATATCAACTGGTCCGGATGGTACAGCTGGCGGTCCGGTCCCACTCGGATCTGGTCCACGACCGTCGGCTCCAGGTCAACCATGACCGTGCGCGGTATATACTTGCCCGCCACCGTCTCCTTGTAGAACGTCGTGTGCTCCGCCGCACACGTCTTGTCGTCCGACCGACGCTCCATCACGGTACCGTCCCGGCCGATCCCGTGTTCCGTACCGAACAGGTTCCATACCGAGTTGCCCATCTGCACACCCGCTTGTCCCACGTGCACCGTGATCACTTGCCGTTTCTTGTTGTCTTCCATCCTCCCGACGGTGATAGTCCTGTGGTTAAGTGTGTGTGTATGTCTATACAGTCCTCCGCCGACCGCCCGGGTGGTAAGTGCTTAAAGTAGAAATATATTCCAACTACTTCGACTGTATGTGTTTGTCTTATGGTCGTCAGAGATCGCGTGTGCGCAAATTAAAATCAAGTTAAAATCAAATTAAAAATACAATTTTCTTTCGTTAAAAATTTTTTTATCACAATCCGCGTTTCGTGACCGACTGAAATGCGAATGGATAGGTACAGCGCTCGCGTCTCCGTGATTGTATATTATTTACTGCTGACGCGTCCGAGCGACTCGTTTTCATATTTACAATATTGTTTTCGGCCAACCACACGACTAACACGAATAATCGTTTCCGTCCCAAATATATTTTTTTTACCATCTGAAATGTCACGCGAAATTCGTTATCATATTATGTACACAAATACACGCGTAATGTGGACGATCTCCGTGGCCAGAGGGCCTGGACCATTATCCGCGTTCGCTGTGTTTTCTTTACTAAAAAAAATCATTGAAAATCTTTTTATTTTTTACGGGCCTCAATATAATTTATCGATAATTCGCCGTCACTCACGAAACGCGGCGGTCAACGTGAACACATATGAACACGTACAGGGTAAACGCGCGAAAAATATTGTTCACCTCTGATTGCGGCAACACCGTGTGTATATGTGCGATATACTCACACGGTGTGTTTGCCGCGGTTAGAGGTGAACAACGATATCAGCTTCTGATGGCAGGAAAAACACCATGTGTGATAAGCACAGACACGTTGTTTTTGCTGGGGTCAGAGGCGAACGAGGTTCGCGTTTGCCCGCTGTGGCACAACTGAGCGGTCCGTTGGTCGTGGACCGCTATTTATACGTGTTTTTCTGTGTGACTACCCCTTCTTTGTTGCGACGTAGCGTTATCTGGTGACTACTTTCATTTCTGGTTTTATCGTGGTCGACTGATGCGCTATGTCGGTATCAAATGAGTGTTTGGTTTGACGCCGACCGAGCGATATAAGATCGTATACGCGTTTGCTATATTTATTAATTTTATTATTATTATGAATAATATTATTTCGCGTATTTCAATGAAATAAAATTAACGTAATGATTTATTTTTCCTCACTCGTACACTCGTTTACACGTTTACTCGTTTATTTTGCACGTTTTACTATTTTATTAACTTTTACCGGTTTACTCACATACACACCTTTCTTCGACCGACCGAGTTTACTAAACGCTCGACCACAACCGATATAATCAGTGCATATCACATATACTGATCGTCGGTCGAACACTTATTCTAACCTTATACATGATGTTCAAAGGGGTGGGGTTCTGTGAAAACGGAGCATACCCATAACATAATTGGACTAACTTAAAAGTTAATATTTAACTAACAATTGTACTGCAAACGCACACTGATTCGTGTGCCTATTTTGAACAGTACAACGGTGTTTGAATCAAAAATAATATTTTCATGACACGGTTAAACCCATGTAAAAATTCGATATTCATTTTTGTCCATTATTTGTCATTTATTGACGATTTAAAACGGCGTCTGCGTTTAAAATGATACTCGGGTATTGATAGAATATTTTGTCGTGTCGTGTCGTGTCGTATTGTACCAGTTTGAATCGGGCTATATTCCAATAGTTTGATTTTCGTTCGAATCGATAACCATGATACCTACATTTTACTGAATCTAGTTGATTTCTTTTAATTGTGAGCAGTAAAATTGTTAATTATACTTGACACTTACTCCAGGTAATTTTATTTATGAACTAGACCATGTTTGATGTTCAGTTTTATGTTTAATGATAATGTCAAATGAATTTAAGTTTTTTTTTTTTTTTTTACTTTAAAATAATGTCTAAGTCATTTTTTTTAAAAGTTAAATGAAAAATTGTAAATATTCTTAAATTTAACCCTCGTTTATTTTTATATTAACGTAAGCAATTCAATTGACTTTGGATACGTTCCCATATTCTGTTCTAAAAAGTAAAAAAAAAAATTAATACATATTTATAAGTTTTATGTTAACACATTCTACGTGCAACTTGTATGACTTTTTCGACAAAAAACATTTGCGGAGTGTTTCCTCTCCCCCCTCCCCCTGTATATTTAATTATCGTCATTTTACAATAATTTCTTATAACTGTGTATACATATTATATTTATATATTACAAAACACATCCACGCAAATTGGAAATCATTGTAACATATTATTATTGTTATTATTATATTTTTATATACAAGAGCTGTGTTATTCTCAGAGTCAAGAAATACGCTATACGTTACCTTAGAATATTTACCTTAAGTTGAAACGTAAATATTTTACCGTCAGTATTGTACAAAATACAATACACACATACCAAATAATACGAATGGAAAAACATATAAGTCTCTGTTATATAATAATAATAATAATAATAATACACGCACTAGTGAAATTCGAGAAAATATATAAAATTTTATGAGCATGTCGTGTATGCAGCAGCAGCAGCGAATTATTATTATTATTTTTACATTTATTACGCTTATGAAAAAGTATTATTCACTTAAAGGTGGTTATAGCCGATTAAATCATTGCTTAACACCTAATATACCAATTCTAAAATTGTATGGTTGTGTAATAAATACATATATTTATATAATATTTAAAAATTAATCTGAACGTGTAATAAACGTATAGGTACTCAATAATTCACGGGTATATGAGTACATTTTACGAAAAAAAAAACCGATTATAAATTATAATACGACATCATTATAATCATCATCCATATATTAGAACGCAGCGAGTTCATATAATATCACTCACTTATATTACATATCGCGTAAATAATATTTCTTAATCGCGGTTTGAACATTTTCCGCTTATACATACGTTTATTATATATTTTATGTGTAGTTCTTTTCAAAATCAGTTTTGTCGTCCAAACGTCACTTCCACGTGAGTATTAAAAGGGTTGACGTGGAAATCGGTGCGCAGAGGGCTTAGCCGCGTGAGCGTTTTAATCCCTTCGTATAGTGCCGCCGTCATTGTATTGTGTACAACACCGCACGCGGTTAATATAAATTATAATACATGCCACCGGCGAAGGGAGTGTAATATAATAATAATTTTCGAATTTATTTTCTTCGCTTTTTTTTTTTTGTAAAAAAAGACCCTGTCAATAAATTCTCCAGAAAGCTATTGAAATCCAAAGTATATGCGGTTCGTACCCATTGGCGCATTTCGACTAAACTCGAAGGGTAAACGATTTAAAATGTCAATCCTTTCTTACCTCGAATCAACCAAATCGCACAATCGAATTCACCTTACTAAAAGTATTGACAAATTAATTAATTTTGGGGTGAGGAAATCGAAATAATACTAAAGGGGGGGGGATTAGATCGATAGAACTACTCTAACCGTCCTACTCATAACAATGTCTTTGAACATATTTACTTTTTATGCAGTAAAAATATTTGTGTATATATATATATATATACACACATATAATAATATTAGTTTTTGTGTATATTTGAAAGTTCGTTACGTTTCAAGAGAATTTGAATTACGTTTTACCGAATATACTATTAATAATTATATTGTTATATTTACAATATTAGAAAATAGCCGTTCAATATTTCGAATTAAACTTTTAATTCGTTCCATAAAAGCCAATCCAATACGTCCATATTGTATAATGTTTATACGTGTGTACAAACATCCACGCATTCATATAACGCTTTAAAAATGTAAAAAAAAAACCTATTCATTCAACCACTTTTACGCGAGCAAACGGCAACAACTTAACTATATATTATTTGTCCCGTTACCGAACAGAAAAGTCTATTTCATATATTTTTACTATTATATTTCGCTTCGACGGGTTCTATTTTCAACTACGGCGTTTCATTATACGCCTAATACGTCAGATACACTCTTGTAAATACTATTATAAAGAAGTGAAAACTAAACGCAAACAGTATTATATACTCGTGTGTTCGACACAAGTATTATAAAACGGATAAATCGCAGCGGTCGTGTCACACTGAATCTATCTGAAAAAAAGAATAAAATTATTCATTGCAGGGTAGCGCGTTTTATTAAATTTTTCTATTAATATACGGATAATTCTAATCAAACGTTTAAAAAAATTTGTAAAATTTTCGATAAAATATCTGCAATATATATATATCTATATTAAATTATTATCCTTAAAAAAAAAAAATTTCTCTTTAAATTTAACGGGGTAGGAAGGCTGTTTAGAGTTGTTTAACTCGTAGTCAACCAGCGTTAAAGGGACTTGACCCTTAAAAATAGACCCCGACGGAATTCATACCAAATCCAATAAAAAATCGTGACGATTTTTTTCTCAATCATAGAACGGTGTAGGCATTATTTTCTTTTACATTTGTCATTGAAAATCGGCCGAGTCGATAATTATTAGATTCTGAGCGGAACGAGGAACGTATTGGTTTTATTGACAACGATGCAATTTTTTTATTTTATGTCTGTACCAAAAAATATGCTATCAGAAAGAATGCTTCGATTTTTACGTTCTTTCTCAATACTTTCTTTTTATGCGTCAGAAAAAATTACCGAAAAATTACGTAAAAACGCAATTTCGTCAAAATCGTTTATCGTTATTTGTTCGAAATCTCGAAACTAATGGTCATAGACGCGTTCAATTTTTACCAAATATGTACGTAACTTCGAACGAGACAATTTTTTTTTAACAATTTCTTTTAATTTTGGGCTATTTATAGCAATATTGTATATTTTGAGATATTTTATAATTCGTAAAAGAGATAATTTATGGTTTTAAGGTTTAAACGTTTAAAACAACGCCAGACGTTTGTTACTTCAGCCGTATGCGAAAAATCCTCGACAATCGTTAAGTCACAATTTCTTTTTATAACCATTTGACATTTCTCGACAAAGTGTATTTATACACCGGAGTTCCGCTCAAAATCGTTTTATCGAACGCGCAATGATTTATCATTGCTTTCGAATTAAAATAGTAATCACAAAACTCTTAAAACGTTTGTGCGAGTAAACGTCACTTAAACGCGACGTCCGCAATAGACCCGCGGCTGGTTATTTTGTTTTTTAATACTCTAGAGGAGTTAGCCCTTCCCCCCCCCGGTCAATTATTTACCGCCCTACAGTTACGCCCTTGCGGTCAGCCTCCGCCCTTAAGGCTACGACCGCCGACTAGGCCGGGTTCGTGTAATTACGCCACTGTGATAATTATACGGAATCGCGGGAGCCTGCAACAGGGCCGACGACAGACCGGCAGCGTTCGTGTCGGTACACACACACACACACTTATGCGTATAAGAGCGTGCAGGACGTGCACAGTGGATGAAAGTGTGCGGTGGAAAACGCGCGCGTGTTTCTGTCACACCGTGGCGGGCGCGCGTTTTATATTATTTTCTGTGTAAAACGCCGGCCGGCCCGGGGGGAGGGATTGTTACGCGGTGATTAGGCTGGCAAACATGTCAAATTCACACGCACGCCACACCGCAATAATAATAATAATAATAATGCGGTCCCCGCACCAGTCCATGTCACCGACCGTGAATACTCATTCTCTCTCTCTCTCTCTTTTACGTGTCTCTATGTATTATTATTATTATTATTATTATTATTATTATAATACGGAAATCGGCTTTTTCACGGTGCGGTGGTGGTGTACTGCACGCGTATTGTATACGCCAGCGGCGGTGACACACGGTAAACACTGCGCGGAAAACGTCTTTTTGAAAATATTATATTTTACTGCTGCGGCGGCACATTGCGCGACGGGGGCTGCCGGCATGAGTGGAAAAAAAAAGCTCATTGCGTGCGTGTGTGTGTGTGTGTGTGTGTACGCATAATAACGTTGAAATCGCTGGCAGCCCTCCCTTCCCCTACCGTGCCAATAAGGGACGGTGAGATCGTCCCCTCGTCCGAATAACTGCAATCGCCGAGACGGGAACGCCGGACGGAGACGTCGTCGGGAATAATGTTTCCCTCCCCGGACGGGTATCATTTCTTTCCTATCGTATTCATCATCACGTTTTCTAAAGGCCCCGTGTCGGTCGCTCTTCGTTTCAATCGTACACAGGACTCGCAGCAGCTCATTGTGCAATAATGGTCCCTGAAAACGTTTTCATCTCCCGCGCGAGATTCTTCCTTCGAACGTTCGTTTTTGTTGTCCGTCACATATAGTCCGTTTTTTTATCTTCTTCTACTACGTAATGTTCTTCACGTCGGATTATTTTCTTTAGCTTTTATTTTATTTCATACTTTGTTTTCCACATCGTTATTGAATTACAAATCAACTATTTTATATATTTCTTTTCCAGTTATATTATTGCAATTTGACAAAGATCGCGTCGGACAAAGATAGCGCGAAGTAGATTAATTCATAAACAGTGCGTGTGTGTGCGCGCGCGCGCGCGCGACTTTTAGGAGACATTTTCAAAAAGAAACGAATCCCATACGGAATTACGAATAACCAAATCCGTGTGTTCTAGAGCATTTCGAAATAAAGTTGGAAATGTATTTTTCTGAGATTTCTGCATCGTAGACGATTTTTAACAGTACATTTTCCGCTGGCCAATATTATAAGTATATATATATATATAAAATACATAGAACGATAAAACGCATTGAGATTTTCGGTGTATTTTACTTGAATTACATGAATTTATTATTTTTTTTTTCCCCCAAGCAGTTATACTGAAATTATTTACCGTTGAATTTCTCTTGTCCTCGCCACATTATTATCGTAGCGAATTGTCGTTGATAAAACGTGAATTCAATGTGAAAACGACCTGAGGGTGGCGGTGACGGGTGGTCGCGCGACAAAAAAACGTAAAAACACGGACGTCGTGCGTTGGCTCCATCCCGCCCGTCAAAACCCTCGAGACGCGACAAAATAGCGCCCCGCGAAAATTACAATGTACACTGTACAATGTACCGGCACGTCGATTTGTTTGCCCACCACGTGAGGACACAACGTTATTATTATTATTCACGACTATTATAATTTTATTGATCCGCGGTATACGCGTATTCGGGACGAGATAACTATTTTATTATTATTTTTTTAACTCGTTAAATTCATATATCGCATATAAATCGATTCAATTCGGAGTCACAATATATTCTCCTATTTGACCTCACACGAGTTAAAAAAAAAAAATCAATAAATTTCCAACGCTTTGTGCGTAACCGTATCCGTCGTTCTTTCATTACACATAAACATTATCCAATCATAACGTTCGGATTTATTTTCCATGTTCGCCGTTCAAAAATATACACAGACTTGCATTTTTCCCTCCTTCGAAAACAATATAATATATCGAGTGTGTGTGATAATTTCCAGTTTCCATGACCGTTATGTTTACGAAGAAATCGAAGTTAATCGATTTCGACGGGATTGCCGTTTTATTACGTAATATTCCGATAGTTTTGTTCTTTTTTTTTTTGACGTTTAAAAAAGTATTGAGATTACCTCAGTGTAACGTATCAACTAGATGCAATCTGCTACCGGAAAATAGTGTTACGCGTAACAGAGCACAGCACTATTTCTGGCAGAATTTTTAGGTAAACGAAAAAGTTTTAAAGAAAACGCGTCATTTTTGTACAACAACCAAAACGTCTTTCTCTCCGTACGAATTAAAGGTACTTGGAAAAAAAAAAAAAACGGCTGCGTTTTTGTATGTAGCGCGTATAGGTAATGTGTTGTAGAATAATTATTTTTGCGTGTACAAGTCTTAAAGCAGCCGTGAATACTACGCATATACTACGAGTCGTTACGAAGCAATTATTTTGATGAATATAATGGAGTCCCCCCGGGGCACTCAATACGCGCAAAGTGCTTTTCACCGTTAAATGCAAAATACGTCGGTATATAAATGTCGCGATTATTATTATTATTATTATTTAACACACTGTTCGGGTCTCGTGCCGAATAATATATTCTTCTCGGGAACGGGTTACGACGAGGACGCGCGTTAGATGATTGTCAAACGAACGTCGTCGGGCGCGATAAAAATTCGACATTGCAGTCGCGGCGCTTGAATTGCGCGCGGACGGGGGATAATTCTCGTCGTGCCGTCGTCGGCGAACGGTCCGCGTCGGACGAAGTGTGTGTATCGGTCGCGGGAGAGCAATAAACGATATTTATGCGGAGACAGCGCCACTCGTCATAACGGTCATAAAATAATTTAAATAGCCGTCTAAAAACGCGTTGGAGACGCGGTCCTAATAAAAAGGAAGAGGAAAAAAAAACCGTTTTCGAATACAAACCGCGTGTACCGTTTTCCACCCCTAAACGTTATGTTATAGTTTTCAGCAGTCCAAGTCAATTTCGTATACGAAATTCAATTGAACGATTTTACGGCCAGTGACGAACGCAGTGACGGCGGGGCGCTAGGGGTGTGCAGGAATTGTAACCGATTTTTTTATAAAAAAAATTATTGTATAAAAGAATTTTTTTGTTATTCGAAAAAACAATTATTATAATAATATTTATTTCTTGTAACTCTTTGCGTGAGATGGAACTATACACCGGAAACTGTTCAACGAATAGATATCAGTGCAAGAAAAAAAAAAATCGCCAGAGCGTATTATCCCGTACGAACAAATAGTAGAAAATTTCGTAGAAAAAAAAAGAACAGCTCACAATGAGTGAAATAAATAAACCGCAGTGCGTAATTTCTTATAACGAGTAAAATATTATTATTAATAATAATAATAATATTATGATAATTCGTATTAACACGTGTTAATAAACGTTTAATATATATATATTTTTTTTTTAACAGTCTCGATCAATTTAATCTAAGCTACACCAATTCGTCGTAAAACGTGAATTTCAATTTCAAAACTTGGCCTAGGATAAACTGTAGATTAGCTCGAAATCGGATATGGCCGCGTTAACATATATTTAATGTGTGCATGTAATTTATACGATTAGTAGGGAAAAAATAGTTTTTATATAAAAAAAAAAAAAATCGGTAAATTTCATTTAGCGAAAACACGACGTCAACGACGGTGTGAATTCAACCGTTAGAAGTACCCGTCGACCGGCTAAACGCGCGCGAGAAAACATTTCATGACGTTGGGAACGCGATAAGCGTCGCGCCGTTTAAACGAAAACTGTCCGTCGAAATTCATTAGAAGCAACGACAGACGATTTCTCCCGTCGGAAAAGTGTTTGGCGGACTATATATAGAAAAAAAAAAGTGATACGTTTTTCGATTCCTATCATCCCCGCGACACAATTATCTCGTTAATATCGCCGAGTATCTCTTATTTATGATCTTTTTTCCTTTTTTTATTCGTCGCCCCTCCTGGTCTTCTTAACGTCGTCTTCGCGCGCACACATAAAAATACAATACCTACTGCACGATATTTATAATATTTTATTTATTTTTCTCTTTCCTCCGCCCCTCGCGCCGTTCTATTGTATGTGTGTGCGTGTGTGTGTTTGTATTTGTAAAATTCTCGTATTGTTGTAATACCGACGGCGAAGTATACAAAATACCCCGTTCCAATACTTGTACGTCGTGTATACCTGACCACCTCAGACCCTTTTCTTCTTTATTTTTTTTTTCCGCGTCTCTTGGTTCCCATTATGTCGTCGTCCCTTTCGCCGACGGTATTGTGTGTGTGTGTGTGTGTGTGTGTGCAGTGCGTTTCGCACTACGCCGCGTGCAAGATATAGACGCAGTGCGCGGAATTCGTTGATCGCACGTCGAACCGTGGGGAACGACGATTCACAAGCCGGAGGATAAACACCGCAGTCCATTCCCGCCGCCGTCCCCCGGAGGGCTGCAATACAAAATACGCGACGACGATGACGTGCCTTATTAATCTTTCCCTCCCTCCGGTATTCCCGCGGTAATTCAACGCGTTTTTATTGGCTTCAGCTGTTGGCTATAGCTAATTATTATTATTATTATTATTATTATTATTATTATTATTATTATTATTATTATTATTATTATTATTATTATTATTATTATTATTATTATTATTATTGTTATTATTATTATTGTTATTGTTGTTATTATTATTATTATTATTATTATTGAAAACGAATGAAAAAAAATGAAAATGAATAGCGGAAAAAACTTATCGTTCAATTTTTAATTTTAATTTTTTTCCATAAATATTAATATTATTGTTATATTATATTTTTGTATACAAAAAAAAAAAAAAAAACGCACTGCGCGAGTAAAAGCGTTTTTCGAAAACGTATTTTGACGCGGTAGTGGTCGGAGTACATTTTTTTCCTTCGCCGAAACGGTTTGTGCGAAAAATAGAGAACCAGTTTATTATTTAATTTTTTCGGTGATGGAGAAAAAAGTTTATTACACCCGTACAGTGAAGAACTACCGCGTTTCGTAATCAAAAAAAAAAACTCTCCAGTAATAATATAGTAATTTAATACGATTTTGTGCCCCGGTTGGCGGTCAAAAATATAAAAAATACCTAAACAAAATAGTATTTCGTCGACGTATTATACGAATGCGCGTAAGTAAACGCGTAAAAATATTTTTCATTTTCAAAGGCGTTTTTCAGTTTTTTCGAACGACGAATGGCATCAAATCGGTAAAGGTTCGAAATGTATCCTATTGCAACACGTGTACCAAGAATAAAGCGAACGAGTTTCAATTGCGTGTGTTTATATACTATTTACATCCTACAATGACGATGGCCATTCGATTTATACGTATTATTATTAATCAAAAAAAAAAATTATAATATCGTAATTGATAGGTTTATAAGTTATTATAATATTTATTAATTAATATTCAACATTATAATTATTATGTATTTTGTCAAATCAAACCTAATCACTACCATAAATACAATACAATATAATTTCTACAATATTTATTTTTTCAAAAAAAAACGTTAATATTATAAATAATATGTCTTGAGTTTCAAACAGTTAAATCTACTATGATATGTTAGCATCGTCTTGTTGCTGTGCTTGTGCTTGGGAAGACGACCCAATATTATGTTCTTTAAAGTTGACTTCACAATACCAACGGGGACTTAATACTTACGAAAAAAATGAAAAAAAAAAACAAAAACAAATATTAACACTAAACAATAATGGAAATAAATTGAGTTGGTAATTAGTGTATGATTAATATGAAATTGAAAAATAGTTAACTTGCAGTGGCGGACTTACAGATTTACCACCAGTAGGTTATTTAAATTTTTCCACCCCCCCTACAATTCGATATCCTATTTCACAATCATATTAATTAAAATTCTTTTTGTCAACGGAATTATAATTTTACGATTTGTGCACTATCGTCCTAATTACATCATCTTTTTTCCTGTAATTATTATGATTGTGAACTATTGGATCGATGTGTCAGTTCTTAGATTATTTTTACAACCAGACGATTTCGTTATGATTGCACAAGAAAACCGCTTTTGAGTATATTTCTGCGTTAATAAAAGCTCAATCATGTACTACTAATAAAGCGCGATAATATTAAAAAATGAAAAGTTGTATTATAACATCCAAAACAAACATTAAATGTTGTCGTGTGTAAGTACAAATATTTCTACCGAATGTAGATACAGTCTTTATCCAAGTGTTGAAACGTATTATATATTGAATTGTTTGTGTAGACTCAATGACATTTTGATATATATCTATCATTTTAGTTTCCGTAAGACATAAAAAAATGATTTGTCGACCTAAACATCAGGCCCTATCCAGCCTACGCAAACTGTTGGTAAATCTGTCACTGGTCAACTGTGAATAGTATTTTAGTTATTGTCCTTATGAAAACATTATTTTCATATGTGTAATTTTATTTGTGTTTAATTATTATACGTACCATTAGCTAAAGTACTATTTACTAATACTTGCTGTTTCAAATACTCAAAATACGGTTTTGTTAGAACTAAAGAAATAAGTATTTAATAATGTATAACTGGTTTTTATAATAAAAGTTGTGGCATAATAAAATGTTTAGAACTATAAATAATGTCTTATATATTATAATAAACCTATATTCAAAATTCGACATATTTGACTTGAAATACAATTTAAAAAATTCTTGTAATGTCAACTAATAGAGTATTCAAATAGTCTAATACGTTAAATAAAAATGATGTTGAAGAGATTGAAGTGGATTTTGTAGGGGTAATTGAATAAAGGTTATGATAATGTCCTATCGTTTAGGCTACAAAATGAGATGTAAATTAATCAATCGATCACAGAATTAAGATGTTTATAATATGTAAGGAGTTTTCAATGTTTCCATATTCTCAATAGTTTTTAACTTCAAATTTAAAATATGAGCTCATGCGAGAAAAATAATTTCTACAACGTTCGCATGGCCTAATGCAAACTCTCAATGACCGAAGCCTCATTAAAGTCACTTCAGAAAATTCTAACTTCTATATCCCTCGATTGATATATGATCTGTGACTTCACCATGATATTTTTATATACAGTTAGTTTTTAGTTATTTGAGTATTCTAAAACGACTTTAAATCCCCAACGGTAAATCGTTAATCAAGAAATAATTCGTTACCATACCTGTATTTATAATCAAATAGTAATTTTTTATTATGTAATTAAAACTTACGAGACAACGGCATTTGCACGGCTATATGGTTTTTAAGAAAACAAAAATTACAGAGAAAATATAGTATTTTTATATACATATCAATGTAAATTTATACATTTCTATTAGTTTAGTTCAATAATTTATTGTATTAATTTTGCACTTACGAATATATAACACACAAGTATTAAATAAGAAACTGAATTTTCTAAATTAATTGAATACATTTTGCGAATCGAATGAATAATATTTTCCGTAGTTAAAACGAATTTTAATATAATGAATTTTATTTTGTTCTGTCGTAACAAAATATTAATATATATATATATATATATATATATATATATATATATATATATATATAACAATATTTTTACATTGTAAGTAGCGTCTAAGTTATCAAAAATTAATTATTTAAGAGTATATGTCATTGATATATAATAGGTATTATACAGGTACATTTCAATATAATTTATTTCAAGAAAATTATAAAATATAATATACTCACTTAAATTTAAATAGGCATGTTTCATAGCGGTTATGGCATCATGAGTAACTAAAAAAAATGTGTTAAACATTCAATCAATCAAGTGTCACCAATTGATTATAATTAAATTAATATATTTTAAATACGTCTTATATATTATACTAATATTGTCTAATTACTATCCTTTCAATAATTAATTAATTTTTGTTTATGCTACATGTATAAAAGTATAATTGAATTACTTACTATCAAAATGTACACGCATGTGTGCTATTAAATTTTATTGTTCGAATTGTTAATAAAATAATCGTTAGAATATTTTATATTAATTTTATTAACAAAAGTAAACATATAATTTTTAGTAAACAGACTAAGCATAAACACATTTCCAGTAGCAACTTTTTGGTTCTAAAAATTGTTTCTTTATTTTCTACTTTCTATTTTGTATTTCTGTTGATTATGTGTGGGAGTCATTCCAAAATAATTATCGTCATTAATTTCATTAGACCATTTTCATGACAAATACCAAAAACATTGTTTATGTTAAATAGAGCTTCCTTTTTATAATATATAAAATTAGCATCCTCAAAAATAGCTGAGAAAATACAATGTATATATATATATATTTTTTTTTTTTGTTTAACGTAAATACAAGAAAGATTACATTAAATAAAATAATAAATAAATATAATTCGAAATCCACTTTGGAAAAAGAATTCAGTAGAAACTAATAATACCAAATTAGTTTTCAAAATAAAGATCAGGTAATCTTCAATCGGATGAAACTTACATATCAATGCAATTATTGAATACTAATAATATTGCTATTTTACACAGGAAAACTATTTATAATGTTTATTATTATTATTATTATTATTATATTAAGTCAGCTGTAACATTACTTAAACAAATAGGTTCCACATTTAAGTGATTTATACCAGCAACAATAGCTAAGAACAAATATATTAATATATCGTTTTTCTCTTTTATGATAAACATCTGGTTCGCGTTGTACACATACCAATTAGTATACAACAATGTAAAGGAAAATCGTTCACATAAAATTTAAACGATTGTACAAAATATTGACACATGTTTTAATGCATTTATTCTGTCAAGATAACTTTATTTAATCGAGTTAAAATTTAAATTCCAATTATGTTAATTTTAATTAAGTTAATATAAGCGTTTTTTTTTTTCAAAAATTGACTAATAACAATGATTTAATATGTTTTTTAACTTTTGTGTTTTGAGTTCAAGTTGATTAATTATACTAAATTAAATCAAACTGGCAACGATGGATTACATTATGGATTATATTTTTTTATTTATTTATTTTTATTCTGAAAACAATATTCTATATGTAAAGCAATTTAGTTTTCCAGTTTATACGAATACTCGTTAAAAGTTTTCGTTTTAAATAATAACTTTCCTTGACAAATGTCAAATAGTTGATTTATGTTTAAACATTCATGTTGAACGAATTCGACGAGAAAGTATCAATAATACACTATAAATAATTAAATAAAAAAATAAAACGAAATGTATTGCGTGTTAAAAAATGTATACGAACTTCTAGCTTCAAAAATACACCAATACAATGGACGCAGAGCAAGATAGTTTGTTTTGAAATCTAAATATGATATAAACGAAGTTTAGAATAATCCATAATCAATTTATATAATTATCACCACAGCCTTAGGTTCTCTTGTAAAATTTTCTTTTTGTCCTTTTACACAGAGAAAATATCACACTTTTTTTATCCAACAGCCATTCATTATAAGCATGATTATATCATAAATAGCGTAAAATTATATAAAATAAATAAAACTAAAATATGATATTCTACGTACTCTTAATTGTTTCAACAATGACATATTCAACATAATTACGAAAAAATTCTAAAATTTACAATTATATTATTATTAGGATTGAATATTTTATTTATATGTTTGAACATATGTATAAATCAAAATATGAATTCATATAATAATTAAATCATAATTATAATATCAGTTACACACTATATATATTTACTATATGAATAATATTTGAAAAGACCAATCAACATTATAATAATGCAAAATTGATAAAATTGTAAAGACCATAATTACTTAAAGAATATTTATTTTTATATTGTTTTTGAAAGTCTAAAAAGAAAAAACTTAATTTTTAATTTTTAGTTCCTGAACGAAACGAAGAATATATTCGTAATACAGTGATATTTTTATTATTGTCATTGTTATTATCATATTATCATTATCATTATTATTATTATTATTATTATTACTATTATTATTACTATAACTATTATTATCTATTATGTTTCGATTGCATTAATGTAATGCACAAGGGCTTTGACTTTTATACAATGGCGTCATTTTGTGGTTTGACAGAATGGGCACTGCTCCACCTGCTTATTATCAACGGATCGGTTTCGAGTTAATTATAGACGACCAACATGTTTCGTGTTTATATGTAATTACTAAATAGGTATGAGTTATCCTAATTGTACCCATTAAAAAAATACATTGTATTTAATCTGTGTTCTAACGTAATCTATAATAATAAATAGGGTTACAATAATATAAGTTAAATTTTAATATGATTAAAACTGCGGTTAAAACGCCTCGTATCATAACATTCCACGGTTATGTGATTTTTCAATTAACGTGGTTATCATAAAGCATAAATTATTAACCGTTATCCAAAGTATCGGTGGTTTTATTTGTTTATTATTTTGTGTTCATACATGTTTAAAGTATACACATTGGAATAAACAGGGATAAACTTTGGGGAGGGAAGGGATCTTCTTTATGTAGTTACTATATTATATTGAGTTACCCACATTGTATTTTGGTCAAAATTTTCTCAAAGAGAAAAAAAAAGAAGTCGGGTAATGTGATTAATTATAAAATATAACATTTTGTAAACTGGAAATTGTATTCAATTAAACACATTTAATTGATTAAATTTGATTGGTCAGGTAATATGCGAGCACGTTACACGTTGTACGATTCACGCTCGTACAACACGACACGAGAAAAATCACGTCCAATTCACATACGACCGACATGAAACGACAGACACGCACACGTTTGATTCCAGTTTTCGTTTGGAACGGTCGGAAATTGTTAATTCCCCCGACATGTATCGGAATTTGAAATTTAAAGATTTGGCCATGATGGTAATAATATATTTTATGGTTCAGTCTATTTATATAAAAGCCAAATACCACTCACTCACTGATCGCTATATATCTCAAAATCTACACAACGTACGAACTTGAAATTTGGAATAGAGGTTCCTCTTATAATAATGTAAGTGTACAAGAAGAATGAATTTTGAAAAATGTTGCGTTTAAGTGGATTAATTAATTAATAAATAATAATAATAATAATAATAGCGGTGAATACGCATTATGCGGCATAGCGGCGGTCAGCGGGTTTCCAGCTACCAGCGACCCTTTCTTTTATATAAACAGATTATTCATCAGAATCATAAACGACAAAATGCATGTCTTTGGCATTAACCAATACACATACTAAATTTACAAACGTTCTCTTCGTCACCTTGCCGCGGCGCCTGTACATTTTAACGTGCACCGCCGGCTGTCACAATATGATCGCCTATTTCATTCATATTTAATTCTAAAATAATATTGTAAATATGAAAAATATGAAAAATACAAAAAAAAAAAAATCACATTTGAGAAGCCGAGTAATTCAGCTGTTATAATATAAAGAATGTATCCATGCCATATGTCTATAATTATATTATTATCATTATCATTATTATTATTATTATATAAATAATATAATAATAATAATAATAATAATTAGGCTTGTTGAAATCAGTGCACAAATGTTCGTTTACAAATGTAATTTATAAATTAATTGAAATATACGAGTACATAGAAATATGTATATTTTAAATAAATTGATTTCGGACAAGCACCGACAGACAGACAAAACATGCTTTGATCAAACGTTTTGTCTTGTCGTTACGGGGCTTGCCGGATCGGTGTGAATTACCTTATTCAATTTTATATTTATAGAATATTTCTTCGTGTCGTGTTGTACGAATGTGAATCGGGCTGCGCGTGACGAACGAGTTTTCATTTCGCCGTCGGGCTCTGTCTTTACGTGTTTTAAATAATTTATTCCAAGCTGAATTTCCATGAATATTGGACGATTAATTGTAAATTATTATATTATGCTCTATTGGTTTTATAAGACATTGGGTAGCGATGAGTTTTACACATTGTACATACGATACAGCTGCTATTTTACATGATACGATTTACGAGACTGGGGAGGGTCCAAGGATTCTAGATCCCCCCCATATACATATATATATATTCGAACCCCTAAAACCCCTACCTGCGTTCGTCTCTGTTACATTTAGTTCAGAAGTTCCGGGGAGGAGGAAGGTTTCAACTTCACTAAAAAATAGGAGATAAATTCCTCAAGCTCCAGCATATACCCATTCGACAAATTTACGACTACATCACTGAACACAAGGTTAATTAATGTTTGCTCAATTAATGGTAAGCTCTCGGAAATGATCAGACGGCAAAAAAAAAGAAACTACGTTTTTTGTCATCCAGGTAAGACGAATCGCCATAAATAATGTGCAGACAATAAAAATTTCATATAAAATTAAAGTTTTTTTCTCCAAACAGAAAAATTTGAAGTTTTTGCTGGACAGTGTGTGATGGAATTTCACTTTTATTTATATGCATGATACTCACAATTATTGTAAAATATTGTGAATAATTCAACACCAGTCGCATCAACTACATACAAAAAATATTATGTAAAAATATTAAGCTTTATAATATATTATATGATATCGGTTCAAAATACAGATAAAATTTAATTACGATACACCTATTACATAATACAATTTATACAAACAATGTAGTGTACGATAATACATACGTGGTATATTTTCCTTTATTGTAATTTGTTCTGAGTTTTTACAATTGTATAATACTCATTAGTATCATATGACTACGACCATATAACTAGCACTAATTGCACATTTTTATCTTTATGTTATTTACAATTTATTGTAAATAATCAGATATTATTATAAAACGAGTTTTTAATAATAACTTTATATTTGTATTAATTTTATGTCTTCAGACATTATAAAAGGAATAAATGTTAAGAAAATATCAATGTATACATATACATATGAAAATTATCACTAGACTTTAAAAATTTTATTTATAATTAAATAATATAATATTATAATTTTTTTCAAGGCGTATTTTCATATTTTTTAAGCAATAATATTATAATGTAATAATTGAATTTTCTGAATGATTCTATTAATTCTATTAAAAATGTACTTAATACGTAGAGTAATGAAATGATTATTCTCCCGGTAAAATTTAATAATTGTGGAAGGGAATTATATAATAACCACATGTTAACGTAAGTGAAATTGTGAAGAAAAAAAGCGATATAAAATATATTCTGTAACACTTGCAGTGCTGCCATACACTTTTGGAATCACTTAGTTAATAAAATAGTGATTTGTAACACCGAAAATCAAATGGCAAAATTTAAAAAGTTCTAATCAACAATTATGTACATAATTTTAAATGTTATGTATGTTTTTGTTATAAGGTAAACTGTGAGATGTTTGTTTCTCAGTTAGAAAAAAATTGACATAGATCAATTTTTAGAATATTATAGCAATATCAAGTATATTATGTGTGCAATTAAATAAGTTTTTTGTTTTCATAATTATTATTTTTTTTTTTATGAAAATATTGTAAATTATGAAAAAATTCTTCGAGAAGTTTTTTTTTCTTTTGACGGACGGTACATGAACAAATTGCAATTTTCTTTATCAAATATATTTGTTGAAAGGTTGCTAATAATAACACGAGTTCGAGTTTCTTAAAATAGAGTCGTTGGGCTGCGTGAAGTTGGCATCCATAAAATAGTTTTCTTTATTTTATAAGCTTAAATTTGATTATTGCAAGTCTTTTCAACCCGATTGCAATTGGTTTTTAAATAGTTACTTAATTGAATTAGTTTTCGTTTTAAATGTCTGTAATACGGCAGGGATTTCAAACTTAACGGATAGGTTCTGTGAACACAATTTCGTGGGAGTTTTATGGGCAGAAATTTTATTATTTTATTGGATATCTCAAGCAATATTACCATACTGCTATTAGCAGGAAGAATTCAGGTGAAATAAAGGTTAGAGGTTTGAAAAAGATATGTTGGCAATTCTTACAAATCGTTCTTGTTTAGAAATACGTGGTATGTTTGAAAACCCTTTAAATATGTATTCAAAACCGAAAACAAATATAGGCAAAAGTCTTATGCGATAACATATAATTTTATTCGTTTTCCAAACATAATGTCAAAATTACATTATAATTTTCAAAATAATAATTGAATTTCTAAATCTCAGTCATAATAATCTACTTGATCCAACAGTTCACAAAATTCCGTAGGTAATATCAATTTTAAAATGCATTTAAAAGGTTAGGTTTTTATCAAAGAATTCTTATGTTATCTTATTCAATCTTATTTTTTTATTTAATAATACAATAAATAATAATATTTAAAAACAAAACAAAATATCTTACTTATGCATTTTTCGTAGTCTTTTATCAAATATTAAGTAATAATTATTTATAATTTAATGATTTTCAATAATAATTAAAATACAATTCTAAGATATACATAAATCATAATTTTATTTCACCTCAATTATTTATTTGTTTACAATTCAGTTTAGTTTTAATTAATTTTATTTAGTTGAATTGGTTACATTTTCCTGGATAAAATTATTCTATGTAAATCAATTGTTTAGTGAGTATTATAACTCACATTTACATTCAAAAAAATTTAGGGGCGCGGTATCCCTCAGAAATCTGACAAATGTAATATTACACATATTCTTTCGTACTTTGTCTTTTTGTATTTTTAGATTCTGAGCGGAGCGAGGAATATTTTGGTCTTACAATGATGTTTAATTAATTTATTTTTTATATCTACCCAAAAATTAAATCAGAAGGAGTCCTCCGATCTTTACGTGTAATTCATGCTATTTTCCGGTAGGAAATTGCATCTTGTTGGGACTTTGAAAATGTTATTTTTCAAAATTATCAATACTATTTTTAAACATCAGGAAAAACTACCGAAAAATTACATAAAAACGGTAAAAAGACGAAATTCGTCAAAATTGATTATAGTTATTTCTTTACAACATAAAAACTAATGATTATAGAAACATGAAATTTTCACCAAATATATAACATTGTACTGTCTTTACAAAACAAATTTTTCAAAAAAAATTCTTTAAATATTGGGCTATTTATTACAATTGTAGGGTTCGAGGAATTTAATTCATAAAAAATGTAATTTTAGATTCTGAGCAAATAATTGGAAATATTCGAACTGAACTAAACACAAAATATTTCGGTTTGAATATCGAATCATAAAAAACGAAACTGAATTTGTCGAAGAAATCAATAAAGGTTTAAATGAATAAAAGAGTTCGTTCTATTTTTATGATGGAAAGTCATTTTCAATCCGCAGTAAAACCGAGGTACTAGGAGATTTAAAATATACGTCATTCGTGTACCAATATTCGTGGCATTGGAATTAAAAAATAGATTATTTTGTCCTTTCACTGATAACACCCAGTGGTAAATATGTATATTCAAAAAATCGTAGTTTAAATCATTATAATGTCCATTACACATGGAATATGGTAGATTACTTACCACTGTCAGCATTAGTGTTTTCTACAGTGAACGCAACAATAATTATCAATGTAAAAACGTAAATACTTTTAGTCGAAACCATGATTTTTCTCTTTGTTTTGCAGATAAAATCTGGTATATTATTGCTGCGTAGTACGAGTATAATTCGATTGTACTTTGAAGCTGGATTTTGTACAGAAAAACAAATGAAAAAAATTCACGAAAAATTAGTCGTAGTTGAATAACTGAAACCTCGTAGCTATGTGATTATTTGTTCAGATGAAAAAATAATGTTTTGTACTCGTATACTAAGCATTTAATATAAACGCAATATCGAATAAATAAATTTGAAATTTTTCGAAATAAAAAAAATAATACATTTTCTGTGTTTTATACGGTAAAATATGACCAAATTTTAATACACGAAATAAATTGTATCACGAAAAATCATAACTTAAAGATAAACAATATTATGAATGTGAATTCACTATATGATTATAAAAAACTACAATAATATCGCTTTTAAAAGTGGTGTGCTCAGAATCGTTTAAAAATTAATGCCGATAAATGTGTTCAAATATCTTTTATGAAACATAAAAATCCACTCAAATAAAATTATTCTATTTATGATCAATCACATTAAGTCAGTTACCTCTGCTAAAGATCTGGGTATTATTCTATTTGCTGATCTTCCTCTTTCTGAATACATTTCATTTATTTCCAATAATACACAATCGTAATACGTCGTAAAATTTTATGAATACTTGAACACCAATCGCATCAATTTCATACAGAAAATATTTTTAAAAAGTATTACATTTTTCAATATATATATATTTGTTAAAAATACCCTTAGAATAAAATTGCGATATGCCTATAAATATGTGTATTACAAAATATAACAAATATAAACATAATGTACTGCACGATATACATACTTGGTATCATATCCTTTTCTGTAATTCGATCTAAATGATGATTTATATAACAAATGGTTATAACACTATAGTATCGTATAATAATATATTCAGTAATAATAGAACAACGACTATACATTTAATTAAAATTAAATGCATTTTTTTATCTTTATTTTATAAATGATTTATTATTGATCAATATTATCATTATGGTAAACGCTATTTTAATAATAAATTCATATTTTTATTAAATATCATTTATAATAAACATTCAATATATTCATATGTAATATCGAATTAAAAAAAAACCATTTTCACTGTTTTATACGATAATATATGTCATTATGGTAAGATATAAAAAAAATGTTACTACACGAAATAAACGATTTCACAAATAATTTCGATTAGTTAGTAATTCTACCAAAGGGTTGTCGTATAAGGATTTAAGCGAATAATCTCTGATAAAATAATCATTTTTTTAAATTGTATACTCAATAATCTTTTCTTAAAGTTTCACATAGATTAATAAAATGAAATATAAAAAGTAATTTAATCATTCAACATATGAATTGTTTATTTATTAGAATAGTTTTTTGTTTTTGATTTTCACTAGTTATATACCTTTTTTTTAATGTTGTTTACTGAAAACTTTTTATTTTATTTTGCATTTATATTCATTCGAAACATATTCATAACGTATTTGCAAAAAAAAATTATTATCTATTCATCATTTTGAGACTGTGGTCACGGTGGTGCCGACATCTCTCGTCCGATAATATTGGTCAGACGTCGGTCGACTTTATCGGCCGATAGAACGTTCACAGTGTCTCAGACGACGGCCGATAAAATTTGCCGATAGTTGCTTGTTTCAATGCAATGAGTGTAGGATATAATTTATGAAATGGATGTCCCCGCATTTTTGTGTTTGGTAACATGTCCTTGTATCAGAAACTTATAACTTATACGAATATTTACTAAAATTAAAATTTTGTCTTTCTGTAAATAAAAATTAGCCCCCCTCCCCCCATTTCATATTTCTAGACCCGTGCCTGTTCATAGGCGATAAAATATATAATATTTAAATTAATATCGGAAATATTATACCGTACACCTATTAGTTCTGAGCAAAATGACGAATCGTCGTCAGAGTGAGCGCGGCGCGCTTATCGTTCCCTCGCCTCTTACATAAATTATAATAATATGTTATATAATGTACTACTTATGTGTAATTACATATAGAACATATTATTTATTATTATACGTATGTGGTGTAGTATGTATTTTATGGTATGTATATAATTGAAAATTTTTTTTCACCGTCCGTTACGCGTGATCGAATTTTTTCGAATTAATTTGAAATTGCGTGCGGCGCCAACACACACTTTATACTTCTTTTTGTCGGAGTATTGAGAAGGTTTATTATAAAACATAAAATTATCGTCCCCGATATAGAAGATTTTATAATATTTTTTTAAAGTAATAAATTAATCAAAACATACAAGACACATACATATAAGACAATTTAATTATATAATTTTGAAAGTATTCTACATGTGTTACCACTTTGCAATTAGTATATAAACTAAATTAACAACTAACACGAACACTTTCTATATAGTTTCTACAATATTTATTATTAAAAAAACGTAGATATTATAATGAGAATTGGGTTTTAAAGAGTTAAATCTAAGTTAATCTCGTGGTCTTGCTGTTGTTGCGCTTGAGAAGATGACCCTTCGCCATTTCCTCCATAGGAAGATTCACAATATTTTCGGGGACTTAAAACTCTTGAAAACACTAAAAAAAAAAACATAAATTAATAATAATGATACTTAATGGAAATTAAATGCATTAGTAATTATTATATATTATAATATAGTAATAATTATATATATATATAGTATACAATTGATATAAAATTGGAAAATAGTTAGTTGTGACTAACTTTAGTTTTTGTTCTTAAGTTCTTATGAATGAATTATTTCCATATATGTAATTTTATTTATGTATAATAATAATACGTACAATTATACAATGTTCCCTGCGTTAAAACACGTTCTCTCAAATAATTATAGTAGTGTTTTGCTGCTTCTGAAAAAATAATATACCAATAATGTATAATTGGTTAGGTTAATTTTGTAACGGTAATTGAATACGACGAGACAATAGTATTTCGATTACAACATAATATATTAATTAATTGATATATATTAGTAAATTAATAAATTAATTCTTAAAATATATAAGAAGTATTCGATGTTTTCACACATTCATTTATTTTTAATTTTAAATTTAAGTATGTGATCGAGCGAGAACCACAATTTTTGGAAAAAATTTTAATGTAGCGTTGCTTTAAATTCTTTTAAGAAGAGTTAATGTATAGCTTTATTATAAGATACGAACACTGTACATCGACGTGTATACACTACTAGAAAGAAACTGCTAAATTTTATATGTATTATGATATGTTTCGTTTGTGTGTGTGTGTGTGTAAGACAATTACAAACAATCCGAACTCCAATCATCGCAACTGTTACATGGTCCGTGTTTTTATCACGATATTTAAATGTACAGTTAGTTTTTAGTTATTTAATTCTAAAATGAAAAAAAAAATATATATATAATATTCAATACACGGTTTTATATCTCCAACGTTTATTCGTTAATTATAGGAAATCATTTATTATCATATTCATAAACTAATAATAATTTTTCAGATTATAATTTTACATGATAATTATAACTTACGACTAAATGGCGACGATTCAGCTATATGATTTTTTAGAGAACAAAATCAACGAATAAAATATTATATATATATATATATAAATACAAATGTACAAATTACAAGTACTATTAGTTTTCTTGAATAATTTCCGAGTTTTATTTCGCCGTCATATAATACATAACAATTAAGTGACAAATTTAATTATCTAAATTTAATTGAATACATTTTGCACTAAAATTGCAGACTGCAGTGGTTAGAGAACGAATATCAAAATTATGAATTTTGTTTTGCATTGTCGTAACATAATATTATAATATGTATTACAATATAATTGCGTTGTAATAATAATAATAATAATAATAATAATAATACCAAACTGATTAAAATTAATAATTTACTTAGGAGTAAATATATATATATTATTGCTATAAAGTACATTTAAATAAAATTTATTTTAGAAAAATAATGTATTATTATACGCTCACTCAAATTTAAATAGGCATGTTGCAAAGCGGTCATGGAATCGTTAGACACTGAACGAATATAATTAAAAATTCAATAAATCCAGCGTTACCAATTGATTATAAGTAAATTAATATATTATAAATATATATATATATATATAATATATATATATACTACTAATCCTATGTCCTACGTGTGCACGGCAAACGCGAATTTGCGGCTGAAATGAATAATAAATCGTAAAAGTAAAATGTTATTTAAACATTTCAACGTCTACTCGCTTTAAACACGCGACCACCAAAAACAAAACGATTTGTTTTTCAAACCTTGCGGCGAACAAAAATTAATTCTTTCGCGTCGCTCGAATCCATTTTCATATGTTTAATAATTTTATTCGCCGCATAGCTCGCGCACCACACCGCGTTTGCCGCAATCACGTTGGACACGACGACGTCATGACTAATACTATTGTCCTTTCAATATTTAATTATGGCGGTGTTTATGTTTTATGTACAAGAGTAATATAATTGAATTACTTACCGTCAAAAAAACCAAACATTTGCGCTAGTAAATTGTCCAGTTTAAATTTTTAATACGTATAACCTTATAATAATTAATAGATTAAAAATATACGCTTTTCCAATAGTAAAATGTTTGATTCTAATACATGTACTGGATTCTTTAATTCTATATTTCTGTAAATTACGTGCCAGTTATTCCAAAATCGTCATCAATTATTTTTCTAAGGCTATTTTTGTGACAAATGCCAAAAACCTCGTTAATCTACTGTATAGTTTTCTATTCATAATAAAATATATAATAGATAAACATCATTTAGACGTTTATTACATATATATATATATTATTTCTTTTGGATCTGGGAGGGTCCAGTACCTCTGTATCATTAAGTAAATACATCACTGAACAGAACATGCCCGCATGCGTTTATATAATATTATATACAAAATATACACAACACTATAAAATTAACTCCACTTCCAACCAGCGAAAAATACCATTGATATACTTAAACGTCGACGGGAATCTCTGATACGTATATCGTACACTAACGTATCAGTATAATCATGGAATGTTAATAGTACTGCTATTTAATTACACGAGAATGCTCTTTATAATGTTTATAACTATTATGATATTAAGTCAGATGTATTCTTACTTAGACATGTATACACCACATTTTGACCATCTTCGCTAGTGATGATAACTAGATACAAAAATATTATTTGTTTTAATATCAAACATCAGGACAATTGTCCATGTGAAAACTAATATGCAGAAATACGTACAAAAGTCGTTTACAGATAAAGTTAGAGGATTGTAAAATATTATAAATGCGTTATTTAAAACGTTAATTTAATTTTAATTGTGTTACTGTAGTCCTTTTTTTTTCAATTATTGACTAATAGCGTAATGATTTATTATGTTTTATAGCTATACGTGTTGATGCTAAGTTGATTAATTGTATTAAATTTAATTAAATTATTGCAATGCCAATTATTATTATAGTAATTATAGTGTTTCATAATAATATAACCATTAAACATAGCTATATTGAAGAATATAAAAAAAAACATTCCGAGGTTATATTTAACTGATTTTTCACGTTATTCATTTTTGTGGTAATTGGAAAATTAATAGAGTATTGTTAAATATTTTAAAGTGAAACGGAAAATATCAATAATATTAATGTAATTTTATACTTTTAATTTTCATATAATCTAATATTAATTATTGATTAAGCGAGTTAAAATAATTGATTAACTTGTCCATATCTTTATCATCTATTATTTTTAAACACTATGATAATTTTTTTTATATTATTACGATATTTATTTCTATAATATTTATAATTATATTATTTGTAAAAAAAAAACAAACAAAATGCATTAGGGAAAAACTCTTTAATTTTATTTTTACATTTAAAATTGTTTGAATATTTGTAAAATACCGGTGTGAATCGAATGAAATATTTGGATATATATTTCATGAATTAGAATATTATATATATATATGACATATATGTATTATGTTTATATATACTGTATATAATTAATAAAGAAAACAATATTCAATGAAAAACAATTCAGTTTTCCGTTTTATTCGATTACGCCTAAAAGTTTTGATTTTAAACAAATCTCTATCCATAAGATTTTTGTTCTTGTCAAATGTCAAATACTTGAGTTATGTCAAAACATTTATGCTGAAAGAGTTCTAATGTTAGAATATTAATAGTATACTGTAAATAGTTAAAACCAATAATAAAATTTTAAATGTTAAAAATGTATACGAACATTTTGCATATGCGACACACCAATCATATGGATAGAAAACTTGAAAAATTGTTTGGAAATCTAAACATTATATAAACGACGTTTTAAAGCTTATAAACAGTTTATATGATTATCACATATCATTAAGTCTGTTTTATAATATTTTCTTTGTTTTCATTACACAAAACATACTTTACACTGTTTTATTTAACATCCATTAATTTTATACATAATTATATCACAAATAATGTAAAATTAGATAATACGATGACAACAAAATATAAAATTCTACGTACTATTTAATACTTTTACAAAAACATCTATGGCATATTTACAAAATATTCCTAAAACACACATGTATATTTTTATTAGGATTGAATATTTTATGTAGGTAATATAATCATACACATATAATAGAAAAAAATATATGAATACATATAATTATTACAATTATCGAAATAATATACTATTACATATTGACTACATGAGGATTATTTGTAAAACTTAATTAACTAATAATAATGCGAAATTGATAAATTAATGACGACCATAATTACTTAAGGTATTTTTTTTTTCATAATATGGGTAATAGTCTAAAATGAAAACAAAAATTGATTTTAAAATGTGTAGTTACTGGACGAATTGAAGAATATATTGGTAATATAATATAATATGGCAATACAATTATCAGAGGCAATTGGTGAATACCAATATGGTTTCCACAAAGGAAAAATTTACCAATGACTATATTTTTATTATTCGACAAATCATGGAAAAATATTATGAATACGATAAAGACTTATATATGATATTTCTCGACTTATTTGAACGAGTTGAAGATTTTAAATATTTAGGGGTTAACATAAACCAAAAATGCTCACTATGAGAAGTATGCTGTCATCTACGTTACTTTCAAAAAAAAACCAAATCAAAACTTTACGTAACCCATACACGGTCTATTTACGTATGATGTAAGCCTATGCGACCTAATCAACAACGGAAGGCGATGAACTAAAACTTTTAATATTCGAGAGAAAAAGAAACTTTGTAGAAACTGCCTCACTCCAAGCAGTTTCTATAACATTGTTAATTTGATTCCCTGTATACATTGCGGCGTCTATAATAGGCGACCAATAGCGACCAATTACAGACAAATTTGTTATTAGACGGTGATTGTTCCGCGGGTCATTTCGATGCGCAACGCGGTTCGCTCTTATTTGGAACTTATTATAAACAGAAATATGAATTGTAAAACATATAATTTTATTTGCAAAACTCACAAGTGTTGTAAAACGTTAGGAATACTTGAGTACCAGTTTCGTCAACTACGTAAAATAATATTACACAAAAGTATAAATGTTTATAATATAAATAATATATATATATATATATATATATATATATATATATATATATATATGCATATGTATATATGTATATTACATATTGTCAATAATATAAATTAATATAATCAGTTTTAAGGAAATTAATAATACACAATAATCGCATAGGCATACAATTTTGTTGTATCAAAGCTATTCAGAATATAAATATAATTTAATTACGATACATTTATATATACTACAAAATACAAAAATAAACAATGTACGATAATACATACTTGGTATACTTTCCTGAACTGTAATTTGATCTAAATTATGATTTTCACAATTATATTATAATACTCATTAGTCATTATTGTACATAAAACTACGATCATACAAGTATAACTAGAAAAAAATTATACATTCTATCTTTATGTTATATACAGTTTATTATAATTAATCAGGCATTATTATTATAATAAAAAGATATTTTATTAATACATTTATATTTGTATTAATCATATGTCTACCAAAACATAATTTTAATATATTTAAATAATATATAAATATGTACAAACAAACGAACAAAAAATCTTACTTATGCATATATCGTAATCTAATATCAAGTAACAGTTATTTATAATTTAATAATTTTTAATATTAAGTTACAAAATTATAATTTATACATAATGCAACACTTATTTTACTCCAATTATTATTAATAATTTGGACAAAGGTTTTTTATATTAATACGAGTTACACTACAAAACTTACTTAGTGGCGCACCAATTAACGTGTAATACATACAAAGACGTAATTAAAACGTGGCAACTTTATTGATCTGCTGCAGTACACATTACGAATACCCAAAACAGAAACACGACAACGGGAAAAAACGTGGGTTTCACAGGATGGCAGCAGAAAGACACGAACACACGAGCCGGACAACAGCTCTTGACTATGGACGATAGTGAAAAAAAAATCAAAATTCACATTCGCATACGACAATTATGATCTGTCGCACACATACACGAAAATTTGAAAACGACAGCATCAATGTCATCCAAAACACAATTAATACACCACCAATGCACTATACATACATGGGAGACATTAAAGAGATTACAATTTAAATCTCTTCGTACATAATAACGACCAATCATACACATAATACCCGAAACGTAGTTAAGAAACGTCGATGACAACGCTACGACTGCATAACCAAGGAATTAAACGAAATAATCGACAACACTGTTAAATTTAATGCAAAACGGAACAGATCATGACGTCATCACGAAACGTACTTGTGAAAACACGAATAAATAACACAACAAAATAGAAAAAAAGTCACAAACTTGAACTAAACAAATGTTTATATTAAGAGGATGCTGCACATCACAAATAAGAGACTAAAAATTGGTTTTACGGGAACATAAAACACCAAGGTTACAATCAAAATAAAATGATCAAATTTTGGTACCACATAGAAGATAACCTAATCTATGTCGTAGCGTTTTAATTTTTTTTTATATAGCTATTTTAAATTAAGTAATTAACTATTAAACTTTAATGATTTTTTTTATACATAAATAATACAAAATTAAAACAAGTTATGAAAAAAATAAAAACGTTACGACTTAGATTTAGATCTCTTCTATGTTGTTCCGAAATTCGGCGTTTTTATTTCGACTGTAGCCCCGGTATTTTATGTTCCCGTAAACTAGTTTTTACACAGAGTTACGGTAAAATGTAAAATTATTTTATCTGTAATATGCTGCCACTTATGGCCACCGAGAAACGACGGTCGACGCCATCTCTCGAGCGTTGCCTATGGTTTGCTCTCGGTGTAGCGTCCCCATAAGCAATAAATGTATACATATAAGTTATCAGGCAATATTAATACAAGTCTAGAACTTATTATAGCGCAATTTTGAATAAAATAAGTTATTGTTAATTTTATACACGATATTACATTATATAATATTATGCTATATGCATAGGCGTCATTAGGGGGTAGCGAGGGATAGCAATTGCTACCCAACCATTTTTATTGTGGTTGCAAATTAATAGCTACGCTACCCTACAAATAAAAAGAAAGTCAAGATTGCTACCCCATGATTTTACTTCAAATGACGCCCCTGGCTATATGCATTTGAAAATAATTCTAAGCATAAGTACAATAAATATCTATGGTTTCTGATGATATTAATGTCTAAGTGTGTGACCAAATTTTCAGGGCGGTTAATCCAGCGCACATATTCCACAACCATATATTTTTTTTTCTGATATTTCATTGAAATTTGAAAGCCGTAAAAAATTATAATAATAGTCCGATATTCCCCAATAAACGAGCCCTATATTTTAGAAATAGAATTTTAAGCTAACACAAAAATATCCATCTTATACGATTATACGACTTACTTTAATATTGCCTGATAAATTGTATTCTTAATATATTTTAAATATTTGAAATTTGTGTAAATATGTTATAACACCGGGTAATATTTAACCAAATTTAACATATATAATTTTTAATACTACATACTATTCAAAACATTTGAGTTTGTGCAAAAGTTCAGTTTTGTATAACAGCGAAAAAAATCCAACAAACTTGGAAAGTTGTCCAACAACTATTGTACTTATATTGAAGTAAAGAAATTTAAAATATTTTATGTAGAAATCTTACCACTCATGGCATTCGTGTTTTTTATAGCGAGTGCAACAATAATTATCAATGTTAAAACGACAATTTTTTTAGAAAAATCCATGGTTTTTGTATTTTACTTTTTAAAGATAAAATCGTATACGATAATGATGCATTTTACAATTCTATCACAGCTTTATACTGCTATTGGTATCAAAAGAAAATTTTCCGCAAATATGGCCGCAAACAAATGAATATTTGTTCAGATACAAAAAATATGGTTTAGTTTTCATATATTAAACATCAAGTTTATACACGCTAAATCAATAAAAAAATCTTTATTTTTTTACAAAATTTAATTTTCTGTATTATATACGGTAAAATATGGCCAAGTGTTACACGAAATAAATGATATCACAATTAATTACGTTTAGTCAGTAGTTATATCAAAGGGTCGTTATATTTAGAAATGTAAACGGATAATCTCTGTTAAAATTATAAATTATCAATGTTAAGTTTTTAAAAATTTTTAATATAATTAATTTTTATTAATTTTTAATAATTTCGTTTAATGATGTATGAATTATTTATTTATTACTGTTTTTGTTTTTGATTTTCACTGATTACATATCTATTTTTACTTTTTTTTTAATGTTGCTAATTGAAAACTTTTCATTTTATTTTGTATTTATGTTCATTCTAAACATATTTTTAACGTAATTATGAAATATTATTGTCCATGTCTTATTTAGAGAAACTATAATGAAATGAATAGGTTTATATTATATACATAATTTATATTCATTTTCATATTTCATTTATTCAATTCTCACTTATAACAATAATAAAACAAGTATTATTTTAATAATAATAATTATTATTATTAACGTCAAGGGTTCCATACCGTTTTTGTTACTGAGACTGTCCTACCGGAACAACTATTAAGTATATAATTATATAAATCTTTTACACTTGATATTTAACGTATTTATTTATAAACATTTAAATATACTATTTTATTATGGACACGAATATAATATAATCATTGTAATTATAATGTCGTGTTTATTTAATTGTGAAATTGCTCAAAACAATTTTTTTTTATTTTAAATATATACATTTATATTTATTTTATATAAATTCATAATAATAATAATAATAATAATAATAATAATAATAATAATAAACTGTGATAAAAGGCATGATCTATAGAATATTTAAATTTCAATACGCTGTAGATTTGATCAATTAAAATAATCGATCATAATGCCTATAGGTTTAGTAAAATTATTTTTACATATAAGCAGTGGGGATTATAAGAGGAGAACGTGATAGGTAGGTCGCTCTCCCTCTTAGGATTTGATATTTTTAAATTTAGTATATCTTTGACCTAACATCATCGACGTGCGTCATTAAAGTTTGTTCAATTATGTTATGGCAATGCTCCATTTTCGTCCCGCTACCTCTTCGAATATCGTGTATAATAATGCTGGAATTAGTGTTCGACCGACGATCAATGTGTACGGTCCACGTTGATCATCGGTCGTGATCGAGCGTTTAGTACTTAGCCAACGACAAACTCGATCGGTCGTAATCGTGTAAATGTGAATAAACTAGTAAATGTTAAATAAACGAGTAAACGTGTATCTAGAAAATTCCTAGTGTTGTTCAATAAATTATAAATTGTAGCGCGCGTGTGAACGCAGCCTGAATTTCGTGGTTTCACTCTGATGACACGTGAAGTATCCCGTGTGAAACGAGCCTTAGGTTATGTTCAAGTATTGCCACGACGTCCTCCTAATAAATAAATAATTTATTTATTACCGTAATTAATAATTATTTATGTTTATTTCTGTCAAAAAACTCTAAAATATAAATTGACCGACTAAATATTATAGATATCAACATAGACCAACATTTGCATTTGAAAAATACGCACTTTTTTACAAGTTTAATCTATTATATATACGTTATTTCAATGTAGGATCAAGTCATATTTTGTATATATATATATTTATTATTAGAAATTCATGTGTATTTTGTCGGGATATCGTGTGCAAAATTGTATTTATTCCCCCTCCCCCATTTCATATAGTATTTAAGCTAATTATTTGTAATTAGTTATTTGTCGTTGTTTATTTTAATACAGACCACTTATAATTTATTTCCGCTTTATAAATTGTTCTATTTTTGCCCATTCCCGTATATTTACAGTCTTTTATCAAATTGCGACGATCAATTCCCCACAAAGGTATACACGATCGGGGAAGCCATTGTTACATAATATCAGTTGCGTGCTTTTAATTTTTTTCTGTCGGAGGAGGGTTAACATAAAACATTGAATTTTTCATTTCTGCTATAAAAGATTTTACATAATATTTTATAATAATAAATCAATCAAAACATACACGATACATACATGATCTTATTAAATAATTTTGAAGGTATAATTCGTGTGATTCCTCTTAATAATTATTGTATAAACTAAACATAAACACTCTATATTTTTTAAAATATTTATTATTAAAAAAACGTTGAGATTATAACGATTCTTGAATTTCAAGGAGTTAAATTTAAATCAAAGTCGTATTTATATCGATCTTGTTGTGCTTCCCCTGTTTGCTGTGCTTGTTGTGCTTGGGAAGATGATTCACCGCCATTTCCTCCATATTTGATTTCACAATACATTCTGGGGCTTATAATTTGGGGAAACACTGAAAAAAAAAAACAACAAAAAATATTAAATGCAATAGTAATTATTATTATTATTATTATTATTATTATTATTATATATAGTATACAATTAATACGAAGTCGGAAAATGGAAAATAAATATTTGTTATTGTCATGATTTAGTTATTGTCCTTATAAATAAATTATTTGCATATATGTAATTTTATTCGTGTTTAATTAAAATACATACCATTAAGGACATAACCAATTGCAAAAACGTTCGTTTTCAAATATTTATAGTATTCTTCTGCTACAGCTAATAAAAATAAGAACATATAATGTACTTATAACTGCTTTTTATATGGATTCTGTTCAAGGTAATTGTAGAAAGCGAAACAATGTCCTATTGTTTCGGGTAAAACTTGATAAATAAATTAATCGATCGATCAGTAAGTTAAGATGTTTATATCCTTATGTTTATAAAATATAAGGATTTTCAATGTTCCCACATTTCTATTTGTTTTTAACTTCAAATAAAAAAAAAAAATTAATTAAGTTATGTGGTTAGACGAGAAAAAAAATCTTAATGATTTTCCAAAACGTTCGCGTGACCTAGTGATAATCCTTAATGGCTGAAGATGCATTAAAGTCGTTGTAGGCCATTACCGTGGGAAATCGTCATAGAATTAACAATTGCAGTTGGACAATAGTTCCTAAAGTCTTACATATAATTTCATTTTGCTTACTTGTCTTTTTTAATTTCGATAAAGTGTTTTTTAAAGTGTAAGATTTTTGGAAAAAATTTTAGTGTAACAATGATTCAACTACGTAATATTTTCAATTTTACTATATCTCGCACTATAACTTTATATCGACGTGTATACGCTACAAGAAGAGAACGACTAAATTATAATACAAATATAAGTATATATATATACATATATATTTCATTTTCTTGTAACGTAAGTCAATGATAGATAGTCCGAACATTCAGTCACATCAAATGATAACCAGTAAATCCTCGTGTAATGTCCCCTCATTTAGCGTTGTCTCGCTATTGCGTCGTAGACGTTTAAATCCTTATGATTCGTTTAACGCTGCAACGGTTTCAGTATAACGTCTTTTGTGTAATACATGTGTTCATCAAATTTTTTGTTGATCTTTTTCAGTTAATACTGTTATCTCGTTTTTATTGACATATCAATCATATGTAGGTACTATTTTTATTTATTTTAGGTAATATGTACTTCGTAATCGTTTTTCATTTTATTGATAGTCTGTTGTTCAACGACATATTTGCTATATACTCGTATTATATGTTGTCTGTACTATTACGTAATATTTAACTGTTACTGTATTATTTATTACTTTATAAATTAATATGGCAACAAAACGCCCACGTTCGTCTACAGTCAAAAGTATTAAAAAAAAATGCTTAACGTGTAATGAAAATTGTATCATGATAAGAAAAATGTAACAAAACAGTCAACACTAGACCCATTTTTTAAGAAATGAATTGTAAATAAGTATATAAATCTAATAATTAGTTTCGTTAGTTTAAGTATAATATGCAATTTAATATAAACAATTTATAATGTGTAAATAAAATAATTAATTCGTGCAATTATAATAACTGCAATAATACATATATTGTTGTTTATTGACAGGAACCCATTATAATAAAGTGTATGTAAAAAATGTTTCACTTAACGTTTTATCGGTTAACGTTGTGTTTTCCAGAAACCTAACCGCGACTTTAAACGAGGATTTACTGTATGTGATCTGTGGTTTTATCGTAATATTTAAATTTACATTTAATGTTTAGTTATTGAATAACACTATAAAAATATATGTATAATATTCTTTACACGATTTTATATCACCGGCGGTAATTTGTCAATAAGGAAATAATTTATTATCATATTCGTAGTCTAATAATGTCTCATTTCAAAATTTTACACAAAAAATATCTTTTACCACTTGATTTCACCATATCTTCGGCTATATGATTTTTAAAAGAACAAAAGTAAAGAATAAATATATTATGTATTACTTATTTATTATTATATTATTTCTCGAATAAATTCCGAGATTATTTCGTCTTTATAACACATACAACTACAAAAGTAACCAATTGAATTTCTTAAATTTAGTAGAATACATTTTGCATGTCTAATGAATAACGTCTAAACTTGCAGTAATGAATTTTAAAATTATGAATACTATTTTGTTTCATCGCAACATAATATTATATAGTACTAGTACGTATAACAATATGATCGCGTTGTAAGTAGTATCAAATTGATTAAAACTAATTATTTATTTAGGAGCATTATTGATAAGGGTACATTTAAATATCATTTATTTTAGAAAAATTATCAAATATTATGCGCTCACTTATATTGTAATAAGCCTGTTGCATAGCAGTCATTGAATCTTCAGATGCTGAAAACATATAATTAAAAATTCAATGAATCCAATGTTACCAATTGATTATGGGTACATTAATATATTTAATATATGTCGTATTATTTCTATTAATGACTAATTATTATCTGTTTAATAATAATAATAAATTATCCTTGTTGTGTTTTATGCATAAAGTATAATTAAATTGCTTACTGTCAAAATAACCATTCAATTGATCTAGTAAATGTTATTACTTGAATTCATAAGACAATAAAATCATCTTTACAATATTTTAAATAAAATTAATTAGCAAAAGTAAAAATATAACTTTGTTGTTGACGGATTAAACAAAAACAAAAAAAAAAAGAAACACTTTTCTAGTAGACTCATTTTGATTTTAAAATCTGCTGATTTAGTTTTATTCTGTAATTCTGGAGAGCCGGCAGGAGTTATTCCAAAATTACCGTTATTAATTTCCATTTTTAATTTAAGACAATTTCGTGGCAAATGCCAAAAATTAAATTCACGTATTATAGAGTCTCCTGTTCGTAATAAAAAAATACCATTGAATTGTCCCTAAATATAGCGGAGAAAATACAATTTACATAGGTATTTCTTTTTAACGTAAATACCAGAAGGATTAAATATTAAATAAGAAAAAATAAAATCCGAATACTATTTTTGACAAAGAATTCAATAGAAATTAATAAATACGAGTTAAAATGTAGATTATAGAGACTACGAATAATAGTTTTTGTATCCCTACAACATTATAGTGGCAATCATTTAAAACACTTTTACACTAACAAAAGACGATCGCACACGTTTGTAAAATAATACAAATTTACACATCAACTTAAACCTACTTCCAACTACCGAAATATGACTTCAATATTTTAAATATCGACGAGATATAAAACTCACGTATCATTGTAATCATGGAATGCGAATAATATTACTATTCAATTACATTGGAAAAGTCTTTAAAATGTTTATTATTATATTAAATCAGCTGTAATCTTACTTAAACAACTTTGTTCTGCATTATAGACATTACCGAAGAAACCTAGGAACAAAGTATAAATACCAATATTATTTGTTATATTAACATCATATTTGGTATACGTGTACCAAGTATTATGCAAAAATATGCACAAAAAACGTTAACAGACAAAGTTAAGAAGATTATACAATTATAATCGCATGATTCACATCTACTAACGATGTGAATAATCAAGTTAAAATTTTAGTTTTAATTATGTTAATTATAATTGAGTTAATATAAGCGTTATTTTTTTCCAACGATTGTGTTTTTTAACTTTACGTGTTGAGGTCAAACTGATTAATTTTACCAAATTAAATGTAATTGGAAATGATTTGTGCAATGCCAACCATTATATTAATTAGTTATAGTATATGATAATATACATACACACTAAACACAATAGTATTAAGGAAGAGAAAAGATATATTTCGAGATTTTGTAACTAGATTTTCACATTATTCCTTTTTATATTAATTGGAAAATTAACAATGTAATTTCAATTTCTTTTGAAGTTAAATGGAAAATATCAATAACATTAATACATATAAACATAACTTATAATTTTTAATATTAATCGTAAATTAACAAGTTAAAATAATATGTTAAACTGTCCATAGCTCTTCCATGGACTTATCTATAATTTTTAATTGGCATATATTTAAATATTATAATTTCTAAGGCATATTTTTATATCCCTTCGATGCTTATTTGAATAGTATAAAATATAAACGAATAAAACGCAATCGGGAACCACTATTTATAAATCTAACATTTGTAAATTTCATATTTTTTTAGTATTTGAAAATTTTCGGTGTGAATTAAATGAAAACCGAAAGTGTACATATATATATATATATAGTGTCTAAAATAAACACAATGTTATATATTTTAATGCAATTCAGTTTTCGTGTTTATTCGATTACTCGCAAAAGTTTTGGTTTCAAACAAATTTTTTAACAATAAGATTTTTGTTCTTAACAATTATGTCAAATACACGAATTATGTCTAAACTTTTGTGTTGAAAGAATTACAATGTTAGAATTTGAAAAATATACTGTAAACACTTAAACTGAATACAAAAATATTTACGTGTATTTAAATGTATACGAACGTTTAGCATTATCCGTACACCAATTTGTTGGATGTATAACCTTAAATTTTGCTATTATTCCTAAACACGATATAGGTAAATACTGTTAAAAAGTATATAATCACTTTATATAAATTTACATAATTGTCACAAAGCCTAAAATCTTTCTTGTAATATTTGTTTTTACCTTTACACAATGAAAACATTACATAGTTATTATTATTATTTAATATAATTCAAATCAAAACAACAACAGTTATTAACAATACGATTATTAGTTATAAATTATAGACAAAGAATTATTTTGGCTGAAATTACAAAAATGTTTTATATAATATTGATTTGTTGAAAATAAAATAAGGTTGTAAAGTTAAGATGGTTTTAGAAAAAACATAATCGTGTTTATATTTGTCCGAGTAGGTTTTAGAATTGTTTGGATGCTTTTCGGAGATATATTATTGTTCTGATATCTTTGTGTGTACAATAATTGATAAGGAGATATTTGACTGTGATAATTTTCACGCATTTTTGGTATTGGTCCCGGTTAGTGTTTGTCATTATGTGTATCTATACCCAAACGAAATTCTACGTACCATTAACTATTTGAAATAAGACAAAATCCACATAATCACGAAAAATATCTAAAATATATATATATTTTTTTTTTATTAGGATGGAATATTCTTTCTGCGAATTTGAGCATATACATAAGATAAAAATCAATATATGTATTTATACAATAATCAAATTATAAAACAACATGCATTACATATTCAGTTTATGAGAAATAATTGTAAAGTATAATTAACATAATAATTATGCGAAATGGACAAAAGTTATGAAGAACATAATTACATGCGCTAATTTCATCTTTATATTTTGGTAGATAGTCTAAAAATAAATTGTTACTTGACATTAAACTTTTATTATTATTATTATTATTATTATTACTATTATAGTTAATACTACTTTTATTATAAATGTGTCTTTTTTTATTTCTTTTATGCGTGCCCTCTGATTGTTAAATATACCTCTATTTTCTGGTAAAAAAGTTATATAGTTATTTTCTCAAAAAACTAATAAAAAAGTGTAAAATTTCGATAAATTAATGATAATAGACACATCCAATTATCACAGAAGAGAATATTATTACTTTGCTAAAACTCAATAAATTATTATGTGAATAATTAGAATTATGTATATTCTATTTAATATATGTATATACACTTAAAATTCTATTTAAATTATTCTATAATTTTTTGAGCTAATTATGGAATTTAGTATATTTAAAATATTTTCCTGTATTTTTATTTAAATAAAATTAAAAATTTCTGAATAATAATGCTTGTTAATTTGTTTTGTTTCAATTAATAAAAAAAATTGTCATTAATGTATAAAATTTTCGACATATTTGATTTTACAAAATCTATTTTCGTATTTATAAGTCAACAAATAATTTTTTAAATAACTTTAAATGTTCATCAGACTAGAAATTTAATGTTACACATATTTTCATAATATTTAGGATAATTATTAAATTAATATTGAGCAAAATAATAGCAAACAGAACATGTGAAAACTTTTGTGTGTTTTTTTTTAAGAATTAAAATATTTTAGGTATAGAGCCAAGAACTTGAAGTGTTTTTTTTTATAAAATCTAATGGTATAAAAATTACTCACAATTATCGTAAATTAAACTGAATACTTCATAACCAACTGTATCAACTACACAGAAAAGATATCATACAAAAATAAAAAGTTTATAATTATAAATATATATATATATATATATATTAATTAATATAATGAATTTTAAGAAATTCAATAATTCATAATAAAAGAATAAGTAGAGAATTTTGCTGTATGATATCCGTTTAAAATACAAATATAAATTGATTAAAGACATACATATACGTATTAAAAAATATAAATATAAACAATGTAATGTACAATAATACATACTTGGTATCCCTCCCATAGCGACAATTTGAACTAAAAGATAATTTTATCAAATATATAATAATCATTAGTGTACATAGTACGGTGATCATATAACTATAACTTCATTCCCCTATTTTTTTTATTATTTTTTTATATTAAGCACACAATAATAAATTTATTATTTCTATAGAAAAGGAGTTTTGATAATAATAATAATAATAATAATAATAAAATATATATCCAATTAATATATATTATATTTCATTTCAAAGTCTCTTAAATTGTAAAAATATTCTCCGCATAGTGATTTTTTTTTTTTGACGGTAGGTATATGAAAGAGTAGTCTTTTTTTTTCAATTATATTTCTTAAAAGATTATTAAATAATAGCACAGATTTGAGATTCATAGGACAAAGTATTTGGCCAGCGTGAGGTCAGTACTTTAATATAGCTTTCTATATATTTCTAAACTTAAAGTTCATTGCTGCGAGTTCTTTCAACAATTAGCTTCTAAATGGTTACTTAATCAAATTTGTTATTGGTTTAAAGTTTCTGCAATACAACAGGGGTTTTGAACTTTACAGACATACAGCGTGAACATCCAACAAAGACTAGGCGTTTGAATATATTGTACTGTGTGTCGAAAATTCATATAAATTTTTATTTCTTTAAAAACAATAATTGTTTAAATATTTATTCAAAAACGAAAACATATACAAACAATATTTTTATTCAGTAAAATATACTAATCGGTTTTTGGAGTACAATATTATTAATAATAAATTTCAAATAAAAAATTATATTATAATCCGTAAACCTCTGTCTCAGTAACCCCTTTGAACTAACGGTTCAATAACTTCTCTATATACTATCATATTGAAAATTCGATTAAACGTTAGCTGCCTTAAAAAAATATTATTTTCAAATTTTATTATATAATAAAATAATATAATATTTGCATTAAAAAAAAAAATATATATATATATATCTTACTTAAGCAATTATGGCAAACTAATTTCAAAAATTACGCAAAAATAATATATAATATAATAATTTTCTATATTACATAATACAATTCTAATATATACATACACTAATTTTACATTGATTCAACTATTATTACTAATTTAAATAATGCATTTTTTACAGTACGAGCATCAATTCGAGTTATTCATACGTAGTAATCGATTTGGTAACATTTTCCCGGAGAAAATTTTTTATGTCGATCAGTTTTGTAAGGTGCAACAAGTAATAATATTCATAATAATTTTGTTACATAGTGACCCCACAGAATTTTGATTAAAGCAATATTATTTTTGTTCTATACGGAATTTATAAACTTTTTTTGTAATAATTATTATATATTACTAAGTACTTAAAATATTCAAATTTATTTAGTTTTGTAATTTTCCAGATTTTTTTAAAAGAGAAAATATTGTTTAAATGCCTTCGAAATACCCAGACAATTTTATCTTAAACATTTTTTTTTAAATAAGTCATAGATATTTTAAAATTATTTTAAATTTATGGAAATATTGATGTAACATTTTACCACTACTGATTAAATAGTTTTATTTAAGAAATAAACTGAAAATAGCAATATGAATGCAATTATACACTTTACAAATTGATAATAAATTTAACACATTTTATAAATTAACATTTTTCTACAAATTAAATATTTAATAAATATATTATCTAATCTTAATTTCCGTATAACATATACATTGCATTTATTATAGTGCTGACGCCCATAACACTTATTTGAGAACTAATATAAGATTTTGAAATATCGAATTCAACAAAGATTATTGCATGTATCAGATATTCGAGGATTACCATGATTATCTAATAAAATCCATAATATATTACTACTTTTTGATTTACCCGCTTAAAAACAAATAGTATTTAATCAAATTATAACTTTTGTACCTATACTGAAGTAAGGAAAATTCCACATTCATAGGTATACATACATGGAATATTATGTAGAATACTCACTAGTGTAGTTCTCCTTGTTTCCTACAGTGAATGCAAAAATAGTAAACAACGTTATAACAAAAATACCTTTTATATAAACTATGATTTTTGTCTTGTTCTCAAGATAAACGCTAGTGTATAATTGATGCTTTTTACAGATTTTGGTTGGTATCGTATGATTAAAAACTCCAGAAGATTTGGCCGTGGATAAATAACTGCAATTTCATATATGACTATTTGTTCAGAATATATTACAACGATAATGTATTAGAACATTTGGTCAAAAAAAAAATGTTTATTATTCACATACACTTGTTTAGTGTATACACACATTAAATCGACTTAAGAAACTTGAATTATTTAAAAAAAAACAAAAAACAATTTTCTGTATTTTATATAGTAATACGAGTATATGGCCAAGTGTTTATTTTACGTTCGAATTATTACAAAAAATAGATATCGCATTTGTCAGATCTCTGAAAACCGCCATGATTATCTAATGAAATTCCTAATTTATTACTACCCTATGATTTACCCTCTTCAAAAAAATATTATTGAATCAAATTATAATTTTTGTACTTATACTGAAGAAAGGAAAATTAAAAATTCCACATTCATGGGTGTACAAACATGGAATATTATGTAGAATACTCACCATTGTTTCCATCCATGTTTTCTACAGTGGATGCAAAAATAATTACCAATGTTATAACAAAAATACTTTTTATATAAACCATGATTTTTTTCTTGTTTTTAACATGAATGCTAGTGTATAACTGATGCTTTTTACAGCTTTAGGTTTTGTATCGTACCATAAAAAACTCCAGTAAATTTGGCCATCGATAAATAACTTATGTCCCGTATGTGACTATTTGTTCAAATGAGTAAATATTGATTATGATTTGTTTACTATGCGTTTAGTATGTGCACTTAAAATCAACTAAAGAACATAAATTATTTGAAAAATAAAACTATTTTCTGTATTTTATATAGTAAAAGTGCCCATGTGGTTATATAACAAACAAATGCTATCAAGAATAATTCCATTTGGTTAGCACTAAGCCGAAATATCGTGACAGAATTTCTCTGTTACAATATTTTTGATTATTTTAAAATTTTATACTAAGTGATTATTTTTTTAATTTTCACATAAAATAATAAACTAATATATAATAAATATTTTAATTGTGATATCGATGTAAGGCGCAACGCACACCAGAGTAGTGTGGCGGTGGCGAATTATTTGGTACACCACATGCAGTGGACAAATATTTATACTACTCAATTATTCTTATGTAATAAGTGATAACGCACACCGACGCAGTGTGACGGTGGCGCAAAAAAAATTACACCACACGGACCCGGCATTGGTGGTGTTTTCGTTATGGCGCTCATGGCAAATTTTTTAAATATGAATATTAATATATTATATATTGCAATTATTACGTAATAATATATTTATGAATACTTAAAATCTGCATAGTTTGATAACATGGTGATAAATGATGACACTAATATATGATAACAGTTGAAGTCCATTCCATGTATTGTTATCACGTATTTGTAGGGTCCGCATTCCTAGTTTGTGTATTTATCTATTAATTAATCTATGTAATTTATCTAATTATAAGGTTCTAGTCAATTTTAATTATATTTATATTGTTATAGTGTTAAAATTATATTAATAAATAAATTAATATTTAGATAATGGCGGCGAAAAAATTATGTATAAAATTAGTGGAAACAGTGGAAATGTTTCCATGTTAATATGATTATAATATTAAAGAGTATTGTAATGAAAGAGCAAAATCAATTGCTTAGGAAATTATTACTAAAGAAATCAAATTATTAGATAATATTATGAATTACATTTTTGATTTAAAGTACTTGTGAAAATTTTAAATTTAAAAGAAACTCAATTCCGTAAAATATATGTTATTTATTTATAATATTTTGTATATGTACTACCTATACATATTTTGATAAAAATGTTTATCATTTTCAGTACCCAATAACCACAAGTTATATCAAAATATTTATATATAATCGTACATTTTTGTGGAATTGAGTTTTTATTTTTTTAATATGAATAATGTACCTATAGTTAATACTATAACCAAGTAACTTACATAAAAACAATAAATAAATACAATTTATAATAGATAGTTTTTAATGAAAACTAGAGCTCCTACATGCTATCTTTTTAAACCAACACGCATTAGATTCAATGCTTAATATTTATTATACATCCAGGTTTTTCCATCAAAACTGTATATCAAGACCAGCCGGATTTTTTATGTATTTAAATAATTTACCAGTCTAGATCATTGTAGCAAATTATTTATATTTTCTATTTATTTTATTAAATCAATTTCACTTTTTTTTTCACTAATTATAAAATTAATAAATGACTCAATGTAATAGGTAATTGTATACAAAGAAAATTGGTGTTTGAATATGTCATACCATAGTAACTAAAAATTCAATAAAAAAAATACACACCCACAAAATATTTTATAATATACAACTTTATATTCATTTATATATTATATAAATAAATTAATATTTTTTTGTCTTATATTGTGATATAAGTGATATATTGTAAAAAAAAGTATAACACAACATCAGGGAAGATATATAAGGCAACTTAAAGAAACCCAACTTAATGGTAGTGGTGTTAAGCCCAAAAATAATTACTACCTGAATGAATATTTAAATTTTCACGAGCCTTTTACAATTTCAGGGATCAAGAGAGGAAATTTAACAATCAATCAAGAGCCAATAGATGATAAAGATGATAAATCTGAAAATGAAGAACAACAATTTAATGAAGATGAAGATGATATTGATTGTTCTGAGATGTCTTCTGCTATTTTCATAGTAAATATTAAAATACCTAAAAGAAAAGGTACTATTTTAAACATGCAAAAAAAAAAAACAACAGGAGGGTGGTTTTGCTTTAGAAGAGCTAAGAAAAGCTTCTGCTGTGTTCTTTAAAAATAAAAATGAATTCAAAAATAAACAACAAGTTAATAACCACTTAATAATCAAGGTGAAACGTTGGAACAAAGAAGAGGCATAGAATATATTCCGTAACACATGCAGAGCATCTATCCGTTTTCTTTTAAAACCATCTAACGAATAAAGTGATTTGCAACACCGAAAAGTAGGTGCCAACATTTTGAAAATTCTAATCTACGTTAGTTATATATTTTATATTCAGTTTTGCGTTCGTTTGTTTATGTTTCAGGTCAATTGTAGAATATTTGTATGACGATTAGTAGATATCAATATCCATACTAATTTTTCGAAAATTTCGAAAATAACAAACATATTGATATGTACAATAAGAAATGTTTTTTTTTTTTTTTTGAAAGTCTCGTAATTAGAAACAAATTCTCTCTGTAGTGTTTTTTTTTAACAGCACATGAATTAAATGAAAATTTTCTTCAAAAATATTAGCATGTGAACGAAATGTACTTTATTTTGGCAATTCATAAAAATTGTTATTGCATTAAAAAAACCTGTTTAAATATTATTGAAAAACTGAAAATGAATACATCTAAAAACTAGGTGTTTGAATAAACTGTACTATACTTTGGCAATTCATACAAATTGTTATTGCATTAAAACAAACTGTTTAAATATTATTCAAAATTGAAAACAAATATACATAAAACTCTTATGCGATAAAATATATTAGTCGACATTCGAGTATGATTACTAAATTTTAAGTACAAAATAATATTATAATTCGCAAACCTGGGTTTGAGTTGATTTGAATGTACGTTTCAATAACTTACCTTTGATATCATCATATACAAATTTCATATGAAATAGATGTTTTTTTCCAAACAAAATTAACATAATCAATAAAAAGAATTATGAAAATTTTTTATTGACAATATATAAAAGCATTTTTCTCCAATTTATATATACGGTACTCATAATTTATCATAAACTAAACTGAATACTTGAATACCAATTGTATTAACTACACATAGAAAATATTATACTAAAATATAAAAGTTTATAAATATATATATATTTAAATATAATATATCTAATATAAATCAATTAATATAATGAATTTTAAGAATTTCAATAATACATAATAAAAGAATATAAGTATAGAATTTTGCCGTATGATATCCGTTCAAAATACAAATACAATTGAATTACAATATACCTATGTCCGATAAGGGGTAGATCAACACATACTAAACAAATTGGTATATTTCTACTTTATCGGAGAAATCAAATTTTAGAAAAAAATTTTTTGCAGCTTAAATAGTTTTCGACACTTAAACCGTTGGTGAAATTATAATTTAGCCGTCGGACTTAATTTAGAAGTTATGGTAATTTAAATTTGTACAATTTAACACTATTTCATTTATATCCTTAATAAATTGGACTGATTTGAAATATCCCGTAGTATAGTGGAACAATGCGATAGTGTATTGAATTTACGGATTCTGGTTCTTCGATCCCGTGCACCGCTTTCTTCTTCTTTTGCATTTTTCTTCACATTATTTTGTCGAATTGTATATCGGCCCAAACGTCGTCCACACAGACCTATACCAGCTATTCGCCCAATATTTTCCAAGAAAAAAAAATTGAAAAAATCGAATCTCCGGTAAAGTGGAAAAGTCCCAACAAATTGATATTGCTTTAAATGACACTGTACGAATTATAACAGGCCGCCTAAAACCAACACGAATTGACAAACTATATCCTCTAGTAGGAATAGCGCCACCAAATGTTACTACTATTATATATTAAGTATACGTACTGTACATTATTTGCTATTATTTTACGTTATCCTAATTTGTAGTTTATTTTATTTCGTATATTTATACTTGTTAACTTTTGATTAATCGATATAATGTTGTGTTATCTATAGTTTATGTGAGATGTTATTCAAACTTATAAATTAATTATCTTTAAAATGATCTGTTACCCCAATTCGTAAAAAAAACAACATACCTATATGTATTAAAAAATATAAATATGAACAATGATCTGTATGATAATATATTACTAGATATCCTCCCCCCCCCCGAGAATGATAATTTTATCAAATATATAATAATCATTAATGTACATGATACGGTACTATATAACTATAACTAAATTCCACTTTTTTTTTATTATTTTGCTATATTAAGCATACAAACATTAATTTACTATTACTATAGAAAAGGAATTTTTAATAAAAAATGTATATTTCTATTTAACGTGTTTATATTTCTTTTGAAAATCTCGTAATTTGTGAAAAAATACTCCAGATAATGCTTGCTTATTTTTTTTTTTTTTTTTTTTGACTGTACATAAACGAATTGCAATTTTTTTCACCAATTACATTTTCTAAAAGATTGTTTGATAATGGTACGGGTATGAGGTTGTTAAAGCAAAGTCTTTGGCCTGTGTGAAGTTGGTACGCTTAAACAGCTTCCCATGTTTTCCATACTTAAAGTTGATTACTGCAAGTTCTTTCAATACGATTGCAATTAATTTCTAAATGATGGAAACTTAATCAAATTCATTTTAGTTTAAAGTTTCTGTAATAGTAGGGGCTTTGAAATTTACGGACATACTTAGCGTAAACATCTCTTCGTGCGAGTTTTTGGGCAGGTATTTTACTATTATATTGAATATCCAAAACAGTTTAATTATTCTATTATAAATAGGGAATATTCAGAAAAAAAATTATGACTTGGCGTTTGAATAAATTGTACTGTATGTCAACATTTCGTACAAATTGTTATTGTTTAAAGAATAAAAAATACTGTTTAAATATCAGTTCAAAAATCAAAACAAATATACACAAAACTCTTATGCGATAAAATATATTATTCGGTTTTCGAATATAATATTATTATTATTATTATTATTATTATTATTATTATTATTATTATTATTATTATTATTATTATTATTATTATTATTATTATTATTATTATTATTATTATTATTATTGACTAATAAATTTCAAATAAATAATTATATTATTATTCGTAAAACTCGGTTTGAGGTTATTTGGACCTACTGTTGAATAATTTCTCTATGAAGTGTCATACACTAATTAGCATGTACAAATTTAATAAAAAAAATTAAGATTTCAATAAAATCCCTGAATAATAAAAATTATGACTATATCACATAATGTAATTTATATACTACTATTTTAGGATTTATTTCAAATTAATATTTATGCATTGATGAGGAAATGGATGTTGCGAGAAATTCTTAATGAGACTAATCATCCAAATTTATCCAAACTTCGATGTTATATTTGTATTGCCAATAGTTAGTGTAAATTGCGGAAGATTTTTTTTCTGCGATGAGACGAATTAAAATATGGTTACGATCAACAATGGTACAAAAACGGTTTTCAAATATAAACAGAATTTAAATTGAGAATGACATGATATGTCAAATAATATTAACGGTGAGAACATATTGCTAGTGCTCACGATAGAGAAATAACTTTATTTATAATATTGTTAATCAATTAAGTTGACCATAAAATGGTTTTTCTGTAATGTTCATGTCACAGTTGAAAAAAAATTGTATTACTAATTAATTTATAAGGGTGAAAGGGCGAACCTCCCACGAATATTATTTTTAATTTACAGTTTTGGTGAGGGCTGAACCCGTTAGAATTTTAACACTATATTCACGTCTATGGACGGGAAAACGATGATTTGAGTAGTACGCACGTATTCATACATCTTATTTTAATATGGACTATTTTTCAAACAAAATAAATTAATACGATTACAGTGACGAATTGCGTTAAGGATAATCAGCTGCCCGAGAAATTACTCGAGATTTAATCGACTGGTCGTCTTCTTTCACTCGCGGTAGTGCGAGGCACCAACGTTTCAAATCGAACGAACGACACAAAACGGTTATCATATAATATTATACTAATAATCAATTCGCTAATATTTCGTATTAAAAACAGACATTGTTGCCGTCGTATATTATATATAGGCTTAAAACACAAACAAAAAAAACTAACATTTATGATTACATAAATAATTGACGATTACTTATACGAAAACTTTTAAACTCCATAAGTAATCTGTATTTTTTTGCATTGTTAAAAATAAAAACCTGCCGAAAACCTAACCACACGTGTCGATCATCCGTCTAATTTCGCTGGCCGCACTATTGGTAAACGATTATATGTCTTATGGATGGATTGCGGTCGTATCTTTGTATTGAAAAATTACACATGACCGTTCGCGTGTGCGTGTTTTTCGTCTCATGTATGCCTACATCTATAGGAAAGTTCCAGAATTCGTAGAAAATACGCAGGCTTCTCAAAATTTCGGGAAGAGGGGGGGCTCGGGCCATATTGTTTAACGTAAAATCAAAAGTATCTCGAAAACACAAAAATGTGATTTACCAAGTTTGTACACTACTATGTCACAGTGTTAATTTTTCTTAATCAACATACGTTTCAATAGGCACTTTTTTAATGCACATCAGTTATTCTATATAAGAACTATTAATATATATATATATATATATATAATTCAAATACCACTCATTCACTCACTCATAGTTATTTCTCAAAAAGTACAAAACGTTTAAACGAATGAACTTTAAATTTAAAATAATGGTTCCTCTAATGATTTAGGTGTGCAATAATAAAGGATTTTAAAAAATGTTCCATTCAAATGGATTAACAATTATCACGTTCGCCGCAAATTCGTAATGTGCGGAAGTTAATTGCGTGTTTACCTATCATTTTAATGATGAAGATATACATTTTTCACATATAACATTATATAGTGTTTTCTACTCGATATTTAACATCTTTTTTTTTCTAGATATTTAATTTCTAAAGGCATATACTAAATTGTAAAATATAATATAGAAACATATAATTTTAGAAAGCTCTCATAGATAAAGCCCACTGAGAGATAACAATTTTCGTTATCCGCTCTTGTCTACGCCACTAAATAAATCCTTATAAATATATAACAGAACGAGGCTTTTTTATGTCCAAAGTTTCTAATGAAGCTATTGAACTTTTTTACAGATTTATTCTAAATACTTCTCCGAGTGTCCCTAAGTCACCCATTTTTGCATTTTTTGTATAAGAAGGGGAAGGAAGGAAATGTATTATATTTAAATTTTACTGTTTTTCGACGAGAAATTTTAATAGTTTTACGATTTTTTTTTTACATAGATGTTTCATATTTTCTCTCAAATATTTCCACGTCAACTATTTACTCGTATATTATTTTTTTGTCTTAGGAGGGTAGGCAAGGTGATATATTGTATGCACTTAATGTTACAATTGTACTATAATTATGCGAGTCATATAAACGGGAAATATACACGCAGACGAATCTTCTAAATTATTTTTTTGTAAAAAAAAATGAGCAGTATTCACAAATTCAACCAGAAGGATGCATAAGTTTTTTGAATATTAAAATAAAAATTCGTAACTACTGTTCATATTTATGTCATGCTGTGTGTATAGAATCATTTTTACACAGTAATTATTTAAAAAATATATGAATAATAGTAATTATTTGAACGAAAATATAATTATTGCATTTTCGTTCAAAATTGTGCACGAGTGATCACAGGTGATTCAGTTAGTTAGTATATAATAAACTAGCTTAACCACCAACACGAACATTATATATATTTTTTATAATATTTATTACTCAAAGAACATTGACATTATAATCGGATTTAGGTTTCAAATAACTTAATCCAAAATAATAATCGTGTCTCGTTGTGGATGTTCTCGGGAAGACGGTTGTCTTTGATTTCCATTATTTATATAGCGAGTTCTACAATATTCTCGCGGGCTTAATACCCGTGGAAACACTGGGAAAAAAATAATAGCAAATATTAACAATACACAATAATGAATATTAATTGTGTTTATAAATAAATATATATATATAAAATACTAATATAAAATTAATATATGAAATTAAAAAAAAAATTATGAGTAGTGCTTTTGTTATTGTCCTTATGAATAAATTATTGTGTAATTTTAATCATGTTTAATTATAATACGTACCATTATTAATATCACCAAATATTATAACTTGCGTTTTCAAATACCCATAGTATATTTTTGCAAAACCTAAAAAAAAAACAAATACTTAATAATGTACTTAATAACTGGTTTTTATTTTAAAATTTTATAATTTAATATTTAGAACTATAGATAATGTCTTATAATAAAATTACTTCCAAAATTAAACATATTTGAATCGAAATACTCGTGTAATTAGAAAATTTCTTGTAATGATAACTAGTAAAATATTCAAATTTTCTAATACGATAAATCGAAATGGCATCGAAGGAACTGAAGTGGACTTTTTATGGATAATTGAATAAGGTCAAGACAATGACCTATTTTTTAGGTTACAAAATGAGATGTAAATTAATCGATGAATCACAGAGTTAAAGTAGTAATGATTATAATATGCAAGGAATTTTCTATGTTCTCACCTTCTCAATTGTATTCAAATACGAATTTAAATTATGTGATCAGGCGAGAAAAATAATTTCATTAGTCCTCCAGTACGTTCGCGTGACCTAATGAACTATCAATGACCGAAGCCGCATTTAAGTAACTTCAGGCCATTAACGTCGAAAATCGTCTAGTAATTACTGTATTACTCGTGTCTCATGTACGTGTCTCATTTTCCTTATTTGTTTTTCTAAATTACGATTTTTTTTTTTTTATGCGTACGATTTTTGGAAAATGTGTCAATGTTTCGAATTCGTAAGGTTTTTGGTTTCCTTAATCTCGCACTATAACTTTACATCGAAATGTATACGCTACAAAAAGAGGACGGCTAAATTGTATGGGTACTATATGTTTTGTAACAATGACGGATAGTCTGAACTTCCAGTCACATAAAATGATACAAGATCTGTAGTTTTATCGTTATATTTATATTTGCAGTTAATGTTTAGTTATTAATTTCTAAGAAAATAATAATAATATTAAAAATATTTTATATACGATTTTATATCACCGATGGTAATTCGTTGACGGGTAAATAATTTATTACACTATTTATAACAATCAAATACTAATTTTTCTTATAAACATTTTACACAGTAAATATAACACTTACGATTCAATGTCATCGATGTGGCTATATGATTTTTAAGAAAACAAAAGTAATAAATAAAATATTATATTTATGTATACAATAATATTATTGTTCTTAGATAATTTGTGACAGTTATTTCGTTCTTGTTTAATGCACAAAAATTATTATTTAAAATTCAATAAATTTTTGATATAGAATGAACAACATCTAATCCTGCAGTAATAATTTTAAAATTATAAATTTTATTCTATTTCGTCACAACGTCATAATATTGTATAATACGTACAACAATATATTTGTGTTGAAAGTAGTATCAAATATCTTAAAATTATTTACTTAGGAGTATATATCATTTATTAAGATACATTTGGACATAATTTATTTTAGAAAAATAGTATAATATAATATGCTCACTTAAATTAAAATAAGCATGTTCCAAAGCGGTTTTGGCATTTTGAGTTACTGAAAAAGTGTTAAAAATTCAATGAATCCAGTGTAAGCATTTGATTTGTAAGTAAATTAATTTATTTCGAATATATGGCACATTTATGGCTATTGACTAATTATTATTCATTCAATAATTAAATAATCTGTGTTTATGTTATATGTATAATTGAATTACTTACTGTTAAAAAATTCACCAATTTGTTCTAGTGAAATTTATTGTTTAAATTATTCGTATAATAAATTTTATAATTTTTTATATCAATGTTGTTAATATAAATAAAACATTAGTAATAACTTTTTAATTAACGAACAAAAAGTTACTACTTTTATAATAACCAAATGTTGATTCTAAAAACTGATTCGTTAGTTGCTATTCTATATTTCTGTATTTATGCTATTCTTATAAATTATGTAAAAGTCATAGCAATATTATCGTCATAATTTCATAGGAGAATAAACGTTTATAAAATAAAATACAAATATACACAACACCTAAAATCTAACTTCACATTCAACCAGCGAAAGATGACTTCAATATTCTAAATAACGATGGGAATCTCTGATCGTATAAAATTCACTTATCAATATAATTATGGAATGTTAATAATATTGCTATTGAAATATTCAATTAAACAAGAAAAATCTTTAAAATGTTTATAAATATTATTATATTAAAACATTTGTAACCTTACCTGTACATAATTCATCCACAATATCATTAACAGTCATGATATCTTAAAATAAAAAATGAAGTAACAATTTAAATTTTTTTTTTTTTTATATCAAATACCGTGTTTGGTGTAAATGTACTAAATAGTAAGTGAGAACACGCATAAAAATCGTTTTAAAAATAATTTTACAAATGTTTACACAATTATAGACGGTTAAAATATGTTAATTTTAACTAAGTTAATATATTGGCATTATTTTTTTCAAAAGTTAAATAATAAATTAATGATTTTCTATGTTCTTTAACTTTAAGTGTTAAGTTCAAGTTAAATAATTTTACTAAATAAAATAAAATTTTAAACTATTTATGCAATGCCAATTATTACAGTAATTATATTTATAGTGTTTGATAATATTGAAAACACAATATTTATTGATGAATATAAGAGGTACGTTTCGAAGTCTTGTAATCGATTTTTAAGTTATTCGTTTTTATATCAATTGGAAATATAACAAACAAATTTAATTATTTTGTATTAAAATAGAAAATATCAATAACATTAACATATACATGACTTATAATTTAATGTATTTAATTTACTTAGTGTTTATTTAACATATCAAATCTTTATAGTGTTTTCTTTTAAATGTTTTTTTATTTAGATAATTTTACACGTAATTCGACGAAGTGTTTTTTGTTGGGATATATATATATATATATATATATATATATATCATTTATAAATAAAACAATATATTATATGTGAAGCAATTCAGTTTATCACTTTCTTCAATTACTCGTAAAAGCTATGGCTTTAAACAATACATTTAATATTGAAACTTTTTTTCTGACAAATGTTATAAAACTTGGTTTATGTGTATGTCTAAAAATGTATGTTGAAAAAATGCGAAATTAGATATCAATAATATACTGTAAACACTTAAACCAAATACATAAAAATATTTAACATGTTTAATGTATGCGAACCTCTAATAGCTACGGTACACCAAAATGCTGGATATAAAACCACATAATTTGTTTCGAAATCTAAAATGATATAAATGATGTTAATAAGTCTATAATAAATTTATATAAATCTATATAATTATCACAAAGCCTACAAATCTTTCTTGTAATATTTTGTTTGTATCATTTAAACAAAGAAAACATTACGCTGTTTTATTTATCGGTCATTTATATAATATATGATGATTATTTTGAAAAACAGTGTAAAATTAGATAATTATTTATTATATTTTGAATTTTATAACAGTGAAATATAAAATTCTATACGCACTCTTAACTATTTCAGCGAAGACAAAATCCACATATAAACGAAAAATGTCTGAAATATACATAAATATTTTCATTAAGATTTAATGCCATAACTACATTTTTGAGCACACAAATAAGATTGAAATCAATATACGAATTCATACAAATATCAAACTACATATTAAGTACAAAATAACAACATACATTATAAATTATGCAGTATATGATGAATAATTGTAAAGCTCAATTAACGTAATAATCAATTGAAATAGGCAAAGGTATGAAGAACATAATTACTTAAGCCAGGTTCATTTTCGAAATCCGGTTTATAGTCTAAAAATAAAACGATAATTGACATTACAATTTTTATTATTACTATACTTGCATTATACATTATGTTTCCTTATATCACTTTTATGTGCTTTCTGACTGTTAAATATATCTCTAATTTTATGTAACAAACTAGATATAGTAATTTTCTCAAATAATTAGTAGGAAAGTATAAGATTCCGATAATCGACACATCCAATTTTCACAAAAAAAAAAAAGAATTTTATTACTATGTTATAATTCAATAATTCATTATGTGAATAATTACAATTGTATGCTTTTTATTATATAAATACATAAGATTCTATTTAAATTATTCTAGAAATTTCCGGCTAAATACGTCATTTTTAATATTTAAAATATTTCCCGTATTTTTTATTCTAATAAAATTTAAAATTTTTTAACAGGAATGCTTGGTAATTTGTTACATTTAAAGTATTAAAAAACTGCACATTACGTATAAAATAGTTGAGTTATTTGATTTTTTACAGAATCGATTTTTCTATTTATAACCCACTGTGCAATGGGATTAATAATCCCATCTTCTTCGAGATGGTTATTTTAAAGTCTCAATTTTAACGTCTCATACAAATCTTACGTTAAACAGATGTGTATACAATTTGAAATGGAACATCCGATTTATTACTTTTATTTGATGTACTATATATGTTAATCTATAATGTATAATACAATATTCCGGGTTCATAGTCCATCGAACAAAATTGTTTTTAGGGAAGAAACAATTACGCGTAGTATTTGTTTCAGGGCGTTTCTCCGACCCCGTTCTACCATCTAAATACCGTACAAATGTGTCCGTTAACCGATCGGTTGTGGTGACTAGGCAGGAAAGTTGTTAAGTTAGCTAGGGGAAATATCGTATGTAAGGCCGGGCGCACACTGAAAGAGCAAAACTGCTCCGAGTTGCCTCGGAACATTTTGTCCTAAACAGCTCGGAAAAAATTCCATTCACACTGACAAAACAGAACAGAACAAGACACATTAATTCCGGATTAATTTTTGTAAAATTATAAACAATTAATCGTTTCCATTTCTTTGCTAATTTCATTCCACAGTCTGTCTTGTATCAATTTATTGCTATGACCTTTATCTGTATAATCGTAAATAGATTTTCTTAGAAATACTACAGTTATTAATTTTTCTGGATCGCATGCCATTTTAAATTAACATAATAAAATTTTCGTATTAAAATTAAAAAGATTAAAATGAAATAACGATATGATATGGATGAAATAACGTGTTCACACGAAGTTCAGTGGTGTACTATTCGTAAAATAAACCGGTGACTTTGGTTTTCGTATTTTGATCGGAGCCAAAATAGAACAGGACCGATCACGAGCGATCATGTTTTGTTCTGTCTTGCCGTGTTTTGATGTTGACTGATTAGTGTGCGCGCGTCACATTATATGTTATAATTGACTCCAAACAGCTCCGAGCTGATCCGAGCAGCTCGGAGCAGTTTTGCTCTTTCATTGTGCGCCCGGCCTTAATTGGCAGGTCTCGGGTTCGATTCTCGTCGGCGAACAGCAGTTTTGTGTGGACCGTTTTTTCCCGTGTAACCAAACGTTGCTCGCCTCGGCGATTTCATTTTTCTTTTTTCCGCCGCCGATATCCGTTACCATGTCCGCGACGCTCTTATCGTGCGCGTAATTTTATTCATTTAAAATGTTTTTAATACGCTTTTCATGACATGTGTACATATTAATAGCTATAAACATTACATATGTAAATGTCCTGGGGGGGGGGATGAGGAGACATATTATAATTACAATATCGCTTAACCTGGGGATAGAATAGTTCACAGATATTTTACAAACATCACTATACTCTGTTCGCCGAAAGATCAGGATCGTTTCGCGCATACGACTGACGGAAATACGGGCGCTCCGTCAAATATCCCCCCCCCTCTCTACGACTAAAACTATTTTGTATACGTAGTGAGTTCAAATAAACTTTCGCGTCGGCCGTTATAATAATATGTGAAACATGTGAATTGCAATCGCTACAAAAAAACGTGACACTGTATATGCATGGCCCGAATTCTGATCAGGTGGCGGTCGGCAGCCGTTACGAGTTGCACTGGTGGGGCTAGTATACAGGTATTTTTTACCCGGGGCAAAGTATAAATTTAGCGTTAGAGCGCCCTCTCATCAATGTTAAATGAAAATTGTACTTTTTATTTTATTACACATTATATAATGAATAAAAGTTGTTATTAAATCCACTTTTTTTTTTTTTTTTAGTAATTCGGCACCCTCCAACCAAGATTTCCGGTACAAATGCCCAGGTTCGCCCACTCCCTCCCTAGATCTGGCCCTGATCGTGCGTAACAAAAAAAAAAACCACTCCGTGATGTCTCTGGGATTGAATAGTGCACAGTGGAAAGTCTAGAAATAAATATTCGAAACTTTGATCTATATGTGTAATACTCACAATTATCGTACAATAAACTGAACACTTGATTACCAGCTGTATCAACTATATAAAGAAAGTATTATAAAACATTTTATGGTTTATAATTAGAAATATATATACTCTTATATATATGTGCATATAATATCGTTAATGTAAATGTTAATTTATCAATTTTACGAAAATCAATAGTACACGAGAAAACAATAGGATAGAATAGAATTCTTCTATATGATATCCGTTCAAAATACAAATATATTTGAATTACGATACATCTGTACACATTAAAAAATACAGAAATAAACAATGTCTTGTGCGATAATACATACGTGGTATCCTTCCCTGAACGCCAATTTGAACTAAATGATAATTTTATCAAATATATAATAATCATTGACGTACATACAACGGTGATCGTATAACTATAACTTAATTCCCCTGTTTTTTTATTATTACGGTACATTTAGTTTACAAAAATTAATTTATTACTATAATAGAATAGGAATTATTACCCTTGTAATATAGTTTTCTATATATTTCTAAACTTAAAGTTCATTACTGCAAGTTCTTTCAACAATTAGCTTCTAAATAGTTACTTAATCAAATTGATCATTGGTTTAAAGTTTCTCCAATACAACAGGGGTTTCGAACTTTACAGACATGCAGCGTGAACATCCATTCGTGTGAGTTTTGAAAGGCAGGTATTTTAATATTATAATGAACATCCAAAACAGTATTACCGTGCTTATATAGGTAAGGAATAATAATCAGAAAAAACAAAGACTAGGCGTTTGAATATATTGTACTGTATGTCGAAAATTCATACAAATTTTTGTTTTTTAAAAAACGATAGCTGTTTAAATATTTATTCAAAAACGAAAACATATACGCACAAAATTCATATGCGGTAAAACATATTAATCGGTTTTTGGAGTACAACATTATTGATAATAAATTTCAAATAAAAAATTATATTATAATCCGTAAACCCCTGTCTCAGTAACCCCTTTGAACTAACGGTTCAATAACTTCTCTATGTACTATCATATTGAAAATTCGATTAAACGTTAGCTGCCTTAAAAAAATATTATTTTATTATATAATAAAATAAAATAATATTTGCATTAAAAAAAAAAAATATATATATATATCTTACTTAAGCATTCATGGTAAACTAATTTCAAAAATTACGCAAAAATAATATATAATATAATAATTTTCTATATTAAATAATACAATTCTAATATATACATACACTAATTTTACATTGATTCAACTATTATTACTAATTTAAATAATGCATTTTTTACAGTACGAGCATCAATTCGAGTTATTCATACGTAGTAATCGATTTGGTAACATTTTCCCGGAGAAAATTTTTTATGTCGATCAGTTTTGTAAGGTCTATGGTGCAACAAGTAATAATATTCATAATAATTTTGGTGCACGGTGACCCGCGGAATTCTGATTAAAGAATTATTGTTTTCGTTCTATACGGTATTTATAAGCTTTTTTTTTAAATAATTATTATATAATACTAAGTACCTAAAATATTCAAATTTATTTAGTTTTGTATTTTTCCAGATTTTTGAACAAGAGAAAATATTGTTTAAATACCTTCGAAATACCCAGACAATTTTATATTAAAAAAAAATTTTTTTTTAAATAAGTCATAGATCTTTAAAAATTATTTTAAATTTATGGAAACATTGATGTGACATTTTACCACTACTGATTAAATAGTTTTAATTGAGAAATAAACTGAAAATAGTAATATGGATTCAATTGTATACTTTAAAAATTGATAAAATAATTAACACATTTCTATACACTAAGATTTTTTTCATAAATTATAATTATATAATAGTGGTCGTCGAGTCGTCGAGGATGCTTGGCAGTTGTGAAACATCGAAACTATTTTGTTTAGAAAATATGCACGAATCGATGGAAACAAATAGGGCATAATCAAAAACATAATAAAAGATTTTCTTAAGTAAAAATTATTTCCAATTTAAAAACAACATTGTAATTTAATATCTAAATCAAATAATACATTGCTTGAGAATTGAGACGGCCCAATTCTTTCACTCGATTACTTTTGTAATATCCGATGCTGCCTCTGATTGTATTATTGTGACAGCTGATGTATAATGTAAAGGGGCGAGTGAGAGGGGGTATCGCTGAACCGAGTGAAACAGCGTTGCCAACTCGCAGTGTTACGGTAAGGATACATTTATCCACATGCCACGTAGTAACACGTCGTTACACGCCACGTAGTAACACGTCGTTACACGCCACGCTGTGGTAAGACGTTTGGATATACTCTTGTGTACATTTAAATACAACGCGACAGATACCGCGCACAATAATAAAATAAATCAATAGTCAAATTAGTCAAACTGGTATACGTGGTATCAGTACTGCAGTTTGCATTTCGACAAGAGAAAATATTATAAAGAAATGGCTGTGCAAACGTTTTTAAACGAGTCCACGAGTAGTCAAAAATTATGGGTTCATGCAGATAGGATAGCAAAAAAAATGAGTTTTCTTTAAACTTGTTGCCTCAATTATAAAATGACCCGGACGAGTTGAATGGAATAAAATGACGTAATTTTATCATTACACATAACACGTTTATCAAAACTGTTTGAAACGGGTCGCGTGGAATGGCGTGTGATTAGTTTGATCAGTTATATATAAAAATAGATGCGATAACACGGGGGGATTAGTAATTCGCGGAGCGTTCTAAAGCGGCGTCTAAATGCGTAGCGTGTGAATAGTGTGTGTCAACCTTTACGAGCGCGTGTCGCGTGGCCACACGTCATCACGCTAACAGCCGATCTGATCCGCCGCATTGAGGTCTGCTCAAACCGAAGCGGTAGCGGCAGCGAAAATGAATGTCCATATGTTTAAATACGAGCGCACTCATTGTCGCGAAATTAATACCGCGGCGAAAATGTTACCGCAAGATTGAACGCGGTATTTTTATTTTTCGCTGCAAACCCTATACTTTTCGTTCACCGCAGCGGTAATCAGTTGTGAATTCCCAACTCATGTACACATCATATCGACAATTTATTATTAACAATATATTATTATCTATAGAAATAACATCTTGATATTATATAATACCTATATAATATCATAAGACCTTGCAGTTGAATTTTCATTTACGTAGTTTGAACAATTATCGAGCTAATAAAATTGTTTTAAATTATTTAATAAAAATGACAAATACCATTGAAAAATTAATAGCTGTCGTTAAAGAATACCCCATTTTATATAACATGACGCTTCTCGATTTCAAGGATACGAGAAAAAAAGATTATATTTGGGATAACGAAATAAGTGTTAAAGTGAACGGTGAAAGTGGTAAGTACGAGTATATTAATTAATATAATAGTAAAAAAAATAGTTATATAAAAAAACTATTAAAAATAATAAATCATTAGTTAATCGTCATTAAACTACTCAACAAAGATACCGCCGAATTTACCGCTATCGCTACCGCCACCGCTACCGCTTCGGATTGAGTAGACCTCTAGACTTTTCACATCAATAAATGGACCGACTTGATTTCCGTATTACAGATATTTATGTAAATATTATTATATTTATTATAACGCCGACACCTATGACACTTATTCGAAAAAGAATATCAAAACTTTAAAATATCGAATTGAACAAAAAATAGATATTGCATTTGTCAGATCTCCGAGAACCACCGCCATGATTATCTAATGAAATTCATAATTTATGATTTACCCTCTTGAAAACAAATATTATTTAATCAAATTATAATTTTTGTACTTATACTGAAGTAAGGAAAATTAAAAATTCCTCATTTATAAGTATATATTATATTATATATATGTAATATTATGTATAATACTCACTAGTGTAGACCTCCGTGTTTCCTACAGTGAATGCAAAAATAGCAAACAATGTTATAACAAAGATACCTGTTGTATAAACCATGATTATTGTCTTGTTGTTAAGATAAACGCTAGTGTATAACTGATGCTTGTTGGTATCGTATCATTAAAAAACTCCAGAAAATTTGCCCGTGAACTGCAATTTCGTATGTGACTATTTGTTCAGAATACGAAGATAATGTATTAGAACATTTGTTCAAAAAAAAAAAAAATGTTTATTATTCGCATACATTTGTTTAGTGTATACACACGTTAAATCGACTTAAGATACCTAAATTATTTCAAAAAAAAAACCATTTTCTGTATTTTATATAGTAAAGTATGCCTAAGTGTATATTATACGTACGAATGATTACGTACAAAATAAATTATATGACGGATAATTGTGACTAGACATTCGCCTTAACTACTGACCAAATGGAATAATTTCAAATGAATAAAAATTATATAAAAACCAAAATTAAATAAAACCAAATAATTTTTGATCACTAATTGAAGCGGATGTTTAGACACAATTAGTGTGTTTTCGTAACCAAATATCGGGCGTCGGACGATATACCATTAAGGTCTATTCACACATGTCGATTGTCTGTTCTGTGATCATTAAATGTCCGTGCTTTCTGGTTCTGTACATTTAGTATTGTCGGAGATAACGTTTTTGGAAATGTCACTAATACGGTACGGTTTTCACAGAACAGTGTAAACGGTCGTCAGTGACAAAAGCAGTCAAACACGGTGTAAAACAAGCGTGTATTCAGTAAATAGGTACTAACGGCATTGAACGGACACGGACAACGGATACGGAATAGCTTTGGATTGTAAAACCAAAGCACTGAAACTGAACAGACGACACAGACACTGAACGGACGTGTGTGAATTGGCATTTACTTAGAGCTGCCATTTATTTAAGATTGAAAATCGAGACATTCAATTATACCTCCTCTGATACCTACTCATTATATATTTTAAACGTTTAGTAAAACTTTTAACTTAGATTATTATAGGTATCTAAAAACAAATTGTAATCAAACAATATTTTTATTTGTTTTAATTTTACAATATTAATATAAATCATGATGTACATAAACCATCATTGATTCCATCAGAGTCTTCAGTTTCATCACCTTTTGTCATCATGTCTTTTGATATTTCTCGAGATCCAGAAGCTTCTTTTTTAGATGTTTCATTTTTCCATGAATATTTCAAAGTTTTATGAACTTAAATAAGCAAATTTTTGCGTTTCGCTATTTCTTTATACAATTTTTGGCAAAGTTTATTTTCTAAATTACTTCTAATTACCAAGTAGCTTCTATAGTATCAAATCCTAAACTGTTTCTAGGTTTTGTTCAATAATTGCGTATGTATTAATAAAAATATTCTTCTTACTGTAACATTAGAACCAGCTAATGCAAATGCGAATTCTACTAATTTCAGTAGCATAGGATTGTGTATTTTTCTTTATTATTTCTATTATTTTTATTGTTTGTAACATAAAAATCCATAATATTAAGTTTAATTCAGGTATATTCTGATTTGAAACAATACAATCCCTTAATTAATTTATACACAAATTATAAAACATAGTACAAATGTCTCTAAACTTTCTTTTTGTAATGTCATCATTTATTTCCAAATTAACAAGTATTGCTTCAATATAAAATATAAAAATAAATCATCTCTTCTATATTTTAACTTTTCAGATAATTTATCCATAATTGAATATAATTCCACAGCATACAATTTTTGATTTTAAATTTTTTTTATGTAGATAATTAAAGTTTCCAATTGGCTTTGCAAAAATTTGAGCCACAACATAGAAGTTTCATTTTTAAAATTTTAGGACAATTATTTAGAGATAAAAAGAATGATTTGAGTACACTGAATATTGATATTATTTTATCGATTGTTAGTTGCAAAGATAACCATCTAGTTGTAAAATGAGATAATGTTTACTTATACTGTACCTGTATCAACAAAATCGCAAATTTTTTTCAGTTTCAACTGCTGTATTTTGAATACTATAATGCACAATGTCTGCACAACATCATGGTCCCAAAATTGCATGATTTAATGTATTTTTTAGTTTAACATAAACATTATTTTTCCCTTTTCTAGCAATTCCGTCGAAATTAGTTTTTGAGTTGTCTCCTAAGTAACCGATTATTTTTTATTTGATTTCAAATTTTTCTAAAATATTTAATATTTTATTATGAGTTAAGTCTGCTGTTTTTCATGGTAAGCTAGAAAAATCTAAAATTTGGTTTTACTCCATTTTCTGGACAAAAGTACTTGACAATGACCATTACCAATTTTATGATTTGAAATGTCTACTAACACTGAAATATACGAGTAATTTGCTTTTTTTAAATCATCAATCGTATTTTCAACGCATAAGGAACACACGAGCGTTATATTACGGCACGACACTTTTACTGCAAGAAAATAATCTACCGCAGTAAAATAATTTAATTAATCTAATTCAACTTTTATTACACCATAGTCCAACTTTTTGGTGTTTCCTCATAATTTTTAAGGCCGTATTTCCAAATTAGTGTAAGGAGAGGTTTCTAGATGTGCAGTTTGTTAGGGGAAAATTCGTCCCTATTATGAAAGAATTTATAATATAAATTAAATATTGTAAAATATTTCATAATAATAAATTAATCAAAACATATATAGGTAAGATGCATATAAGAATTAATTTAAAAATTATTAAATAACGAATACAATGAACAATATACACGTATATTTAGGTATATATATATATATATATTTCAAAATCAGTATATAATATTAAATATAAAATGGCATTATAATGGGACTTTGATTGTAAATATTTAAATAATAATCAACATCGTGGTTTTGTTATTACTGTGCTTAGGAACGCGACCCACCACCATTTGAATTATAGAAGGTTTGACAGTAATCGTTTGGGCTTAATATTGGTGAAAACGCTGAAAAAACAATAACAAATATTAATTTTACGCTATAATGGAAACTAAGTGCGTTAGAAATTATTATATATAAATACATTAATAGAGATTTGGAAAATAGTAGTCAGTAATGTTTTAGTTATTGTCTTATTATGAATAAGTAAATTTCATATACTCATGTTATTCATTTGAAACATATAAAACATACCATCAAGAGTATAAGCGTATAATATAACATTATTTTTCAAATACTCATAGTATCGTCTTGCTAGAGCTAAAAAAAAGTACATTATAATGTATAACCGGTTTTTATTTTAAAAGTTCATATTAAGATATTTAAAACTATAAATATTGTCTTATATGTTATAATAACCTTCTATAAAAAATTCGACATATTTTTATCGAAATACAATTCAAAATTTATTGTAATTATAACTGATGGAATATTAAAATAGCCCATTATGGTAATCTCGAATCGAAATTTAAGTGGGTTATGTAATGTAATTGAATAATGTCAAGACAATGTTCTATCGTTTCAGTATGAAATATGATTTAATCAATAGATTAGTGAGGTAATAATGAATAAAATATATGAAACAATTTCTCGATAACACCACATTTTAATTTTTTTTTTCGTTTCGGTTTTCCAAAACTACTATACAATACATTTGTATACGCTACAAGATGAAAACCACTAATTATATGGGTACTAATAATATGTATCGTTTTGTTGTATTATAAGACAATAGGCCGAGAATCCGAACATCCAGTCACCTCAACTGGTATATGATTTTATCGCGATATGAAAATTTACAGGTAGTTTTACAGTTATTAAATTCTAAAAAAAAAAATTATTAATTTCTTATATAGGACTTTATATACTTCTGAGGTTAATTCGTTAATCGATAAATAATTTATAATCAAAAAGTAATATTTCAGATTTAAATGTATTGTGTTAAATAATTATAACTTACGAGTAATTGTCATATATACGGCTGTATGATTTTTAAGAAAACAAAATTCCAGATAAAATCTCTATATATAATAGGGCTACCTGACTAACTAACTATTATTTATCATTCACTCATCATCTCCCAGCGAAAACTATTGGAACGAATTTTATGAAATGTAAACAATAACTTCCTCTTATTATAGAGACGCAGACTTCTTAGTCCAAATTGGACTCATTATTTGGTGAAAATTAGTAACTTAGATGTTCAATTAATTAATACGAGGCACATAGTTAACGAAGACAAAGTTGCTGTGCGTGTCGTCAAATCTTTCTCCGACCTTTGCAATACTCAATAGCACTGTGCGAAATGGGTTTATCGCCGTCGATCCACTAATAACACACTTATATTTACAAATGCACTTTTAATAATTCACTTTTGTAAAATACTCACTTAAATTTGAAAAAGCAAAATTCAAAGCCTCCATAGCATTATTACAAGCTGAAAAAAGTGTTTACAAAAGCAATCATTCTAATATTACCAATTAATTATAAGTAAATTAATATACTTTAAATATCCGTTTAATTATTAATTATCCTGTGTTATGCGTTTTATATATAAAAGTATAATTGCATTACTTACTGTTAAAAGAACCTTTCATTTGAGCTAATAAATTTTATTATTTATAATTCTTAGAATTATTATCTCTTTATTATTTTATATTAAATTTATTAACAAAAGAAAATAAAACTTTATAGTTAACGGATTAAAAATAAACATTTTTCCAGTAACCACATTTCGATTTGAAAATTGCTGCTTTAGTATTATTCTGTATTTTTTAAATGTAGTTGAGGTAATTTCCAAAATTAGAGTCATTAATTTCAATTTTTTATTTAAGACCATTTTTGTGACAAATGACCAAAAAACTTATTACGTAATAAAGATCTCCCTTATTCATTATATATATATATAACCTTTCCCAATAATAGGGGGAACAAGACAAGTTATAGATTTGTTTAACGTAATAATAAGGATTAAATTAAATAAGGGAAAATATAATCTGAAAACTATTCCCGAAAAAGAATACAAAAGAAACTAATAAATACAAATTTTTTTTCAAAATACATAAAGTAATCTTTAATCATCTTATTATATTAGTATACGATAACACCTTAAATCTAGCTCCACTTCAAACTAGCGAAAGATAATTTCAGTATTCTAAATATTGACGGGAATCTCTGATAATATGAAACTCACGTATCAATGTATTTATTAAATGGTAGTAATACTACTATTTAATTACACGAGGAAATTATTTATAATGTTATTAACTATTATTATATTAGACCAACTGTTATCTTACATCGACATTTTTGTTGCACATTTTGGTCATTTACATTTTGGATGATATCTTGAGACAAAAATATGAATGCAAGTATTACTTTTTATATCAAACATTATTTACGTTGATAATTTCAATATAGAATACAAATAAGCGCATAAAAATTATTGACAGAACATTTTACAGAATTATACAATTATAGACACTTGGTTTAAAGCTTTTCATCTACCAAGGATGTGTATATACAAGTTAATATTTAAGTTTTAATTGTGGTAATTTTAATTTTTTTTTTTTTTTGGTAATTTTAATTAAGTTAGTTTATATTAACTATGTGTTATTTTTTTAAATTTTTACTAATAAATTAATGATACCTAATAACTATGTCTTTTAACTTTACGTGTTGAGGTCAAGTTGATTAATTTTTAACACTTTAATTAAATTTGGGAAACGATTTATGCAATGTCAATTATTATTGTAATTATTTAGGGTGTTTGATAATATACACATTACACTTTAAACACATTACTGTATATATGTATATTTATATTCTTCTACAGTTAGTCCTCTGAGCTTTTCATTTTATTGGTATTAATGTTTATTGGAAAATTACCAAATTGAAATTAGTTATTTCAAAGTAAAATGATTAATATCAATACAATTATTATTAACACATATTATAATTTTACACACTCTCATCTGTAACAAGTAAAATTAATACATTAACCTGTCAATAGATTTGTTACCTACCATTTTTGAAAAGCATATTTTTACACATTATATATTTATATTTCTAAGATAAATATATCTTTAATATACATAATTATTATTTATGTGTATAAGAAAAATGCACTGGAGAAAAACTATTTATTTCTAACATATTTTTTACATTTAAAATTTTTGGTATTTGGAAAATCATGGTGTGAATCAAATATATTAGCTGAAATATAGCTAAATATTGTTGTATATATATATATAACAATGTTTTTTGTATGTAAATTATTTCATTTGACTAGTATATTCGATTACTTTAAGAGTTTAGATTTTAAACAATAATTTTATAAATTACCTTTTTTCATACATGAATTATATCCACATTTTTATGTTGAATGAGTGCAACGTTAGAGTAACAGTTATACATTGCATATATTTAAATCCAAAACATATATATAAATATTGCGTGTTAAAAATGAATACGAACTTTTGGCATTTGCGATACACCACGCAAATGGGTCTTCAATTTGAATGTCTGGTTGAAAATCTAAATATGATATAAACGATGTGAAAAAGTTAATAATTATTTTTATGATTTTAACATAGACTTGAGTATTTCTTGTAATATCCTTTTTATGTCCTTTACACAAAGAAAACATTATATTGTTTTTTCAATGTCCATTCATTTTGTACAAAATTACCTATTTATAAAAGTGCAAAATTACCAATGAAAATAAAATATGAAATTTAACGTACTTTTAGTTACTTCAAAGTAGACATAAGTAGCATACATATAAAAAATATCTAAAATATACAATAATATTTTTATTAGAATTGAATATTTTATTTAAAATATTAAATAATTTAAATATTTAGGTGCAGATGTCAACGAAGACGCGAATAGCCACGAGGAGGTTAAAAGACGGCTCATCGCAGCAAATAGGTGTTACTATGAACTGATACCATTGTTTAAGTCAAAACTATTATCAATAAAATCCATAGTAACCTTTTTAAAGTTCTAGTTAAACCAGTAGCTCTATAAGCAAGTAGTACCTGGGCGACAACAAAAATTAGAAGTATTTGAGAAAAAGATATTGATGAAGATATTTGGCCTAGATAGAAACAATGATGGAGAATTGAAATACGAAGCAATAAAAACTTAGAAGAACTATATAATGAACCTAGCATTGTTAGGACCTTGAAAAGCATGCGAATAGGTTATGCTGGACATGAATGGATATCAAAAATACTAATTGGACAGATAACTGCTTGGAAGCCAAACACAAAGAGACCCAGACAAAGATGAACAGATAGAACCAAAAAAGACTTGAAGATGTTGGGAATAAGAAATGCGGAAGAAACAGCAAAAGATAGAGAAGAGTGGGGCAAGTAGTTGTTGCAGCAATGGGCCTGAAAGGCCTGTAAAAAGCCAGAGAAGAAGAAGAAGAATATTTTATTTACCTGTTATTTTAACGTATCAATAACTAAATTAATACAATTATGAAAGTATAAAAAAATTCATAAAATAGTCACTGCACGAAGAATTAACCTAATAATAATGCAAAATTAATGAAGTTATGAAGAATATAATTACATATGCCTTGTCCATCAATTATAACGTTTGGATTATAGTCTAAAAAGAAAACAATAAATAACTTTATGATTTTTTATTTCTGAACAAAGAGAAAAATATATTAGTATTACAATGATGTATTTCTTAATAATAATATTTTAATAATAATAATATTATTATTATTAATACAGGTAATAATTATTTATTATCATATTTATTATCTTATAAAGATTTTTTTATTTCATGTAAATGATAAAGAATTTCGCAAAATGTTAAGAATTCTATCCCATATACAAAAACTAGAATAAATAAAATAATTAATAATTAAAATATAAAATAATAACATATCATAATCAAAATATGGTGTATATATTCTTAATACATCTACATAACTCTGTTTACCGTAACAATTAAATTTAAAAAGCAAAGAATAAGCAAATTTTAAACAGGCTAGTAAATTTTATACTGCCAACCCTAAGCCTGGAAAAATGCGAATGTTTTTTTTTTAAATTTTTGCAACGATAGTTTTAATTATTTAACCACTCATTACCAAATTTTTCATTTATCTTTTTTACTTGACAGGTCATTATTATTATGACTACAAGTGATCCGATACGTAAGTAAAAAAAAAAATCGCGTGTCTGCAAATGGCACCAAAAAGTTTGTAACCGCAAATGTGCTGTCACCGTAAATAATGTGTACTTTCCGTATAAAATTGAAGTTTTTCCTTTCTAGCAAATTAACGCGTTCCATCAAAGAGTCCAAAGAAGTTTTTTTGATTGGTGTGTAAAGATACTTTACTTTTATTTATATGTATAATACTCACAAATATCGTACAATAAACTGAATATTTGATCACCAGATGCAGTCACTAAGGAGGGAAAATATTATACAAAAATGTAATACGTTTATAATATAAATATATGAATTAGTGTATAATATCGTTAATAAACATCAACTACACAATTAATATAATAAACTTTAAAAAAATCAAGAATACGCAATAAACGTATAAATATACAGTTTGGTTCTATGACATCGATTCACAATCAAATACATATCACAAAATACAAATAAAAAAATGTACAGTTAAATAATACATACATGGCAACCCTCCGTGAACGGTAATTTGAACTAAATGATAATTTTATCAAATATATAAAAATCATTAATATACCAGGTACACTTCGGTAACATTTTTGCTTTTCAATTTGGGTTTATAAAAGTCGTGACAGTTTAACTGTTTATACACGGTTTATGAACTGTTAATTGAGATCCGTTGCAGTGTAATTTGTGTTTCGGTTCCAATTTTACTCAATATTTTAAAAAAATATTTTATAATTCTAAGTCGGAGCTTCCGACACTGAACCGTGCTGAAAATGTGTGATCGCATGGACGGAAATTAATCGGTTCAGACAAAATATTTGAGTGCTATGTTGAGTTCAGAGCAGTTGTGACTTGTGATTATATATTATACATAATGTTCAAGAGGAGGGGACGACAATGGAGTCAACTTCCTCTGCCAATGAAATATCCACATGAAGGAATAATAATCAAGAAGAATTGTTTGAGAATCTATTAAGACGAAATACAGACGTAGAAAAAGGAAAGAGAGTAATTGATTATAAATATCGGTTCGATACCACTGGACTGGACAGTGTAGATATATTAATATCAAAAACTTTTTTTTTATATATTTATTATGTTTGAAAAACGATTGAGGCTCGTTGCTGTTATATGATATACGAACTTGAGTTGAAATCAAGGTTGGAAAATGTATCTTTCCACGTGAGGAAAAACAATACGAAATATTCGAAAGAATTTTAAAAAAAAATGAAACCTAGTAAGTATTGAAAATATGCAGACTTCAGATAATTATAAAAGTCGTATATAATTATTTCTATATCGATGATCGTACGTGGTACAACCGGTAGTTGAGACTTGAAAATTCAAATGATTCCGCGTATCTACTGAGACGAAATGCAGATGTAGAAAAAGGAAAAGAAAATATTCGCTTTTAAATAGCGGTTCGAAACCATTGGACTGCACAGTGTGGGCGCGGCGGTCAACGTGAATCCACACACACATACCGCCCCGGTTACACTGAACGATCCATTGATTTCGGACAGCTATTTATTTGCGTCTTGCTGCTACCTCTTCTATGTTGTGTCGTAGCGCAATTTGGTAACTACTTTCGTTTCCTGTTTTATCGCGGTCGATTGAAGCGCTATGTCGGAATACACGGGTTTTAATTTGACGCTGACCGAGCGATCAATCCAACGATCGTTTGCTATATTTATTATTTTTATTAATAATAATGTTATTTCGTGTATTTCAATGAAATACAATTAACGTAATGATTCATTTATCCCCGTTGTACACCCTTTTACACATTCACTCGTTTATTTTACACTTTTTACTGTTTTATTCTCTTCCACACGTTTCTCAACCTATCAAGTTTACCGTCAACTAAGCATTAAACGCTCGATCACGATCAATGATTAGTGCATACCATATGCGCTCATCGTCGGTCGAATACTTATTCCAGCATATAAATACATATATATTATACATGATGTTCAATGGGATGCTATGAATACGGGGCATGACCATATCATAATTGGATCAATTTACAAGTCGATATTTAACTGACAATTGTACTGTAAACGCACACTGATTTATTTGCCTCTTTTGAACAGAACTACTGTATTCGAATCGAAAATAACATTTTTATAGCATTGTTAACCAAGGTACAATACGATTTCATTTTTGTTAAAAACTCGGTGCCATAAAACAGATTTACACCATAATTTATTGATGATTAAAACGGCGTCTGCCCCTAAATTGTTACTCGAGCAGTGACCATTTAACCTAAACTAAATTCACTATTTTTTTCCTTTTAAGCTTTATGTTATGTGTAGTACGTACCTGGTATGTAGTTCATAATATCACACATTTTATTATTTTATGATAATTATTATTGAAAACCAATTCAAAGTGATAAATTTATATTTATATATTACATTTAATTTATATTGAAAATCTTGTAAATTATAAAAAATTTTTTAGGCTAATGCTTTTTTCGATACACATATCAATTGTAATTTTTGAGTGAGTTTTAATAGCTAAAAGGTTGTTAATAATAACATTAGTTTGAGGTTTCTAGGACAAATTAATTGAGCTACTTAATGTTGGTACACTTAAAATAGTTTCGTATATTTTATAAACTGAAAGTTGATTACTGAAATCATATTCAACCCGATTACATTTAGTTCCTAAATGGTTAATTAATCCAATTGGTCTTGCTCTGCCGTTTCAGCAATACAGTAGGGGTTTCAAATTTGATAGACATGTTGTGTAAACATCTCCTTGTGTCAAAATTATGGACAGATATTTAATTATTATATTGAATGTCCAAAACAACATTATCATACTACTATAGGTAGAGAATACTCAGAAAAAAAAAAAGATTAGGCATTTGAAAAAATTTTACTATTTATTGGCAAATCATAACAAGTTTTTGTTGTATTAAAAATAAAATTATTTAAAAATTCTTTCAAAAAAAATATACAAAAATCTTTTGCGGTAAAATAAATTAGTCGTTTTTCGAATATAATTTAATAAATAATGAATTTTAAATATGAAATGATATTAAAATTCTTAAACTTCTATATGATATACCACTTGAACAAAATGGTTCAATTACTTCATTATGAAATATCAAGTTAAAAATGTAAATAAACGGTAGCTGTCTTGACAACATATAAATAAAACAATATCTTACCTCGGCATTCTTCAAAATCTAATATCAAATAATAATTGTCTATAATTTAATAGTATTCTATTGTAAATATTATACAAACATAATAAATTTTACTTTAATTCAAGTATTATTACTAATTTGTATAATGAATTTGGTTTAATACCAATATTGATTTGAGTTATTCATATAATTAATAGTAATATAACATTTTTTAAGGGAAATTATTCTATGTCGATCAGTTTTGTGAAATTTGTTATTTCACCAATAATAATAAATTTATATTTAAAATTAATTTGGGTGCATGATGTCCCACGGGAATTTGAATACTGCAATATTCCGACACAAGTTAGAAAGAAATTTTATTTTGTGGCTTTTTATGGCAATATTCGATTTTTATGTATTTAATTCATAAAAGATGATATTTTTGGTTTTACGGCTTAATAGTTTAAAACATTATCTGCAATCGGTGGTTACTTCAACTATTTTCAAAAAAATCTTGAAAATTGTTAAGTCATCATTTTTTTTTATAACCATTTCAAATTGTATTACATCAATGCTCCGCTCAGAAACGTTTTATCGAATGCAATAATTCATAAGTATTGCTCCCAAATTTATGGTGATAACAACACACTCAAAAATCTTTAACCAAGTAATTTACTTAAGCGACATTCACAACACTCCGCAGCACGCTACATTTTAAAATTTTTTTTTTTAATAATTAGTTATTAGTTAAGTTTAATAATTGGTATTATTTTGTTACTGAAAACATGGAAAATTGTCTCTATTAATAAATAATAAATCATAAATGAACAAATTGCCGAAATATATAAGAAAAAATGGAATTATTGAGAAATATGTAAAAACATGTACTTATGGCAAAATATGTAAAATAAAATATAGTTAATTTCATTGGAAATCCCTTGAAACGTATTTATCACTTACCTAAATTAATTTGACAAGTCATCGTGAAAATATGTATTTACATATAAATCCGAGCCTTAGTTATTACTATAATATCCTACAGTTCTTCAATCCGTAATTTATTGGAGTTTTGTCTCTTTCCTGATTTTTTTACAATGTAAAAAAAAATTGATAATTTCTTTTTAAATGGAAATATCGTTGAAATTAGTGGCCACTACTAGCTTTCATCGCCATATTTGAGAAATAATAATTTATAAATGTAAATATACGTTAAAAATGCATATTAATTCAATAACCTAACATAATTAAACATTTTTTACATTAACATTTTTTTATAAATTATATGTACAATTATTGGACCAATCAATATTCGTTAATCATCGGTTATATTGGATCCAATATAACCGAAAATAATATAAAAATTATAATTATAAAAGCACCGACACTTTTTTTAATTATTTGAAAAAAATACAAGATTTTATATATGGAATATTACAAATTTAATGTTATTGCACTTGAAAACATTGTGTTAACCTAATAAAAAGCATAATTTTTTTAATATCTTAAAAAAACCTTCCTGAAGACAAATAGTATTCAATCAAATTATAACAATTATTTTATTTAAACTGGGGCAAATTAATTAAAAAATTCCATATTTTTATATATACACGGGATATGTGGAATACTTACCATTTAAGGCATTCGTATTTTTCACAGTGAACACAACAATAATCACCAAAGTTAAAACGAAAATACTTTTAATAGAAACCATGATTTTTATATTTTTGTTAAGATAAATGTTGGTACACTAATGGTGCGGTTTACAATTTAACTGTTTTATACGTATGGTGTTTTCGAATTATAAAAAAAAGATATAACAACCTTTATGGCCTCTTTATTCATGGTTAAGTAATTAAAAATCCTAATGTGACTATTTGTTCAGATAAAGCAATATTGTTTAATACTTGTTTGTTTAATTCTTAACATAAAAGAAATTCTAACATACGAGTATAAACTCTACTAATAATTAATAATTTTTTATATTGTTATACACAATTACTATTTCATTTAAATTTTCAAATGAAATAATGAACTTCTTTTTCCGGCTTTCATAACTCTCTGAAAGTTAGTGTCATTATAACCAAATCACTCCACTTTTCACGATCCTGCACTATCTTCCTCGAATTCTGTACTAAGGTCTATCAAATTTTTTTCTACGACATCAACCCATCACTTTTGAACACGACCCCGTAGTTTTTATAACCCTCTAGTTCCTTCAAGTTTCCAATTTACTACTATCTTAGTTACTGCATTTGTATTACACTTCATTGTATGTCATATCCACTATTTCCTTTGACGATTTATAGAACCATTAATTGTTACCATACTTAATTCTTCTTTTAATTCTTGGTTAAATTATTCCTACGCCATTGATCGGTTCTCGTATCTCAGACGGGGCCGCATTTTCAATCGTCTTTAGATTTCATTGTGTAACACTTGTAGTAGTCCATACTTCGCAACCATATGTTTGTATCAGCCTTATTATTGATGTGTAAAGTCATATTTTTGTTTACTTTAAAAAAAATTTGGATTTAAAGAATTTTAATAAGGCTTTCTCTATTTGTTCTTCACGATACCAATCATTTTTTGTACTCAGTAGTGTTCCTAGATACTGACACTTTTTGACTTAGTAGAGTATCTATTACATCCGGCAATGTTTCGATGTTTAGTAGATCTATTAATTTTGTTTTGTCTGCGTTTATCTGTAATCCTATTTGTTCTGCTATACAGTCTAATACTTAGTAAGTCTCATTGTTATAGAAAGTCTTCTAAAATGTTAAAGTCATCTGCAAAACCCAGTACTTTTATATGATATTGATCTACGCTTATCTTTCTAGCTTCGTTTTACAATAACCTTACTGCCTTTTCTAGAGCTATGTTGAATAATAACAGGGACAGTGCGTCCTCCTGTTTTAGTCCTGTTTCAACATTAAACGCTTCCGACACAATACTATCTACTTTAGTTAAAATTTAAATTCTAATTATGTTAATTTTAAGTTAATATAGGTGGTATTTTTTTTTTTGAAAGATTAACTAATAAAATAATCCTTTACAATGTTTTTTAACTTTACGTGTTGAGGCCAAGTTGATTAATTGAACTAAATTTAATTAAATTGGCAACGACTTACACATTTTCAACTATTGTACGTATTATAGTGTTTGATAATATAGACATTAAACACAGTAATATTGAAGAATATAAATATACGTTCCGAGGTTTTATAATTGATTTATCACGTTACGCGGTTTTTTGTTAATTAGAAACTTAACAAAATGAATTTAATTATTTTGAAGTAAAATGGAAAGTATCAATAACATTAACATTAACGGCATTTATAAGATTTATATAATCTTAATTTAACATGTTAAAATAATTGGTTAACTTGTCCATAGTTTTATTATTTATCATTTTTAATTGGCAATTATTTAAACGTTATGATTTTTATTTCTATATCCCTTAAACACTGTTTCTATAATATTTTTTTAATATGTATATAACTATGTATATATATACGAAAACAATAACAAAATTCATTAGCGAAAAAGTATTTATTTCTAACATTTTTTACATTTTATATTTTTGGGAATTGGAAAATCTCGGTGTAAATTAAATGAATTAGTGGATGTATACCTATCATCAGTCATGTAATGTATCCGAATACAAGTATTTTGACATTAGTATTTAAATACTTTTTAAAGTATTTATATGGTATTCCAAATACAATTTTTAAGTGTTCTGAATACACTATAAAAGTATTTTTAACAAAATTTAAATACTTGTATTAAAATATTATGGAGAAATCCGTTTTATCAATTTTTCACAAAAATTGAAATCAATAAAAAAATGTTTGTTTTCAAGACGATATCGTTAGTATAATCATAATTTTCAATAAATATCTGTGGTTCGTATAAATGGTATTTTGAAGAATAATTAATTGTACGGTTTAATTTCTTGTTGTGAAACAACTAAATACATGATAACTATGGCTCGGAAGTTATTGCACTAAAAAGTTTTGAAAATCGATTGCATTATTGCAATAAAAAATACTCAAATTGCATTTAAAAATTGCGCTTAACATTTTTTTTATTGGTTTTAAGTTAAAGCTATTTACTTTTAAGAAATACTAATTTTGTAGTGATAATATAGTTTTATTTATTTAATAAGAAAGTGACATTACAATTAATAATAAAATGTTACAAAATAAAAAATCAAATTTTTTTTTCCGGTCTTTAGGAACCTGTAAGCAATTTTATAAAATGTAAAAACGTTTTATTTTTTTATTTTTTAATACAAATTTGGTTACCTTAAAAAATGATTGCACTGCACTATAAAGGATTTCTTCAGGTTCTCAAACTCGAAAGATCTCCGATTTGAAGACAATAAGTTCTTATATATAGAAAAACTACGCTCCACGTCGACGACAGAGGTTATAGGTGCATATTTAAAATATATCGATTCTTGAATGGATAAATCTTCTGGCAATTTATTCATTTTATCTAGTAATATACTTATTGAACTTCGTGGTATAATCTTCGTTTCTTGTTTACGCTGACACTAACATAAATTTAAGGTAAAATATCGTTAATAGATGCAGTGGTTTCCCATTAATCAAATGACTATTTATTTGGATTGTCTGCGAACCAATAATAGTCGTGCACTTTACCCTCCTCATATGGGCCAAATTATCAATACCGAAATATTGTTTATCAGAATATGTACGAATATAGAAACAAGTTAGAAATTAATTTTTCCACTTCATTCGTCATCGTCTTTCGTGTACGTGTTGTCGGACGATTTAATTTGTGATTTGCCTGTTTTAATTCTTCGTGGACGAAAACGAAATATTATTCATTCTATGAATAATAATAATGAAATTATATTATTGAAAAAAAAAATATATATATATTTCATTTATAAAGAAATCTGTTTTATATGCAAAGCAATTCAGTTTTACAGTTTATTCGATTACCCGTAAGACATTTTGTTTTAAAACAATACTTTTAACAGTAACACATTTTTCTCGACAAATTTCAATTCCCCGATGCACGAGTAAGTCTAAACATTTATATCAAAAGAACGTGACCTCAGAATATTAATGTATTATAAATACGTAAATCTAAAACAAAAATATATTGATCGTGTCAAATTTTTCTTATTAAAACACATGTAAATGAATTACGCGTGAAAAAAAATTATTTAACACTATGCGTTAAAAAGAGACAAAAATAAAAAATAAAAATGCGCATGTAAACACGAAGAAAAAGAAAGCGCCTTGTAGCACTGTGTAAGCGAGGAAAAACAGAGGAACTCGTGCATTGCCGACGACTACCACCGCGAGATGAATTATACCACAACAAAAACATTTCGTTGAACTACGTGTAGAAAATGGCCTAAGTAAAAAAAAATCAGTCATTTATTGGTTTTTGGAACACTATAAAGATGTGATATTATAAATAAATGCTGAGTAAATTGAATTTTAGTAGACTTATTTTATTTCAATAATTGATTTACTTGGCGAGGAATTAATTTGATAAGTATAGAAATGTCCATTATATGTTTAATTTAGTATGGAATCCTTAACGTCATTTAATTATTTTGTTCATCTTAATTTATATCACATAAGTAAATAATTCCTCGTCATGTAAATCAATTATTGAAACAAAATAAGTGTACTTAAAACAAATTTTCTTCGCATTTATTTATGACATTACATCATTATAGTGCTTAAAGATCTGATAAATGATTGATTTTTTTTTTTACTTAGCCATTTTTTACACGTAGTTCAACGATGTATTTTTGTTGCAGTATCACCAATTTTTATACTTGTAATTATTAATATTTGTCATTGTTATGAGTTTTGCCTCTCGAGAATTATAATATTTTTTATTTAACAAGTACATTTCTTTATTTTGAATTCTTTTTTTATATATATTTTAGATGACGTATATTATATAAAATTAAATAGAATGACAATAAATGTAAATTTTTTTATAAAAATTCAGCGCCACAGCAGTACGCAAGGTATTAACTATAGCTATTAAATTAATAACAATACGTAGCATAGGCGAAGTCGGAGTTCTACATTTGAATGTGTCCGGTATTTATTTTTTTATACTATAGAGGGTGGGGGATTATAAACAAATTCATCCGATTTATGCATTTGTATTAGCTCATAATTTTCTTTCATTACGCGGTATATAAAATACAATATTGTTAAAATATTTTAAGCACCTATTCAACATTTGTTCACTAACCGATACTGTAACTTATTGTATAATACATAAATGGTTATACATTAGTTTTTTTTTTTTACATTAGGTTGTGCCTTGGAACACCCGTCACACTCCGTAGATCCGTCTATGATACGAAGTGTGGTTTCACACCAACGTCACAATCGTACGCGATGTTAGAAGCAAAAAAATTGCGCAGCGACAAACACGAGTTGACGACGACAATCGATTTCGAAATGACACTGCTACCGAGTCCCCGGCAGTTGTCCTCATAATATTTTCTTTCACCTAGTGTACCAAGACCTTGTACTGCGTACACGAAATTGTGTGGGGCACCGGTGGGTGCGACGACGCAAGAAGCGGCCGCACGCAGCAGTGATTCCATATTTCAATAAAACTTCTCATTAAAAAGTTTGCACTTATTAATTAATAAAATAATTTCTAAATGAACGATATTAATGACATTTACAAAAAGAATCATCAGCACAATTTTTCTGATGTTTTGCAATTTACCAGGAATTAATATTGATGCAGTAGACAATTAGATAATCCCGTCTTACAAAAACACCAATATCTATATACGGTTAAAATGGATAACTCCTGTTACGAGATAATATACACGGTCGAGGAACAGCTATTTTTTTATTATTACTATTATTATATATTTTTTTTTTTTTTTTTGCTTAGCTCGCGCCACAAATGTGGCGCTGGATATTGAACAATATTTCATATTAACAAATTAAACAAACATATATAGGCAAGATGCATATAAGAAGATTTAATTTAAAAAGTATTAAATAATTATGAAAATATTCTACATGTATTTCTTCTTAAAAATAATCATGAACTTAAGCTAAACCTAACGTCTACAATATAAAAAAAAATATATATATATATTTTTAAATAAGTATTTAACATTAAACATACAATGACATTATAATGGGACGTGGATTGTAAATATTTAAATAAAGGTCAACATCGTGGTCTTGTTATTACAGTGCTTAAAAAAGCGGCCCACCGCCATTTTCCTTATAGAAGGCATTACAGTAATTTATTGGGCTTAATATTCGTGAAAACGCTGAAAAAACAATAACAAATATTAATTTTACACTATAATGGAAACTAAGTGCGTTATAAATTATTATATATAAATACATTAATAGAGATTTGGAAAATAGTAGTCAGTAGTGTTTTAGTTATTGTCTTATTATGAATAAGTAAATTTCATATACTCATGTTATTCATTTGAAAAATATAAAACATACCATCAAGAGTATAAGCGTGTAATATAACATTATTTTTCAAATACTCATAGTATCGTCTTGCTAGAGCTAAAAAAACGTACATTATAATGTATAACCGGTTTTTATTTTAAAAGTTCATATAAAGATATTTTTTTAAAACTATAAATATTGTCTTATATGTTATAATAACCTTCTATAAAAAATTCGACATATTTTTATCGAAATACAATTCAAAATTTATTGTAATTATAACTGATGGAATATTCAAATAGCCCATTATGGTAATCTCGAATCGAAATTTAAGTGGGTTATGTAATGTAATTGAATAATGTCAAGACAATGTTCTATCGTTTCAGTATGAAATATGATTTAATCAATAGATTAGTGAGGTAATAATGAATAAAATATATGAAACAATTTCTCGATAACACCACATTTAAATTTTTTTTTTCGTTTCGGCTTTCCAAAACTACTACACAATACATTTGTATACGCTACAAGATGAAAACCACTAATTATATGGGTACTAATAATATGTTTCGTTTTGTTGTATTACAAGACAATAGTCCGAGAATCCGAACATCCAGTCACCTCAACTGGTATATGATTTTATCGCGATATGAAAATATACAGGTAGTTTTACAGTTATCTAATTCTAAAAAAAAAATTATTAATATTTTATGTAGGACTTTATATACCTGAGGTTAATTCACTAATCGATAAATAATTTATAATCAAAAAGTAATTTTTCAGATTTAAATGTATTGTGTTAAATAATTATAACTTACGAGTCATTATTATATATATGGCTGTATGATTTTTAAGAAAACAAAAAAACCACATAAAATCTCTATATATAATAGGGCTACCTGACTAACAAACTATCATTTATCATTCACTCATCATCTCCCAGCGAAAACTATTGGAACGAATTTTATGAAATTTAAACAATAACTTCCTCTTATTATAGAGATGCAAACTTCTTTTTTGAAATTGGACTCATTATTTGGTGAAAATTAGTAATTTAGATGTTCAATTAATTAATACGAGGCACATAGTTAACGAAGACAAAGTTGCTGTGCGTGTCGTCAAATCTTTCTCCGACCTTTGCAATACTCAATAGCACTGTGCGAAATGAGTTTATCGCCGTCGATCCACTAATAACACACTTATATTTACATAATGCACTTTTAATAATTCACTTTTGTAAAATACTCACATAAATTTGAAAAAGCAAAATTCAAAGCCTCCATAGCATTATTACAAGCTGAAAAAAGTGTTTACAAAAGCAATCATTCTAATATTACCAATTAATTATAAGTAAATTAATATACTTTAAATATCCGTTTAATTATTAATTATCCTGTGTTATGCGTTTTATATATAAAAGTATAATTGAATTACTTACTGTCAAAATAACCATTCATATGAGCTAATAAATTTTATTAATTATAATTCTTAGAATTATTATCTCTTTAATATTTTATATTAAATTTATTAACAAAAGAAAATAAAATTTTATAGTTAACGGATTAAAAATAAACATTTTTCCAGTAACCACATTTCGATTTTGAAAATTGCTGCTTTAGTATTATTCTGTATTTTTGAAATGTAGTAGAGGGTATTTCCAAAATTAGAGTCATTAATTTCAATTTTTAATTTAAGACCATTTTCGTGACAAATGACCAAAAAACTTATTATGTAATAAAGATCTCTCTTATTCGTTATATATATAACCTTTCCCAACAATAGGGGAAACAAGACAAGTTATAGATTTGTTTAACGTAATAATAAGGATTACATTAAATAAGGGAAAACATAATCTGAAAACTATTCCCGAAAAAGAATACAAAAAAAACTAATAAATACAAATTACTTTACAAAATACATAAAGTAATCTTTGATCATCTTATTATATAAGTATACGGTAACACCTTAAATCTAGCTCCAATTCAAACTAGCGAAAGATAATTTCAGTATTCTAAATATTGACGGGAATCTCTGATAATATGAAACTCACGTATTAATGTATTTATTAAATGGTAGTAATACTACTATTTAATTACACGAGGAAATTATTTATAATGTTTTTAACTATTATTATATTAGGCCAACTGTAATCTTACATTGACATATTTGTTCCACATTTTGGTCATTTACATTTTCGACGATATCTTAAAACAAAAATAAGAGTGTAAGTATTACTTTTTATATCAAACATTATTTTCGTTGATCATTTTCAAATAGTATGCATTTATGCGCATAGAAACTATTCACAGACAATTTTACAGTATTTTACAATTACAGACACTTGGTTTAAAACTTTTCATTTACAAAGGATGTGTATAATCAAGTTAATATTTAAGTTTTAATTGTGTTAATTTTAATTAAGTTAGTTTATATTAACTATGTGTTTTTTTTTCAAATTTTCACTAATAAATTAATGATACCTAATAACTATGTCTTTTAACTTTACGTGTTGAGGTCAAGTTGATTAATTCTTACTAATTTAATTAAATTTGGGAAACGATTTTTGCAATGTCAATTATTATAGTAATTATTTAGTGTGTTTGATACATACAATATACATTACACTTTAAACACAGTACTGTATACGTTTATGTATATTTATATTGTTCTACAGTTAGTCCTCTGAGCATTTCATTTTATTGGTATTAATGTTTATTGGAAAATTACCAAATTGAAATTAGTTATTTCAAAGTAAAATGGTTAATATCAATACAATTATTATTAACACATATTATAATTTTATACACTCTTGAATTTAACAAGTAAAATTAATACATTAACCTGTCAATAGATTTGTTACCTACCATTTTTGAAAGGCATATTTTTACACATTATATATTTATATTTCTAAGATAAATATATCTTTAATATACATAATTATTATTTATGTGTATAAGAAAAATGCACTGGGGAAAAACTATTTATTTCTAACATATTTTTACATTTAAAATTTTTGGTATTTGGAAAATCATGGTGTGAATCAAATATATTAGCTGAAATATAGCTAACTATATATTTAGTTATATTACTTTATAATTTAATAATATATATGTATATATATATATATAGAAAACAATGTTTTTTTGTATGTAAAATATTTGATTTTACTAGTATTTTCGATTACCCTAAGAGTTTAGATTTTAAACGATAATTTTAAAAATTAAAATTTTTTCATACATAAAATATATTCACACTTTTATGTTGAATGAGTGCAACATTAGAGTAACAATTATACATTGCATATATTAAAATCCAAAACATATATACATTTTCCGTGTTAAAAATGAATACGAACTTTTGGCATTTACGATACACCACACGAATGGGCTTTCAATTTGAATGTCTGGTTCGAAATCTAAATATGAAATAAACGATGTGAAAAAGTTAATAATTATTTTATGTGATTTTTCCATAGCCTTGAGTAATTCTTGTAATATCCTTTTTGTGTCCTTTGCACAAAAAAAACATTTTATTGTTTTTTCAATGTCCATTCATTTTGTACAAAATTACCTACATATAAATATGCAAAATTATCTAAATATGAAATTCAACGTACCTCTTATTACTTCAAAGTAGACATAAGTAGCGTACAAATCAAGGATATCTTAAATATACAATAATATTTTTATTAGAATTGAATATTTTATTGACCTGTTACTTTAGCGTATCAATAATTAAATTAATACAATTTTTAAATTATAAAAAATATATATAACATAGTCACTGTATGAAGAATATTTGTACTGCTAAATTAACCTAAATATAATGTAAAATTAATATAGTTATGAAAAGTATAATTACATATGCCTTGTCCATCAATTATAATGTTTGGATTATAGTCTAAAAAGAAAACAATAAATAACTTTTAAGATTTTTGGTTTCTGAAGAAGGTGAAAAATATATTGGTATTACAATGATGTATTTCTTAATAATAATAATAATAATAATAATAATAATAATAATAATAATAATAATAATATAGGTAATAGTTATTTATTATTATATGAAGATGTTCTTATCTTATAATAATGATAAAGAAATTCACAAAATGTTAAGTATTTTATCCCATATACAAAAACTAGTATAAATAAAATAATAAATAATTTTAATATAAAATAATGGTATATAATCAAAATATGATGTACATATTCTTATTACATCTATATAACTCTATTTAACTTAACAATTAAATTTAAAAAACAATGAGAAAGCAAATTTTAAACCGGTTAGTAAATTTTATACTGCCAATCCTAAGCCGGGAAAAATGTGAATTTTTTTTTAAATTTTTTGCACTAATAATTTTAATTATTTAACCACTTGATACCAAATTTTTCATTTATCTTCTTTATTTAAAATGTCATTATTACTATGATTATAAGTGATCCGATACGTAGGTAAAAAAATCGCGTGTCCACAAATGGCACCAAAAAGTTTGTAACTGCAAATGTGCTGTCACCGTAAATAATGTGTACTTTCCGTATAATATTGAAGTTTTTCCTTTCTAGCAAATTAACGCGTTCCATCAAAGAAATCAAAGAAGTTTTTGTTGATTGGTTTGTGAAGGCATTTTACTTTTATTTATATGTGTAATACTCACAAGTATCGTACAATAAACTGAAAACTTCATCACCAGATGCAGTCGCTAAGGAGGGTAAATATTATACAAAAATTTAATACGTTTATAATATAAATATATAAATTAATGTATAATATCGCTAATATACATCAGCTACACATTTAATATAATAAACTTTTAAAAAATCAAGAATACGCAATGAACGTGTAGATACACCGTTTGGTTACATATCGGTTCGCAAATAAATACATATCACAAAATACAAATAAAAAATGTACAGTTTAATAATACATACATTGTAACCTTCCGTTAATAGCTAAACGAACTAAATAAATATTTTATCAAATATATAAAAATCATTATTGTACATGATACAATGACCATATAATAAACTAAATTCACTTTTTTTTTCACTTTTATGCTTTATGTTATACGTATTACGTACCTGGTACGTAATTTATAATAATTAAATTGTTGTATTATTATTACGATTATTATTATTATTATTAAAAACGAATTTTTAAAACTAATTTATATTTATATATCACATTTATTTTAAATTGAAAATCTCGTAAATTATAAAGAATTTCTCTGGATAATGCTTTTTTTTCGGTACACGAACCAATTGTAATTTTTCAATCAGTTATATTTGCAAAAAGGTTACTAATAATGACATAAGTTTAAGGTTTTTAAGACAAATTCATTGAGCTACTTAATGTTGGTACACTTAAAATAGTTTTGTATATCTTATAAACTGAAAGTTGATTACTGAAAACATATTCAACCCGATTACATTTAGTTCTTAAATGGTTAATTAATCCAATTGGTCTTGCTCTGAAGTTTCAGCAATACAGTTGGGGTTTTAAATTTGATAGACATGTTGTGTAAACATCTCTTTGTGTCAATATTATAGACAGATATTTTATTATTATATTGGATGCCCAAAACAGCATTATCAACCACTATAGGTAGAGAATACTCAGAAAAAGGAAAAATATTAGGCATTTGATAAAATTCTACTGTATGTTGACAATTTATAGCAAATTTTTATTGTATTAAAAAAAATTGTTTAAATAATTTCAAAAAAATGCACAAAAAATTATTGGGATAAAATACATTAGTCGTTTTTCAAATATAATATAGTAAATAATAAATTTCAAATATGAAATAATATTTAAATTCTTCATCGTCCATATGTTATACCACCTGAACAAATGGTTCAATTACTTCATTATGAAATATCAAGTTAAATATGTAAATAAACGGTAGCTGTCTTAACAACATACAAACGAAAAAATATCTTACCTAGGCATTCATCATAATCTAATATCAAATAATAATTGTTTATAATTTAATAATATTCTATAGTAAATATTACACGAACTTAATAAATTTTACTTTAATTCAACTATTACTACTAATTTGTATAATGAATTTGATTTAATACGAGTATTGATTTGAATTACTCATATAGTTAATAGTAATATAACATTTGTTAAAGAAAATAATTCTATATTGATCAGTTTTGTGAATTTTGGGATGTCACCAATTATAATAATTTTACATTTAAAATTAATTTAGGTGCATGGTGTCTACGGAAATTTGAATAATGCAATATTCCTACTATTATATACAGTATATTTCAAGTCTTTCAATGCTGAAATTATTTTAATAAGACTGTTGAAATGAGTTTTTCAACGCTGTATTTTTTATGACTATACCCAAAAATTCTATCAGGAATGCTCCGATCGATACATTTACAGCTTGTGTCCAATAGTAAATTGCATCTAATTGGTATTTTTAAGTGGTATTTTTCTATTATCACAATAATTTTTAAAACGTCAGAAATAACTACCATAATATTACATAAAAACAGTAAAAACGCAATTTTTTTAAAATTATTATTTCTACGTAATTTTAAAACTAATGTCAATAGAAATCTGAAATTTTTATCAAACGTGTAACTTTGGACTGTGTTAACGACACAAACTAAAAAGAAAATTTATTTTGTGGCTTTTCGATTTTAAGTATTTAATTCATAAAAGATATTTTTGGTTTTACGGCTTAAAATTTTAAAACAATATCTGCAATCGTTTGTTACTTCAACTATTTTCAAAAAAATCTTGATAATTGTTAAATCATAATTTCTTTTTATAACCATTTCAGATTTGTCGACAATTTGTATTACATCAATTCTCTTTTCAGAATCGTTTTATCGAATGCAATAATTCATATGCATTGTTTTCAAATTTATAGTAATAGCAATACACCCTAAAATCTTCATCCAAGTGATTTACTTAAGCGACATTCCCAACACTCCACGGCACGCTTCCTTTTATTATTATTTTTTTTTTTTAATAACTAGTAATTACTATAATATCCTACAGTTCTACAATCCGTAGTTTATTGGACTTTTGTCTCTTTTCTGATTTTTTTTACAATGAAAAAAAAATTGTTAATATCTTTTTAAAATAGTGATTAAATTATGATTTTACTTTATTACAGTATAAGAAGGAAGATTCACTCACATAGCACTGCGTGTGTAAATTTGTTGGTGGCGTTCAATGGTATTATACCTACAACACTGCAGTGGCTAATGCTATACTACAACACGGCGGTAGCGGTGTCATTTCTCCGCGAGTGACGTGATCGTAATCAGCGAAAACGTTCACCAACCGTCACTGCTATACATGTTAGCTAAATCATCATCTAACAGAGTGATAGAGAAATTATATTTCAACAATACGGCTTCTCGAATTTCCTATACTACAACAAAGCCGCCTGAATCTCCTATAATACAACACGGTTGACGTTAAACCTATATTCTGTATTTTTTGACTTCGTAACGTATTATGATTCTTTACTCCGAAGGATTACATCGTCTCACGTCACGTGATAATTTAATCCTCGGCGATAGTATTTTTGTCTACAGTGTATCGCAGCGGTAGTGTCGCGCGTTATTCTTCGAGAGATAAACACGTTAGAACGCGCTCGTTATAGAATCGAAAATACGAGACGGGTGTCGCGTATTACTTAATCCAAATTGATCTGATCGCTATGCTGTATTTGGAATGAAGTATATAACACGAAGCTATAATGTGTACAAATCACTCTTTCGGTGTTGCAAAAATTTAAACAAATATCGTCATATTTTAAATTTCGTATGACAAAGTTCATCAAAAGCGTTAACGACGAAATAATTATTAATAATATACGGAAATACGAGCGTAACTACGTCGTCGGCTAAATAAAATTATACGCAACAGAACAATAATAATCGATCAGTGCAAAGGAGGAAGCGTGAAGGTAAGTGAAAACTCAATAGAATACACGATGACGCTAATCGGTTTGTTTTTGTTAGTTGTGCGACATATTTTCACCGCCGAGTTTTCATATGCAAGCTGAGGACAAGAACGATGGACCAGTAGTTTTCAATTTTGCCCGTAGTAAAGAGTCATATTATGTTGCGCAATCAAAAAATACAGAGTACAAGTATAAAGTCAACAGTACTGCAATATAGAATATTCGGGCGGCTGTATTGTAGTAAAGGAAATTTGGGAGCAGAGCCGTGTTGTGAGAAATATAATTTCTGTATCACTCTGTACAGCTATGATGGTAGTTTAGCTAACCTTTACAGTGGTGACAGCTCTCGATAATTACGGTCACGTCACCCGCGGAGTAAGGACACCAACACCGTCGAGTTGTAAGCATAGCATCGCCACCGCCATGTTGTGGTACATAGCATAGTCACCACTACCACCAAATACACAGGCGTTGCTTTGTGCCACAATCCTCCTTTTTGTATTACTTACTTCAATAAAAATTATTGTGCTAACATTTTTTTATTTAAAGATATGTCATTTATTTTCTACAATTTTTCGGAATTTAAAAAAAAATATCGATGAAATCAGTGGCTGCTACTAATTTTTATAATCATATTTGAGAAATAATCTAAACATTATAATAATATATGAATTTATACATAAATATTTTAAGAATTTATATTAGTTCAATGACCTAACATAATTATACGTCTTTTGCACTAATATTTTTCTTTAAATTATTGGAAATTCTTAGGTTCAATAAAACCAAAAATGATATAAAAATTATAATTATTATAGCGCAGACACTTAAAACAATTATTTAAAAAATCATACAAGACTTTAAATACGGAATATTACAAATTATTAATGCACTTGTAAGACCTCCGTGGAATACTATGTAAAGCAAATGAAATTTATAATTTCTTTAATATCTTAAGAAAAACGTTTCTGGAGACAAATAGTATTTAATCGAATTATAACAATTATACTTATACTGGGGTAAGTAAATTAAAATATTCCACGGAATATTTTATATCTTATAATTACAATTATATATCTTCATGGGAATACTTACCATTGGCATTCGTGTTTTTCACAATAATTATCATCGATAAAATGAATATACTTTTAATAGAAATCATGATTTTTGTCTTTTGCTAAGATAAATTTTGTTACATTAATGCTGCGGTTTACAATTTGATTGCTTTACGCGTATAGTGTTATCGAATAATAAATAAAAGATAAAACAACCTTTATGTGCCTCATTAGTCGTGGTTAATTAATTGAAAATCCTAATGTGAATATTTGTTCAGATGAACAAAATATTGTTTAATACTTGCTTGTTTAATTCTTTCGTGACAGAAATTTTTTTAAATTGTTTTACAAAGTTACTATTTTTTTTAAATTTTCAAATAGAATAATAAGCTTCTTCTTTTTCTGCTTCTTCCGGCATTCATAACTCTCTGGGAGTTTTCGTCGCCATCAACAAATCACTACACTTGTCTGGATCCTATACTATTCCTTTAATTCTGTACTCCATGGCCTTTCAAATCTTTTTCGAGCACGACCCCGTTGTCTTTTTCTTTCATGATTTCAATTTACGTGGTTACTGCATATGTATACCACCTCATTAGATGTTATATCCACTGTTTCCTTTGACTCTTTATGAAACCATTAATTGTTACCATACTTAATTCTTTTTTAATTCTTGGTTGAACTTCCTACTCCACTGATAGGTCCTTTTATCTCAGACGGGACCGCACATTTTTTCCATATTTTGTTTTCAATCGTCTACAGTCTTTGTTGTGTTACATTTGTAGTAGTCCATACTTCGGTAACCATATGTTAGTGTCGGACTTGATGTGTACAGATTTAATTTTGTTCACTTTGAAAAAAATTTAGATTAAAAGAACTTTAATAAGGCGATGAATGCTCCCTCTCCTTTTGTTATTCTCGACATTATTTCACGAGACCAACCATTTTTTGTCCTTAGTAGTGTTCCTAGATATTGAAACTTTTAACTCTTTAATATAGTAGCATATCTATTATATCTGGCGATGTTCTAATGTTTAATAGTTCCATTAATTTTGTATTGTCTGCGTTTATCTGTAATCCTATTCACTCTGCTGTACGTCCTAATACTTAGTAGCTCTCACTTTATCATCCAAGGAGTCTTCTATAATGTTAAGGTCGTCTGCAAAACCTAGTACTTTTATATGACATTAATCTACGCATATTCCTCTTACTTCATTTTGCAATAATCTTACTGCCTTTTCTAGGGCTATGTTGAATAATAACAGAAATGATGCGTCCCCTCCTATTTTAGACCTGTTTCAACAATAAATGCTTCCGACACAATACTATCTACTTTAATTTGGTATTTCACTCCTTCCATGGAGAATTTGGTTAGATTTATTAATTTATATTCTTCCATTATATTGTGAATACTATGTCTATGGATGCTGTCATATGTTTTCCTGAAGTCGACAAATATTTGCTATATGTTCTGACGATATTCATACTTCTTCTCAATCCTACATTTAGACATTGTTCACCCCGATGGAAAAATAAATAAATTGGCGCTCCCATAAGAAGTATACCCATGGGAAGTATGGGAGGTAGATTATCATATAGGCCTTTTAAAATCTAAGCAAAGAAAAGAATATTTATGATAAAATAATTTTTGCTTTTTTTAGGATATTGTTTAATAATTTCATTAACCTCCTCACCCTCAACCACCATATTAGGCACGCTGCACATAACAACAAAATACACTAGTTATTTTAAATAACTTATATCTACAATCTATTGAATAACAAACAATTTGGAACTATTATTAGGTATATTAAAAATTCTTGATCACTGATCGCTATATTGCTATAAATACATTAAAGTAGTTAGTAGTACGTTATAGTTATTTAAATTTCAAATATTATAATACATTAACATAGTATATTATATAATAATTTTATTAAAATAATTTCAATTTTATAAGTTTTAATAATTCACAAGTGAACAAATTTTCGATCAAAAAGTATTAGCGCCCTTTTTCGTTCTTTTACATATATTTTCCAACTTATTTGATCACCTTATTTATTATTATTTTCTCTCGCTCCTATGTAGTATAATAACTTCTATGGTCTCTCTCTTTAGCCGTGGTTAAATAATTGAAAACCCGAATGTGACTATTTAATCAGATGAAAATATATTGTTTGAAATTCGCCAACTAAGCATTTAGTATATACACGCAAATTCGAATAACAGCCTAAATTTTTTTCAAAATTAAATAAAAACCATTTTCTGTGTTTTATCTGGTAAAATATGGCCAATTGTTGCTACACGAAATAAATGATTGTACGTACAATTCCATTTGGTCAGTAGTTAATAAATGATGGTAATAAATATCGATGATATCAGTAATTAAATTGGAGGTGACCAGAAAAATAACGTAGATATTTACTAGTTATAATCTACGTTTACGTGATGCAATACCTCAAATACGTTAAAAAAAAAGGATACTTTAAATTGTCATTCAGTTATGTAGATGTTTTTAAGAATCGGGGTTGTAGGTGCAAGAATTGTCGTGCTCATATACAAATATTCCAATCATAAGCAATAAATAATAATTTCATTTATCCGAGTCCCCGCGCTACAGCTCATACTTGCAGGAAATGTACCTTTTAGATATCAAATTTTCCGACAATTTATGCCAAATTGAACAACGCAGTGAATCTCAATAAGTTCAAATCTCAAAATGGTCAAGTCGATATCAATGCGGCGACGTTCCAATAGGACATGTCGACTCGGTATATAGTCGTTCACAGTGGGTTTTTATCCACACGTGTACGTATTTTATCTCACCTGAATCGCACGCATTTCTTTTTATAACGCGTGTAGTACATTTATAAACCTTATATTCTCTGGGAATAAACTTATCGTGTGCTGCGTTTACGTATTATAATTTCTGAAAAGATGGTCTACACTTTTTTTGTGTATTTTAAATTGATAATTGTGTATTGTTATTTTATGTTGTTAAATACGATGATTAGCATGTCCTGTGTGTGTGTGTGCCTGTAATCGGTATATGTTCGAAGAATTCGTGTACCAATTATCTGTTATACTTATCAAGACTTAAATTTCTTATTCTTTGTCCATGAAAAATGTAATTAGCGTTAGGAGAAGAGCAAGTATTATTTTATATTTATTTTAAATGAGACGTAATAATACATTAGGCGTTAAAATAAATTGTGATATTTTAATATTACAAAAGACTACAATGCGATATATGTGCATCTTAGTACAGTGAAGAAACGTAAAACTAAATTTTATAAACGATCTACTTTTATCAAATGAATTGTTTATTTTTGAAGTATTTCAGTCCAAATTTTCATTTAGGATAAAATTAAAAATATTTTTTTCGTGCATAAATCTTTGACAGAAATTAATGCTCGGATGTTCTCGTCATGCAATAATGATATCATAATATATGCGAAAAATGTACTTCAATTCATTGTACGTATACATGTATAATATATTTAATGTGCACTATTAAGTGTGCATACTGCACATAATAAAACAGATTATACAAATACTAATAAAATAATCTGATTTGTGTTCAAATAATATTATTGTAATATAAAATCTTTAAAGCATTATTAAGGAATTTTATTTTTTAAATCGTATACAATTATTTTTTTTACCAAATACAATACATTTCTATGTCATAATATTAATTCGTCATTATGGTTTTATAAAATCTTATTTCAATGAAACATTAAAAATGTCCTCGTCTTTTAAATGGTATAAAATTGATGTCTTAGTGTTTATTATAAGCTCCGTAGCATTTAAAATAACTAATGTACTACTTCACTATATTGCCCGTAAAACAGACAGAGAAAACAAATGCCTGTATAACATTTTTTTAATATGTATATTGTATAATAAATTAAAATAATAAACACATATTAATGGTGCACTTTTAATTTATTTCTGGGTAGAGGTTACTATATAATATAGAAATTTATTCCCTAACTATATATGATTTATAATATTTCTTAGTAATAAATTAATCGATACATATAAGAAGATTTAATTAAATATGTATTAAACAATTTGCAAAGTATTCTACGTGTATTTCTTCTTACTAACAAACTATTAACTGCAACGGACATTATATATCTATTTTTTTTACAATATTTACTAATAATATTCAAACAACGTTAACATTATAATGGGACTTGGGTTTCAAAGAGTTAAATTTTGGTTTTATTCTTGTTCCTGTACTTTAGAAGATGATGAACTATTACTATTTACTCCATAGTGTTTTGCACAATACTTTCGAGGACTCAATATTCGTTCAAACACTGGAAAAAAATAATAATACATATTAATGAAAATTAATTATGTTAATAATTAGTATATAATTCATTGTAAGTATAATATAAAATTGAAAAATAGATAACTGTGAATAATGCTGTAATAATTGTATTTATGAAAAAATTCTTTTTATATGTGTAATTTTTTCGTGTTTAATTATAATACATACCCTTATTTATAGCACCATAATTTAAAATTTTATTTCTCAAATAGTTATAATATGGTTTTACTATATCTAAAAAAAATTAAATAATAATGTTTAACTGGTTTTTATTTTAAAAGTTCATAATACAATATTTAAAACTATAGACATTGTCTTTAATGTTATAATAGACTTACATTCAAAATTCCACACATTTTACCGTAATACAATTCAAAATCTCTTGTAATGATAACCAATGAAATATTCAAATGGCTCAAGATGATAAATTGAATATAAATTGAAGTGGATTATGTAATGTAATTAAATAAAATCAAGACAATGTTTTATCGGTTACATTATGAAATATCAATTAATCAAACGATCAATAAAATAGTAATGATTAAATTATGAAACGATTTTTCGATGACCTCATATTCTCGTGTATTTTTAATTAAAAATTTGAAGTATACGTTCAGGTGAGAACAAAAATATCAATAATCATCCAAAACGTTCGAATGTCCTATTGAAAGGTATCATTAGCCGAAGCCCCATTGAATTCATTGCAGGCCATATACCGTCGCTAATCGTTTACAATTTACTACAGTTTAACTATATGCCCTCATGTCTCAAATATAATTTCATTTTGCTTAATTCTCATTTTAAATTTCGATTAATTATTTTTTAAGTGTAGGATTTCATTTTGCTTAATTTTCTTTTCAAATTTCAGTAAATTATTATACTAAGTGTAAGATTTTTGGAAAAAATTTTAATGTAGTAATGCTTCGAATTCGTAATATTTTCGATTTTCTTATATGACACTATCACATTATTTCAACGTACATACACTGGTAAAAATGGACGATTAAGTTGTATACTATTTATGTGTTTTTTTTTTGTAATATAGTTATTTTTTAGTACTTATTTCTAAAAAAAAAAATAACCAAAACGCGAACTGTTATGAATGTTTCTGATGTGAATTACTTCGATAAATAATTTAGAGTTTTGTTATTATTATAAATTTGGGAATAATGATTTATCATTCAATTGAAGTAACGATTCTGAGCAAAGCTTCTATTTAAACCTTAAAATTTAAAGAAACTCTTCGAAATAATTTCTTATCCTAATATCATATAATGTTTTCATGCTTGGTGAATATTTCAAGTTTCTATAACCATTAATTAAAAAAATTATGAAAAATAACGATAATCGGCTTCGACGAAATCGTGTTCTTAACGTTTATATGTGATTTTTTTTTAAGCTTTTTTTACCTCTTTAAAGACGCAATTTACTCCCGAAAACCAAATATGATTGTAAAAATGAGGGTACTCTTAGTAGAATATTTGGGCACAGACATATAAAAAAAATGCATCAATGTGAAACCTGACTCTGCTCAGAATCTAAAATTATAATATGCTGTTTAAGATTTTACATCTCCGACAATAATCCTGGAATCAGGAATCAATTTATTATCCTATTTATAATTTAATAGTGATTTTTCAGACCAAAATTTTACAAAATAAATATAACTTACCAGTCATTGTCATTGACATGGCTTTGTAATATTTATCAAAACAAGAATAAAAAAAATAAAATAATATATAAATATCACTGTCGTACTAATCGAGAGGGGGGATAAACGTGTGAAGTCCTATCCCTTAGTATTTTTTTTTAATACTATTATTATTATTAATATTACTATTAGTGAGATAGAATTTTGAAATAAAATACAAGTGTTTCTAATCAGATTTCTACAAACAGATGATCAAAATGATCCGGCGTTGTTAAAAATTTGGTCAAATACAAATCGCAAGAAGCACGTGCATTTGTATGTAAATATACAGTAATTACGAGGACAAGAAGTGATTTAAGGGACTTAAACGATATTTAGTATTTACTAATTATTATGTTCATTATGATGGATTAAATGTAGACAGTCTAAGCTGGCAGTTCATAAAAAAGAACTGCCCATACATCTCGAGGATGTATTCAATATAATTATTGTGAAGTAAAAAATAATAGATCTGATATATTGTTAACAATAATTTTTTGTATCTATTAACTTCTTATTTAATTAAAAACAAATTTACTTTTAAAAAAAATTTATATTTGTTCTTATGAAAAATATTAATTCTCCCATATGTCCCAACCTAAATTAGGACATTGATAAATGTAAATGTATGTATAACTATAACTATTTTGAATATTTTCCGACAATTTTTTCGTCCTTATTTAACACGCATATTTAAGCAACAAATTGAATGGGACAAATTTCATAAATACATTAAATAAAACGAAAGCAGTAATAAAAATATATTTTAAAATCATGAATTTTACATTATATCGACGTAATATAATACTATAACATGTATAATAATATTATTACGTTGTAAAATTATTGTCAAATTTCTTAAAAATTAATTAATTAGGAGTATATATAATTGATTTAAGTACATAGAAATAGAATATATTTCAGGAAAATAATATAGTATGATATGCTTACTTAAATCAAAATAAGCTCGTTTCAAAGCGGTTTTAGAATCCTTAGAAGCTGAAAAAAGTGTTTAGATATTCAAACAATCCAGTGTAACCAATTGATTGTAAGTAAATTAATTTATTTTAAATATGTCGCACATATACTGTAATTGCATAATTAATTTTCTTTCGATAACTAATTAATAATATATTACATTTATTATTAATTTTTCGGTGATTATGTTATATGTATAAATGTTTAATTTAATTACTTACGGTCAAAATAATGAGACAATGCCACTATTAATATTTATTGTTTATAATCATTTAATAATAATCATTACAATATTTCATATTTATTTAATTAACAAATGTAAAAATACAACTTTTTAGTTAATAAATAAATAATAAACACTTTTTCAGTACCTAGCTACAATTTCATTCTGAAAATTGATTACGTATTTCTTATTCAGTTTTTCTATAGATTACGTGAAAGTCATTCCGAAATTAACACCATTAAATTCACAAGACGATTTTCATGAAAAATGCAAAAAAACACTGTTATGTATTTATGTAAAAATCATCTAATTTGTATTAAACAAATGTATTTTTATATTCAATGAAACTCTGAATATTGAACACTCTTGGTCATCGAAATTTTTTCCTCTATTCGGACGTTTACATTAATCAGATGCGATAAAATGTTATTATTCATAAGAGGTATTATGTATAAAATGAGAACATATGTGTTAGGCTATATTAAATTATAATATTATTATTACATGTAATTATTAATCATGTAGATTATATAATAAAATAATTTTAATGATTTAATAGTAATTCCTAAGTTGATACATACAAATATATTAAAATACAAATTGATCCGATGCTTATTATATAAATGTTCGATCTGAAGATAAATGCCAAGAATTACACATTTTTTGCGAAACTATATTTTGAGATTCAACCCACACAACACGTGGGAAAATAATCACTACTAAAACATACGAAACATAGGCAGTCAGTACATTGATATCTTTTTCATAATCACAGTTATTTGTCACAATCTAATCTTACCATTCAATAACGAATTTTCTAAACGGATTTAGTTAACATTAAACCTAATGGAAGCGCATTTTGCCGTCGCCGTTTTGTCATTATTTTTAAATGAATATTCGAAAATACGTCCGCTATTGAGAGGTGTCTATTATTGGTAAGTGTCCGTTAAAAAAAGTATTACTATAAATATATATTTATATATATATATATATATATATATATATATATTTAATTATTCATTCATTTAAAATTTAAAATCTTAATAGATAACACCAAATAAATATAAAATATATTCTGAAATCCACTTCTGACGAAGAAAATTTAATAGAAGTTAATAAGCCTAAATTAATATTTAAAATGAAGGATAGACTACAGGTAGTAGTATTTGGTCTACTTAATACACTACTGGTAATCACAAATATAATTTTACACTGTTAATTAATTTTAAACTACAGCCGTAAGCGTTTAAAGAATTATATAAATATACACCTAACTCTACTTTAACCACAGAAAGATAACTTCAATTTTCTAAATAGCGACAGGGATCTCTGAACGTATGAAACACACGTACCAATTTAATCATGGAATGCTAATAATATTTTATTCAAGTATTCAGATAAACAGAAAATTTTTTTAAAATATTTATAACTATTACTATATTCTGCGCTGAAATCTTACTTGTACACCTTTCTTCCACGATTTCACGATACAAATTTAAAATTAAATCTAAATACAGAAATACATTAATATCCTTATTCGTTTTTTTATCGAACAACATGTTCGATGTTCATGTGCCATCTAGGACTCCGCCAAGTTAGCATCGGCACATTGTACTATAAAGTTCAAAGTAACATCAAAAATTTGATAGAAATTCTATCTAGTATTAAAAAATATGCATAAAAATTGTTCACATACAAACTTAAACTTAAACGAATGTTTCAATGCGTTTAATCTATTAAACTGGCTGTGTACATAGGCGCCCGCAAGGGGGGGAAAGATGGGGCATTTGCCCCCCCCCTGGCATTTTGGTAACATTGTATTATATAATATATTAATATTAGTATATTTCGATTTTAAATTGAAATTTATTATACCTAACCAATGTATATATATTATATGTTGAAAGATTGCCCCCCCCTAGAAATATTTCTGCGGGCGCCTATGGCTGTGTAGTATAATCGAATTAAAGTTCTAATTATGTTAATATAGGTGGTTGTTTTTTTTTAAACATTGACTAATAACATAATCATTTACTATGTTTTTTAACTTGACGTATTGAGGTCAAATTGATTAATTGTACTAACATTAATTAAATTGGTAACGGTTTACATAACGTCAACTAGTGTATTATAGCGTTTGATAATATACACTTTAAACACAGTTGTATTGAATAATATAAAGATAATTTCCGAGGTCTTATAACTGATGTTTTACGTTATTCGTTTTTTTGTTAATTAAAAACATAACAGAGTGAATACAGTTAGTTTGAAATAAAATAGAAAATATCAAAAACATTAACATAAACGTCATTTATAATTTTTAAACAATATTAATTTAACAAGTTACAATAATTGCTTAACTTGTTCATAGTTTTATCATCTATCATTTGTAATTGCCATATATTTAATAATCGTTATGATTTTTATTTTTATATCCCTTAAATACTTATTTCTATAATATTTTTATAATGTGTATATAACAATGTTATAAAATATATATATCATTTATAAAGAAATCTATCTTATATGCAAATATCAATAATATACTATAAATACGTGAATTTAAAACAAAAAATATTGTGAGTTAACAATGAATACGAACCCTGTAGCATTGAGGCACACCAATTTAATGGACTTTCAATCGGAAAGTTTGTTTCGTAATCTAAACACGATATGAAAGGTGTTATATGTCTATAATAAATTTAAATAAACTTGTATAATTATCACATTGCCTTAAGTCTATCTTGTGTTGTCTTTTTTGTGGCCTTTACACAAATGAAAACATTGCACCGTTTTATTTAATGGCCGTTCATTTTATACAGGATTATATCATAAACAATGTTATATGAGAAACTAAAATATGAAATTTTACATACCCTTCTCTATTTCGGAATGGACATATTCAACGTATTTAACATATATGCCTAAAATGTAGATTTATGTTTTTATAAGGATTGAATATAATATCTACGTTTTTGAGTTTACCTATGACCGAAATTTATTTTTAAAAAATTACAATGAATAAAAATAAAAACAAAAATTTATATTGACTCTCTGAAGAATATTTGTAAAGTTTAAATATCCTAATAAAAATGCAAAATTAATAAGGTTGTGAAAAACATAATTACTGAGATTAGATTTTTTTTTGAAGAATAGGTGGTAATCTAGAAAGAAAACAATAATTTACATCTTAATTTTGTAGGTTTCTGCATGAAACCAAGAATATATTGATAGTAAGAAAGTAATAATTAATATAGTATTAGTAATATAATGATGTTTTTATTATCATTATTTATTTATTATTATTTCTTCTGTTATATAATATATTTTTTATCGTTTTTATATGTGCTCTGTGTTTGTTAAATATAATTTTATTTTCAAATAACAAACTTGAAATATTTATTTTATAAAATAAATTTCAAAAATTTTAAAATACTGATAAAGTATTATTTCACACCTCCAATTTTTCCAAAATTAAATTTGGTTCATTTGTTATAATTTAATATGTTATTACGTGATTCACTAGAAATGTACACTAATTATTATACATATTTGAAATATTAATTTTTCTATCAATTTTGTACTAAATATGGCATTTTTATATTTATATAATTTCCTGTTATATTATTTACATAATATATAACAATTCTAAACTATAGCCTAACAAATTATATTAAGGTACATTATTGATTTTTTTTGCTGACAATATTTTGAACCAAGAGCAGTTGTGATTTTAATTTAAGGATTTTGGGTTCAGATATATTTATTGTTAAATTAAAGGCTTTTACACAGCATCGTTTCTTATTTTGTTATATTAAAATGTATAAAAATATAGTGAATGGGTAAATTGTCGACTTATATGACATTACAATGTCAAATTTCATATTTTTTTTTAAACTCTATAAATGATGCAAGTAACTGGAAATATTTACCAGACAGTAAATATAATGTAATACATATTTTTAAAAATTTTAGAGTAATTATATTAATTCAGAATATTTTCAGATATATCCATGTCTTCAGTTTTTAGCTAACGTTTCTGACTCATTGCATAGTCTCTCTTCAGAGCAAAAGTAACTGGTTCGGGGTTGTAACTACATTGAAGGCATAAAGACATGAATATATCTGAAAAATATCCTGAATAATGTGAGACAGTGATTGACGTAATAAGAAATAATTTGGAGCATATAAAAATGTAATATAAAAGTGAAATTTTTATTCCAAACAAATATACGCTATACATAAAAAAAAAATAGAAACTTTTTCTGAAGAGTATCGTAAGCACTCCATTAAAATTTATTTGTATAATAACTCACAATTATCGTAGAATCCCACGAATAAAATATCACCAGTTGCATCAACTACATAGAAGAAATATTACATAAAATTATATTCTCGTATGTGTACATTATATATATATATATATATATATATATATATATATATATAATATGGCTAATATACATCAAATTAATCAATTTTAAGAAAATCAATAACACAATAAACGTAGAGATATAGAATCTTGCTGTAAAATATCCGATTAAAATACAAATTTAATTCTATTACAATATATCTATACGTATTAAAATTAATAAATATATGAAATATACTGTAGGATAATACATACTTGACACCTTTTGGTCAATTGTAATTTGCTCTAAATTATATTTTTTACAATAAAATAAAATTACTATAAAATAATCATGACAATATAACTAGAATTAATGCACTTTTTTTATCTCTGTGTTATTTTTAGTTTATAATAATAATAAATCTGATATTATTATAGAAAATGATTTTTTAATAATAAATTTATATTTGTAATAATCATATGTAGGAAGACGTTAAAAAAGGAACAGATTTAAAGTAAAAATTAATGGATTTATTTCTTATATACTACATACACAATATATGTAAATTATTACTGAACACTTAACTTTTTGTTTATAATAATGTAATATAAATATTTTTGCTTCTTTCAGCATATTATATTATTTCTTTACATATTTTCAAAGACACGTGCCCTACAGCTCTTTTATTAAATATATTATAATATTGGATTTTCCGTATAACATTAGAATATATTTTATAAAAAATGTATTCATTAATTAATTAAAGCGAAATTATCCTCCCGGAAAGAAATAATAATCGTGAGATGGGGGTTATTTGAAAGCCATTTGTTAACCTATATGAAACGTTAGATGGGAGAAAAGGTATAAAATATATTCAACGATACACTCACTTTTAAATCAACCTAGCGAATAAAGGAGTGATTTGTAACACCGAAAGCTCGATGGCAAAATTTAGAAAATTCTAATTTACATCAGTCATATAATTTTTACTCAGGATTGTGTTTGGTATTGTTTCAGGTGAATTGTTGAATAATTGTATAACGGTTAATAAATATTAATACCCAAACGAATATTTTAAATATTTTAGCAATAAGAAGCATATTTATGCGTACAATAAAACATGTTTATTTTTCTTTTAATAAATCTTAAATTATAAAAAAGTTCTCGGCATAGTGCTTTTTTTTATTTACTTTATTTTTTATAAATGAGAGAGTTGCAATTTTTTTCATGAATTATATTTCCTATAACGTTGTTATATAATGGTACGGATTTAAACTTCTCAGGATATAGGCGTTGGCCTACGTAAGGTTAGTCCTCTAATATACTTCCTATAATTTCTAAACGTAAATGTCATTACAGCAAGCCTTCTCAGCCTAATAAGCATTAGTTTCTAAATAGCTATTTAATTTAATTGTCTTTGCTTTAAAGTTTCTGCAATACAGCAGGGTTAGCGAATTTTAGAGTTATGTTATGTGGACATTGCTTCGTGAAAGTTTATTAAACAAAATTTGTATTGAATGGCCCACACAGCATTACCGCACTAATGTAGGGAGGAGACAAACAAACAAACCAAAACAAAGACTAAAAGGTTTGAGATACAAATAATTTTGTTTTCAAGTACACTAAATGTTCGAAAACATTTATTTAAAAACTGAAATAAATGTAGGCAAAACTCTTTAGCGATAAAATAAATCATTCATTTGTTGAATATAATATAATTTAATCATAAACATCACATTCAAAATAGTTAATAAATTCGCTAACTTCTGCTTTAGGAACTTCCTTTAACTAATAGTTAACTAATTCCTCAATTAAATATCATAGTAGAAGTGAAATTAACCAATATCTGTGTGACCATATTATAACTATCATATTTTAGTAGATTATAATATGTACAAGCAAGGAAACAAAATTTCTTACTTAAACATTCATAGTGATCTAATAACAAATATTAAGTAATAATTGTTTATAATTTTATGATTATCAATATATAATAATACAAATCCAATTTATACATAAACCTAAATTTTATTTTATTTATATTATTATTGCTATTATAAATAATGAATTTTGGATTATTAGAAGTAACGATTGTAGATATTAATATTATATCTATTAACAAAATAGTTTCGTTATACTGAAAGAAACTATTATTCTATATCGATTAGTTTGTGAGCTCGATTATGCCACGAGTCATAACAAATGTATTTTCAAAATAATTTATGTGAAAGTTTCTCCATGGAAATTTGACAAATTCAATATTACTTGTATTGTATTTAGTATTTTTTGATTATATTTCTTAATTATTAGTTATTATTATAAAATGCTACAGATCAAACAATCCGAAATTTATTGTCTATTCATTTTTTCCCTAATTTTTTTAAAATGAAAAAAAAACCTTGTGAATTTCATTTTAAAACAGTTATTTTATGATTTTACTTTTAATAAAAATTATTTAGCTGGAAATTATTTGTTTAGATAAATCGTTGATTTTCTAAAATTTTTCGAAATATCGATAAAATTAATGGCCACTATTAAATTTCATCGCTATATTTGAGAATTAATTTAAAAATAACAATATATGAGAATGTAAATATACTTTGAAAATTCATATTAATTTAATGACCTAACCTAATTAAACTTTTTTCTCACTAACAATTTCCTATAAACTACATATACAATAATTTAATGTGTATTACACTTGAAAGATCTCCGATGAACACTAACGATCTAATGAAATGTACAATTTGTTTAATGTCTTAAGGATAACCTTCTTGGAAACAATTAGTATTTAATCAAATCATAACTATTTTACTTATACTAGGGTAAGGAAATTTAAGAATTCCATATTTAAATGTAAATATATAAATATTTTTATGAGACACGTAGAATACTTACCATTGGCAGCTTTCGTGTTTTCCACAATGAACGCAACAGTAATAATCAATGTTAAAACGATAATGCTTTTAATAGAAGCCATGATTTTCGTTTCTTTGTTATGATAAATTTTAGTACGTTAATGCCGCGGTTTACAATACGACTGCTTCACACATATGGTGTTTTTGAATTCAAAAAGAGAAAAAGAAACCTCTATGGCCTCTTTAATCGTGATTAAATAATGGAACACTGATATGTGACTATTTGTTCAGATGAAAAAATATTGTTTTATACTCATTAAGTAAGCATTTACTATATACACGCAAATTCGAATAAGAACCTAAAACTTTTCAAAATTAAAGAAAAACACTTTTCTGTGTTTTATCCGATAAAATATGACCAAATATTATTAAACGAAATATAAGATTTTACGAAAAATTCCGTTTGGTTAGTGATTATACCATTATGTCATGGCAGAAATTCTAGCAGATAATCTCTGCTAACAAATAAATATTTCATTTATATTTGTATACCAATTTACTATTTTTTTTTAATTTTCAAATAGAATAATAAACTAAAATTCAATAAATTTATAGTAGATTAAATGTATGAATTATTAGCATTGTTTCCAGTTTGATTTCCACCATTTATACACCTATTTTTGTTTATAGCTTTTTTATTCTTTTTTTTCGTGAATTTAATTAGAAACTTTTCATTTTATTTCCTAGATTATTTCTAGATTATTCTTGGATATTCCTGGATAAAATAATATAAATATTTTGTTATATTTACAATAATGTTTATATAACGATTATTTTGTATGATGTAGTGATCAAATTAAACTATGTTTAATATTTATAAAAAATGATAATAATAAATATCGATAATTAAATTGCAGATGACCAGACTATCATTAGGTACTATTAACTAGTAACTGGTAACTATTATTAGGTATATTAATAATTCTCGATTGCTGATCGCTATACTACTATAAATACATTAAAGTTGTTAGTAGTACGTTATAGTTATTTAAATTTCAAATATTATAATACATTAACATTAAATATTATATAATACTTTTATTAAAATAATTTTAATTTTATAAGTTTTAAAATTCACAAGTGAACAAAATTCCGATCACAAAATTTTGGCGCCCCTTTTTCGTTCTTTTTCATACATTTTTCAACTTATTTGATCACCTGATTTATTATTATTTTCTCTCGCTCCTATGTAGTATAATAACTTCTATGGTCTCTCTCTTTAGCCGTGGTTAAATAATTGAAAACCCGAATGTGACTATTTAATCAGATGAAAATATATTGTTTGAAATTCGCCAACTAAGCATTTAGTATGTACACGCAAATTCGAATAACAGCCTAAATTTTTTTCAAAATTAAAAAAAAACCATTTTCTGTGTTTTATCTGGTAAAATATGGCCAATTGTTGTTACACGAAATAAATTATTTTACGTACAATTCCATTTGATCAGTAGTTAATAAATGATGATAATAAATGTCGATGATATCAGTAATTAAATTGGAGGTGACCAAAAAAATAACGTAGATATTTACTAGTTATAATCTACGTTTACGTGATGCAAAACCTGAAATACGTTAAAAAAAAGATACTTTAAATTGTCATTGAGTTATGTAGATGTTTTTAAGAATCGGGGTTGTGAGTGCAAGAATTGCCATGCTCATATACAAATATTCCAATCATAAGCAATGTATAATAATTTCATTTACCCGAGTTCCCGCGCTACAGCTCATACTTGCAAGAAATGTACCTTTCAAATTTTCCGACAATGTATGCCAAATTGAACAACTCAGTGAATCTCAATATGTTCAAACCTCAAAATGGTCAAGTCGATATCAATGCGGTGACGTTCCAAAAGCACATGTCGACTCGGTATATAATCGTTCACAGTGGGCTTTTATCCACACTTGTACGTATTTTATTTGACCTGATTCCGATGGAGTTATTTTTATAACGTGCGACGTATATATACTTATTATTCTCTGGGAATGAACCTATCGTATATTATGCTGCGTATATTATAATTTCTGAAGAGACGATATGGCCTTTTTTTGTGTATTTTAAATTAATAATTGTTTATTGTTATTTTATGTCGTTAAATTCGATGATCAGCATATCTCGTGTGTGTGTGTGTGTGTGTGTGTGTGTGTGTGTGTATATGTGCTTGTAATCAGTACAGTATATTCAAAGAATCCGTGTACCAATTATCTGTTACACATATCAAGACTTAAATTTCTTATTCTTTGTCCATGAAAAATGCAATTAGTGTTAGGAGAAGAGCAAGTATTAGTTTATATTTATTTTAAATGAGACGTAAAACATTGTGCGTTAATAGAAATTGTAATATTTTAATATTACAAGATATTACAATGCGATATACTCGTATATGCATATCATTACAGTGTATAAACGTAAAAGTAAATTTAATAAATTGCAAATGTTTTACCATATACCTATCAGGCTCGAAACCAAGTGGAGAGTCTACCACATTACAATGATTTTTATTTTATTATAATTTTTTCTGTGCACAAATTTTCGACAAAAATTAATGTTCGGATGATATCGTCATGTGATAATAATATCATAGTATATGCAATAAATCTGTTTCAATTCATTACACGTATCTACGTATAATACGTTCAGTGTGCACTATTAAATGTGTATACTGCACCTAATAAAACGAATTACACAAATAATTTTTATTCATAATTCAAAGATATAATTCAAACATTAAATAAAAAAAACATATCAGTGGTGTGCTTTTAATTTCTCTCTGGTTGGAGTCTTATCACATAATATAGAAATTTCTTCCCTACTATGTAAAATTTTATAATATTTTTAGTAATAAATTAATCGATACATATAAGAAGATATAATTAAATAAGTATTAAACAATTTTGAAAAGTATTCTACGTGTATTTCCCCTTAATAATTAGTATATAACCACTACCACTGATATAACATATATTTTTTTTCTATAATACTTAATATTCAAACCACGTTAACATTATAATGTAACTTGGGTTTTAAAGAGTTAAATTTAAGTTGTCTATTTGTTGCTGTTCTTGGGAAGACGACCCACTACTACTTCCTCCATAGATGTTGGCACAATACATTCGGGGGCTTAATATTCGTGAAAACACTGAAAAAAAAATAATAAAAAATATTAACTGCAATGTTTAGTAATAAAATGTAGGCAATGATAACAATAATGTGTAGCCTGTAAAATAATATAAAAATAAAAAAATATCGTTGCAAGCATGCTACATTGACAATAAACAATAATGAATATTAATAATGTTAATAATTAGTATATAATAAATTATTACATGATTAATATAAAATAAAATAAAAGTTTAATGTGAATAATGTTGTATATATTGTCTTTATTAATAAATTATTTTTATATGTGTAATTTTTTCGTGTTTGATAATTAAATTTTATTTTATTATTAAACATGTTATATAATTATTATAAAACGTACCATTATGTATAGCACCATATATTAAAACTTGCTCTTTCAAATACCTATAGTATTCTTTTGCTAGAGCTGAAAAAAATACATAATAATGTATAAATGATATTTATTTTAAAAGTTCATAATACAATATGTAGAACTATAGACATTGTCTTTTATGTTATAATAAACCTACTTTCAAAATTCCACACAATTTTATCGAAATACAATACAATATTTCTAGTAATAATAATTAATAAAATATTCAAATAACCCAATACGGTAAATCGCATAGAAATTGAAGTGGATTATGTAATGTAAATGAAAAAAGTCAAGACAATGTCCTATCAATTATAACATAAGATATTAATTAATTGGTTGATCAGTAAGATAATAATGATTAAATTTTGTAAGGATTTCTCGATGACCTCATATTTTCGTGTGTTTTTAACTTAAAATTTGAAGTATGTGATCGGGTGAAAACAAAAACCATTTATTTAATTATAAAATAAATAATTATATAAATCAATAATTTACCGTTTGTTTTTAGTTATTTATTTCTAAAATAAATTAAGCCAGAAGCGGAGTATTGTGGATGACACTTATGTAAACTACTTCGAGAAAGATTTTAAAATTTTGTTATTACTATAAGTTTGAAAACAGTGATAAATCATTGTATTCGATAGAACGATTCTGAGCGGAGCTTCTGTATAAAGCTTCAAATTCAAAGAACCTTTTCGAAATAATCTTTTATCCTAATATCATGTAATGTTTTCATACTTGGTGAAGTGAATATTTCAAACTCCTATCACTATTAGTTTTAAAAATTACAAAAAAATAACGATAATCGATTCCGACGAAATTGCAAATCTTAACGTTTATATGTAATTTGTCGGTAATTTTTGATTTTTTTTTTAAGCTTCTATGAAAAAATTGATCTCTTTAAAGTATTAACTAGACGCAATTCACTCCAAAAAACCCGTTATGATTGTAAAGATCGAGGCACTCCTAATGGAATATTTGGTTGTAGACCTATAAAGAAAACACATCATTACAAAATTTATTCTGTATACGATTTTACATCTCCGAAGGTAATCCTTTGATCAGGAAATAAGTTATTATCATATTTACAATCTAATAGTGATTTTTCAGATCAAAATTTTACAAAATAAATATAACTTACGAGTCATTGTCATCGACATGGCTTTGTGATTTTTATAAAAACAAAAGTAAAGTGTAAATATGTATATCTCGTAATCATTAAGGGCGATATTAAGGGGTGTAGAATCCAACCCCATGGTATTATTCCTTTTATTACTAGAAAGGACGTTTAAAACAAAATATAACTGTTTCTGATTAGATATCTACAATTAGATTATCATAAAAAACGAAACACGTGGAGGAAGTGTGTTTTTATGTAAACAAACGGGGAATTACGAAGACTGAAAACGGTTTTGGAGACTTAAACGAAATTCAGTATGAACTAAATGTTATGTTCATTAGGATGGATTAAATCTAATAAGCGTATGCAGGAGTTCATAAAAATGAACTGCCCATACACTCGAGGATGCACTCAACATAATGATTCTGAAGTAAAAAATAATAAATTTGATAAATTGTTAACAAAAATTTTTTGTATCCAATACCTTTTTATTTAAATAAATACAAAATTGTTATATTTGTTCGTATGAAAAATATTATACCTCTACCATGATCTAACCGTTATTTAGGCCACTGATAAATGTTGATAAAATGAAATTTTGTTCGCTTTTATTTAACACGTATATTTAAGTAACAAATTGAATGGGACAAATTTTGTAAAAATATTAAATAAAACGTAAGCAATAATTTAAACGTATTTTAAAATCGTAAATTTTATATAATTTCAACGTAATATAATATTATAACATACACAACGATATTATTACGTTGTAAATAGTGTTAAATGTTTTAAAAATTAATTACATAGGAGTATATATTATTGATTTAGGTTCATGGAAATAGAATATATTTTATAAAATAATATAATATAATATGCGTACTTAAATCTAAATAAGCTCGTCTCAAAGCGGTTTTAGCAGTACCATAAACTAAAAAAAGTGTTTAAAAATTTAATCAATCCAGTGTAACCAACTGATTGTAAGTAAATTATTTTACTTAAAATATGTCGCACATATACTGCTATTGAATAATTATTATTTTTCAAATATAAATTATTCGGTTTTTATGTTACATATATAAATGTATAATTTAATTAATTACCTTGAAAATAATAATTCATTTGTTCTAGAAAATTTTATTGTTTGTAATTATAAGATAATAATCATTACAACATTTCATATTTATTTTATTTCCAATATCAAAATATAACTTTTTAGTTAATTAATAAATAATAAACTTTTCTTTCAGTACCTAACCACATAATGTTTCTAAAAACTGATTACGTATTTTTTATTCTGTTTTTCTATAAATTACGTGGGAGTCATTCTAAAATTAACATCATTAAATTCACAAGACAGTTTTTGCGATTATTGCATAAAACACTGTATTAGCAAACCCACATATCACGTGAAAAAATTATCACTACTAAACCATACAAAATATAGATATTTAATACATTGATGTGTTCTTCATAATCATAATTATTCGTCGTAATTATATTTGCCGTTCAATAATGAATTTTCTAAACTGGTTTAGTTAACTACTAAATTAAAATTCAAAAAATACATCAGCTATTGAGAGGTGTCTATTATTGGTTAGTGACCGTTAAGAAAAGTATTACTATATATATCTAAATGTACATATATATATATATATATATATTTATTTATTTATTTATTTATTTAATTATTTAAAATTTAAAATCTTGATAGATAACACCGAATAAATATAAAATATATTCTGAAATCCACTTCTGACGAAGAATATTTAATAGAAGTTAATAAGCCTAAATTAGTATTTAATATGAAGGATAGCGTTTTTGGAAGTAGTTTTTGGTCTTCTTAATACACTACTAGCAATCACAAATATATTTTACACTGCTAATTAATTTTAAACTACAGCCGCAAGCGTTTAAAGAATTATATAAATATACATAACACCTAACTCCACTTTAACCAAAGAAAGATAACTTCAATTTTCTAAATAGCAACAGGGATCTCTGATCGTATGAAACTCACGTGCCAATTTAATCATTGAATGCTAATAATCTTACTATTCAAATATTCAATTAAACAGAAAATTTCTTTAAAATATTAATAACTATTACTATATTCTGCGCTGTAATCTTACCTGTACACGTATGTTGCACGAGTTCGGGACTTAAATTTAAAATTACATCTAAATACGGAAATACATTAATATCCTCATTAGCTATTATATCGAACAACATGTTCGATGTTCATGTGCCATCTAGGGTTCCGTCAAGTTGGCACCGGCACATTTTATTATAAAGTTCAAATCAGCATCAACAATTTGCTAGGAATTTGCTAAATTTCGCTAAGCTATTTTTAGAATTTCCTAAAGTCTTAAAAATTTACAAATGAAGAAACAAACATGCCGGTACTAACTTAACACTGCTCCGGCACATTGGAAAAACTGCGGAAAAAATATTGAATCGCCTTAATAAGCATACTCCTGATTTTGCTAATTGGTTTTTGAAATTTGCTAAAGCCCCAGAAACCGTCAGAAATTTTTCAAAAATAAAACTTAGCACCGGCACATTCTGCATATTAAAAATATAATGCATCAAATCATAGACACGAATTTGCTAGATTTTGCTAAGCAATTTTTCAATTTTTTAAATCATCGCTTTTGTCGCAATGAGGGTTGCAAAATTATGGCGTAAAATCGAAACTTACTCCGAATCGAACAAAAAACATAGTAAATCATAGATACGAATTTACTTGATTTTGCTAAGCAATTTTTAGATTTTGAAAATCATTCCTTTCGCTGTAGGGGCATACAAACATTTGGTAACTACCACATAACAAGGTATCAAAATAAAATCACATACGAAAAAAAAATTATTTCAAGTTATTTAGTGAAATTTACTATATTTTTTACTTTATTTTTAGATTCCCGTTTAGAATAAATAATATGTTTTATATATAACGGTAATAAGGCGTTTTGTGTAGGCAATATTTGAATATAAAAATGCAAAAAGTTCAAATAGAAACATTCGAATCGAAGGCCACGCGTATCAAATTAATAGTTCAACCCATTATGCTATGAAGATAGTAACCGAAACGATTAAAATGTAGTAGGTATATAAAATATACCTGAATATAACGTAAAAAGTATTTAATTGGATACAAAAAAATTATTTTGGTCTGATTTTCAAATTTTTTTGTACATAAATTTAAGCAAAATAATTATAGCTATAAATAGCCTAAAATTAAATAAAACTCTTTGATAATTTGTTGAAGTTGTATAGTATAATGATACATTTTTCTATTAATTTGAAAACTAAATGATGACTATTTTCAAAAATTTGGCGAAAAAACTATATGCGGTATTAACGAAATCCCATTTGTTGTAATTTTTCAGTAGTTTTTTGCGTCGCGTTTAAGAACTATTGGGAAAATCGAAAAATTACCTCTTTACAGTACCATCTGAATGTAATTTTCTAAAAGAAAAGATGCTTTACGTAGTAATCGAATCATTCCTTCTGGTCGAAAATCTATACACAAGAAAGAAAACAAAATAATAAACATCATTGTAAAACCACTGGCTTCCTAGCGGTCAATAAACTATAAAATCAACGATACTGAAATAGTGTCTATATAATATGATATTATTTCAAATATTTTACATTTACCGATTTATTTTTACAGATACGATTATAAAAATAAAATCGTCTTTCGTCTTTGTGTCAAAAAATGGAACTCCATTAAGTGCAAGTATGCAGGAACACATTTTATCTCTATATTATGTATACATCGACATATACCATTATTGTAATATATTTAATTATAACACGGATATTAAAGATATTGTAAGTTACTTCCGGTCTGTGCCATGCTGGTAAATTCGTATCTATGATTTAGTATGATTTTTATTCGAATCGGAGTAAGTTTCGACTTTACGCCCTAATTTTACAACCCCCATTGCCATGAAAGAGGTGATTTAAAAAATTGCTTAGCAATAACTAGCAAATTCGTGTCTATGATTTGATGTATTATTTTTTTAATATGAAGAATGTGCCGGTGCTTAGTTTTTTTTTTTCAAAAATTCCTGACGGTTTTTGGGGCTTTAGCAAAGTCCAAAAACCACCTAGCAAAATCAGGGGTATGCTTATTAACCTGATTCAATATTTTTTTTCCAGTTTTTCCAATGTGTCGGTGCAGCGTCAAGTTATCACCGGCATGTTTGTTTCTTCATTTGTGTACTTTTGGAAATTCTAAAAATAGCTTAGCAAAATTTAGCTAATTTCTATTATAAAATAAATATTGACTAATAACATAATCATTTACTATGTTTTTTAACTTGACGTATTGAGGTCAAATTGATTAATTGTACTAACATTAATTAAATTGGTAACGGTTTACATAACGTCAACTAGTGTATTGTAGCGTTTGATAATATACACGTTAAACACAGTTGTATTGAATAATATAAACATAATTTCCGAAGTCTTATTACTGATTTTTTACGTTATTCGTTTTTTTGTTAATTAAAAACATAACAGAGTGAATACAGTTATTTTGAAATAAAATGGAAAATATCAAAAACATTAACATAAACGTCACTTATTATTTTTAAATAATATTAATTTAACAAGTTAAAATAATTGGTTAGCTTGTTCATAGTTTTATCATCTATCATCTGTAATTGCCATATATTTAATTGTTATGATTTTTATTTTTATATCCCTTAAATACATATTTCTATAATATTTTTGTAATATTTATATAACTATGTTATATACAGTGTGTAAACGCTAATTGAAAACACTCAATATTTTTGCGTAGAGCAATGCATTTTGAATTCTGTTTTTTTAGATGGAAGTTGTACTTAATAATACACATTTTTATGGTCTCTGAACTTAAATCTGTTTATTATATTCGCGCATGCGCAATGCAACTTTTTTTTCTTAAATGGCAACCCCCACTTTTGAGCACAAATTATTTTTTTTCATATTTTTTTATGAATTTTAGTGGTTCAACCAACTTTATATGTCCAAAATTGATTGAATTACAGCAATCTAATGAAAAATATCGAAAATTTCGCGATTTTCATTTTTGTCCCCTATTACTCTGAAAAAAAACCGTCCTAGATACTTGAAAACTACCCCATCTAATTTATTAAAGTTTTATTTCATTTCGAACTACCCATTGTTAGGTCCATAATTAGCTGAGTTACGGATATTTCAATTTATTTGAAATTTTCCGCAAGAATTTGTAATAATTTTGCCGTTACATGGACATTTTTTAATTACAGAGGTTGATTCTGTCACTTTACCATTTATTTTATGTTCTACAATTATTTTTTAACTTGTGAATGAATAGTGCGACACTGAAATGTCTATTCAATATTACTTTTCACAATTATACTATTGAAAATTGCAACAGAAACTTAAATAATTTGTTTCATTATTATCTTTAACATTGATCATTAAATTTTATCGGGCCTTCTACAGTATCTTTTGGATAAACTTTATCTTAATGGCCTCATATCAAAAATGTATTTGCTTTGACACTAATTTAAAGAAAATAAATGAAATAAGCAAATAGTTCAATATTTCTCACTGTTCATTTATATTGTACAACATTTTGTAAAATTTGACTAAAAAGCAATATTAAATATGAATCATTCGGAGAAAGTTGATATGCTATTTACTTATTGGGAGTGCCGTAAAATTCACGTCTTACAGCACAAACTTATGCTCAACGTTACCCAGGTATGCTTAGTTAAATTTATTATTTTTATTTAGAGAATTTTCTAAATTAATTTTTTTTTATAAATTACTCCAGATAGAGAACACCCTTCTTGCAGTTTTTTTTTCAACTTAGAAAAAAATCTTAGAATTTGGGGATCATTTTCAAAAAGAAGTAACAATCCACAACAAAGACGAAGTGATTCATTAGGTGAAGAGGTCGAGAACCAAGTATTAGCGTACGTCAGATTAAATCCTCGAGTATCTACACGTCACGTTGGTAAAGAAATTGGAATATCTCATACTATGGTTCATAAGGTTTTAAAAAAGTATAAAATGCATCCGTATCGACCTGATATAGTTCAACATTTGCGCGAGGGTGATGCAGTTCGTAGAATTACATTCGTTGCTTGGTTGGTGAACAGATTAGACGAAAATCCATTTATTTTAAATTCGATATTATGGACAGATGAATCTAAGTTCACCAATAATGGTGTTATTAATAAACAAAATAACCGTTATTGGGACGATCAAAATCCACATTGCACATTTGAAACTAACAACCAAACCGTGTGGGGAACAAATGTCTGGTGTGGTTTAATTGGTGGTAAACTGTTGGGACCATATTTTTATGATGGAACACTTAATGGTAGAAAATATTATAATTTTCTAATAAATGATTTACAAATGATGTTTGAAGATATTCCGTTAGCTATTAGACAAAATCTAATTTTTCAACAAGATGGCGCTCCAGCTCACAATGCAATTATTGTTCGAAATTATTTAAACGAAACATTTGTAAATCGATGGCTAGGAACGCACGGACCCATTGAGTGGCCACCAAGATCACCTGATCTTACTCCATTAGATTTCTTTTTATGGGGTCACTTAAAAACTATTGTGTATGCCGATCCTCCTATAAATCTTCAACATTTAAAAGATAGAATAAAAGAAGCATGTAACGAACTGACCGAAGCACAAATTACAGCTGCAACTAATAAAGAACTTATACGGCGTGCTGAAGCATGTATTGAGCACAACGGACAACGATTTGAGCAGTTTTTAAAATAAAGTTATTATAATTAAATAAAATTGTTACTAGAGTTAAGTTTATTATCAATTAAACTGTTAATTACCTGTTAAAAGTAAAGTAAAATACATAAATTACATACCTACATTTTTTTCTTTCCTAATCCTATTTATTCAAGTAAAATTATGACAAATCGACATTTCAGTGTCGCACTATTCATTCACAAGTTAAAAAACAATTGTAGAACATAAAATAAATGGTAAAGTGACAGAATCAACCTCTGTAATTAAAAAATGTCCATGTAACGGCAAAATTATTACAAATTCTTGCGGAAAATTTCAAATAAATTGAAATATCCGTAACTCAGCTAATTATGGACCTAACAATGGGTAGTTCGAAATGAAATAAAACTTTAATAAATTAGATGGGGTAGTTTTCAAGTATCTAGGACGGTTTTTTTTCAGAGTAATAGGGGACAAAAATGAAAATCGCGAAATTTTCGATATTTTTCGTTAGATTGCTGTAATTCAATCAATTTTGGACATATAAAGTTGGTTGAACCACTAAAATTCATAAAAAAATATGAAAAAAAATAATTTGTGCTCAAAAGTGGGGGTTGCCATTTAAGAAAAAAAAGTTGCATTGCGCATGCGCGAATATAATAAACAGATTTAAGTTCAGAGACCATAAAAATGTGTATTATTAAGTACAACTTCCATCTAAAAAAACAGAATTCAAAATGCATTGCTCTACGCAAAAATATTGAGTGTTTTCAATTAGCGTTTACACACTGTATATATATCATTTATAAAGAAATCTATTTTATATGCAAAGCAATTCAGTTTTACAGTTTATTCGATTACCCGTAAAACTTATGTATTTAAAACAATACTTTTAACAATAACACTTTTTTCTCAATAAATGTCAATTTCCCGATGTCTGAGTATGTCCAAACATTTATATTAATAGTGTGTGACTTCAAAATATCAATAATATACGTAAATCCAACACAAAAATATATAGAGTGTTTAAAATGATTACGAACTTCTGGCGTTAATGGAACACCAAATCAGTGGAAAGTCAATCGGAAAGTTTATTTCGTAATCTAAACATGATATGAAAGGTATTAGTATGTTTATAATAAATTTAAATAAACTTGTATCACATTGCCTTAAGTCTAGCTTGTATTGTTTTTTTTTTTTTTGTTACTCTTTACACAAAAGAAAACTTTACATTGTTTTATTTAACATACGTTCATTCTAGACACTATTTTATCATAAATAATATAAAAATGAGATAATAAAATGTCAATAAAATATAAAATTTTACATACGCCTTTCTACTTCAATAATGACGTGTGAAATATATCCAACAAAAATTTCTAAAAACAAAGATTATATATTTTTATGAGCGTAGAATATATTATATACGTTTTGGAATATTAACCTATGACAAATATTTATTTACAAAGAATTAAAATTAGTACTTTATAAAAAAAAAAATATTTATATTGACTATTTGAAGAATAATTGTAAATTTAAATAACCTAATAATAATGCAAAAATTAAGTTATGAAGAGCATAATTACTTAAACTTCTTTTTCCAACACACGATATGTTATGGTCTAAAAATAATACAATAATTAACTCTTTAAGTTTTAGTTTTTGTACGAACCGAAGAATGTATTGGTAATTATTATTTAATTATTTTTTTTACTACTACCGTTAGAATAATACAAATAAAATTGAATAAAACATAAATAATTTTTATTGTTTTTATGTATTTTCTGCTTGTTAAATGTACCTCTATTTTCAGATAACAAACGTTATATAGTTGTTTTCTCAAATAAATTTTAATATCGTAAAATACTGATAAAATATTATTCCACACATCCAATTTCCCCAAAATAAAATTCGATTCATTTGTTATATTTCAATAAGTTTTTGTGTAAATCACTAGAAACTTACACTAATTTATATTTAAAATATTATTTATCCTATAAATTTTGTATTAAATATGGCATTTTTATTATAAATAATTTCCTTTTTTTTAATTACATAACATATATAGTTTCTGAACTAAAGCCAAATATATTTTATCAATATATGTCATTAATTTTTTTTTTTGTAAATTTGCTGATCATTTTTTGAACAAACAGCAATTTTAATTTTAACTTAAGAATCATAGTAACAAATATACGATACAGATATAGGTATTTATTGTTAAATTAAAAGCTTTTACACAACATTGCTTATCATTTTATTATATACAGTCCTATATTATAGTTGCATGATATAGACGGGACGGATATTTTTCCCTTTATATGTTCTTTCTCAACTCCATACCTATAGACGTAATGAATTATTTTCTATGAAAGAGAGCTTCAGAGAAGACTAAACGACAAAAAGAAAGAAAGTATTTGTCATAGACGTAATAAGAAAAAATGTAAATAATGTGTAACATATAAAAATTCAATATCAAATTGAAGTTTTTATTCCAAACAAATAAACGCGATCATCAAAAAATTTGAAACTTTTTCTGGACAATATCGTTAGCACTTCACTTTAATTAATTTAGTAATACTCACAAGTATCATATAATATACTGAACACTTGATCACCAGTTGCATCAACTACATAGAGAAAATATTATACAATAATATGAAAGTTTATAATATAAAAACATATCCTCGTATGTAAATATATTATGGCCAATATAATATATCAAATTAATCAAATTTTAAGAAAATCAATAACTCAATAAACGTAGAGGTATTGAACTTCACTGTATATTATCCGTTCAAAATACAAATAAAATTGAAATGACATCTAATTATAACGTATTAAAAAATACAACTATACACAATGTACTGTAGAATAATACATACTTGGTATATTTCGGGTAATTGTAATTTGTCCTAAATTGTGTTTTTACAATTATTATATATTAATCATTATTGAATACAGAATCTATTATATAAATAGAACTAAATGCCATCTTTTATCTTTATATTAATTGTAGTTTATAATAATAAATAGGATATTATTATGAAAAACGACTTTTTATAATAAAAAATTTATATTTGAAATAATGTATCACATCTACAAAGACGTTTAAAAAGAAACAATTATTAGGTGAATATTAGTGGATTTTTTTCTTATACGTATACATATATAAACTATGATAAACTCTTAACTTTTTACTTAAAAATATAAAATAATATAAATATTATTATTTCTCTAAGCATATTTTTTTATTTCTCGGCATATCTTCAAGAACACTTGATCTCGTGCTCTTTTCATAAATATATTATAATATAATATTAGATTCTCTGAATAACACTATAGTGTTTTTTATAAAACATTTACTTTAATACTTAATTAATTAAAACGATATTATCCTATATAAATAATAATATATTAAAGCGATATATCCTCCCGGAAAAAAAATAATAATCGTGGGATGGCAGGTATTTGAAAACTGCTTGTTAACCTAAATGAAACGTTAGATAGGAAAATAGGTATAATATATATACCATGACACATTCACTTTTAAAACTACCGAGTGTATTAAGTAGTGATTTGTAACACCGAAAACTCGATGACAAAATTTAGAAAAGTCCAATCTACAAGTCATACTTTTTTTTTTTTAGTATTGTGTTTGTTGTTGTTTCAGGTGAATTGTTAAAAATTGTATGACGATTAATAAATATCAATACCCACACTCATATTCTAAATAATTTAGCAACAACAAGCATAATTATTTATATAATAAAACATGTTTGTTTTTCTTTTGAATAACTCTTAAATTGTAAAAAAAATCTCGGCACAGTGCTTTTTTTTATTCACTATACATTTCCATGTACAGTTGAGTTGCAATTTTTTTCGTGAATTATTTTTCCTATATGTTGCTATATAATGGTACAGATATGAAATTCTCAGGGCATAGACTTTGGACTGCGTGATGTTAGTCCTCTAATATAGTTCCTATAATCTCTAAGCTTAAATTTCATTACTGCAAGTCTTCTCAAATTGATAAAAATGAAATGCAATTAACCAATATCTGTGTGACCAAATTATAACTATCATATTTTAGTATACTATAATATATATATATATATAATATGTACATGCATGGAAACATAATTTCTTACTTATACATTCATGGTAATCTAAAAACAAATATTAAGTAATAATTATTTATAATTTAATGATCATCAATACTTAATAATACAAACCCAATTTATACATAAACCTAAATTTTATTTTATTTATATTATTATTGCTATTATAAATAATGAATTTTGGATTATTAGAAGTAACGATTGTAGATATTCATATTATATCTATTAACAAAATAGGTTTCGTTATACTGAAAGAAACTATTATTCTATATCGATTAGTTTGTGAGCTCGATTATGCCACGAGTCATAACAAATTTATTTTCAAAATAATTGATGTGAAAGTTTTTTCACGGAAATTTGACAAATTTAATATTACTTGTATTGTATTTAGTATTTTTTAGATTATATTTCTTAATTATTAGTTATTACTATAAAATGCTACAGATCAAACAATCCGAAATTTATTGTCTATTCATTTTTTCCCTAATTTTTTTAAAATGAAAAAAAAAACATTGTAAATTTCATTTTAAAACAGTTATTTTATGATATTACTTTTAATAAAAATTATTTAGTTGGAAATTATTTGTTTAAATAAATCGTTGATTTTCTACAATTTTTCGAAATATCGATAAAATTAACGGTCATTATTAAATTTCATCGCTATATTTGAGAATTAATTTAAAAATAACAATATATGAGAATGTAAATATACTTTGAAAATTCATATTAATTTAATGACCTAACCTAATTAAACTTTTTTCTCACTAACAATTTCCTATAAACTACATATACAATAATTTAATGTGTATTACACTTGAAAGATCTCCGATGAACACTAACGACCTAACGAAATGTATAATTTGTTTAATGTCTTAAGAATAACCTTCCTGGAGACAAATAGTATTTAATCAAATCATAACTATTTTACATATACTGGGGTAAGGAAATTTAAAAATTCCAAATTTATATATCTACATGGGATACGTAGTATACTTACCATTGGCAGCATTCGTGTTTTTCACAGTGAACGCAACAATAATTACCAATGTCGAAACGATAATGCTTTTAATAGAATTCATGATTTTTCTCCTTTTAGTTAAAATAAAATTTGGTACATTACTGATGCGTTTTAGAATTCGATCGCAGCTTTAGCTGGTTTCGTATTATGAAAAAAACTTCCGAGAATGTTTGCGTTCGTAAATAATTTAAAACCCGTATGTGACTATTTGTTCAGATGAATAAATATCGTACGTATTATCTACTCGTATACTGCGCATTTATTAAACACAAGCAATGTTTTATTGTACAACGTTTTAATAATTATAATAATAATAATAAAATAAAACTTTCATCTAACACTTTGGAACCGAAATTGGTCCAATCGGCCGCACTAGTATGCAGTCTGATGGATAAATGTAATTCTTATTACTCTCCGCCACCCTTGGTTTTGTTTCTGGGATCTATTCAGTGGTATTCACCCAGACTCCGTCTTGATTACACAACCTTCTTCCGGCTCATGCATATCTTCTTTCCGCTTAACATCTCTCCTATGTTGTACGCTACGTATCAACGTACAAAATTGTGACATTACTCGTATGTTGTTTTCATGTCCTCACCCTCCTCCTATCACCATGACGCGCCTGGAACCGAACGTTTTAGTTCGCGTCACAAGTCGTCTCCGGTCGCGAGTCCTCTCCCGCACCACCCCCCCAATCCATCAAAAATTGCCGCAACGCGCTTACAGAAGTTTTCGGTTCGAAAAAAATTAATAACATAGAACGTGCTATATTTCATTTATTTAAAACTCGTAATTTGTTTTTTTTATTTTTTCGGCGCGAATTCGGTTTAAATTACGATATTCCCGACCGTACTCGCGTTTTGTTTAAGATTCGAAAATCGGACGCATTTCGTAACGTCACTATAACGCGCAGCGGCGGATCCAAGATTCTTTCATTATAGAGGAGAGGGGAGGGAGTTAAAAAAAATACGTACGTAAATATGTGCAATATTTAAATATTCCTCATTAATATATTATCACTATTATTATTATTTTAATAGATTCAAAACATTTTTGTTTGCCCGCGGAGGGATATGACCTCCCTCTCCCCCGTAAATACGCCACTGCTAACGTGCGTGAAATTCGGCGTGCGTTTACTTTTTTAAACAACTCCCCTGCAGTACATTATGTTTACGCGCGTTTCGAATGGCTATTGACAAGTCTTACTCGTATACACGCGGAGAAACGTAGTCGGATTTATAAAATAATTTCAATTGCTGTTGTTGTGCGCGCGGTAGAACAACGTTGTTCGGTGTCGCGCGCGGACGAGAACGCGGTAGCGTGCGGGAAGAGAGGACAGAGAATAAGAGAGTTGGAGAATGAGAGTTAGAGAAAAAAAAAATTGGGTTTATTTTGTATGCAGTGCGCGCGGTACTATCGTAAAATAATAATAATAATAATACACGACCGGCAACAAAAAATATACGCCCAAAGAACCCGACAAGGAAATGCGTGTTTATTTCGAACGGTGGCGCTTGCGACAAGCGCACAAAAGGAGAATGTTTCATAAGTATGTATTATTACGAAATCGGCGCTGCTGCAGTTGCTGTTGGGCGCGCGAAACGTTCTGTTTGGAACACGCGAGCGCGTTCCGTTGTTTGAGACGTTATATTTTAATGCGCGGCGAACGAGACCCGCGCCGGGCACACTATCTCCCCATTGGCGAAAAAAACGGGGTGGCTGTGGGCGGCACGAGCGTGTCAAACCCTCCGACGAAACGATCTTATACGCGTATGTTATTATTATTATTATTATTATTATTATTATTCCTCTCGAAGGGGGAAAAATAAAACGTTTAACAATTCGTTTTCGGAAAACAATAACATTATAATAATAATAATAATAATGTAGAAAAACACAAATGTTCAAAAATGACGGCACGTCACCGGCGCTTCCTCAAAAGCGTTACTATTTTACAATGCGCGAATTCTCGTTGCGGTGTTTTGTTTCCAATAAATGCCATTTAGACAATATTTCATTTACCCGGCGCCACCGACACGTATTTCTAAATACGAAACAATAAAAACTTTAAATTTTGACAGGTAAATTACCGGTGTTGTGAATTATTTTCTATTTTTTCTTTTTTTTTTTTAACACTATAAAACTATTGCGCGTTATGAAAACGTCTCCGGCGAAAACAATGTTTGAGACTAACGCGCGCGCGACAGTAATTCGATAATACGTCGACGCGAAACGCGTTCTGTATACATTTCAACGAAAATCCGCACGTCGTTTACCGCGTATATAAACGCACAGTTTTTCATTCGTTTCTTTTTCCTCTTTAACGTTTCGTAAAACGTACGTTGCGAACAAGCCGTTCATAACGTTACGCGTGGATCAGCGGAATAGTTTATTTATGCGACGCAACAGCGCGTTTATCGAGGGGACGCGTGCGTAACGCGTGTATTATTTCGATATAATAAAATATGAAAGAAAAAAACAAATAAATAAATATACGTATCGCAAAAATATAGTGGATTTACAGAAAAAAAAACGTTTTAGTGACGTCTATTGTACCGGAGAGTCGCGTGCCAGACCACCGGTTAAGGTTACCAAAAAAAGTAATATTACGTATATGTAAAAAAAAAAAACGTTCCGAGTGCTCGAGGCTGTTTATCGTAAATTATTAATAAAAAAAAAAAGCGATTTCGTAAAAAAAAAAAAAAAATTCCAAACCAAAACGGAAAAATAAAAATTATTTAAATATATTCTTCAATATAACAATAATAATGGTAAAAAATCGTAGGCGCTATTTTCAGCGGAGGGCGGAGGGGGAGAATAAAAATTATTAATTTTTGCTTTTCTTTTTAAATACGACAAAAATCAACCCGTGCCCCCGTCCACTTGTTCAAGTTAATGCTAAATATAAGTATTTTTCCACACGGTGTTATGAAAGCTATACTAGCGCAATATTCAAAATACTTTAACTACGGATCAAAGACGGATTTCTGGAGCCACGTAATCGATAATAATATTATCGAACGGCTCATCAGTCTCAAAGTGTTTTACCTTCAGCAGCAGCAGCAGCAGTTAACGTCTCTTGTTACATTTTTTATTTTATTTCAGGTCTATATAATAATAGGCCTTTCGACTTTCGACTACGGTAATGAATCTAAACTTCGGCGTTTATGTTTGAAAATGTTGTGTAGCAAATCCTTTTCGTATAGCTTATACAATCGTGTTCGTATTGGAAAGAAAAATTACCCATTTTATTATATCCCATGAACTTAATGTTGCGTATATCAATCGTTCATAATTTGAGTCTATAAACGATTCGTCGTGCACCCGTTACTGCACTTATTTATTCGGCCATCGATAAACGATAATTAAAATAAATTCTGGAAAGGATTTTTATTTCTTTGTGCATTTTTAATTATTAATAATTTTTTAATTATCTAAACAATGAAATTTAAATGATTTATATATAACATCGATACTTTATGATTTATAATTATTTATACCGTCGTGGGTCTTCAGTAAATCTGCAATTCAGTATTTTTTTTTTTCATTTTTTCTCGCGGCTTTTCATATTTCGAGACAACTATTGTTGTCTTACGTTTTTTTTAATTAAACGGAAAACGAGATGATTTCGCGTGGTTTTTTTTCGTATAAATGCGTATTTAGTGTTATCATTATGAGAAAAGAACGAACGTAATAAAAACGTTTATTTTCAATCCGGTCATCCGGCGCTGCTGCAATCTATACGGCGCGAATAAAATATTATTGTATCCGAACAAGAGGAATACTATACGCGTAGTTGTATTGTATTGTCTACACAAAACGCCTTGAAATCAATCTCCGCCACACTTAATATAATATAATTTTCAATTTAATAAAACGGCCTCGTAAACTCGTACGGCGATTGGTAAATCCGTCGAATAGCCTCGAGATTTTTGAATACGACGACGGAACGCCGCTTCGTCGTATTAAAAACGATATGCGATTTTATATAAAAAAAAACAAAATCGAGATCAAGTATTCTCGATGGTTGAACGATATACCCGAGTCCGTGCGTGCGATGGGCGAAACGCAGACCGTTACACGACATCAAACACACGTCCGTAGAACGTGGCGAGAAATAACAGAGAAAAAAAGGAATTTTCAAAATTCGAACTCACTCTTATCGGATGGTAAAAGAAAATCCCATCGTGATCCGACACGCGAGTGGAACCTATCAGAAAATACGAAACGAATGTATTTTATTTTCATAAGGAACACTCCCGTATATTATACCGGATTGTAATACATATTATATACACGGACGGGGACGAGTTCATCTCTGCAATCGAACACACGAATTTTCTCGGCGACGTATTTATGTTTCCACGTTTTGTCCACGTTTTATACACTGCGGCGCAGTGTATCCCATCATAAATCACGGGCGGGCGCGCCACCGCACAATGGCCAAACCGAAAACGATCGATCGGGTTTTTATTTGGATCACGTTTAACGATTCGTTTTTGTCCGCGTTCTCATATTATACGATATTATTATTATTATTATTATTATTATAAAATACACATTATATGTACACACGTGTATATATATATTACTCTCGTAAACGACAACAGGTATTACATTATAATAGCGTTCTTTCGGTTACACGCGTATCACGTCCGCACGCGTTTTACAAAACGTACGTATATTATATAAGTACGCATAATATAAAAGGGTGTGTGTGTGTGTGTGCACAGAGTGTGCGACGTAGCATGGAAGTGCAAAGGTCTTATAGCGCGCGTTCGAAGTATCCCCCAAAGAGTGTGAGGTGTGTTCTTCTTTTTTCTTCAAAAAAGCCTTTCTCCCTCTCCCCCTCCCACCAAACAATATCGTTGTGTGAATTTCGTAGGTGTGTACACAAACATTGTGGCATACAACGCGCTTCGACGTAAACAATATTATTATTATTTTATATATAAAGTATTTCGTTTTTGTAATTTTTTTATATTATCGATGGATGCTGTACAGTGGTTTGTCAAAGAATCCAGATGAGGCAGGTATATGAATAATATGCGGTCCATCCGTCGTCATCCCCGCGTACACGCACGTCTCACCCTGTGTCGGATACAAATTTGTCCGATATTATAACAGCACGTTTTCCACGAAGCGTTCGATTTTTGTTCTTTTGATTTTTTTTTTTTTTTCTTTTACCATCCCGAACACGTGACAACGTGTCCAGTGGCGTACAGTTTTTGTACAGATGCTCTCCATTACGAAATCCTACAGCATCCGCATCCGCACCATCTACTGTAATGGGGTGAAAACTGATCGAATAATTCTACTATAATAATAATAATACATAAAGTTTATTTGCACTGTTGTGTAATACGTGCTACGACCCGTCGTCACCAGGCTGTAAAAAACGATCGTTGATACGTTTGAAGTCACACACACACACACACACACACGGTGCAGTGTGTATACAATTTTTTTTCCAGCTCGTTTACCTATAAATTGACCAGATGGCGTTTAATGTTATCGATATAGTATTTCACATAATACCAATTATTATTATTATTATTATTATTGTGATCCTTGAAATATCGGCATATTTTATATTATATTCGCGTATAGATTTAACGAATTCTAAACCTATTAGTACGATTAGTTTACGAATAATATCAATACTACAGTTATAGTAGCACATCACGCACAATGTCTCTGTGCTCAGACGAGTGGACATTAAATTTAAAATAATATAATAGTTTATACTCGTAACGCGTGCCGTTCGTCTCAGAGACTCACTTATCGAAACACAACGAATACAGCAAATCGTATGCCATTTACTTTTCTCCCTCATTCACAAATCTAATAATATCTTTATTTTTCAACGAATCGCGTGAATTTTAATTTTTTTTTTTTTTTCAATACTGTATTTTTAAATCTGCATTTCAAACATCGATGTAATTACAAGTAGACCCTACGTACAGAACGTTTTTTTTTTTACAACAAATAAAACGGACGAAAAAACCAAAATCAAATTCGATGCTTTAAACGGACCAAATCGTTTTTTTTTTTTTTTTTTGCGCCTTTTATCGATTAAACATCGTGGTTTTTTCAAATTCTAAACAAACGTCTGTAATTATCAAAACGACAGAACAGGAGCTATTCGCATTAGAGACGTATCGACTACATCGCGGACTTACGCCGTAATAATAATAATAATAATAATAATAATAATAATAATAATAATAATAATAATATTTAATAATAATACGAGATTAGTGAGAATATCCTCGTTACGAAAAAAAAAAAAAATGAAAACCATAAAGAAAAAAGTTTTTCTTTTTATTTGTCACGCAAATGAAAACCAATAAGAATTCCTTGAAAATTCCCGTAAACAGTGGCAGGAGAGGGATGACGCGGTCCCGTGAAAGCGTCTGATCCGATGTCCGACCACCACCCGGGCGGTGTAACGGTAGAGCCGGGGGGAGTCGTCCAGGCGGAATACGTCACACACACTTTTTGCCCGACTGTCTTTCGGTGTTGACGTTAAACCCGGCCACAACCACTTTTGAGCCAATCGCAACTTTCTACGCGTCGTTATAGGGGTTTTTCTTTTTTTTTTTTATTCCTTGTTTTTCGTTTCACGTGGAAATAGGCGTGTATCAATCGAAATTTTACTCGTTATAATATTTCGTCGCCGTACTTGTACACGCCACATCTGGTATACCGCGACGGGGATACGTTTTTTTTTTTTTCAAATTGTTCGATTCTCACGGGCGCGAAGCCGAGGAAAAACACATACGAGCGCCGAAAAAAAAAAAACACAATCCCTACGAAATGTATTCCGAAATATACATAAGTGTGGTGCACGTATTAATAACGACACCACACGTATTGTGAAATACGGTCCCTTTTGAAAAGAGTGGTTTTTTTTTTTCTTCGCCGTCCCTGCGCATTGTCGTCGTGACGGTGCAGGCGGCGCCGCACTTGTATATTCTCGTGTGTGTGTGTGTGTGTGTATACTGCACATTCATCATACAATATGTGTATATAGGTCGCTATTTTTTTTTTGTATAAAAGGAACGCTTTTTCCTTCGATTCTGATCGCCACCGTCCCGTACACAACACGGCATATATACGTATAATAACGGAGACACGCGTTTTATTCAATTTTTTTTTTTTTTTTTTTTTACATACCTTCGCCGTGTTTCGAATTACGCGAAATACGTGACAAATCGTATGACGTTAAATATAATACACGCGCATATAGGCGTGCAGGAGGTCCGTACATAAAGTCCTTGTTCACAAGTTAAGAAGACGAGTTCTAACGGCGTTTAAAATATTTTAATCGGAAAAAATTCAAAACACGAAAATCGATATCATACGCAAGCCTAATAATAATAATAACAATAATAATAATATTCGCTATTTCTTTCGCTATTGTTGAACGCCTTGAAATTAAATTATTTTAAATTATATTCCCTTGCAGCGAGTAATATCCATAGCGGATTATCACTATAGAGTCGTTCGTTACATATTTACGAAAAAAAAAAAGTAATAGGTATAATAAATTATAGAAATATGTCTAAAGATTAAGCACATTGAGTTCTGTGATTTTTTTTTTTTTTTATAACGCGTAAAAATCTGAACGAAAACTCTGCGTTTGGTAGCTGATATATTGTGTAGGACTTTTTATGTTATTCGTATCACGCGCGATGACAAAAGCTCGTTTTTGGACATTTTCAAACGTGTGGAGTGCGAAATAAATTCGCGGCGTTCTGGGAACGGAAAAAATTCAGTATTTTACATCATCTCGCGCGCACAAAAAAATACACGCTATTTTTTTATCGGTACGAATTCACAAGAAAATAAAAATGAAAAAATTCAATTCGATTTCATATGATCAGATGAAAAACGGTACACGGGGAATATCTCGAACTAAAAATATGTGTATGACTAATAATAATAATAATAATAGATAACGTACATAAATAAACGAATGTACATAAATATGTTTACACAGCAGTTATAATTATTGTAACATCGAAAAGAAAATTTATATATGTAAGACATTAAAATTACTTAATATAATTGATATTTTGTCTGGATAAAAGCTGCTTTCGACAGTATTTTAATTAAGACGTGTCATTTTGTTTGAAAATAAAATAACGGTAATAGGTTTATATATTATTTATTGTAATTGAAAAATATCATAACTTCAATTACTATGTGTCTATGTACCGACACTTTATTTATCATATAATCCATCTTGTCATAATAAATTATAACGACACTATTATTAGACGCGTTGTAAATTGAAAAATTGGCATGGAATAATTTTTTTGTTTACCCCGGCTTGAATTTAGTTCTCTGGGGCCGTCCCTGACTTCGTATACGAATCGGCATCATAAGCAGCAGAGGAAAGGGGATACAGTAGACTGGTAGACAATTGTTTCGATTATACGCAGTGTACTGGAACGGTAGGGATTTAATAGTGTTTTACATAATATGTTAAATTATTGGTGATAATAATATATTTATTCAGTGTACACAAAATGGTGCAAACTAAATGGATTCCGTACACGCGGATTAGAAAAAAAAAATTTAATAACCTTACGATATACGCCGAAATACACCTGTGAATGTCTCGTACATACAATGCTATTTAAAACAGTTCGTATGGTGTGCTATACGTATTATTTTTTTTCAATATAAAACATACACAATGCAAGCATATTATTGTTACGTCGAGAACAGTAGAACGATATGACATGGTAGTTATAAATAATTCATTTAACACGTTAAAAATAAAATATAGGTTACATATTATTTTTTTTTTTTTTACACATTAAAAGTCAAAAATATTTTCTTATTAATGGTAACTCAACTCGGTTTAATATGTTTTTGTAATTAGCCGAAAACAAATAACGATAGTAACTTTCAATGCATTATTTAATTTATTTGAACAAGTATATTTTGATGTTATTTATATCAATGCAATTCAGCTTATTTAGACAGCTATTTGCACCACCAGTTAACTGTAAAAAGAGTAAACGCGTTAATTTTTTTTAAGTAGTATGATTTAAAAGTTCATTTTCCAAAAAAAAAACCAACTCGTCGAGTAATTTAATTGAATTTAACTCGACTTTTTTTACTTGATTTTTAACTGTTTGCTCGTTAACGTTCCAGCCTTATACATTTAAATAACTACAATATATATATATATATATATACAAACGCTTTGACTTTAATAAAATTTAAAATATGGTAATAGACTCGAGTGTTTATAGCGTTTTATGCCGTCGTCGTCGTATATGCCGTCATCAAAAGCATTCAACCGACTGGAACAAAGCACCAGAGTGTATATAAAAATATTACAGAGTTCGAATAATAAGTTGAATGAGGTAAATTTTGAAAAAATACAACAAAAAAATACGCATTTTTAAAGTAAAATATTATATTATGTAAATAGTGAAATATTCAAACTATATAAATATTATAATATGATCGGACGCTATCCAAAAATTGAATACTGAAAACGAAATACTACACAAAGTGTCAAAAATTACATTAGACTAGTAGACGAATAAATTCGTAATTTTAAACCCACGCGTTTTTTTGTTTTTATTACGAAATGACTTACGAGAAAAACTTTCAATCAGTGTAGTGTATAATCATATTTCGGTACCTGTTGTAATAAACGCGTCTGAATACAATTCAAAATGTCTTCAATGTATATTTTATTATTTCAAAGAGTTTAATCGAAAATCCGAGTACAGTGCGGCCGGTAAAAAAAATATTTTCCTATCAAATGAAAAACGAAAAAAAAAACGACCGAAAAGCGTAATTATATATTGCTCGAGTTTTTTTCTTTCTATACATCCCCGTCTTTTTCTCCCCTCTCGTTAAAACAGTATGCAAGTGCGTTGTAACATTGTTTATACGACGAGCAACAAATGAACGTGCTACGGAAAGTAATATATATATATATGTGTGTATACATCCCGTTTAGAAGAAAAACGAACAGATGGGCGACGAGTTTAAGATTGAAACGCTTTTACTTCGGACACTCGGCTTTTGAATACGAAACCTGGACGAAAGAAACGCGAAAGCAACAGCTACTATTCGATATCGCATTGACGTTTAAAACTGTTTGTCCAACAAAACGCGGTAAACACACGATCCGTGAGATATGAAACTACTGAGATATAAACAAAATAAACCAACGGGCAATCTGCACTGATTGTGTGATGTTATTACGCATATTATACTCATCGTCCGCGCATGAACAACGTTTCGAGAACGGTTTGAATCGTTTTTATTTGTTGAGCGGGAAATGACGGAATCGGTCGAATGAAAAGCGGTTAAAAACTGTAAGTTTTAAACTTTTAACCGCATATATATATATATTTTTTTTTTAACAGTTATATATATATTTACTCCTATCCAAAGAACATTGCGATCGCGTGTGTTTATTTTATATATGTGTCACTCACATGCTCACTCATATTAGTTTTATATATATATATACAGTGGCGTATTTACGGGGGGGGGGTTCCCGGGTCTCGACCCCCCCCCCCCAGAAAAAAATTTAAAAAGTCATAAATAACTTGGTACGTAGGTACCGAGAAAGAGAATATTAATTTTATATTATGAATTTTTAATGTTTCTATTATAAAAAAAAATATATACAATATTTGTATAAATAACTTGGGTTTAACTTTTGGTTATTTTTGTCGTTTACCTTTTTTATTATAAAAAACTATTAATTTGTATTAATAAATCATAATAGTAGTGAAATATACATAATATAATTATTACATCATAACTCGTATGTGTTTTTTTTATATTATAAATTTATAGGTACTTAATATTTAGACCCCCCCCCCCCACAAAAAATTTGAAAATACGCCACTGTATATATATATATATATTTATAAAAATAGAAATATAGTTGGTTTTTTACGATTATCTATATTATGTCGAAACACATAAGGAAAGAAAATAAATATTGAAATGTCCATGTAGCTAGTGATTTGTTTAGTGAATATTTTGCATTAAATTTCTTCGTTTTTTTTCCCCTTTTCTACCGAGGCGGGGGGAGGGGGGGGGGTGTTTTAGGCCCATTTAAGAAAAATGTTTTCTTCGTGGCACACCCCATCGTATACCGAACGTCTGCGCACGCCCTATGATCCGTCATACGTACACGTTGTACGAGCCGAGTTCGTTCGCGCGTACACGCCGCTCAACTACGCGAATACGGGAGGGGGGGGGGTTAATATATAATTCGCGCACGGCTCATTGACGCCGGTGAAAACGATTCCCGTAATTGATCGTTATCGTCGCCGCCACTCGACACACGCACAATACAACAACAACAAAAAATCTAACGTTATAGTCGGTAACATATGTTTTTTTATTTTGACCCTTAAAGACCCACTGCACTGCACCCCTCGGACGCGGTGTTTACACGTGATTTTTTTTTTTTTTTCGCGTTTTGTGTTTTAAATCCCATTCGGTATTATAACGTTGGACGGCGATTTTTTCGCATTTTTTTTTTCTTTCCCGAGAGAGAGAGAGAGAGAGAGAGAGAATCGCTCGTGTGCGCATCGCGTATATTATATTGTGTGTATTTATAATTTATATAATATACGATTCTCGCGACAATGGTTCGGTAACAAACCGTATATTATTATACTCTATACAAAATATCCGCGCGATACACGTGTACACCTTTATATATATATATATACGCGTTTATTATAATTAAGCAGATGTTTTGTGTGTGTGTGTGTCCTCTCGCCTGTCCCTTTTGTGTATGCGCGTACAACACGAATAACTATACGATATTACAAACGGTAAAATAAAGATAAATTATAACGTAAAAATACAATACACGCCGTTTTAATAATAATAATAATAATAATACGAGTAATAAGTGTACATCGTACGAATAGTGTCTACGCGGACGGTTCATGTATAGGTTAGGGGTCACGCGGGCGAGCAGGGCCCGTTCTAAGGATTTCTCTCAGAATTTATATAGAGACTCACTGTGGGTAGAAGCGACTGTGAAGTCGGGATGGGGGGAAAATATTCCGAATTCAGAACGGTGTAAAAAAAAAAAAAAAATCGTAAACCTCGATAAAAGGCAATGTCGAATAATTCGACGATACCGAATTTTCGGAATTATTAAACGCGATATATAAACGTGGTAAACTATATAATACACTACTCTCGTCTTCTTCAATGTTCGTAATAACATTTAAAGTTTTTGAAAAATACGATTGAAATAGGCATGTAATGAAATGTCTGGCGGACTTTTGTGTTTTAAAACGAAAAAGGATCGAATGAATTTCATTCGCGTTATGTGTTAAACGCGCGATCAAGTGTCATATATATATATATATAATGGTGAAAACGTTAAAAAAATAAAGACTTTTGACGAAGTTTTTACGTTTGCACCTATTATAGGGTTTATGCGCGGTACACGAACGTTTTTAAAGAGAACCGTTAAGACGTTAATGACAAAAGAATCTAAGAAAAGTTTTTACAATGGTTTTTTTTTTTTTTTTTATTAAAACGGCGTAGTTCGTGTTGAGTTCTTTACAGTAAAAAAAAGAATAGTTACTTAGAGAAGTTGTACGCGCCGTTTACGTGAGTCGATTCGAAGAAAACGACCAGAGTACGGGCGGAGAACTCCTTAGGATTCGATGAAGCATAGGACTTTGAAAGGACAACGATTTCAGGAAATAATAATAAAAAAACCGCTGGTCGCGGAGTGAAAGCTATACCGCGGAGTGTTTTAAAAGAACATGTGAGCGGTGGTGTATTCCATCCGATTGGACGAGTATACACATTGAAGTGGACAATATTATAATAGTATCGACGAATAAATTAACGCGTTTTTTCTTTTTTTTTCTTTTTTACGAACATTTTCGTTATTTATTTATTTTTTTATCGCGTGAATTTTGTTATTTTTTTTTTTTTTTTTTTGTTATAGATATGTTTTTATTATTATAAAAGTATAGATGAAAAAACAAATGAACAAAAATGTCAAAAAAAAAAAAAAAGGTAAAACTTCTTTGTCCCATCTGCAGCAGTCGCGATTAACCTTAACCGCACTATCATATCGAACTCGTTGTATAAAAAAAAAAAACACACACACACACCGCATTTTATAATAATGATTTCTCTCTCTCTCTCTCCGAGATGTATTATTTGTGTCGAAAAATGTTTTCGGCTATTATTTTCTTTCCTTCCGGCAAATATTCATAAAAGAATTTTAAAAAGAAACGCTCACACACACACACACATATATATACATACCATACGAAACCGGCGTGCTCGCCGGGTGGTACATAACATCTCGCCCCAGCTATTATTGTTATTATTATTATTATTATTATTATTATTATTATTATTATTATTATTATTATTATATTATCGAGAGATTTTGTGTTTTCGTCCCCCCGGACCCGGACGAAAATCTATCGTTTGTGTCACCCGCGCCACCGCCGCCACCGTGCGCGAGGAAATAATAAATATCGAACGAAATAATAATACACGTACGACACGAATCGACTCCCGGGGCAACGTCGCATTCTTGTCTTTTTATTACAATACCACGGCGTCTTAGAAGTGTCGCCATAAGAATTTCGTTGGACGACGCCAACGATTTCCCTCCGTGTCTCTTTCTCGTTCACTCTTCCCGTACATTTCATATTATGTATTTTACACGGGAACATAATGCACGTTATACGATACATATATAGTAGCGCACGCATGTGTTTGAGTGTCGGACGGTGGGTATACGCCACGAACGGAATGTCCGAGCCGAGGAGTCCATCCCTTCGTAACGCTCGTATACGTGTATCGGAACAGTTAATACGTTAACGGATTGTGGTAAAACAGTCGGAGGTCCGCGTCCCTAAATTATACGCGTGTTATACGGTCGTTCAAAGTCGACAAGTGCGGAGAATCGAGACCAGCGAAACACGTGTGTAGGTAGAAGAGCATGCGTTCAGAGCGATGCGCATCGATCTTGTCGACCGAAAAATAATTGAATCGATTATTGCAGAAACGACACGAGTCGATTTTTTAAAACTTTTGGATAATTGATAAAAAGTGTATAATTTAAATAATTCTGAAAAAAAATTCTTATTTAAAAATGAATACTTGACTTGTGGAAATATATTATGCACTGATTACACATAAAAGTTTTTCACTCGAAACATAAAAACAGATGACTAGCATGTGTTTTTGCTAATATCTAAATTTCGCAAAAAAATGTGACTCGTGTCGTTTTTGCAATCATCGATTCAATTGAATAATTGACTTCAATAATTTTTTTATTGAATTTAAAAAACAAATTACGGGACACGTGAATTGTTAGTGGTAGACTGACCATACCCGTTGTCGTCGTACGTGTTCATACGCATCGCAAATCGAATCCACTAATTAACTTAAGCATCATTTTAACCAACGATTTTCTAATCATGCATTACTGTGTATAAGGCCGTTCGTAACGCAGCGTGTTAAAAAACAACAACAACAAACTCTTTAAAATATCGAAGAATAGATTATTCGGTCCCCGCGAATATCAGAACGCGTTATTGTACTTATAAAACGTGATGAAAACAATCTCAAAAACAAAAAAAAAAAAAAAGCATCGATAAATTCAATCCACAAATCTTTCAACGCTTAAAAAAAATTTACAGTCGCATATTTTTCTTTTCGGCGCGTTTCCTTTTATATATGTATATATATATATATATATATATATATATATATATATATATTAATATATTATATATATATATAATATATCCATTTTTATCGTTCCGACAATAGGACTTCTATACACATATAGAAATCAAAAAATTAGAGCGGGAAATTTACAAAATTTACATAATATATAACTGGTACGAATATTTTCTGTATCGAATGCCCGAACCTCTAGTGCGTTTTAAATTATTTCGTTTTCATATCATACGGGAAAAATTCTATATAAATGTTTTTGATATCATTTTATTCTTCACCGTTTGTTATTAACGCCGCATACGCGTATAAAAATGTCTCGAAACGTTTTTAAACCGAATTAAATAAAAATTATAATTCGATAAATACCGTCGTTTTTTTTCAAAATGTCACGTTTCAACTGTACGTATGCTAAAATAATTAATAAGTAATTAAAATAATTATTTATAATAATAAACGCATTTTGGTTGTATACACTAAAATATAATTCATACATTATCTAACACGTTGACAGCGTTTTACAGAATTTTCAATTTTTTTTTCAACAAATATGAAACGGCATACCACGGAATGTAAACGTATAGGTTTTTTTTTTAAACGCCTAAAGCGTTCGCTTTCGTGCGAACAGGTTTCGCCCTCTCTCTAGAATTTATACTCAAACTTTTTGTATTTATTATTTTTAAATTAATAAATCAATAAAAATATTAAATTTGATTACGTAAATAATAGTTGGATGTAAATTTTCAAAATATTGTCGTGTCCCATACCGGTTATTTCCTGTAAAAACCGTTATACATATTTGGTACTCTTTGAATATGAAAATACACTTTTATTACTAAAGAGTGTTTATTTTGCGGTTCGTAGTTAAAAATGGTCAAGAGTAATTATAATTATTATTTTAATTGACTTAAAATAATTGAATTTACGTCTACTGTGTAATCGTATCGGAACTCGATTGTCGTCGTGTATTCAAACTGCAAGACATGATACGTGCTTAAATCAATACAATGCTAAATATGAATAACGAGTTCACATCGATATCACTCAAGAGAGTATCGTAAACCGAATCGTTTTTAATGTTTTACGAAATTGCGACTTTCACTTTAAAAAAAAAAAATAATAAAAATTTTGCTCTACGCTGTTTTCTTCTTTACCTAATAATTGATTAATTAAACGAATGGTTGTTATTAATTTAAAATAAAAACACATTTTTGTTTGAATCGTACAGCGATATTATAAGGCTTTAAACCGACGAATAACGAGCCGTTTTAATTAGTTTTACTTTTATGAATTCATCGTCGTGAGCACAGCTTGTTTTATATAAATAATTTCGTGATATTTAACCTAACCTAAATAAACCCGAAGACAACGTCTTTACTACTATACGTTTTTCATTCGCGTTTCCTAAACGATGAAATTAATATAAATTACATAAATGAAAAACGAAGAGCTAAACTTCGCTATAACTCATTTCAAATTACGTATTGAGCAATCATTACTTTTTTCATCTTAAGTTGAATTCATTTTTTAAACTTTTATACCGAATAAATATTTTTTTTTTTTTTTTTTTTTAAAAAAAGTTTTCTACACTCTGGACCATATAATATATGCAATCCCTGCAGGCTGTATCCAAATGTCATCATGTGTGGATATCTCGAATGTCTATATAAAGTTTTTCTTCAAAAAAAAAAAAAAAAAACGCTCGGATTACTTTATCGTTTTAATTTTCCATTTATATGCGCGCACGTATTCATGTAACGCGAGAGAAATATCGAGTTACGTATTATCGATTGCTTTTAAATAAATTCCTATAAGTTTTATTATTATTATTATTATTGAAAACACGCCGATATCCGGATCGCTTAAGTTTTAAAAATAAATCACTTTATTTACTTTTTTTCACAGGAAATTTGATTTTTCATTCTTGTAAAATACGCAAAACGAATTTTTCAGAAAAAGAAAAAAGGCTGTACAATGAGAAACGAGTTTAATACTTTAACGTATTTACGGTCATGGACGGTAACCTGCACAATTTTGTCCGACTATTATTGGACCAAAACACCGTGTTAAATCTTTTTTTTGCAAAAAAAAGACGACCTTATGTAAGCAAAAAAAAAAGACCGTTTTCCAAAGAAATTTACTATTTCTTAAACGCTCAAAAAAGTAAACCCACACAAACTCCAACACCGATTTATACATTTATTACGATGTATCACATTTCTAATATAGGTTTTCAGATCCAATGATAACATTCAGAATTTTAAAAATCGCGCAGTGCAGTGCGAGACCAAAATTGTCATAAATATTGCAACGAGAATTCAATTGGACAATTATTCTCAAACACCGGAGCTCGTGGACACTTCGAAACAATGTATTGAAATTATTTTGTATCCAACCGATTGTATTTAATAATATTATTAAATATATTATTATTTAATAATAATAATTACTTCATTCCGCGTTAAAAAAAATATCATAACCGATTTATATAGCACTGTATTATTTAATCATTTTTTCGATTGTTTTTTAAATTCTCCGTGCAATTTACTATATAGAAGTGTACTACAACGTTTCTGTATAAATATACTTTTTTGTTGTTGTTCTATTTTCACGAATGGTTTACGTCTTCATATGGTACACTGCAGGTATACCGGCGTTCTTTTGGAAAATTCGTTGTAAAGGGAAATTAATTTTCTATTTTCTTTTTTTAACGACGTAAAGGAACTATGTTCCTTTGCGTCGTACATTTATACACGTAGGCGTAAAATAATACTTAAAACGCGTGGGGAAAAAAATCGCTCTTAAAAAAACTACGTGTTTTTATAGGTCATATTACACGAATTATACAAAATATACTAAAAAAAAAAAAAAAAATCGAACCAAGATGAAACCTGTAAATAATCGTTTTTTTCCTCAACGCTAATTTTTTTTCTTCGATAAATTAATAATAAAAATACATTGCTTTATATTATAATACATTCGATTTCAATTCGTTTCGTATTGTATTTATAAATATATTTTTTTATTTTCAAAAAAATATATATCGTGAACACACACACATATATATGTATAATTTCCGTCAAAAAACAACCCCGCACACACACATTTTTTAAATAACACACCAGATACGCGTGTGTGTAGGTATTGTTGTTAGAGTATTCTTTTTCTTTGTATATATATATATATATATATATATATATATTATATATATTTAATATATATATATTATACATTATAAAAATCGTCCTTCAAAAAGACTCCTTACTGTCCGGCTGTCTAATATATATGTGTGTATATATATACATACGGTACGATGACCATATGTATACGGTCTTTTCACTGACAAGGCTCGCAGTGGATCTCCGAGATGCGTATAAGATAGAAAAAGAAAAAAAGTAACGAACAAAAAAATTCGCGGAGTGAACACGGCCGCCCGAAAATCGTTTAGTGTTTTAACAAAAGACAGAACCATACACGTAGAATTAGACAAATACGGAGTGGTTTTTTTTTTTTTTACATACATAAGCGGGGCGCAAATAGGTTCGAAAAATAAAACACGCTGTTTCCTATAGTCGTGTAAAACGTTTAGAACAGAATATTTTATACGTGAAATTCCCGCGTATTTTTTTTTTTTTTTTTGGAAACATTCGAGAAAAATAAAATGCAAATGTGGATAATCGAATAAAAGGATATTGTGAAAAATCAAGAAACATTATACAGGAACGTGTTATTTTAACACGCGTAGTTATTTATTTGGGGAGGGGGGGGAAAATTAATTCTCCTCGGTTTAAAAAACACCAAATACATTTTATAATAGTTGTCGAAGCCATATAAATATACTGAGCGCGAGAACGAGTCATTTGAAAATTACTTTTTGTATAATCGTTCATTGCTCATCGTCGTAATGTCGTCCTTGTGTTTTTATCGCGTTTATTGAACGTTCGTTATAAAATCATATATATTTTGCAAAAAAAAAAATTGTCAAAATAAGTTATTCGTTCGATTTATCTCCGTTCATACGTAAATTATATTCTCTTTTTATATCTCGTCGTTGTGGCTGAAATAGCCGTCCTAATAATTTATTATATTTTACACGAATACAGCATACAAGAGCGGAGTATTGTTTTGTATTGGCTCATATAGCCGTAATTTTTTTATATTCCGCTCGAATAACACAAATCATGTAGATTTATCGAAACGTAGACAAACTACGTTTTGTTATTCTTTCGTGTACGAATTACATTTTTATTACTAAATTATTATATTGTATTATTTGGATTATTTATTATTTTATCTAGCGTATGTGTGTGTGTGTGTGTGTAATTATTCGATTAAGATTTGGAGTTGCAACTAGCCAGTCAGTAGATTGTGTATTTACGTGAGTATTCATTGAATTTTATTATTATCTATTACGAGTGTTATTTGAAAGTATTATTATATTATAACGAATTGTTAAGCTACTTTATATTATTTTCTTTACTCGCATTGTGGCGAATTATATATTATTATTATTATTATTGGACCGAACGGGTCATTAATTAATTATTTATTGTATTATTGTTGGACAATATTTGATTTCTAAAGAAATTTATACGAAAACCAATTAAATTTAATTAAATTAATAATAATATTTTGTAATAGACTACAATATGTTTAAGGCTTAAAACTAAAGTCGTCGATCGTGTTGGCGGAATTTATGAAAACCCGCTTAAATCACAAGACATTATACGATATTACGAATGGCGTACGATTGTATTGTACAAATATATACGTCGTTGTGGACCGATTTTATCCGGTATACGTCGTTTTTTTTTCTTTTTCACGTGGCATCGATATAATGTTATTATCCGTTTTACCGTTTTTTATTATTATTATAATAATAATAATATACAAACCGTGCAGTCGACTGCGAGAGTTTTTAATTTTTTTCTCGAGAATACAAAACGTTTTCTGGATGTCGTCAGTTGGAAAATAATATATATATATATATTTTTATAATCGTACAAAAAGAACAAAAGGAACGTTTTGAGAAAACGCGAGTTTTACATATATATTCAATGCGTACGACAATGTGTAGAGAGAATTCCAGACGATTTCTATACCGTATTCATATTATGTGCGCGATGATTACACTTACAATACAATATGTGCCTCCGAGTATATAACACAAGTATTATACGAGACATACATACGGTTCTCGAGATTATATTTGCGCGAATACCTATAAACGAGAAACAAATGCGAATGGTTTGTACGACGCATTGTTGTAATTCTTCACAGATACGAGTAATAATGTGTGTGGTCTGAATTTCTTACTCGCGTCAAATAGTAACAGCTATTTTTAATCGCAATTCGCTACGAGCGCAATTTGTACAAAGGCTTGATCCAGGTATCCAGAATCCAGGGATCTACGGCAGAGAGAGCATTTAAATTATACCGTGCGTTGAATAAATACACGACAAAAAATAAATAAATATATATTAAAATCGATATTGATATATTGCATATGAAATTTTTAGAATGAAATCGAGTTTTCTATTTTTTGCCGATCTATCGATTTACCGAATCAATACGAGTGTGCTTTTTTTTCATGAATGACACCCAACAATGACAATTTTTTCCCCGACATTCTATAGCGCATCCGTGCTTTTCACAATAACATTCTTCTTAATAACGAGAGAAAACTTCTATGTGCAAAGGCAACAGTGACAGTGAGAGAGAAGATAAAATCGTAAGAAGTATATTTATAAAATGGAAATATAATTGACATTTTGCATTATCAACGGAAGGAAGCGCGGCGGCCTCCAGTGCTCCCGAATCCGTCCACGAGTACAAAAAGGTTTGAACAGGATAAGACGTTGTACCGTTGCTTACGACCATATAGTACGATCGGTCGGGGGTACGCGCGATTATATTTTCTATGAAATTTAGAGAGAGAAAAAATAGGACCGAAGCGTTTGAAAGACGATTTTTATACGGCGCAAGAGAGAGAAAACTTTTGAAATCCGATAAATATGTTTGAATCGCCATGGAGAATCGATGGGTCTTGATGATGAGTCTTTTAACGACGTCGAACAACACCAACTATTCGAACGGCATACTACTTCGCAATCGGACTCGAATAAATCGCGATTTTTTTCCTATGGATATTCGCGTATTGCCCGCGGTACGAGAAGCGCTCGTCGATCGCATGCGGTTTTGAAACGTGCGAATGTTTCCGACGCGTTCGCCGGCGCCGATCAAATTTTTTGGAACGGTCCGACGGATAACGCGGCGTCGTCCTCTTCGTATAAAAAAAATCGTATTTGATTATATTCCAAACCGTGTTCCTTTTTTTCTCCTTCAACTGATTCGTCCGTTTCCGTGTGTTGTGCGCTACATTTGCCTTATCGATTTCCCACTTCCTCGCCGAATTCAATAACGAGCTTCTTCCAAACTGCAGTGAAAACCGGTCAGTTTATAACTTTTATAAACGTTATTTGCTCGGTGTGAAATTCAACGACGCTTAACGTTTCGGGTTTCAGGAGGAATCAAACATTTAATTCAGAGGTCCAGAGAATGAGCGATTTTTTTTTAAGAACTTTTAGTTGGATTAAATTTTGAAATGAATGCTCCGGCGGCTCAAAAACACATATCGTGTACCCGGAACGATCAAAATACGAGAGTTGCGCGTGATTTTCAACGAGTATTTTCGTGGTGGTTTTTTTTTTTTGCTCTTACAGCTACGACAATAAACGGCGCGCGTATAATTTTACTCATGGATCGGCTGAAATACCAACTGCAGATCCGCTGTAAAAAAATTATATCGCGCGTATTTATTTTCGAATTATTTTCAACGTAAAAATTGGAATTCTCATCGGAGCAAACGGAGTGGTGTTTTTCTTGTTTAATTTCACGATAAAAGTCCGATAACCGGCCCCGCACGTACTTCGGCGGCGACCCCGCAAACTATATAATATGGTTCCCGCACGAACGAGTACGCATAATAAAACTATATATTATATAAACGTGTATTTTCACCGTTTTCATACAAATGTATTATATTATACACTGGCGCTGAGTATATAATAGAGCACAGTCGTATAGTATTTTCAACGGTTTTTTTTTTCTTCTAGAAAATTCATTTTTGACTGTGGGCACGTTATTTCACGGGTTTGACGGAGAAAAAAAACCGACAGCGCCAACCTTTAGAAGATATTATAAAAATCACCGTATGTTTTTGTATTCCGCACGTACCTTGTGTTTTCCATGAATGTATCTACACGCCGTGTGTGTATCAAATATTCTATACACCTTCCTTCCGATCATATATTTTTTTTCTCTTTGCACACACACACGCCCACACACTGCAGTGCCGGAACTGCCAGTATAAGACGCGCGGGGAGGCTGCGGTGTATATATTTTCTATTCGGCGTACCATCCAATTGTCATCGATTTTCGAGATCTCTCTCTCTCTCTCTCTATCCCTGTGTACACACGTATATAAGCCAGTCCCGTTCTTGACGTTTGTCATTTGTGAATTATGGAATTTTTATTTATTTATTTATATTTCGACATAGGCGGTATTGTACGTGCTATTATTTGTATACACGTCGGCCACATATTCTTTTTTTTTCCGCCCCGCTTCGCATAATATAATATTTCTCGGTCCGACATGAAATAAAGGAACGCGCGGCCAATATCAATTCACGATTTTTTTCCTTTTTTTTTTTTTTTGTTCCGCTTTTTCCCGTTATATACGGACAGAATTATATTTTAAATGCGATTTACAACGCAGAGTACAACAACAACAAATAATTTTGCTCGCGGTAAAATGTAGTAGGTACGTATATATAGTGAGTGTGAGAGAGAGAGACAGAAGGCGATGATGACAAAGAGACGTCCGGAAACGAAGTTACACGACGGGGGGGGGGAGGAGATGGAAAAACGTGTCGGTCAAGTATGGAAATACGTGCGAAAAGTCGAAAAATATATTTCTGAATTTAATAGAATAAAAACGACGCCGCCGCCGGACAGTTGTTTTGTATCTGAAATGTTTTATAAAAAAAAAAAAAAGAAAAAAAATACACGGTGGCGGTGATCTCCATCGCGTACTTCCTGTATCCTTTAACCGCCGTTATAATATAACACCGTTATTTTCGTCCAAACGGAATTCGGATCGCTCGCGCGTTTTTCCAAAACTGGTACCTACGATACGATTATTTTTTGACAACAATCAGGGCTGAGGAGGAAAAAATTGAATAGGACGCCTCCTGAGGAATAATGCGTGAGTGTAAACATCTGTAGTCAAAGGAAAACAAAGGAAAAAAAACGATTGGAAACCGGAAAGCCAAGACAGTGTCGTGCGAAGCGAATTACGTTAGATTTGGATAAAGGAAGAATTGAAAGGAGCTGCTGTGGACGGTGAGGAGTGGATGAACATTACGCATTAACGGGACCAGTATATGGACCGACTGGGGGAAAAAAAAGTATATTTTTACCGCGGCGCGTGGTGGAGAGCACGACGTCGAGAACGGCCAATCATCACCCGGTTTATATATTTCAATCGATGATTGCAGAAACGACATGAGTCGATTTTTTAAAACTTTTGGATAATTGATAAAAAGTGTATAATTTAAATAATTCTGAAAAAAATTCTTATTTAAAAATGAATACTTGACTTGTAGAAATATATTATGCACTGATTATGCATAAAAATTTTTCCCGCTCAACACATAAAAACAGATGACTAGCATGTGTTTTTGCTAATATCTAAATTTCACAAAAAATGTGACGTTTTTGCAATCATCGATTCATTTTGTGTTTATTCAAAAGACGATCGTTTAGCGTTGTTTTATCGGCCGTTCGGCACCGTATTCACACCGCCCAACGCGTGAATCACAGGGAAAAATTGCAATATAGAATAACGTGTAGAATACTCGTTTTTTTTTTTTTGTTTCGTAATCTTTCAACGTCTAAGAATTTTATATTTAAAAGTCAAATTTTTTCCAAATATCTCAAAACGTTTTCAACTATCGTTTTGTTATTGTCGATTCGGCGGAGTATTATATTGCGTAAAAATTAATAATTTTATTATCGAAGCAAAAAAAAAAAATAAAATATTTTTACTATAACACACGTACGAGGCGCACAAAAGACGAATACCCCGCGGGGTCATTCGGAGAATGAAAATATAATAACTATAAAATACGAATTTCACACGCGTTACTACCGCGACGAACGTATCACGCGTCCATTACTTTGACTGTTCGCGCGACACGGGTCTCGCGGACAAAATCGTGTAATTTCGAAGGGTCTCCGCGCCGCGATTTAAAAACGATCTCGTAAATTCCGAGTAATATCATCTGTAGTGCGGGGCGCGGGACAAGATAAATCGGATCCATAATTCCCCGTACTTAACGCGCGATATACAATTTTAAAATAACTTATTGAATACACGACAGACCGTTCGTTATACGTAAACGTACGTCGCAGTCGGTGCCGTCGCGCGCGTGTGTTAATTTAATTAGTTTAAATATTTGTAACAATAATGATGATAATAATAATAATAATATGCCGGTATGAAACGCGCCAGTAAATCCAACGTATTCTCGATATATTTATTTGTGGCCATCACAGATAATGCTATTTCCTGTCGTTACGGATTGTATTACATAAAATTATAACGCGATGAGCACTTTGCCGTGGGTGGGGGGGGGGGGAGCACCGTACTCGTACAAAAATCATTTATATTTTTGTTAAAACACTAAAAATAAATACCGCGCAATCGTTTCGACGCCGCAGACGTCCCCCGGACACATTCGACTCCAGTTTATAAAAATAAAACCCCGGCCAAACTCTGTCAACACACACACACACAATATACCATTAATAACGTTATTATTCTATTCGCGTTCGTCTTTTTTTCTTTTCGATAGTTTCTTTCAAGTATAAAAATATATATATACATATTAATTTCGAATCGGCCGTACATTTTAATATTCAATAAGATTATAAAAAACTGATAATCAATGAGAATTATCGTCGATTTTCTTACGTGTAATATTCCCCGTGACATTCACACGGCACCGCGGCCAATGAATTCAGTCCAATGATAGTTTGTAAACCGCCGCCGACACGGTAGTTTTCCGCGTAAATAACATTCGACGACATTGTGCAATACAGCGTTGATCGTATTGAAAGAAGTAGAAAAAAAAAAAAAACGTGTACACTAATATTTATTATAGCGTAGTGTGAGATAATAGTAAAAAAAAAAAAAGAAATTCCATAAAATAACAAATAGGACATCGAGTTTTTACGGTCTTCCCCGCGTTCAACACGACAAACGAAATCGCAAAAACTATTTTATTCCGCGGCGAAATCCGAACAATTATTATATTATTACGCGCGGAATAATAATAATATTGTCGTCGGTAAATCGATTAAATACGATTAACGGCCTAACACGAGTCCCCGCCGGTCGGTGTGAAGAAGAAAAAACTTTTTGTTAAAGCTAATTATTCGACGCCCTTGTAAAAAAATGTATAAAATGAGTGGCCGTTAAACGTGAAAAGTGTAGTCGATTTGATTAATTTTTTTTTTACTTCTATCGTTAAGAATACATTTGAAAATATTTCCTTTCGTTTCCAATCATTTCATCAGTTCTTTTTTCTCTATTACGACACTCCGACTTATTATGCCGTTTGTCTTTATCGAATAACGTCGTTTCGTCCCAGAAGTCCCGAGGACTTATTATTATTATCCTGTCCGGAAATATTTTTGGGCAATAAAAGCGCTCCAGTCCATCGTCTGCACTATTTGTAGAGACGATTTTTACTGGAGCAGCTCCGATGGGCTTTCAATGGCAAACGCACGCGGATTGTGACAAGTACACATAATTATATAGTACGTGTCCGTTTATGCATTAAAATTTGAAAAAACGAATTAGTATTTATTATTCAACATAAAAAAAAAAAAATACTACTCGAATTGTCGCGTTAAATAAACAATAATTCGGAAAAATCGTGGTTTTTACATTTCCCTCCCCTCTCCCCCTCCCCAAAAAAAATTACGACATAATATATCGTTTAATTCTATTTTTTTTTTCAATCTAATTTTAAATCGTCAACGACGGTACATATATATATATATATTCGGCAGAGGGGAAATAACGAAAATCATTGCCATTGTTTTTAAACACGTTTATGTAATAAAAAAAAAATCATAACCAACTGTATATAAACGATATTATAATAATATAATTATTATTATTATTATTATTATTATTACAAGAATAATGGAAATAATGGAAACGTACTATACTTGACTGCGGACGGGTGCGAAAAGAGAATTGACGAGGGCGAGGAAACGGAACGAAAAACCGAAACGAAGAACGGAGAGAAGAATAGCCCGGTGGTGGCGGGAGGAGAAAGAAGTGCGGAGAACGAGTATAAAGAATACTAAACGTACAGAAAAGGAAAAGAAAAAAAAAAAATGATTGATTGTCGCAGTGCGCGGCGGTGGCGGTAGGCGGCTGCTGCGGCTGTGGGGCGGTCCGCGTCGACCGGCGATTGGCCGTCAACGCGCACGGTACCCCCCGTCCGTCCCCGCGGTATCGCGACCGCGCCAAGGCATACCGACGACGACGAACCGCGCGGCCGTTTCAGTCCCGTCCGTCGTCCCGTGCGCACTGTTCGTTCGTAGTTCGTGACTACACTCTCTTTTTTTTTCTCTCACTCCTGCACTTGACCGTTGGTCGTCTCCTGCAGCGCGTGTGTCTGTCGATTACCGAACGTGTTATACACTTATTATTATTACAGCGTTACGCTCGTAGTAATAGAAGGAAGTGCGCGTGTTTTTTTTTTTTTTTTTTTTTTAATCGTTTTTTACTTTTCTTTTTTTTGTCTCCTCCCGTTCGTTTATACCGCCGATTTATTTGACGTTTTAACGACAATAATCGCGCGTACACCGTCCGCGCGCTGTGTATCGTTTTTACCGTTCGTTCCGTTACGCGCGTGTTGTATTATAACACCCGTCGTCGCGTAATATTATGGACGGCGCTCCGCACATGGCAAATTTCGATTTCGTCATGGCAGAACACCAGCATCACCAGCAGTTGCATCACCATCACAGCCGCGGCGCTCTCGAAACGTCCGTCTCGCCTCCGCCCGCCGTCGTCATACAACAACAGCTTCAGCAACAGCAACAACAACTCCAGCAACAACAACAACAACAACTCCAGCAACAACAACAGCAGCAGCAGCAACAGCAGCAGCAACAGCAACAACAACAGCGTCCGAATCAACAGCAGCAGCCCGGCAAGCCGGAGCACATCAAACGTCCGATGAACGCTTTCATGGTGTGGGCGAAAATTCAACGGCGTCTGATCGCACACGACAATCCGAAAATGCACAATTCCGAAATAAGCAAACGTTTGGGCGCCGAGTGGAAACTGTTGAACGAGACGGAAAAACGTCCGTACATTGACGAGGCGAAGAGATTGCGGGCGTTACACATGAAGCAACATCCCGACTACAAGTACAGGCCGCGTCGCAAGCCGAAGATTCAGTTGCAAAACAACAACAACACGACCAACGCCAACAACAACAACAACGCGGTGAACAACAACAACAACGGCAACAACAACAACAACAACAACAACAACGGTGCCATCATGATGAACGGCATGGCGGCGGCGGCAGCGGCCGCGGCCGCGGCGCACCACCAGAACAACGGTAACGGTTCCATGTCCGTTGCCGTGGCCATGGCCGGTGCTCAGCAAGCCATAAACAGCCACCACCACGGGCTGCATCATCACCACAAGGCCAATTTCCACGGGTTCCCAGTAGTGTCTACCGGCGCCGGCGGCACAAATTTCGCCGCCAACTTCCCGATGCCGTACTTCTCGGCCGCACACCATCCCGGCATGCACCATCACACGTTCGACGGACTGAGCGCCGCCACTGCCGGTTACTCGTCCGCCGGCCTAGTCAACTCGTACTTGGGCGCGGCCATGCCGCCGTTCGATCCCATACACTTGTCCAAGCTGGTCCAGGCACAACAGCAACAGCAGCAGGCCGTCGTGGCCCACAGCATCGGCAGCGGAACTCCGTCGCCCGCGCTCTCGCAAGTCACGGGATCGCCACCGCCCGCCATAGTCGCCGCGGCCGCCGACGTCCTCGTCAACACGGTGGCCGCGCACGGTTTGCAACAACAACAGCACCATCTGCAGCACCACCAACAGCAACAGCACCAGCAACAGCATCAGCAATACAATCACGTCAAGAACGGCGGCGCCGCCGTGGTCAGCTCGTTCTACAATCCGTTTTATCCGTCGGCCGCGGCTTCCGGTAAGACCGGTCCGCCGTACTCGCATCATCACATGAACATTTTCCCGTCGCCGTTCTCGTTCTACAACAACGGCGTCGGCGCGGGTGCCGGAACCGTCGGTGCCGGCGAGGAACACGTGTTGAACGGACAACAACATCACAGCCAGTCTGCCGCGGCCGCCGCATTCGCCGTCCAACAGCACCATCAACAGTTACAGTTGCAACAATTGCAACAGTTGCAACAGCAGCAGCAGCAGCAACAACAACAGCAACAACAACAACAACAGCAGCAGCAAGATCATCCGGATTCCGAGACGTCCGACACAGAAAACGATTCAGCCACCACCACCACCACCACCACCACTACCAGACAAGTTCCTAACATCGGCGGCGGCGGCAACGGTCAACGGTTAAACTGATTATAATATTTTCTCAATACCCCCCTACCCCCCTACCGTTTACTATACATATATAATTAAATTAAATTTAAAAAAAACTCTTTTTTTTTTTTTTCATGGCTTTCCGAATTATACGTATTAAAAAATATATGTATAATACGCTTTTTTTTTTCTTACGTTCAAAACAAATTTTTAAAACAATCGTTCATCTCCTCCTCCGTAACGACACTGTCACGATTTTTTTATTATTATTATATGCTCGAGGCAGTCAGTAAAAAAATAAGGTACGTTTTTGATTTTTTTTTTTTTCCCCCGCTTTATTTCCACCTCCCCGATACACACGCATTGAAAAACGCGTAAGTATTAATTAGTAAACCGATTGAAACGACATCGCGTCATTTCACACTGTTTTGTTTCGTGTATATAATTATTATTATTATTTTATATACGTTTTGTGCTAATTTTTCTATTATTACGTGTTTAATGATATGAATTATAAATGAATTTTTTTTATTATTATTATTATTACTCTTATTCACGAGTTCTTAACCATCTTAAAAAAAAAAAAAAAAAAAACTCGTGTTATTGAAATAACAATTATTTAGGTATACGGTTGTGCTGTGCTTCGTCCACCAGCGATTTTCAGTCGCATTTTCAATTTATTTCTCCGTCGGTTTAGAATTAAAAAAAAAAAAACACCAGTTTTTTATCGATGAATTCGTAAAATTCAATTTCAAACACACATAAACAACGTTTCGCGCGCGTATCTCTTTTTTCTTTTTCTTTTTTTTTTTCCTAATAAACACGAACAATACACGCGCGCGTTATTAGTGTACTTACTATATATAATATACGTGTTTGGTTATTATAATTTGAGTATGTTATTGTACTTGGAAGAAGTTATTGTGGACGAGACGTGCTCATGACACACGATCACGTGTATAATACATATAATAAATAACAACAGTTAATACGAATCTGTGGAAAATTTATGATTTTTTCCTTTACTTTGGTCCCGGATTCAGTGAGCCGCGTATTATACACGCGCTTCTACTTAATGCGTTAAGTACAATTATTATTATTATATATATATATATACGTTTTTTTTTGTTTTTAAAAAAAACATTACAACAAATGGCGATTTATATATATACATATAACAAAAAAAAAAAAAAAATGAAAAAAAAAACGCTGACGTTTAGTCGCGTATTTTAGTTGTAAGAAATGTAAAAACAAAAAAAAACACACACACACAACATATTATACAATACTTTATAATATGGTTTTTTTTTTTAACATATAATTTTCTTTTATTTTTGGAGGGGAAATATAAAACCGTTAAAGCGCGTTCGTATTTCTCCATTTATTATTATTATTATTATTATTATTATATCTGCAGACAAGAAATAATTTTTTTTTCTAATTATACGAAATTTAACTCTTTTCCCCCTCGCGCGCATTGAAATCAAATGAAAAACCGTTTTTTTTTTCCGACGCGTTTTTATTAATGTACAAAAATAAATCCGTTATTAACTCGGCTCCGTCATCCGAAATACCGCGCGCAGCTAATATGAATTGCGATTTTTTTTTTTTTTTGGTTTTAAAAAAAAAATTTCGGTAAAAATTTCCGGTCGCCGCCATCGCCACCAGGAGTAGTCCCGCACGCGCACGTACGTTTTTAAGGTATATTCGTGTGGCTATTCCTTTTTCTTTTTTGCCATTCCAAATCCAAGTAATAATAACTCATATAGAAGAAACAAAATTTAAACTTCATTTCCTCCTTTCCTCCTCCCAATTTTTAATTTTTATTATAAACTCTTTTTTTCAATTTTACACTTTTAATTTTCTATCTTTACATTTTATTTTGCGTTAACATCGTCGTCGTCATTATTATTATTATAATTTTTAAATATTTTCCGGCTTTCTCTCTCTCTCTCTCTCTGTACCATTGACACGTGTAGCTTATCAAAACGCGTTTTGATCAAAAAAAACCCGCAAAACCACGTCAAATTCACACGCCACACGCGTATACCGTGTAAAACAACACTACCGCGTACCGCACTGCGCATAACTAACTCGCGCGCGTACTCCATATCAATTCGTGAAGTTTTTGTCTTTTTTTTCCGTAGATATAATTTCTCATTTCGGTTTTCAACTAAAATTACTATACGAAAAAATATATTTATGTAAATATTTATTATAGGGGTAACCAATAACGAATATTATATATAGTATATACACCTATGCGTTTATATAAATTATTAATTCCTTCCCCGCGCGTAATAATCATAACTACTATAAACGTGTTGACCGTATCGTACATTTATACAAAACGCATATGTTCCAGGATTTTTTATTATTATTATTATTATTAAATTTTAAGGTGAGATGTTTACCAACGGTACCCTTTGCTTACATTAAAAAAAAATTTGTTACGTTTTTTTTTTATTTAATTATTATTATTATTTATGTAATACGATTTATAATCTATATATTATATATATGTATAAATATTATATATATATATATATATATATATATAATGTGCGCGCGCACGCGACTGAATTATTTAATAAATAATATTTTAATGTAAAACGGCCGCCTCTGCCCCGTTGATTATTACCTTTATATGTGTATATGTACGCGATTATTATTTTATATTTTTTTTTTATTGATAATATTGATCATATATATATATATATATATATAATCATTATATGAATCGCAGAATTTAGTTAGCCTTTTCAACTTTCACAGCCCTCGCTCCAGTTCGAATTCGTTTTACGTGTTTATATGTGCCAAACTTCTTATTAATGTTTAAAACGTGTGTAAAAAAAAAAAAAATCATAATAATGTTTAAATTTTCATCATTTTCAATTCGTTGTAAAATCCGATTTATATATATATATATATATATATAAGTGTGTATACATAAAAAAAATAAATAATAATAATAATAAAATATTAATTATATATAATGATGATGATGATAATGTTAACGATAATAATTTGTATTGTATAATCGAAATAAATTTGATATATATCGTTTGATTTCGAAAAAAAAAATAGTTGTTTTATTTTATTCCGCTGCGATTTCGTAACTCGCTGCATTGCATCACCAACACGGTGACTTGTCTCTCCTCGTTTTCAGGACGAATACACTGCGTATATTATATTATATAGAGTTTGAAAATATTTTTATTTTTTTTTTTTTTAAGTACATCTACGACCGATGCGTGTGATGATGGTGAGTTTAGTATTTTCATGTGACCGCGTGTAGACATATTCGTCTATATATTATTATTATTATTGTTTATTAGCCATCTAACAGATATTTAAATCATAACAACTCGACGATTATTATGATGATAATTAATTAATAAATAATTATTAAAAGCAAGAAAAAAAACAAAACTTATTGAGGCTTAGTATACGTATATTACATGCATTATGTGAACAATCGGCAGCAATAATAAAAGTCATGTTATATATGTATTTGTAGGAGGAGATTTACAATTCAATATATTAATTTGTGTAAAAACTCGAGTGTTGTTTTTTTTTCTTTTATACGGAGAAATATATTGACAGCGCGGAGTGATGAGATGAGAACAGTTAGTGAAATGGTATATATGAGACCGTGTACGGGAAAAGGAGAACGATTTAGGTGGAGAATGCAGGGAGCAAATTATATGATCAAATGTCAGCCTCGAAAACGGTATATATGAATGATCTCTGGAAAGTTGGATGGTTATTGTGACACTGTATAGGAATTGAAACTTTCTAAACCCGTAGCAAAAAACGAAATCATTGTGGTTAATGATTGATCGTTTGTTTTGCCAATGCTTCTTTTTTGTTATATTTTTTTTTCAGAAAAATTAAAAACTAAAAAAAATCGTTTTTTGTTTAAAAGGAAAACGGAGGAGGGGGTGTGTTAAGGAAATCTTATATCCTTAGTTACTGAGATTTGTCGTTGATGTACAAGAAGAGATAATCGGACATCTCTTTGCCTATTAAAAAAAATTACTATAACGTCGTTGTTCACCGCAATAATGTTGTATTATGTGCGATTTTATACGATTTGTATTAGTAATGTTTTTATAAAATTACGCACTGTGAATCATAATAATATACATAACGAAATGTTCGTTTTCACGATTGAAAATGCTCAACGCGCGTTTACGTAAAAGAAAAATAAAAACAAAACGCGTGAAACGTTTATTCCTCGCACGTGTGCGTAAAAAAACAATATTATAAAATTATTATTATTTTATTTGGTCGAAATCTCCGGCGTATGATGGTGGTGGTGGTGGTACCTTCAAAAAAAAATAATAATACCACGTTATGCAATAATTTCAAAGATGTTCGTACGAACCGGCCGGTGTACACTCTTCTCAACAGTTCGAACAGTTGAACGTTTCAATTAGGAAACAAAATATAAAACAACTCGTTACGATTACTATGTATCGTTTGGCTGCGGTTTTCGAAGAAATTTATAATAAACGCAAATAATTTTTATTGAATTTTTCGAAATGTTATTTCTTTTGGATTTATTTCTCTCCGTCTTCCACACACGAATCGCAGTGAAATAAACGTACTTCGCGTACTATTCCGACGTAACGGCGATAAAGATTCTGAAAACAGACATTTTTGAATTCGTCGTAAATTGTACTATACAGAATGACTTTCTTGCTTTCTTTCTATCTTAAGAAGATCATCAAAAATCGATTATTAGCATTTTTTGTTTCTTTAATTATCCGTTTTTTTAAATAATTCAAATTGAAAACCAATAACGTGTGAAATATTTTCTATAAGAGTTTTGTCACTTATTTTTCGAACTATTTGAGAGCCCGAAAAACAAAAGATCGACGTAAATTACTCTACGAATGAACAAAAAACACTTATGTATCTTGAGACGTATTTGATAGTTTTTGCATCGTATGTTGTAGACGTTATACGAAACGACGAATATGCATATAATTTTCAATTACAGAAGACGATTAATAAAATGCAAATAAACTCCTTTGCAATCCAATGAAGAAAAAATACAGCGATCCTTGTAACACGTTGCGGCTATTTATAATATATTAATTTTCAACATCATCCCGAATTTTCGTTTATACCTAAAATATGTTTTATATTCGTAGTCGTGCGCAGACCTTTGGGGTGTGGACGCGTGTGCCATGTAGAAAATGTACCGCTTTTCCATAAATGTGTGCTTTACACGCCCCCTTGCCCTCGGAAAAAAAAACGAATTTCTTTTTACAACGAAATATGTACGCATTAAAATACGAAACTGATATGAGACTAAAGTAATATAAAATGAACTCATAACGGTCGGGTTGTCATTGGACGGATACACGAGTCAAATGTGCTTTGAATTACATGCCTCAATTTACTACTCTATTGAAATCCATCGATTTCTCGCTCGGCAAATAAAAAATGATTCGGATCCGTTGTCGAGACATCATTTTTTATACGGCAATTATACACTTATCATCCATAAGTGTACAGTAAGCATTGCAGTTAGTGGTTGTCTATTTTATAAATATCTCATACCACATGAGCCGTGTGTTGGGAATATTTTGTAACTTAAACATTTAGAAAAAAAACGCTTGTGCTTGTATTATTTGAAATGCGCTTAAAACTTTAATTTTTTTTTTCTATTTTCGTCCATCAATAAATCCGCCCCCCCCCCCGATGGTCGAGTATTATAATATAAAAATCCCAATTAATTCAATACTATATTTAATATTTTCCATCATACAATAATATTATCGCGATACAGACCAGGTAATAAAATCGGATGTATTGTTTACGCGATTTCGAAAATTCCCAAGTTTTCTCGTTCGAAAAAAAAAACTATTTCGACTGTAATAATTATCATTTCATAATAATAATAATAATAATAATAATAATAATAATAATAATAATAATGTAATAAAATATAATTGTTTTATTTCCGTAGCAGCAAGTGCTAAACACGCAAATGAATAGTAACGAGTCGTCCGGACGATTTCAAATGGCACAGTAAACATTTTTCTTTTCCCGGTCGAATAGAAAATATTTTTAAAATACACCCCGTCATAATTTTAAATACGTAAATAATTAAATTAAAATTTATATATATGTATATATATATATATATATATATATATAATATTATATTCGTTGAATAATAATAATAATCTTATCATACCTATTTAAAAATTCGAAAAATATTAAAAAAAAAAAGAATGTACTCTAATCGTCCACAGGGGTTTGCTTTATTTTTAAGTATTTCTCTTTGCGCGCGTATTTAATGAGAGCAATTATTGCCAATTCACAATATTGACCGTGTTAATATTATTTTGTATTATTAAAATTTATTTAAAAAATGCTCGCAATATTATAGAATATTACATTTACGGATATCACGCATTAAGAAATTATGTAACGCACAATGGAGATTGTATACGGCGTGCAGGAAATCGCAGTGTGCGAGGAAATACTAAAAATAAAATCTACACGTGAAAATATTGTAATTTTGTCAGTGTTTGCGATAGATATCATTTCGGACACATTAAATTTGGCTTCTAAATTTCTCAATAATAATAATAATAAACATTTTATTTTTCGTATATTATATAACCTGTAGCGTATTGCCGCGTATATTATATTTATTGTATAAAACGCGGATTTTTTTTTCCTTTGCATTACTCGTCCGATTTCTAAGAACAATATTTTGATAGATATCGAAATATGCTTATCGACCCCAAATAATTTTGGAATAAAGGCGAGGGAGGAAGAAGAAAATTGAAATACTTATCGATGCACATATATTCATGGATACAAGTATATTAGTAATACATTTATATTAATAATATAAATTATATATATAATCATAAAGCGCGTATTTTTCTTGCTTCTTTTTTTCCAATCCACAATAATTCGGTACGATAATATGGTAATATGTGTGTATGTGTTCCATTGTCGGTATAATGTTTTTAATGCGATATAATATACCGATATGTTGTAGACGAGCCGAGTACGTGCGTTTCCTTCCGTTTCGCATATCTCTAAAGGAAACTGCGCAAATGTAACCGTTATTTTGTTCTATTATATACCAGGTATATGGTTATATAAGAGCTAGGTGGTGACCGACTCGGAAAGCCAGGTAAAAACGCTATACACGTCTTTTTTTTCATCATCACAATGGTCAATGGAAATACAATGTAACAGAATTTAGCAAGTGCTGTTGAAGGTTCCGTGTGTGTGTGTGTTCATATATTATATAAGCGTACACATAACGGTACCTTTACAGCTGCGATGGCGGGACGAGAGTCAGAGGAGGAAGGAAGGAAGAGGATACGATTTTGACATTATTTTTTTTAAGAATCAAACTCGCACCCCAGTCACGGTTAATAATACGTATACAAAAATGTTCTATTCACCACGTCGACGATTTATAAACTGCGCCGCTACGAATAACGGTCGAGGGGATTATCAAATGTGAAAAAATGGTCGAGAAAAATCGTTTGTTTGGCACAGCGATGGTCGGAAAGAAAGAAAGAAAAGAAGACAGGCGAATATAATCTAATGAGATATATTCTTAAATAGTTATGAGACGTTATTGTTTTGTAGGCCCTAACACGCACGTGAATACATGTAGGAAAAAATAACTAATACGTTGTAATGTTCGAATTCGTGAATAAATTCGTTAACACTGGGAGGAGAGGGTGAAATGACCGACGGCGGTGTCTGTACCATCCTCAGTCATCGATTAAAAAAAAAAAAAACCGTAGTATAAACTAACCAACCATTTGTTGCAAGATCGTGTGTTGCAGCTTCCGTTTCGGGAGACAAATGCCGCGGGTCGGTCACACGTAATTTTTCGGCTGTCGTTATAAATTAGAAAATTTAATTTATATCCTATTCGACGATCCGATTCAAAAGACCGGTTAGTTTGTGTAGGAAATACTCCGATTGGATTGCTCTTATTATGACTGCTGCAGGTTATACGGATTTATATACTCGTAAATATCGTCCGTCCGTTCAAAAGCAAGTGAGAAGAAGGAAGTCCGTACTAAACATACGAAATATAACAATCTGTTTAAAAAAAAAATATACGTTATAAAACTTTAATTTATATATTTTAATACTCCTTATTTTATGCACGCGTAATATATAATATATATATATTATTTATACACGAATGATAGATATGGAAATTATATTGATTTGCGTTGCTGCATGTCGCTATAATATATTTGTTTTAAGTACAATATATCGATAGATCTATTCGTCCGTAGTTGATATCTACTCATCATGATATAATCTGTATGTATTACATAATGATAATAAACGAGAACAAAAAAAATGTACTTCTTTCGTGTATGAGAAAAGTGTGTCAGGAGAATGTCACATCACTGCAATCGACGCTGCCAGATAGTGTTATAAATTATTATAATATGTACGATTCGTTATAATTATTATAATGAATAGCGCACGAATGATAAAAATATATTATAGCAGCTGTACTCGTGTGTACTTAACAGTCTTTCATCATCGGAATGCATTAGAAGAATTTCTTAACGAATCAATCAAATATTTATACATCACGTCGTTTGAAGAACGATTCGTAGGTATACTTGTACAATAGTTACACAACAATTTTATTATTAAATTGTGTAATAATAATACGGACAAACTGCAGAATCTACAAAATAAAAAAATAAAAAACGCGAAGTAAAAATCAAAAGTAAGTGTAATACTTTATTAATTTTTTTTTATTATTCTTTCGATTCGACATTATCTTCGAGTCCGCCTTACGTATAATAATTGCACGTTATATTGCATTCTAAAAATATTTTTACATATGTATAAAAAATACATATATTGGGGAGAAAAATCTTTCCTAAAAAAAAAAAAGAAATAATAGCGAGTATTATTATTATTATTATTAATTTCGAAAATCAGAAATCAGTGTGATAAATAATTGTTGAATTATTATTGATTATTATAATATATAACCTTAAAAAAATACAAAAAAATACAAAAATCGTCCAAAATGAATAATATATCGACCACGAATATGACTGAGCACGAACGTTTTATAATTGTATATTTAGAGAGAAAAAATCGCGCATATGTATATATTATGAACATTTGTTTTTTTTTAGTACATGTAAAAAAAAAAAAAAAATACACTTCAGATTTACTATTAGAATAAAAGCGTATTGCACACCAATTGAGACCGGTCGTTAAGAGCCCGCCGAATGTTTGTTACAAGAAATACGCTTTCCAGTTGCTGCTGTCCGTCAAATTGGACGTGACGAGACGTTTAACAATATACGATTGTGTCGTTGATGAAACATATCCTCATTTATTAATTGTTGTACATAATATAATATAATGCATTACCCCAAGTAAGTAACACATACGTATTGTACGAACGGCACTTCTCTGGCTGTTGCGGAACGTGTTGAATCGAAAATACGTACACACACATATTCGAGCGTTAATAAAATTATTATACCATTTCAAAAATTAATATAACTCCTATAGGTGCCTTAACAGATTTATTTATTAGGTATATATATATATATATATATATAGACGCAGGCGATTTACTTTCCTTTTTTTTTTTTATTTCAAATAAAACTTAACATTTCGAACGAAAAGAAAAATTGTTTCGTAATTTACGATTTTTTTCTTTTTTTTTTGGAGGAATTTAACTTAATTTAAAATTTAATTTAATTAAAATTTTAAGTAATATTTTTGTTTTTTTTTTCGATGACGTCGTCAATACTTTAATGCTATTGTAATGATAGCCACTCTATATTAAATTCCGTTGTATTATTTACAAAATTGTAAATAACAGAGTGTCTATCATTGTGTTCTTATTGACATTTTGATAAAAAATTATTAATATAATATCGACGACGGACATCACTCTCGGTCCGTCGCGCCAGTCTCGAGCCACTCCCGTTTTTGAATCTCGAGAATTCACTTGTTAAACATTTTCGTATAAAATAAAATATTATTGAATAAAAAAAAATACAATAAATAAACTTAATCGATTAAAATTTTTTTATTTTCAATATCTTCATCGCCCGAATATGAATATTTCCGACGGCCATATCAGGTAAGATATAACTAACGCATTATTATTATTATTATAATTAACACAAACAAATATATATTGCAACATTAAAATTCTGGAACTCACAATTCCGAGATAATCTTTTAAAGTAGACAAATATTGTAGTAAATTCAATAGGCGAAGCGATGCTTAATAATATCGCACCGTTTCCCTTTTTTCCGTCTTTATTTTTACTACAGTATACTATAATTGATCCACTGTTTTTGGAAATTATATATTTTAAATGTTTCCACATTCATTTCGTTATATCATACTGATCGTTTGATTTCATATACCTATTATGTGTGAGAAGGTTTTATTGATCCACATAGATATCGCCTATTTTGGTGCGTTACGTTATGCAACGATATACGCGTTATGTGTGCGTGTGTGTGTGTAATATAATATATACACCGCGCGTAATTTATTCTAAATTGAACGGAATTGCGTTAGATTGAATGACACAAACCCTCTTTTGTGTTATTACAGAAGTCGATAAGGCGCGTTATAAATTACGCGAGTATCCCGCGGAATATACATCGCTCTAATAATAATAATAATAATAATTCGCTATAAAACTCTTATTATTGCTTACAGACGGAGATTCTCTATTTTTTTTCCTCGATTTTTCGTATATATTTATATATTATTATTAAAATTGTTTTTTGCTGAAATTAATATACTTTAGTTTTAGTCTCTCTTATACAATATAATATATATATATATATATATATATATATATATATATTGTATATTATTGTATATTATTGTATATTATCCAGTGGCGGGATTTAATAATCGTTTAAGGTACGCGTCCATAGGTTTTATGCATCCGTAGGTATCGGACAGTTCGTATGAAACGGATTTTAGAATTATTTGTAATAATTATATTACAAATAGTAAATACATATTACACATTAGTAATAGTTATACAAGTGCGTCCACTGACCGGCAGCAGACGGACCGCACGCATCGGTCCCGGTCTCGGTAATGCCGACGAAATTCATCGAAAAGCCGACTTTTCCGATAGGGTTGCCAACTATTCAGTTTTAAAAATCGGGACTTTTTCTATTATGAGAAATTTGTATTTTAGTTTTAATATAATAATTTTCCGCCATACATTTCAGACGTACCATAAAATAGACGATATAATACACAGTTCACAGATATGTTGTGCGCTCTTTCTAATACGTGCGCGCAATGTCCCTTTCAACACGATTTTCCGCGTAATATTTTTTCCGCTTTTTTTCTTCAATTTCCCTCGCTCTTTTTTTTTTTTTTTTTTTGTCACTCCGAGTCTACAATATAATATCATATTAAAACGTTTTTCTTTTTTTATTTTATAAAGTAGATTCGACGACTAAATCTGCTACAGTTAGGGTGATATTTCCATTGCATGGTCCCGAGGCCACGAACAATCGGCGTTTACAATATCAATAAATAAAAAAAAAAAAAAAAACATTTTATTCGAAATAATAATAACAATTGATTGGGGAAAAAAATGAAACTTGACTTTCTTGTATTTCGTACGCGTTCGATTTTAGTTTAGCAAAAAGGATGGACGAGACGTGTGAACTGATAAAAATGTCATTCGCAACGAAAATCAAAAGAACGAAAAGAATGCCCCCCGCCCTTCACCGTTATTAACTGATTTCGTTTCCGGTGGATGACATAGACTTTTTTTTTATTTTAACTCGATTCCTGCAGTCCGCGATCGACCTCCATTGCTCTCGTGCCAAACACTTCGCCGCTTTGTATACAAACTAAATGAAACCACTTTTTTCAATACGAAACTCTTAAGCAAAATAAATAAATCGTTTCATATTCTTCTCGGGATCCGGGAATTGATTTATATATAAATAAAAATGACGAATAATTTGATGAACAAATCAGTTTCGGATGAACTGAATATCATCATATCATCGCCTGCACACCGCTCCTACTAAAGGTATAATATTAAACGAAAAGTAGACGTGATAATTCTAATGATTTGATATATTTTGTGTTTGTACGCACAATAATAATATATTGCATTGTAATTTAAACTACACCCATTTAATGCGGACCATTAAAAATTACAGCCTCTTTGTATAATAACGAGTTTACTGCGTATCGTAAGCGATAATCGTCGAACTCGTTTCGCGAATAGTATTTACCAAAACGCCGGTTAAATTTCGATATAATACGCGCTAAAAAAAAAAAAAAACACGCTTTTTTATAAACGAAAAAATTACGAAATACGCTTTAGAACTATAAAAATTTTCAATATAATTCGATCACAAACGTTATACGAATTGTATTTTGCAGTATACCAATAAGTATACGATAAAATCGATTGGAAAAAATACGCAAACGCGTGTTAAAATTCCAACTCGTCACGTATTATTACGGCAATTATTATAATATATTATTCATCCGAACGAACGGGATTTTTTTTATTCTATTTTTCGATTATTTCCCCACCCCACCCTCCTTGGACTTACGGCATTTCGGGTTATGAGGACAGTATATATAACTCATCTTTCATACGCTCCATTTGATATTTTGTTGTTCATATACACACACACACACACAATAAGGTTAGTGCGCAGAGATAATTGGTAGTTCTGATACACATACACGCTACAGCTGCAGATATTGACTTTTTCTTCTTTATTTCGTTACGTCATTCAGTTGAAATCCTCCTGTCCGCTATATACGCGTCTCCTCTGCAGTACGTACACGTACATACAAAATATAACTATAGTTTATCATTTTATTATATTATTACTATTGTTAAACCATATCTTTATTGTTATTCGTATTATATTGTTTGTATTGCGTGTGCGTATATATATATATATAAGTAAGTTCGTACGATTTAATAATATATTGTCCGTCTCTGATGTGACGACGACGATGATGATATTGTACGCATGTCACATACGCGCGTTCTGTATACTCGTCGCGATGACAGTATTGTAGTAGATTTAAACCCACTTCTCCCCAAATACCATGCCTAATTATTATAACATATTACTAGGTGAATTATGCTCGTACGCCGTTTTGTAATGTAATTATTTATGGCAAAACAAAACAAAAAAAAACAAAAAAATCGTAAAACTGTTAAAGCGCCTTGTTCAAATAAAATACATCCCTTCCGCTCTCCTCTTCAGACGGAAAATGAAAAAACGAGCGAAGCGGGGATGACACTCGATGAAGTAACTGTACGAAAAAAAATCGTAAAAAAGTTCAACGGTGTCGTCAGAAATATAGTACATAAAAAAAAAGACCTGTTCTCGTATACAGCATTTAAGTATAAGGATATAAAGGTAAGCCCGCTGCGGGGCTTATATATAATATATATATATAGCGTTTAAAAAATATGTACACGTTATTTTAAATCGTTCGTTCGTTTTCGTTGTGCCCTCCTCATCGTTTCTTCGTTAAATTTATAAATTGAGCATTTCTACAAAAAAAAAAAAAATTATTTAACGAATCCGCGAACGTAATTAATATTATAGTAAGTATTATTTTTTCTCCCTTCAAATAAAAATATATTCAATTTAAACATGAAAATATATATTGTTAATTATAAACAAAAATAAACTCGAAACGGTATACAATATACTTTCGTATAGTATGCACGTTATGCGCGGAAATAATACCAGTTTTAATTAAAAACTTTGTACGTTATTATTTATTTCTAATAACGCGTACGGGGAAACGACTCGGAGAAAACCATGAATTTATTTACACTTATCGCGTGTCTGCTACAGTTTATACGATATAATAAACTCGAGCACGTTCGATATATTTTGTGTACGAATAAAACGTATTGTACGTATACAAAACACACACGAATATTATATAAACGGGTGTGTTTTCTCATGCATTCATAACTCTGTTCATGTGCGTACTTCAATATATATATATATTGAATATACTCTATTTTAAAAGTAGCTTTCAATTACATTCGAATAAGTTCACCGCCGACACAATATAATATATAATACGTTGAACAGTATTCAAGTCGTACGACGTCGCGTTGTACTGGAATTTATAACACATAAAACGTTCGTCAGGCCGTAAATGTATACGACGTTATTGTATTGATAAATTTATTTACGCGTTTTTGATTTCGCGTACGCTCTATGACTTCGTGGAGGTCTTTTACAATACGTTGTCCACGCGACCTCGTACGGCGTACAAAGCCAGACCCGGGGATTTGGGGGAGAGTAACCGGGGCTATAGCATCGACGTCTACACGACGGAGAATCACCTCCACAACTCACATTTGTTTAACAAAATGCCCAATGATAATGTGCAAAATTATTTGTAAAACGACGAAATATTTTGTAACCGATTTGAGAATCAAAGCATCTCACACACCACCAGATAATAGGAATCAGCAGATCGATATGAAAATGTTATTTTTGAACTGCCAGTAGTGTACAGCGAAATCTTAGAGTTGTTTTATCGTCTCGTGCTGTCGATAAGCTCGATAATAATGGGCCGCGTCAAATCACCACTCGTCTTGAGAATTATACACGTTTGTTGGAAAAAAAATATCGAAAAGAGCCGTTCTACTATAAAATTCCTGACAATTTCAGAGCTACGCATTACCATCAAACGTTGAAATCGCACTGAGAATATCGAGATCCTCGACGGGAAAAAAAAATGTATTTTTAACTCGTTTAAAAAAATTATTAGGAGCTTCCAATTGTCGCCTCAGGGCCTTCTCACCTCTCTAAATCCGGTCGAAACAATTGACGAGCTTACAATAATTGCTGGTTTTTGACACGGTGTGTCGAACGCCGAACGATCCACTCGTGAATCGCTCGGATCCATCGAGCATTAACGGTTTTTGTTATTATTTTTTTACGAACACAAAACGACTTATAATGTGTAATATTCGTCACTTTTTCCAATATTTGTTTCGAGCATCAAATTTATATATATATACATACTTTTTTTTCTAACATTTTCATTTACTTTATTTTTATTACGTGGAGTGAGTGAGACGATAATTGAACATTTCTTTTTTCGTTATAATTCTAGCTAAAATTATTTTTATGAAACAACTCTAATAACGACGAATGATACGAGGAAGAGCGGTGGTTAGGATAAAAATTATGAAAATTATTATAAAACAAGATATGTACGAATTTTCCATTGTAAAACAATATTGTGTTAATATTTTAGTTATTGCGTATAGCCTCGCTGGTAATAAAAATGTAATCAGCTTGTACAGCCGACTATAACGCCGGTGCATATACTCGTTATGGACACGCGTCACTGTAATTATATACCTATTAGTCTGTTTAGAATAATTACCGTTCGAAAACATATTATATCAACACTTGAATAATAATAATAATAATAATAATAATAATAATAATAAAACATAGTTCTAAGTACTGTGCGTATATTTTTTACACATAGTAAATGTGCACAAATTTTTTTGACTATTACAAAAATATAATCTGTTTTATATCAGAATAAAGCATTTTTTTCATTAAATATTTTTAGTGACTTACAATCCTTTAACCTCCCCTCGAGTGATTTACTGTTTACACTCGTAGAGTTTTCTGTTTCGACGCGCGTTCTAATATCGGTATATTTATTGCATCTCTCGTTAAGCAATTAACGAATTTAAATTATTTATTATACGCGGAGAGATGTAAGAATTTAATTTAAACATTCTAAGAAGTTTAGAAAATATATATACTCGCACAGAAAATTTTTTTGTTTTTTGAAAATAAATCAAACTCTGCAGGGTTATAGTGTGTCGAAAATGGTAAATGTATACGATGTTTACGTTTCGGAAATATCGAAAAAAGCGTCTTTTCAATACCAATTTTTTTTTTTTATTATTATTATTTTTTTGCTCGCCGTTTTGTCGATAAGAACTCATATTATTATATACGGGACCCGAGTATTTTTTTAAAAAAAAAATTTTTTTTTTTTTTGCTTTTTTTCTAATTTCATTCGAATTCGCGACGCGTAAGCGCTGTTACTGCAATAATATATTACAATTGCCCTCGGAACATAATAATAATAATATATTGTGCACCGAGCTGGTTATACGTATACCGCAGTCAGATTTCCAAAGAGAGAGAGAGAGAGACGAAATGAAAAAAAAGAAAACTCATCGGGACGGAAAATTCGCACGCATGCCTGAACCGTTTAATTGGCGCACGGTATTAATAATAATAATAATAATCGTATACTACTTATACTCTCTTGTGCGCATTATATTGCGGTTAAAAAAATAATGATAACATAATACGAACGGAATATATAAAGCGAAGTCGAAAGGCGAATAATAACGAGAAGGCGCTGTGGGTGGTACTTTTGCCTTCGGCGAAGGCGGGTAATTTATTTATTTATTTTATATATATTTTTTTTTTTCTTGTACTCGCGATTATGTGCGCCACTGAAGTGTCTCGAGTGGATCGCGTTAAACAAAATTTGTTTTCCTACCCCCTTTCTCTCTCTCCGTTAGTACATATCGCAGTTAAAAAAGGGATTTCTCTCTCTCTCTCTCTCTCTCTCCAAACGTTACGCGCACGACGTGGACCGCTGCAATAAGAGCTTTTTCGTCGTCGTTACACGCCGTAACCTGCGAGGTTTTCACGTTCATTTTTTTCCCCCCCGTTTTTAAATTCGTCAGTAAAAATAAGTTGTGGACACGCGCGACCCGTTCTTCGTGTACGCGGGTCTCAAATAAATAATTGTTATTACTCGTATGAGTTATAATGCGCTGATGGCGTACGCACGCGTTACAGTTGCGTTGTGTAAATGACATTTGACACGTGCAGATCAGGTCGTGCGCAGCTTATACGAGACGAGTGTGTCGACGTGTTTTTATACAATTTATATTATATAATAAGCGACTGTAAGATAGTTACCGCACAAAGTGTGGCCAATTAAAACGTCGAAATTCGTACGATATTATAACGCGCACACGCGTATTATTATTATTATGTGCACCGCACTTGTACCACGCGTACAATAATTATTATTGTATACATTTCGCGCGCGCACCATACGATACGAACGCAAATAATTATTGTTTTGTGGGTGGGTGGGACGAGAAACAGTGGCGCTTTTTTTTCTTTTTTTTTTTTAATGGTGACCGCCCCTTAATGAAATTCAACAGTGGATCACACCGAATAACGTATGTATTATATAATAACAATAATATTTGAATTCATTAAGACACACACACACACACACACGTCGTTATATTTAATTAGAATTATTAAAAATAAATTAAAATTATAGGAATTGAAATAAAACGATAAAGCGGATTTCGGAAAAAGTCAATGAAATTTCGTATTCCATTCAACCGCGTAAAGCCTCGGCCTTTCCCCCCCCCCCCGGAAGCGTTTTCCATTAAAATAAACAATTAACGGTCGAATTTAAAATGTCAAAAAAAAAAAAAGCGCTACGCCCGTACTTGATTATTATATAGTGTTTATTTAAACCTCGTATTATGTAAGAGGAGAAATATTTACGATAATTCGCCTGGATCGTTATGATATAAATTTCGTAAATTCTTTTCACGTCTCATGCGTTTATAACGTAAAGAACGTGTCGTGTAAACGTTAAATTCTTTTATTATCATTGCAGCGATCGTTGTGTGCGATACGTCCAAATAGCTTTTATCGCACGTTCCGCATTACGCGAGAGCGACTATTGTAGAAATCGGTCTCGAAAAACAAAAAACAAAAAAATCGTCTCCGTGGATTTAAAACCACGCGCGTCATCCACAGCTCATTGTACAAAAATGTTAAACTACGTTTTTTTTTTTTTAACACTCGTCGCTATTCTTCTACGCAGACGATAATAACGCGCTATATCATCCGCGTCACTTGTACCTGGCAGCTGTTACCTATCAAATTATTGTGCGCTGTTGAACGGTATACGCGACATCGTGTGTTTTTCGATCGTATCGAAGCGGCAAGACGCGATCCCGTTACGTGCTGATCGCAAACACGCGTTTGGTCGTCGAACCGTGCGCGACGATCAGCGACGTAGTACAAAACGGATTAATGCTCTAATCCAGTGTTTCTCGAACTGTGGTACGCGTACCCCTTGGGGGGGGGTACTCGAAATTTATTAAGGGGTACGAGTCTGGCTAACAAACCTTTAAATTGAAATAGAGGAAAAAACTCTAAAATCCAAGGTGACATTTGCGAATTTCAATCTTAAAACGATACCGTATCTAATGATTTCATTCGTCAATAAAATCGTTACCGTGAACGACACTCGTGTGTGTACGTTATCCGCTTATATCGTGCTACGAGAATGATATACCATACAACCAGTATATTATGTGCAAACAGAAACAAGCTCACCCTTCTCGCCAATTTCTTTGAAAGTAAGCGCTTTTAGTTTTTAAAATTTTTTGTGTATTAGTTTTTAATAACTTAATCTTAATGAAATAAAAAATGTATGTAAGTCTTTAAATTTTTTTTATATATATATATATTTTAATTTAGTAACTAATAAGGGGTACTCAAAAAAATGTATTGGTAAAAAGGGGTACAGTGTTCATAAAAGTTTGAGAATCCCTGTTCTAATCGGTCGGTAGAGAGGTTTTTTTAATTTTTTCCCGATTCTCAACCGCCGGCGGTTACGGTCAACGACGACGACGACACGCCCGCCAGGAGGAATGATTATCGCGTCCCGGGCACGTGATGGTCGACGCGCTCGCGTTTAATTATCATCGTCAATTGCTTGTAAATTCGATTTTCAACACTGTATATCGTATACGCGAATATTTGATAATCGTGCGGTTGGGTAAGTCGGACTTTTCTTTTTTGAAAATTCTGTTTTTTTTTTCTCTGGTTTACACTGCGAAAGCAAGAGAGAGAAAAAAAACCAGCTACTTCTCGACGTATGCGCGGGGTCGTTAATATATACACAAAAAAATATTACCGAAAACGCGTGCGTTGCGCGCGCAGTTATAATATATACTCGCGTGTACATAATATATAGTTTGTTGTAGTACAACACATTCCATAGGCGTTTCTTTTTTTCTTTCTTTCTTCTTCCCGTGCAAGTATAATATTCGTTTTTTTTTCCTCTCTTTTGAGAATGTTTGAACATTTTTTTAACGAGCAGTCGTCGTCGTCGTCGTTACCGAAAACTAATTCCGCGTCCCCGCACCAGCCGACGTCGATTTCCACATAACCGACGATTTTTTTTCTCTCTCTCACTCTCTATATATATAAATCGTACATTCATTATACTATTAGGTTTCGACGCGTTTCCGTATATTTCACCCACGACGCTCTCCAATAGATACAAATGCGTTTTCAGTACGCAATTTTTTTTTTTTTTTTACGGGAACCGTTTTTCGAGGTTTTCAAACGTTTTTCGGGTATTATCAAATCCGAATTCTTATGTCGCGAAATAAAATATAAATATATGAAAATTCGCCGCGAAGCGTTTTGTACCGGACACTGTTGTAGCGGCGGCATCTGCCGGTGGTAATCCGGTTTTCGAATAAATCAAACCCGCGGGTTAAATTATCGCGTTGGACAAAAAACGAATTCGAGCTGTGAGCTTCGGCGTACGGTTTTGGATAGTACTATTATTATAAATAGTACAAAACGAAAAGAAATTTCGTTTTTCCCCTAAATACCACGTAAAGTTACATGTTTCACGAATATCTCAAAGTGTCCGTAATACGACGACCGAGAAATCGCGTTTTTACCCCGCGTTTTTTTTTTTCTTTTAATGTAATTTTTTTTTTTTTGACGTTCAAAAAAAAAAAAAGAATATTGAGAAAACCGAAAAAACGACCTATGTAAAGTGTATTCGTCGTTACCAATGGTAAACAATGGTGCTACTGTAAAGATCGGAGTACACCCCTTCCGGTAGATTTTTCGGACACAGAAATAATAATGATACAAAAAAAAATCATCGTTAAACCACCGATCGATCCGTTCGGAAATCTAAAAGTATGTCTCGTACGCGTTGAAGGATTAATAGAAGAAGAAAAAAAGCGATACATATAACAGCTACGCGATACGGAATAAACGATAAATTGAAAAATAGATAATTTTGAAAATGGTACGTTGAAAACGTGACACACTGTATTATAAATATACCGCGTTGGTATAATGTCCGTCTTTTTTTTTCCTTTTTATTTCTGGGGTGGTATTACAACGCGTATATATATAAACAATAATAATAATAATAATAATAATAATAATAATAAAAACGCGTATAGCCACGCAGTCGCCACGCTGGCTGGCCGACTCACACACACACACACACATTACGCGGCATTCCACAGGGGGTTGCCGCAGGTGCTCTTTGTCGTCATACGCACATGGATTTTATATCGTATTATTATGTATGGACGGCCACCATTTATTATTATTATTATTATATTTATCAAGTGTACCGATGCTGCGGCGTAGGATAGAACAGGACCACCCGACCGCCCCCATTGATAATATTATATAGCGCGCGCGGACACACGCACAATATTATAATATGAATCTCACCTGTGCGACGGCGCAGCTGCCGCGGGTCCACGGCGTTTTATGTGGTGTCCCGCGCGCGCGCGCGGCGGATAAATAACGCTCGCTTAGAGGAAATCTGTGCGTGTACAATCGTCTCCATCACACTACGGTGTTTTTTTTCTCCTCCTCGTCCTTCTCGCGTGTTTAGCTGGCTGCTGCGCGCGTACAGTATTATTGTAATGCCCGAAATGAAAAACCTGTTCAATACGCGGCATTAAATACCTTCCTACACACGCGCGCGGTTTTATATTGTCGTGTACACACATAATACGACGGTAAGTGTTTTTTTCTTCTTTCCTCTTTTTGTCGCCCGCGATTGTTGTTCGCTCCTGGAGACCCCGCGTGTCGCGGCCAGACGTCAGTGTTATACACGGTTTCCGATATCCCGAAGAAGTTGTTGCGCTATTGCCGCGGAATCAGCGCGGAGCAGTTTTCTTCTTTTTTTTCTCCCGTTATTCATCCGTAAACGAGAGTAGACGAGAGATTTGATTAGGACCACGCGTGAAACGATGGATACGAAAAGGGGAGAAAAAATGTTCTAATCGCCTACAACGGTAATTTACTTTTTACATTCCGAGCGAAACGGTTTTATATTTTACAACGACTTCTTCTTCTTTTTTCTTTTTTTACACGCCTGTACCAGCGGTGTCTGCCAGCAGGAGCGTTCCGGAGCCATTATTTCCGATAGAAAATCGCATCCAGTTGAGTATACTTCTTCGTCAACTCGACTTTCTCGACGTTCTATTCGGACTTCTGAGAAAAATAAACAAAAACGGTACAAAAAAAAAAATAAAACACACACGATTTTGTCGAAATCGATTACCGTTGTTATATCACACTTTAAAAACGATTTAATAAAAAAATTCATATTGTTCATCGCTTGTTATTTATATACCAAGAGTCTTAAAAACTTGAGCGTAAAATAAACGTTTAAAGAGCCTTTAATAAAACGGCGACTATTCACTAATTAGCTACACACTATACGGGCGGGATTAATAGAATTAATAACCGGCTGTTATTACACGTAAAAAAAAAAAAACCCCCGAAAATCGTTTGACATTTAAAAGCAATTATATCGCCAATTTCAACGAATAAAATAATAATTTTACAAAATATTATTATTATTTCGATTAATTAATCATACTCGCCGAGTGGCTTCACATGAATCGCCGTGGTTGGTCTTTTAAACGACAATGACCTATATAATTATTATTCTTATTGCTAATCACCGATAATTCATGATTATTGGTCGAACGAAATCGAATTTTCGTAGTTTTATAAAACAATTTTTATTTCAATATTCGTAATTCTTCTTTTTTTTTCTATTTACGAATATTATTTAAATAAATATTTTTCGAAAACTAATTTCACAGAGTATAGCGGTTTTATAAATAATATTTTAATATAATTCTATATTTGAATTTAAAAACCGCGGTGAGAATCCGTGTACGAGTTTTCACGCCGAAACGCGCGTTAAACATTACAAAAAGAAAATCAATACTCGAAATAATTTCGAAAAAAAAAAAATTAAAAACCGAGAATTAATTTATATAAGTACGAATAATAATAATAATAATAAAACAACAACGCCATTCCCGCGCGTGAATAGACAAATTAAATTTTATTTTTTAAAAACAATAGTTTTCAATTTATTCGCGCCACTTCACGTTAAAGGTGTTAGTGACGACGGATATACGTCAAAAGCAGATGCCGATTGTTTCACGAATCGCACTCGGTAAAAACATTAGCCAGCGGGTATTTGTACGTATATTTTTATGTGTACGGGGTGTTCGAAAAGCAAATCGCGATTTTTTTCCCCCGACATTGTGGTTAAACGTTTCGTGTTGTGAGGGTAAAAAAAAATGATTTATTTAAAATATTCTACAAAAATACACGTGACATAATATTCCGAAAAAAGAACACGTGTATTGAATAATATAGGAAATGACTGGTGATTAAATACAGTGAATATCCTAGAATATCTAAGGTATTCAAAAAAAAAAAAAAAAATTATTATTAAAATCGAGTAAAAAAACTTATCGATTTAGGGGAGAGAGTAAGGTTGTTTTATAATAATGTTGACAGAAACACGAACTATGGAATTCGTCGTCGTCGTAGTCGTCGTACAGTTCACCATAATTATTCCATCGCGACTACTGCTGTTATTCAAATTCTTAAATGATTTTAAATCGAATTCAATACTACAACATTAAGCGATCTGCTGTATACACGGGATATCATGAAAAAGTATTAATATCGAATTTTACATAACACCACGGATAAAAAAAAAATCCTAAATCCACCCGTGTGTATATTCCTTTATAGTTTTTCCACGTTAAAATCATTTTTTTTTTTTTTTTTTTTAATAATAAATTCGATGAAATGTAAATGAAAAAAATCTCGATCGGGACGTCGTTCGCGAGACGAGTGCTCGGGCGCGATTTAAATCCCAAACAAGGGATTTAAACTAAACTAATAAGGAGACGGGGATGAAGGGCGAATATTCCGTACTTTTCGACCACCCCGTAGTGGCATAACCGAATCGCAGACGATAACACCTACTATAATATATTTATGAACAATAATGCGCTGCAGCGCACTTTATTATAATAATCGACCCAATCGCGGAGAACGAGTTGATGAATAGCATTTACGAAGCCAGTAGTAGTAGTAGGAGGAATTCAATTAACGCGGATCCTTAGGGAAAACAATGAGAGCTATAACTCCGCGCCAGTACAATAATACGTATTATCATCATCATCATATCGTGTATGTACATACGGTCTTTGTATAAATTTACGCGAGATTAAATATATTATATAATATCTGTGTAGTTAATGAGGTTTAAACTCGAGTGCGCAGTACGTGTAATATGTGTTGTCGAAAAAACGCGTGTAAGTAAATTATAAATGAAAAACCACAGGGGTGGTTTTTTTTGTTTGCCGAGACAGAACTGAATTCGTCGAGTGCTCGGAGGGCGGTGGGGGGGGGGGGGGCACTGTACAATAATATTTCAAAAATCGTTCAAATATGAAGTGAAAATATCACGGTCGATACGCGAGAGGTTTTGTCAGTATGGCACCATTGTAGCGCTAAGGAAAAATAATAAATTAATACGCGCTTAAAACGGATAATTCGCAGTACTCGTTCATCCGCATGGGGGGGGGGATTCTACACAGCTCTTCTTAGATACGATCTTTTTCCACGTCCGCACATCTCCGCTGCTTCCAATCTCTCTCTTTCGTATTTTCCCAGAATCGACCGATACCAGCGTTAATATTGATTTTATAAGTTTATTATTATTATTATTATTTATTTATTTTTTTTTTTTTTTTTTACATGCTTCAACAGCTCACAGTGGCGACTGATGACTTCTTCTGCAGTAGTTGAAGTTAGGTGAAGTTAGCGATTAGAAAATGTTCAATATTGTTAACGGGATCGCACGAATCAGCCTAGAGGTTCCTTTGCAGGTGAGATCGCGTATAGAACGGATAAGACGCGACGTGTGTCCAGACAGGACACATTTATTATTATTATTATTATTATTATTCGTTGCGTCCTACACCGGATTGTCTGGACACGTCGGTTCGTCAATTTTTTTAACGTACCTTAGGTAATGGAGTTCCAGTGTGTGCGCGCGCGCGCGCGTATTTTTTTGCCATAATTTTCGTTATTTTGAGTTTCGTTTTTTTTTTCGCGTCTTATTCTTCTTCTTCTTCTTCTACAGTTCGTATTTCAATTCTTTTGGAACACAGCGCAAGAGTCCGCCAACAGTGTACGGCGCAATCGCATAAAACGGACAAAACATAACAAACAGTACCCCCGCACGTACGCGCGTTTGATATGTACGTTTATAGCTGCGATACAAAACGTCTCCCCCTCGTCCCCGCGCTTTGTGTCACGAATATTTTATTTGTTTCGGCCGCCCGGGCAAACGACTCGAGCCGCGACACACAAAAGGAGACATTCGACAACAATGTCGCCTCGCGTATACACCTTTGTGTTTGACACCGCGAACATGTGCCCAAAGGCGATTGCCACCGACGGATGTGTTCCGGAGAGGTTTCCGAAGACCCTCGGTAGTATTTTTATTGTTAAATCGTCCGCACACCGGTGTAGGTACTATACTCAATACACGATACGTCATTTGGCGAAAAGAAACGACCGGCGAAACAATCATTATTTTTATCAAAAAAAAAAAGAAAAAAGACGCGTCGATGAGAGCATTTACCGATATATTTGTGTTTTTGTATAGAAAACATTGTAAGTAGAAAAAAAATTAATATATATATATATCCCGCCGAAATACGCGACGAAAATTTTCTATTTAAAAATATATACATAAGAATCGGTTTTGAACGGTTCCCTCCCCCCCTCCTTAGTATTTTATACTGTCTTTGTGTTTTTTACAATATTTTTATATTGTCTTTGTAAACATACAACGTCATCGAGGTATTTCCTTCTCTCGGTATAGCGTGTGCGCAAGACTTGAATTCATCGAATTTCAGAAAAATGATTTTTATTATAAAACGATTTTGGACGGAAAACGATACGAAAAACACCGATTACTTACTTATGCGACGACAGGTTTTGTTTTTTATATATCCGAAATTCGATTCGTTAATAATATTTAATTCGTATATATACAAAATAGAAATAGAAAAAAAAACACCGAATAATTATTATTTAACTATCGTATATTTCAGACGTATAAGTATTCGATTTTTTTTTTTTTTTTTTTAATAACAATATTTTTATTTTTACCAAATTATTCTTTCTTTTAAAAATGTGTTTTTATTTTACAATTAACGCTCAAAGGCGGACGGACACGCGTCGTACGACGTGGTGAACACGTGCTATTATAAAACTTAAATAGTTTAAAATAAAAACAAAACACCAAAAATTCGTTCTCGTAAATAAATTAATATTGGTACAACCGTTTTCTGTTTTTTTTTTTCGAAATCGTACGTTGATATAGTAAATATATTCCGTCTGTGCCGCTGAAAATACTGTTTTTTCCAACTATTATTTATCGGCGATTATAGATCGAGAAGTATAAACAACATTGTACTATTTAAACATAGTACAATACTATTTGCGAATATTCAGTACATATTCTCGTATAATTTTTTCGAATTTAAAAAGTTAAACCGCTATAGTTAGACGCCGGGGAACGCAAACATCATTTGTGTTATCTAACGAACGTGAAAATCAAAAACAAAAAACAAAAAAACGTATAAAATATATATTTTTTAAAATTATTAAAATTACGAGTTTTATTTTGTTAAATTTATAAAAAAAAAATGCGAACGAATTTAAAAGAAAAGTCTGGAATCGTGTGTAAATTTACACGGAATAATATGTAACAAAATTAGCTTTGTCTGTAAAACGCGCGCAATAATACGCGTTATATGTTTACAATGTCGCTTACCCGTTTTTGTTGGATGGTCTCACAGCGTGTTTAGAACGCAAACAATATCGAGTCGTCTGCTTTATTTTTTATAATATATTATTATAAAATTATGTTAATGTTTATTATAATTAAATAAGCATTGTTTTCGTTACACGTTCCACGCTCGACCAATTGCGGATAAAAAGAGAAACGTAAAAAAAAAAAAAAATTTCGAAAAAAATCACCGAAAACGTGTTTGGTACGTATATTGTATTTTATATGTTACCGCTCCTTGCAATACCGCGTGACGACTACGTAGGTGGTACTATATAATAAATATAACTACCCACGCACGTTATAACGATTTAATATTTATATATTACATTATATATAGAGTAACGTCGAACTCGGTCGTGTGTACGCGACTATAAATCTGGAGTTTCGGAGCAGTATCAATTTTCGATACCACGTCTCTATTTATGCATTTACCAAAAACTCATTCTATTCGTAAATAATAATAATAATAATAATAAAAAAAAAAAAACACAACGTTCTTTAACAGTTAATTCGACTTACGCGATTTTACGGTGTTTTGTCACGATAATCGCCAATACTGGGGGTGAAATAAATTTGGAGAAAGTGTGCGAGAGTATGTGTAACTTAAATAATACGAAACGATTCTTAACGCGTACTAGTGTCTATGCAGTTTTTTTTTCACTGACTCTCAGCCCGGGAAAATGTTTTTAAATAATTTATTTTGCGACCATTTTTATTTTTCTGCTTTGTTGGATAATATTGGAATCATACTGGAAAATCGAATTGAAAACGTTTAGAAAAACATTGTACAAATACGTATAAAACGATTTTTATTTTATTTTCTGCATACGTTTTGAATGGCCTGTAGGCAATGCGTGCCGGGCGGTGAAAACAAATTCGACCACTGTCGTTTTTTATACGCCACATTATTTGCACAAATATTACGATTACATATTGGACCATATTGTGCAGTTCCCCTGTTTGTTTTTTGCAGGCGTATTTTTTTTTATTTTTTTTTTTAACTTCACGCGTATAATTTAATAATAATAATAATAATAATAATATTCGATATTTACGCGTTTTTGACGCGAGAAATATAGGAAAACGCGCGCGGGGACCCTGCACACATACGCGTGTGTTTTGGTCTCGTGAACAAAAGCGGTAATATCGAACAAAAAAAAACACATCGGAGGAGAAACAAAAAAAAAAAAACAACCACCCGTAAAAAATCCAACACAATACAATAGTAAATATAAATAAATACCGTATTCGGATTTCTATATGAACTTAACGAACACAATATAAGAGTATTTACACGCGTGATGTGTACGACGAGGCCGAGTGTTTTTTTGTGTATTACGTTTTAGAGATAATTTACATTATCGACGGTTGTCATAGCAAAAAAAAAAAAAAAAAACGGAAAACAAAACGTAATAATAATAAAAAAATAATACAAAAGATTTCCTAATAACGTATTATATGCATAAAAACACGTTAAGAACAGAAAATATTTACTCACGCGCGCGTGCGGAATCTGCAGTCGGCGGGGGGAACGTTTTTCGATTTTAAACGATTTACGAAATAATCCTGCGGAGAAAAACAAAAAATACGTTTAAACAAGATTTATTTGGTAAAAAAATAAATACAAAAAAGACGATTTATAATTATATTATATATATATATATATATTGGCTAATTGAATGTCGCCCCATATACGGAATAGCAATTTTACGTGCAGACGCCGTTTTAAATCATCAATAAATGATAGTCCAAAGTACGGTGCAAAGTACTGGTTCATAGAACCGCGTTTTCGACAAAAGTGAATACCGAATTTTTACATGGGTTATAAACCGTGCCACGAAAATGTTACTTTCGATTCAAACACAGTAGTACTGTTCAAAACAAGCGCACGAATCAATGTTCGTTTCCAGTACAATTGTCAATTAAATATCGACTTATAAGTTGGTATAATTATGTTATGGTTATGCTCCGTTTTCACAGCACCCCATCCCTTTGAACATCATGTATATCAAGGCTGGAATAAGTGCTCGACCGCCCATCAACGCGTACGGTATGTGCTGTTCGTCGGTCGTGATCGAGTGCTTAGCTGACAGTAATCCCGGTCGGTCGAGGGAACGTGTAAATGTGAGTAAACCAGTAAAAGTAAATAAAATAGTAAGAAGTGTAAAACAAACGAGTAAACGTGTAAACGAGTGTACACAACAAGGAAAAATGAATCATTACATTAATTTTATTTCATTGAAATACGCGAAATAATAATAATAATAATAATTATAACAAACGCGCATACAATTGATCGCGGCAAGCCACACCGTGTGTGTATCATACATACGGTTAGGTGTAGCCACACTGTGCAGTCCAATGGTTTCGAACCGCTATTTTTGAGCGACTATTTTCTTTTTCTTTCTCTACATCTGCACTTTGTCTTAATAGATTCTCAAACAATTCTTCTTTGTCATTTTTCTTCGATGTTGACATTTCATTGGCAGAGGGAGTTTACTCTATTTTCGACCCCCCCCCCCGTTTGAACACCGTGTATAATATATAATCACCACAGCTCTGAACTGAACATAGTACTCAAACATTTTGTCTGAACCGTTTAATTTCCGCCGGTGCGATCACACATTTTCAGCGCGTTTCAGTGTCGGAAGCATCGGCTTTAGAACAAAAAAAATATTTTTTTCTAATATCGAGTTAACATTTGAACCGAAACACTTAAATTGAGTCACAACGGTTCTCAATTAACAGTTTATAAGCCGTGTATAAACTGTTAAACTTTCACGATTATTATTAACCGACATTTGAACGGCAAAACTGTTACTCGGGTTCGGACACTGCAGTCGATTCGATCGAAATGTAGTTTTTTTTTTTTTTACCAAAACTTCTCCGTATTAACGATAATATACTTCGTAAAATCGTGACAATTTTAATTAATATGCTTTTTTTATTCCTCGGATCGGTACTTTTTTTTTTACAGGGATTTTTATTTCCAAAATTGTAATTTTTAACGGTGAAGGAATAAATGCTGCGTAGTATCTCTTCAAATTTTTGTTTTTATGGTTAACGTTCTCCGTCCGTCCTCGCTTATTTCGTTAAGAATGCAAGATCAATAAAAAAAAAAAAATAATACTTTTTTTTAAGAGAGCGACATTACGGGTGTGCGATATAAACATGGGCTTTCATAAAGCTTTTCACGTTATCGTCAAAATAATACTGCAGTATATAACAATCGTATAATTTTTTATTTGCCGTTTGCTCTTGTTCTGTGTATTCGTTTAAATATGCGTACGCGAGAATTTTTCGAATTCCGTTCCAATACGTTGTGCGTTGTTATATATATTTTTCCCCAAAGCGTTTCTTGTGGCAAATGCGTCGCATATGAATCCCGCGCCGGCAAACGTCCGTACCTAATATATTTCGTGTCGCATTAAACAAAAATACGTGAAAAAAAGCTGAACATTACAATGGTTCGTTGAGGGAAGCGGGGCGTTTCAAGACACTTTAAAACACGCGTAGAACATAATGTAAATCGGTATATTATTATTATTTCAGAGATGTTTATCGACCGAGTGGAGAAAAAGAATAAACCTAACCCGTATACGTGTAATATGAACAATAATAACGTCTGCCAGTGTATTATCTGTATTATTTTTTATCCGAGATCATTTTTAAACGGGGTGTCGCTCACGTGAAATGCGGAGCGGGCAGTGGTTCGCAGGACGTGTGGCGATCTATATCCGGATTCGTGCAATCCATCGACAAGATAAACGCTGTGTAATCTCGATCGGCGTCCACTGTAGTGTTTCCTTCATCGATGCTGACAATCGATTGTCTATCGTACACCTATTTATCGTGTTATATCCCGTTTAAACACTCAACTACTTATCAACCGAAATATCATATTCTCTTAGATGCCAAATAATTAGCGCGAGAGTATTGTTGAAATATACAAATAAAAAAAATCAGGATACAGGACGTGGTGTAGCGTTGTTTGTACAATAAACGCGTCGAAAAATATCTAAAATTTGTCGAAAAAATTGAAACGGTTTTTTGTTGTTTTGTTTTTTTGAAGATTTATTTTTATACGTTTACACTGCAACACCAGTAGGTACGCGACTTGTATAAATCACCGTTGAAATGTACAAATACGCAATTAAAACAAAATAAGAAACGTGAAAAAAATTTAATAAATTTTTCAAATATCCCCGAGTGACTATATCAAAATGTTTGTCGGTTAAATTATCGCGTAATGTAATACCGTGTAAAATTGTCTCTCGTATACTAAAATGAATTGACCTATAAAGAAACATCGAATTGTTTTCGCTTAAAAAATAAAAACACCGTCGCGATACGTTTGTGGGAGATCGGTTGTGTGCTTAAAAGACGACAAATCAATTCGATTTCTCTCAGTGTGTACGTTTTGAAAAGCGGAGATTTTATGATCGTGACCACTGCAGGACGTTTATATATTATGACTCGCCTATAGTTACGAACAGTTTGTATTTATTTATTTATTTCAGCTTCTCTAGGTAAAACTATTACAAGTCTACGATTATTATAAATATGTATATAAACTACGGACAAAAAATAAAATAAGTAAAAAAAAAAAAAAAAACAGAATTACGTATTTCACAAAACAAATATATTATTCCAAAATAAAAGAAATAACAAATTAAATTATGAACACTGGAGCGAAGAATAAGACGGGAGATCGATATGTAGAAATATTGAACGATTTCGGAGAATTATAAATGTCGATGAAAAATAATACACGTTTTTTATGTTATACCGCATCTTATTATTTGACTTGATAATAATTCATTGGGTTTTCGTGATGATTCATTCGTATTGTTTCTATTACCCGAGTAAACACCTATGTAACATATCCTATATAGCCAACAGGTAATATAATTATATGATATCGGTAAATTACGCGACACGTGTCTGATTATTATAATTCGTGGAGTACAAAAAGTATAATAATAATAATAATAATAATAATTTATTGGTTTTCAAAAGAGCGCCGCAAAACGCCCGGTAACAAATCCACCGTCCCACTTATAGATCCGCCGCTGGCTATTGTTAAACTTAAAACTTAGAATTTATCGTTTCAATGATCACGCAAACTACTTAACACGTTGACTGCCATGTAACACACGTGTTATACACACCAGTTTTTCCAGGAAAATTTCATTTTCGACATTTTATGTTTTGTCAAAACTTAAAAATCGATATAAATTTAAAAAACGAATACATATGGAGATGAGTCCGCCCGCAAACCATTGGGAAACCATTGTATTTATGGTTAAAATTTTTTTAATTTTTTTACTGTTAAAAGCAAAATTCAAAAGACCGAATTATTATTTTATTTTTTTTTTAATTTTTACGCGTAAAGTCGACTCTGCAATAAGAAATAGAATTTGACTGTAATTATAATCAAACAACTGTAATTATAATCAATCGACACCATATACATTGTTTATTACGTCATATTATTGATTAGGTGCAAATAATAAAATAAACTTGTGTATTTACGTTGTAAACAAATTTTTTTATTTTTATAAAAAAAAAAAATAATAAATATTTCATTTCGACGCGCATCCGGTAAACTTTTCGTTTCCATATATACTCGTATTTCATGCGCATATATTGAAACGAATATTTTTTCCAAAACCGATGAAAATAATTTAACTTCGGAAAACGGGGTGTGCGTATCGTTTCCGCCAAAATATGTAAAATAAAATATATACAAGTTCGTTTCCGTCATACATGAAATATAAAAAAAAAACTCCCGAAATGTGCGGTGGATGTGACGACGAACAACAACGTGTTTCGAACGTAAATTATTATTATTATTTTTTTTTTTCGAAATTTTAAAAAGCAACTATTTCGTTTTGGTCCACGGTCTCATAACGACTTCCAAGAATATTAATTTATTTAACGAAATAAAGTCGCGCGCAAAATGTTTAAAAAGTATTTGCGGACACGCGTTCGTTGCACAATATTCGACGCGGACAATTCGAAATATAAAGTATACATTTATTTTGACGGAAACGAAAAATCGAATATCATTTTATAGTTTTTTTGCGACAGAAACGACGAAGGCAGTAATCGCGAAGTTATATTAATTATTCTAATAATACATGACTTGTACAATTTTTATGAAACTTTTATTTTATGTACGTAAGAAGTCCGTCTACAGATGAAATTCACGTGTCTCGACCATATCTGAACTGAATGTTTTGAATACAATCGAACCCAACGAAGTAGCTGGATGGGGGAGGATGTCGGCGTATCTACGAGAAAATTCTCATACATTTTATACACTTTATGAAAGCAAATAAAATTTATGCAGTTTATACACAATGCGAATAAGTATATAACAAATAGCTGATTACGTATTTTATAACAGTTTGAAATAATTTTCGAATTAACGGAATTACGATAAATTATTTGTCAATCGAAGTCTATTTTTTTATTTTAAACGCGCGCTCCCCTCACCTCCCATCACGCAGTTCGCGCCTATGTTCGTATATACGGATTGTCAATATGGTTTGATTTCGTATATGGAGAACAATGTACGGAGAACGGGACCTCAGAGCCGAATCGATACATATATATATATATATATATATATATATATATATATATATATTGTAGTTTTCGGTTAAATAGCTGCGGGCAATATAAGGGATTATATAAGAAGGAGGAAGAAGTAAACGGAATTGAAAAGGATCCAATTATTACAAACCAGCGGCTCTCACTTCCTGTTTCGCGGATGCTGCTGCATGCACCGTCTTCGCACACGTACACCTCTATCTGACAGTATAACAACAATCCCGACGAGTGTTCTAATCTGTCCATTGTGCGCGGACGATCGGGATCCAAATCATCAATTCACCCGGTGCCCTCTTCCACAGCTCGGATCAATTGCAGCGTGCGTCGAGTCCGGAGACGAGGAGAAACAACAGGGATGATAGACAACGGAGTGCGCGAAGGGATTTCGCGTTCATTGTCGTTTATTACACACACACACACACACACCGACGTATTCTATTATATACGGTCGGGAAGTTATACTGCGAGCTTTATTCGTTTCTTTTTTATTTTTTAACTCTATTATTTCACTCGTATCACGTCGATTTTAATCAACGTCGGCCGGCGGACGTGTCCCCCCTCGCCCACTTCCGCGGTATATCGTTTCGTGTCCCGTAAACAATGCCGGCGTAGGCCACAGTGACTGCAGACTGCCGCGTGCACGACTTTTTTTCTATATTTATTAATTTCGATTTTCTCTCGGTTATTTTTTTTTTTTTTTTTTTTTTTTTACTGTCCTGCCTTGTCTTGTCCGTTGTGCGGGATTTCTGGATTCTCTCAACGCCGGGACTTTTTTGCCACATAAACGATTTTACATAATAATTTCGAATCTTTTCTCTTTGTTTCTCCTAATAACAATAATAATAACAACAATAATAATAATAATTATAATAATAATAATAATAATAATAATTACTTATCACTAGGGATTTTGATGCGCTTTGCATTGTATTCCAAAGCTCACCGTATAGGTTACGATAACCCGTACGCTGTACCACGGACGGTAACTTGTTATGACGGCCCGCGGACATGCCGCGAAATGCCAAAACCGTGGATTATCTTAAATATTTGTTGCCGAATTTAAAATATAAACGGCTAAAAGCAAAATTACCGTTTTCTCATCGTCGTTTTCAAATCGTCCGTTTATTACATATAATAATGTCATATGGTTATTTTAAAAAATCCTTTTTTTCAAATTATCTAATATTATAACTTACTGTGTACGGATACGACGAAGGCGAAGAGTCACTCCGTAGTCAATAACACTGAACGTGACTATAAGGTTTAATACATCAAGGCCAGTAAAAACTTTTTTTTGACGAGTAAAAGGTTTTAAACACGTTTTTTGACTATCAAATTTAAAACAAACGTAAATAAGCTCGATAAAATATGAAATTATTAAATTGAGCAAATGGAATTTATATTTTTTTTACATTTCTACACTAATCATGATTTATTAATAATTACAAATTATAATATTATTTTAATGGACACTTATTATATCTCCGGTTCTCCGTACAATTAATACATATATAAATAATAATAATAATAATATTGTTGGCCGGTAGCGTTGGAGGACTTCTCGCGATTATCCGCGAGAAGTTTTTTTTTTAAAAAAAATAAACTATAATTTTTCACCGGAATTATATTACTATGAGTTATTTCACGAAAATCCTAAGCTTATTTAATATAAATCGTAACTATACGCAGTTATTATACTTTTTTAATATTATAAGTATTATAGTTCGGAAAAAAAAAAGATTTTTATTAATATATTATACTTATTGCGTATCCGGCGGCGTTGGCGAAACGAACATGTTTTTTTTTTCTTCTGATTTTCGGAGTGATCAGACATCCGAAATTCTCTAACAATTTAACAATAACAACAACAACAGCAGAAAACACGTTATTTAAATATTAAAACCGGCGGCGACCACCACTCCTCTGCGCGACAACTATTGTATTAATAACTCTACTATTATACGTAAATAATAATATTAAAACGCCGCGAGACATAGTGGAAAACATATGTATATTTTATATATATAATATAAATATATACATATATATATAACAGGAACAACGACATGGGCACGTCCGCTTTTTTTTTATTATTATTATTATTATTATTGATCGATCGTTTTCAATAACGTATTATGCGCGTATCTACTGTGTATACCTATTGTGTTACATTATTGTGTACGTGTGTGTAAACGAGACATAACGCGTGATTTTACATCGTACACGTCATTATTGGTGTGTATTATTTATCGCTTATGATATTAGTCGAAAACGATTTCACGTTAAATAAATAAACTAAATATCTATGCGGAGACGAACGTAACGTAAAAAAAAAAAAATGTTCGCTTGTGGTTCTATCCGCCTCGTCATAAAATCACGGTAAACGGTGGAGAAATAATTGGAATATTAAACGCCCGGCGCGTTTAATAGACTAATGTCAGAGTGTTTTCAAAATTGACGAATAGACGTTCCTTAGAAAGAGAAAAAGAAAAGTTATTCGATATTTTTCCAACCGTTGCAAAAATATTTTCTCTATTTCTTCTTGCGCATGTCCATCGCGGCAACGACCGATTTCTCTCTCTCTCTCTCGATCCTTTGCTACTCTTGCAAGTCGATCTCAAACGATCCTTTCGCTCTATATCGCGCAATATTGCATGAAACGCCCACCCCCCCCCCCCCCGTCTCGAACGTTATGTTATTCGGCGAGCTTTCATTGAATTAGCGCCAATTCAAACGCAGTAAAATCTTCCAGCCCACCTGGAACAATTACCGCAGTCAAAATACTCTACCAGCGAATATATTTTTTTTCTCTCTTAACCACCGTCGACATGCAGTACGCTTTCACCGATTCTCCGCCGTTTGTTCTCATCTTCTAATTCGTCTTATTGATCCGTTTTTATCGTTCTTTTAAACGTTTTCGCGTACGTTATTAGGGACATCCGAACGATATTAGGGAACATTATCAAAACTATCAAAAAATTATTCTACAAATGCTATAGCTATATATATATATATATAAACTAAAACGCGATTCAATTGATTTCTAATTTATGTATCATCATAATCGGCCTAATGACAAATTATTTCATTGACAAAAAAGTGTTCGACGACTGGAGAAAAGAAAAATGAAGGAATATATTTAGTACACGAATATTCGGATGTTTTGCATATAATGCGTTCTGTTAGTTGTAACGAAATGGAAAATTTGAAGAAAAAAGTTTTTTTTTTTTTTTTTTAATGTTTTTTTTGGATATGTTATCGCGTGTATCTATTACGTTATGGTTTCGTCGTCCCGGCGAAAGTTTTGATTAATTTAATATTTTTCATTTGTTTTCTTCGAATATTTCGATGCAGCGGAGAATCGACATAAATTTCAAATATCGTTTGATAGGGATTTTTTTTCATAGAAACAGCAATAAACTGCACATTCCGAGAAGCGGCATAAATGCCGTGTATTTGGCGCTATCTGAAAATTCGAACGTAATAATTTTTTTTACACACACACATATATTGTTCGGAAACAAACAATTGCGACAAATATCGATAACTTTAATTAATAAAAATATAATAATAATAATAATAATAATAATAATAATAATAATAATAATAATAATAATAATAATAATCAGTAATAATAATAATAATAATCAGTAATAATAAAGGACAGACGCGTTTTGAAAATTTAATAATTCGCTTGCGTCTCTGTTGTTCGCGCGCGAAATAAGTCGTGTTCATCGTCGCGTTTCATTTCCGCTCGGTGAGCTTCTTTTGTACACTCCCCCGTGTAACGTCCCTCCCGAAACACCTTTCAGGAACGTGCGCGCGCGCACTACCCACCGCACCGGTCTAACGCTTCCGGTCGCGCTGAGACGATTGCGCCCGCTGCTTTTACCATCCCTCGCATCATCACCTGTCCGACGATACGCGACTCGTCGGGACAAAAGTGTCTCGCCGGGGAGAAATGTCGAGAATTATATTGTGTGTGTCTATCTCTCTCTCTTCTCTTCTCTCCCCGGGGTAAAGCTTTAAAGACAAGTCGGCCGTAAAGGTAATCTCATATACTCGTGCACGGCAGTACAGTGTTCGAGTCGGGGAAATTATCGAATAGGAGGAGCACTGCCGAGTGAAAAAAAAAAACAAATAGAAACGTTCCGTAAAAAAAAAATAAAAAAAATAAGTTACACTCCTCTGCAAGAACCCGTTTAACGTGTTCGTTATATTCCTAATATAAACTACAAAAATCTATTATGATATAATCTATTTTATAGATCTACAAAAATCGGTGTAATTTTACAAACGGAAATTGAAAACATTCGTTTCGGACGATTTACGTTTTAGTGGCGTACAAAAAGCCGGTGAAAAAAAAAAAGCCGACTTACAACAGAACAGAAAATTCTAAGTCCAATCAATCTTTCTACGCACATTGCGCTTCGTAAAGACATTTTTTTTTTTTTTTTGTGCCAGTTTTAATTCCGAAATGCGAACGTTTCGCTTTTTGAAGTGAAAAACACTCGAGGACTGTCAGTTGATCGCCGAAAAAACACGTGCCGGTCGGCCGGAGTGGTTGCTCCGTCCCACTACACATCACGAGAGAACGTGGTTTAGATCTGACGGTATTAGCACTGAATGAACCATTTAATTCCAAACAGATTTCGAAGATCGTTGAAATCGATCGACGCACTGGAAAGTCTCGCGTCACACATAATTTTATAGATCTCCTCATCCTCCTCCCTCCCCCCCCCCCCAATCGGTTTTCGAAGTTTATTATATATTATATTATAATAGTGTCGTATGTGAGATTCAAAACCGTTGACGGTCGACGGGATTTAATCGTTCGGGACGATCGTGTAATAAATTCCACACGTTTCCTGCACGCGCGATAGATCTCCGAGGGTCGGATTTGAAACACGCGAGCGCGCATAATATGAAACACCCGTAACGAACTGCAATACAATACTGCGGACAATAATAAATACGTTCGAACGTATATTATCTCACGATAACATTACGGTTTTTATGATTCTCGTGGTTTTCAAAAAAAAAAAAAAAAATTACGATTCCGTAGTCCGTTGGTCAATAAAATAACATAATACCCGATTTACTCGAAATGAAAACGTGTGATTCCGTCGTTCGCGGCTGCAGTAGAGAACTGTGTAAAACAGCGTTTTTCGACCTGCGAGCGATGCAGAAATATTTCGACGATGCGCATTGGCGTGCACGGAGAAGAAATGAAAAACTTTTATATTCGCACAGACATTTTATATTCGTTCGTCCGTTTATCGCTCTGTTCGACGTTTGAAAACGCGTAACACTCAATGATTTTCTGGTGATAACAAACGATTTAACGCGTTCACTCTGGTACCAACTGTTGCGCGACGAGCTCCCTGAACACACGGTGAACTCGTGTACGCAATTGGATTGTTTTTCTTTTTCGCTCTTACGAATGATTTTACACACGCGAAACCTTTGCCGTAAGTGGCTGTATTTGTCATGCGTTGTACAGCAAGAGTATCGCTAGTAGGTCGCTAGTAGTCGCATGTAGAGGGACGCACATTTGAAATCGTATAAGGAAATAAAAACGGAAATCATATTACGAATCCAAATTACAGATTCATTCTCGACTGTTGATTATTGTTTTTTCGAAACGAAATTTTCTCATCGGCTCACTAATTATTATAACGTGACGAAAAAATTATTGATATTTTTTTTATTTTCTTTGGTAATGTATTAAGTGAACGCAAACATTTCCCGGTAACTCGTATACGAGGTTGTGGGGGAAGGGTAGTGATGAAATTATTATGTCATGTCCCGGGGTGGTGCCATAGTTTCGTGTGTGTATGCGCCTAACGCGATATTATCGCGCGTGCGCCTCAAGGACCCGTGAGCCCTCCGCGTGCTCATTATTTGCACTTCCTTTATTTATCCTCCTGCATATTACTATACACAAACGACACGATAATATGCGCAGTTAATAATACGCGCTGCTGCAGCGAAAATATAAGTGTAATCCATTGCTACACGTGGATTTAGAGTAAGACATACAAGCACGATATAATATGCCGTGTTGTCGTTATGGAAATATAATAAGGAAAATGTGTGTTTTTGTCGTTGTCATATTATATACATAGGCGAGGAGAACTGATGTGTACGACGACGTACGCTCGTCGTACGTATAGTACCGAGTGAAATATCATCGCCGAGGGGGCGACTCGAATGCGCTATATATTCTTGCCGTTGGTTTCAGCTATTCGAACGGATAATATCGGAGACGAGTGATTGTATCGATTTTCTATTTTCAAATTTCTTTTGCGTCATTCGAATCGATCAGTTTAAGATCTTTCAATATGATCCTCCGATATTTCTCGAAGTGCTCAACGCGGAATCGTGTCTATAACCACTTGTGGGTAACCACAAGTTCTGTGCTCCTTCATTATGCACAAAAAAAAACCAGTGTTTTAAATAACGCGTTTGATCGTTATAAACGATAGAGCAAAAGACGTCTTTGTAAATTTTTTTTATTCTTAAAGGTTCCATCGCAGACTCTTCATCCGCGTTTAACTGAATCAAATGCATTTGTAGGGAAGGCCGGGAGGACTCATGGCCTTCCCCGAATATCGCTATTTTATTATATACGTAAATAACGAGCAAAATACATTTTTAAATTCGTAATTAAATTGCGTTATTAATTTTTTGATCTGTGATTTATAATTTTTTTTTAATTTGTACATTTTTTTGTAATATATGAAATACATTTCTTCGGGCTATCTTGTAAACGATCGTTGCTTACCAACAGATTTTTTTTTTTTATACAGAAAATCACCTCGGATAGGAGTATATTATGCGTGTAATTAATATAACAAATAACGATACGGACACAAAATAATACTTTTTCAAATAATATATTACGCATATAGGAAATGGTACACTACATGTGTGTATATATACACATATTGCGGGATAATATCCGGAGAACGAGAGAGAATACGCAATCATTTATATATTTTATCGAGTTTTTATTACTTCTCGTAATATATATATATATTTATATATATATATATATATTATATATTATATTATAGTCGTATGACGACTAAGACGGTGTAAAAAGTTTTCAACTCTCGTTTGCACGCGCGTCTCTCGCGAAATAATATATCCGTTTGATAAGTTTCATTCGCCGCGTATTCGCATCTCGTGTACAATAAGGAAGAAAAAAAAAGTTGACGTTTTCAAATTTACGACGCGATTCGAAATTCCATAATAATATACGCGTTTACTTATAAACTTCCTGATAAATATGTGTAGTAGTGTGTGTGTGTGTGCGTTCAAGTAATCTTTTTAATACGAAATACTGCGAACGTCGTCGAATTTAATTTAAACTATAAAACGCGTAATATATTATTTTTATACGAAAAAAAAGTACCCCCGTGGCTCAATATACTTTAGACTAGGGTTATTATTATTATTATTATTATTATTGTTATTATTATTATTATTATTATTATTTTATGTTGAATGCGAAAATATGTATTTGTTTTGCGGTTCGGATTAAAATGAGTTATTCGTTAAACAACCGTGTCAAAGAATCGCGAAACGTTTGAAATGTTCTGTTACGGGACGAACAATTCGATTCTTACAGGGCTGCAGGGGACAAAACATGAAGTGTTGTCAGAATTAGATAATGGGATGGTATTAGGAGAAAATCTTTATTCAAGAAAAAATGAAAAAAAGGCAAGCCCGCCCGTTCGTTTCCATAGTCACTCACCGGTTTAACCGTTTGCGAAATAATGAGGACAATCGAGTAAAATGTAAAAAAAAACACTTGAAACCAAGTGTACTGAGAAGATTATTGGCTATTTTTTTTTCCAAATGTTTTTACGCCATTATTTTCACGTTTGAAATGTTGACGATTTTATGAATCTAAGTTATTAAAAATATCGTTACGAATAATATTTGTAAAACGTAGGCAATAAAATCATTTTTATACGAGTATACGAATATTTTTTTTCTAGATTTTCTGCGAACGAATTATATTAATATTGTAAAGAATACATTTCTGTTTTTTTTTTTACAGAACAGAATAAAATTGGACCGCAATAGAATCTGCAGTCAAGACATCAGCGGAAAAAACACGCGCTGTATCCATTAGGAACTCATTACTTATTACGATTATACGATATTTAAAAAAGGAATATTTCGAGAAACGAACACTTGCCTGGTCAGCATTTAAGTTTTTTTTCGCGCTGATGCAAAGTAATTTCAATAATTAAAATATTTTTTTTCCATAAAAATATACTTATTTATTGTGTGCGATCCACCGCATTAGTCGTGTTGTTATAACTTTTGCAGCAAGAGTTATCACACACTCTTGGAACCAAATGTTCTAAAATTTGAGGCGTTTTTAGTTAGAATATCACGTCTTTTTTTCGGGAAATTTCCCCGAAATAAATAATAGGTTTTATTTATTCGTCGTGTATACGAGGAATATTCATTCAGAATTATAGATACGCAGTTGTTCATTAGAAGAAAAAAAACAAATTCCACTACGAGTACACAAAACGAAATTCGTCAAATTTCAATAGCCAAACACTTTTCGTTTTTCAGTCGCCGAATATTTTGAAAATCGATAAACCGTGTGTTTATGTCTTTTCTACGGCAGCTAAACGATTTCGTCAAAATGTTTTCAACAACATTTCGAAAACCGTCAATAGTTCGGTTCAGACATTAAAATATGTAAAAAAAAAAGTTTTCTTTTTTTTTATTCGTTTATTTTGAATTTTTATCGTTTTATCGAACATTTATTGCTATAACGTTTTAACACACGAATCGAAAAATTTGTTGTAACGGGTAAAATTTTAAATCCGATTTTCCCTCGCAATCCCTATAGACACACCAGATGTTTTTTTAAATAACTCTTACTGGACGGTACTTTAGTGTCAAAATTTTCTACCAGGGAAACTTGTATAGAGTGTAGAATCCAACACTTTTGTGTAACCAACGCTCACTCATCATTGGATGACATTAAATCATCACCGGGGAAAGGGAATCTCTACTTTATATTCGTTAAAATATGCCCTGCCGGGTACACTTCGGTTAAAAATCGATATTGTCCAGGCGATTTCGAGATTTATGACAATATTTATAAAATGATCGAATATTATCGACAGGACAAAGCGGACACATTCGTGTACATATAATAATAATAATAATAATAATACGGATTATTATTAACACACCGATGTTTTCGAATACAATAATAATATATAGGAGGAAGTGTATTTGATAAATCTTCCCGGTAAATATGTATGGAGGGGTAAAAATCACGTTTTCGCGTATTTTTTCTTTTTCTTTTTTGAACATAACAAGCGAATAGAAAACGTATTATTATTGCTTAATCGACTTTGAAAATCGATTTTATAGGTATTTTATAATATATATATACATAACGAAACACATTATCGTTTGCGCGCGATATTCATTTCGGTGTAGGTTCACACATTGTACACGCATTTATATTACACGGTGTGCAAGACCGTTTGTCCGATTCCCTTTGAATTTTCCTACACCATTCAACGGTTCTCGGCGTCTTGTTTGTTATATTAGAATAAAAATATTATCGTGATAATAATGAAACTATAATAAATCTGTATAGATAAAATCCGTTTATGTAAAATATTCAATGGTTTAATTGCATATTCGTTTATACAAAATTAATTTTTTCTGCGAGTATTAATTTAGAACTTTCTTTTTCACTTATCATTTTTTTTTTTTTTTTTTTTAAACGCTTTATAATATAATACAGTGAATGGTACAAAAAAAAAAAAAAAAACAAATCACAAATATATGTGTGTATGCGTGTACTCGAAATATGTTTTGGAAAAATAATTATACCAAAAGTATTGAAAATTTTATACTTTTTTACAATTTATAATAATTTCTTTGTTAAATTTCACTTAATCAACGTACATTTTACGTTGAATTTTATTTTCTGCAGTTTTGACAAACGAGTTGTAACGCTTCAATAAGTGATAGGTGTGGAAAAAGAGTACGTTTTGGAATTCGGAACAGACATTTTTTGTTTTTTGATCGGATCGAAAATATTTTGTACTTTGCAATTTACCTTTATTCGCGTATGTTTTAACTAATATATATATATATATATTTTTTTTTTTTGCTAATTTTCTTACAACATCATCGTTTTCAATGGAATAACAATTATAATAATAATATTTTATTCTCGGATCGTTTACTATTATGAGAAATAAATTTGTTTCGTGTTGGAAGAATCCCGTTCAAAATACTGTCAAGTGTCGTTTCTCGTGGGTTTTAATTTTAATAAAAATCATAGAAAATTCTAAAAAATACGGGCTCGCGTATATATACATTTTTTATTTTCTTCCTGACGTGGTTGTCGATTATTTTCATCGTTCTCCGTCCGGTCTCGTTCGAAAACCGTTTCGACGACGGGCGCCCCCGGTAACGTACGGAGGAGAGAGACGACTATTAGTCGCTTGACTGGAAACCGAAAAAAGGAAAAACTGAATACGTCGTATAGTATAATAAGTACGGTCGCCATCGCGTAAACGGGTGGAAACTCAAGTATACGCGTATAATATACCTTTTTATATATAATTTTTTTTTTTTTGTGTCTGTGTATAGACGATAAGTCCGTGTGTATACACGGTTTTTGCGAGGCGAATTATTATTATATATATATATATATATATATCGAGTGTTTAACCACTTTTTATTATTATTATTATTATTATTATTATTATTATTCGTTTATTATAACGTGAACACGTGACGCGTTTGTATGCGGGACAAGCGTAGCGTTAAATCTCCAAATTAACGAACAAAAAAAAAAATACTCGTATAAAATTTTTTTTTCTTCTTCTTTTCTCTCCCCTTTTTTTCTGGCAATTTACGCGCAGGACACCGACGGATTCTCAAGTTTTCCCATCGCGACCCCGTCGTAAATAGTGGAGGTGAATTTTTCGACCAAAACTTTTTTTTTAACTCCGTTCTTCGCGCGCTGCGCAGACACGGGACGCGGCGAGTGAACCGACAAACGCAAAGCCCATCGAATTTGTAATAACAAAAAAAAATTCCATTAATTTTCCAATAATAACGCTATAAGAAAATAAAACCGTTATTATATTATGTTTCGGTAAATTTTTTTATTGAACTCTGCAATAGAACACAGACATTACTGGCTTAAGATTTTTTTTTCTTTCCGGAACGACAATGAAAATTATTTTAAAAAGATTTTCGGTAAGAATGTGTATAATATGTTGAAATCTTTTTTTTTACGATCTCTCTCTCTCTTTTTAATATATATATATATATTATAACGATTGTTAATTTTCGTATTTAAAAGTCGAAAATGAAATGAAATAGACAATGTATTAATTTATTTCCCTCAAATAAATGCCCAAAATTCACAAAAGGAAAACGATGCCGTAACAAAAATACGTTATAACAAGAGCTGGGATCGCGTATTGTTTTCAAAAGCTTACTGTGCGATACACACGTTGCCACAAATTCGTTTTATGCAGTATTGAATGAGAAAAAAAAAATTTATTTCGCATTTTTTTAGGAGATTTTGAACACAAAATACGAATTTTATAATTTATTTCGAGATTTTTACACAACCAAAATGATTTTGATATAAATACGGCAAATTTTAAATAATACGTATTCGTTTTATTCTATTATCGGACGATATCATAGTCGATGTCAGCTATGTGTAAAACTTTGTTTTTTTTTTTTAATTTATATTATTTACATCAAAGTTGTTGAAAAAAAAACAAAGGAATTTTTTAGCGCATCGGTTTGAATTTCGGGGAATAAAAGCATTTGTTTAAAGAGCATCTCTTAGAATTTTATTACGGCATTACATTCCAAACCGTCTAATAACCAAACCGTTTAAAATTTGCGCGATTATTACGAAGTAATTTCGTTAATAATTCCGCGTGTTATAACTATCGACGCGCATTTTAAAAGAAATACGTTTTATCGCTGAATAATAATAATAATAATATATTACGCGCTATTCATTAATTATTACAATAACCTACTACTATGGCTTTGTTCGAAATCGTTTTTTATTTTTCTTTCGAAATACAATGATTTATCATCGCTTTCGAATATTCAAAATAACAATACAACACTGAATTCTTTGTGCACAATTGTGTTCCGCCCGTTGAACACTGCGACTACCGCGGCGTCCAACTCGCGTTTCTTTTTTCTTTTTTTTTTTTTAATCATTCATAAACGGAATAATTCTTTTTTTTTTTTAAAAAAAAAAAAAAGCGTTTTATCGTTTATTCTACGAGCTGCGTGTACATAAAACGATGTAAATATAAAAAAAAAAAATGTTAAAGTTTGAAAAAACCAAAAAAATATTCATTTTTTATACGTTGTACGTGTACGGCTAGTGTAGTGTGTGTGTGTGGTTACGATTTCGAAAATGGTCCGTACATAAAATTAGACGATATAATAAACGTGTTAAAAAATTAAAAACTTGACCGATAATCCGTACGGATGCTGGGGTAACGGTAATAACGCGAGCTCGTTTCAACGCCTCAAGTACCGCGTAACGGGTTACGTAAATCAAAAGGAACGGTAAAAGCTCCTCCGTGCGTCGACAAATCTCCGTTCAACATTTTATTTTAATATTAACTGTTTTAATAAAATAGTGACTTTTAAACTCGACCGGTAGTGAGAGATTTTTTTTTTCGCGTAACACCCGTTGGATGGTTTTACGGCGAAACGATTTTCAAGTAAATTCCGTACGTACTCCATTCTAAGTTGTTCGGCCACATATTTCAAAAAAAAAAAAAAAAACATCGAATCTCGTGAATCTTGTCATTACGGCGAACACCGATGTCTTGGAGTTATTTTTTATTTTTCTAAGTGTCTAACGTGAAACGACAAAACGAAACGTTTAATCAAAAACGATAATAAAATAAGCGTTTTTGAAATCATTTTTCCCTCCCCCTCCCCTCACCAGGTCAGTTTGATAACTTCACAGAAAAAAAATAAATAAAATAATTTCTCGGAAACCGGCTATTCGTCCGCCGAGAATACATTTTATTACGACGAAGGGACTGATGCTGATGCTGAGCCGCCTGGGCAGTGGGATTATAAAGGGACGAGGGTGGAATAATAATAATAATAATAATAATAATAAAAACAAATCCGTATAGAGATCGTGTTATAAGGCGCGGGCGCGCGTTATGAATGACGGCCGTGTTCTCCTCTGGCACAACAATAACTGCTCGTGCGTACACACACACCGTGAAAATATGCGACCACAACAGGTTTCGTAAATAAGTAATATATACACGAGCGCACGCATGCGTGCAGCTGTTATAAGAAGTGTCTCCGGGGCGTCAATGGAATTCTTTTTTTTTTCTCTCTCTCTCTCTTTTTATTCGCTTTTTTTCTGCGTCATTACAATAATAATAATAATAATAATAATAATAATAATAATAATAATACGATACACACAATGCGTGTATAATACTTTAACATTCGACGGGGATAAACTGTGCGATCTGCGCATTTTTTCTTCGACTATTCACGGCGCTCTTAACGTTGATGATAATAATAATAAGTAGTAAATAAATAAAAGATAGAAAAAACTAATTTTGTGGTGTAAAAATCGAAACAATAAATTCGCCAAAATAAAAAATGTATACATTTTATATATATATATATATATATATGCGAATCATAAGCCAAAAGAATATTACGCAAAATTTAGAAAAAATAATAATAAATAATAATAATAATAATAATAATATTCATTGTACAATATTAGACACGTTTATTATCCGAAAAAAACCGGTAGTGTTAATAAACATAATAACATACGACAACTATTATATTTATTTATGTTTTTTTTTCTTTATTCTGTTCAATTTGCTCGTGATTGTATGCGTATATATTTCACCGCGATCACTGGTGCCGGTCGCTTTTATGGCTGGGTGCCGCCAACGTGGAACGCCATTCTGACGAAGGAGATCTACGATTTACTTTCTTTTTTTTTTTTCAAAAACGAACACCTGGTTTTTTTTCTATTATTTATTTATTTATGGAGAAAGCCTACGGACGTAAAACTCCGTCCGAAAGAAAATTAACCGATTGAGAAAAAAAAACCATACTCGGATCTATTATTTGTCACGGATGGATGTACACACGAATCGCGCACGCGCATCTCGTCCGCCGTGACACATCGTCGGAAGATATCCGTAAAGGATCTACTCCGTGTTTATTAGAACGAAAAAAAAAATAATATACAAAAAAAAAAACACACACAGACAGTCGTTTCAGCAGCGTTTGACACAGAGGGTCGAATATAATAATAATAAATTGGTCTTAAATTATTTTCTAATTTCTTTATTAATATCAATGAAATCTCGATATTGGATGGTGAGTTTTGGACCGGTTTCCGAGAGAAGCGTACGTCGTCGGTGATCAAGTGCGCGCGACAATTATCGACACTCTGTCATTATGGTTACACAATATACGTGTATTTTTTTAATAATAATAATAATAAAGACGGGACGAGACGGAACAGTAGCGCGCGTACGAATGGAATTTGAATGCTCGTTTTAACAGTGATAATAATTTACGACGACTTTTACTTTCGAAATACACTATACGCAATACGCTTGTCTTAAATCGTGAATTCGACAGGAGTTGAATGTGTGCTGATATACAATACATACATATGATTCTCATCTATTATACATCTTATAGTAGACAGTGTGTCTGGTCATTGTACGTCATTCAAATTTCTGGACTATTTAATTATAATAAATGACACGCGCAATAATAATAATAATAATAATAACAATAATAATAATAATAACAATAATAATAATAATAATAATAATAATAATAATAATAATAATAATAATAATAATAATAATAATAACAATAATAATAATAACAATAATAATAATAATAATAATAGTAATAGTGATAATATCGTTTAGATAATAATTTATTATCTATCGTTTTAACGCGCAATCAAATTTAAAAATTTTTTTTTTTATCTCAATTATAATAATAACGATTGACCTACTGCAATATTCCGTTATATATAATACGTACGTCGTAGATCCGAATGGATTCTGCGGGATAATCAGTTATTGCGATCTGCAGAAATCTACTCTACATTTGTCCGTAACGTGAAAATGATATTTTTATTTTAAACGCTTTACGGACCGTCGTCTACGGACACTGCTGGCCGCCAACAATTGTTTCTTTCCGTTTTCTTAACGATCCTAATAATAATAATAATAATAATAACTGATGAAAATATCCGCGTGTTTCCAAATATTATTATTTATATATATATATATATATAATTCTAATGTACTCGTATTATTATTATTATTATTATTGAAATCAAAAGATAAGATAGAAGAGTAACATAACGGTACACGGTTGTGTAATACGAAATGGAAGTTGTATTTCTGTTTTTTCCCCTATCGATTTATTTTAATAATTATAATAGTACGCATAATATATTGGTAGCCGCGGGTGCGGGCCATAGAAAAAAAGAAGAAGTGTTGTACGGCGAAAAGCTTGTGTTGACGAGAGAATAATAATAATAATAATAAAAAAATCATCGTATTCGTTATAATTACAGGCGGATATGTTTTGTAGAATACATCTGTGTATTAAACGTGTTACAAAAATAGATCGTCGTCTGATAATATTAGATTTTATTTATTTTTTTACTTCTTTTTCCACCACGACGCGTACGTTGCACACCTGTATAATAAGAATAAAAATAATATATATATGTAAATTCACGTTTATTATAATATGTGTGTGTGTGTGTAAAACGTGTGATGTTATTAACGTATACGAAACGCGGACCAGTCCAATAAATTATAATTTAACGTCGGCTTGCAGTCGGTAGTCGTTCACGCGCGAGAGCTGGAAAAAAAGTCCTCTCGGTGGCCGCCGTGTGACGCTTAAGACACACACACAGACAGTGAAAATATTTTAATATCGTATACTTATAGACGTGACGTTTGTGTACAACACACCGTATTTCCTCTCACTTTTGTCGCGTATAAATATACGATATTATCGTTTATAATATTGTAATTATTATAAACGATTTATCTTCGGTGTTTTTTGCTAAAAAAAAAACTTCGTGTAACGCGAGTGTTTTAGTTGATTTTACATCGTTCCGAATTAATTCGGTACGCCGTGTTTCCCCATAAATATTCCACGCCGCGCGCGTTTTTCCAAAGCGTCCGTTTCGGTTTATTTTCACATGTTTCAGCCATTGGATTCAATAGAAATATTTTTATTTTTTTTAAATCACAAATCGAGCGTTGGGAAAATCGACGAAATTTTTTAAAAAAAAAAAAAACTTACTTTACTTAAAAACTTACTTACTTTCTTTTTGGAAAACAATTTTTCTTATCGTTTCGGAATAATTATTATTGAATACTATAGAAATTTCGAAAAATTCGACTACTCTCTCCACTGTTTCGCTATATTTTCGAAAATATCTTTTCTCACTGGAATCGTCTTAAACGTGCAGGCCAAAGCTTTTTTTTTTTATTTGTCTTTTTCCCGAATGTCTTATGTACAAACGTTGTTTTTTAGCCGGTCGTCACGTAGTTCGCGCGTGAAAAACATTGTTTTTCTGCACGGTTTTTTCCCCTAAATGGATGAACGTTTGCTTTTTCATACGTTTTAATGTCTAACGACAGTGACCACAGCATAATAGTGACGACAAAGCGTCTTTCGCGTCGAAAGACACTTTTTTTTTACAGGTGCGCGACCGGCCAAAACACTTTTCCGCGTCCAGTGGCGGGGATTCGAGGAGCGGGCCCTTCTCTCAGTATATATATATATACACATTCATTAATATGAGTAAATGTATAACGATTATAAGTCGTCGAGAATTCAATGGAAATGAAATATAATTTTGAATTTTTCGCGTTGGAAAAACACTTTCTCCTCTATTTGAACACATCGAATCCCAAATATATTATTTTAACCCTCCCGCCCCCCAGCCCTTCACAAAAAAAAAATCTGCCGCTGTCCGAGTCGTCACACGGGATATTTGTAAATAAAAATCCATTTGAATTCAATTGTCCGACATTGCGTCAGATTCACCGATCGAATCGCCGAAAACGTATCAGAAACAAACGAACAGAACGGGCTGGGGGGCACTCGCGCGTCATCCGCGTAAGCGAACGCTTGAAATAAACGAAATCGACGGTAGGAAAACGGCTAAAAGATGCGCGTGATGGCCGCACAATTGAAAGCGAACCCGGCAAAGGCAAGCGCGCGGTACACCGCGAATGAGAGGACCGATCATCGGCGCGGGCGGCCGGCCGGCCGACGACACATTAGTGAATTTTTTTAATGTTATTATTTTTCTTGAAAACACGACCTGGTGACGGGTTGGAGGGAAGAAAAAAGAGAAAAAAACAAACTGCGGGGAGGGGGGGGGTGACGGTGACGGTGAAGGGGCAAACGAAATCCATTACCGTATTGTTCGTCCGGACAACGCGCGCGGCATTGTATAATAGACGCAGCGCGCGCGGCCGTGGTGAATTCGAATAAGTTTTCGGCGAGCGAGCGAGAGTTCTCTTTTTCATTTCGAAAATATATTACGCACGCACACACGTACTATCAATTAAGCTCCTATTGTCGTTCAGAGAACACACACACACACTGTACGCGTGAATGGTATAATCCTTTTGTGATGTTTATTATTATTATTATTATTATTATTTTTTCCACTCCGCGCTCATTGTCGCCACCGCCGCCGTCGCGTATATTAGCGATAAGTCGAACGGTGCTGCTGCTGCTGCTGCTGCAGGGGAGTGGTAGCGTTTCTGTTATGGTATCCACCGCGTTTAAAGGAAACCGGTTCGTCGGGCTCGTAATCGGACAGAAGAGTTGTAACAACGGAAGAGTAATAATAATAATTGTGCGGTGCGTCGTGGTACACAGGACGCATTCCGTTTCTGTGTGTGTGTGTGTACAAAATAAGAGTCTCGCGCGCGCGCGCGCGCGGGGGATACGTCGTCGTTAATGGCCTCCCATTCCGTTATACGAATCGTTCCAATACATTTCCTGGTCCAGGATTTCTTCTACTACGAACGGATGGTTCTCTCGAAATTTTTTATCGAATATTTCGTCGTTGATTTATTTTTTTTTATTTTTTTTATATATATATCCATAATAATTAAACGCGAATCAAATATTTGTTTTACGTGTATTGTTTACTCGTGAGTGTCGTGACATTAAAACAAAAAACAAAAAAAAAAAAAAAAAAACAAAAAAAAAATGGACGGTAACGAGTCGTTGCGGATGACGCGTAAGCGAATTACTCGGAAAAAGATTTCGGACCGTTGTTACGATGTTATGAATTTGCGAAAATGCGAAACCGTCGTTGCGCGTGTTAACGATAAAAACGATTTCGCTTCGAGGGCGTGTACTCTGTCGACGACAAATTTGTATACATACAAAAAAAAAAAAAATCGCGACATAACGATTTTCAAGATTTTTTTTTCGTTTTCAATACAATCGCGAATTATAACAACGAACGTCCCCGGAAGTGTCGCTTTAGGTTTTCGAGCCTTAAAACCAACAAAAAAAAAATTATCAAACACTGCAACACGCCGAGTAATAATATATTCAGATAAAACGCATAAACTCCCGTGAAGAAGACGACGGGCTAGGTGTGTAGGGGGATGGGGAGTGGAAAAAAAGCGTTTCGAAGTGAAATGAAAAAAACGACGAAAACGGAATAGTTGGCAGTTTGTAATGTACGACGGCGTAGTGTGGGCGGAGAGAAACGTTTTTTTCCCTCTTCTGTTCTTTTACTTTTTTTTTTTTCAACCGTTTTTTACGCGCGCGCGCGCGCGCTTGTAATCGGACACGATAGAATCTCATCGTCGTCGCTATTACGCCTCCTCCCGCCGAAACGGCTACCGTGCAGTGTAACACGCGTTTTGTGTAATATTCGAAAAACCGGATCCGCGCGTTCTTTGTGCGCTCCCCGTCGCAGTACAACAACGCAACGCGCGTTATAACATATTCGTGCGTTATTTATTTTATTATCCTTTTTCTTTTCTTTATTTTGTTTTTTAAAACCGTATAGAGGTGTCGAATAGTAATAATAATAATAACGAAGAAGAAATGTATACACACTGTGTACAGGGTGAAATTTTTCCCGTTTCTCTTCAGCCACGGTACGCACGCCGCGTCGCGTCGGAAAACGTCCATGCTCTTCTTATTCGCTGTGATATGACTGTTAAACTCGACGCCGAAAACGATTCGATAGTACCCACCCCTGGTTCGTTCGCTATTTTCTTTTTTTCACTCTTAATCGATAGTCGCAATTCTTTTACGAAAACCCAAACCGAATTCCCGTCCCGCGCGTTTGGAATGTTTTTTTACTACGAGAGTCCCTCGCCCGTTTACGCCGGGAACGCCCGGAGAGAGAGAGAGAGAGAGCATTGTGGAAATTATCGGACGCGGAGAGCAGCGAACACGCGGAAATCCTTTTTTTTCCCCGCGCTGCGCGTAAGAAACGTCTGAAAAGAAACGAAAACGATTCGATTTGCCGACGATTGCGGTGCGCCATAGCGCCGGACTCGACGCGATAGGAAGAGAAAATAAATAATAATCGCACCCTGTAACACTTTATCGTGTAAAAAAAAAAATATATATATATATATGTGTGTTTATTATTACGTCGTCTCTGCGGGGAATGGAAATAAATAACGACGAGCGAGGTGATCGCGGGGCGAGAGACACAGTCTACACAGAGAGAGGGACTGAGACGAGAGGAAAAAAACTCGTAATATATGGTAATTTACGCGAGAAAACACGAGGAATGTTACGTGTTTTTTTCGCATTTGACAACTGCGGTAAGTCGCACACCGCGCGCGCGCGCGCGCGTGTTGTGTTGTGTTATTAAAACGTACATTTATTTTGGCCATTACAACTTATTTTTTCTTCGCCTTGCCGAATGGACCCCTCGATGATAAACCACGCAAGTACCCACTATCTCGACTATTCCTCTTCTCCGTCCTACTGCAAAAAAAAAACATTCATTTCCATAACACCAGTTCTCGACTTATTCTCCCAAATTTTCTCCACACAACGTGTGCCTCCTACGTCGTATTCGTTTCTCGTCCTATCCTTTCCACACATCTATTTTCAGTTGTCCTGTACACCGCAGTTTATTACATTACATTTTTTTTTTTTTTTATCAATTTCAACTAACGTCCAATTCATTCCCAATCGTGTTTCCCCGTAGTTTACGATATAATATACAAGAACACGTGTTATTATTTATTAATTCGCGTAGGGTTTCGAATGTTTTATAGTATTTATTTTTTGTACGGCTATTTTTGGCGTCCACTCGTCAGACAGTCGGGATAGTCGATTCCGAATTGAAAAAATAATAATACAATTTTAAAATCGCCGTCAATCATCCGGACCTATTGATTTTTTTCCTCGCCCCCTCCCGCCACATAAGAATTTTGAAAATTCCCCTTTCCGTCCGAACACTTTTCGGCGTCCATGCAAGATCCTCCTCGCACGCACGTTCTAAATTGTCGTTGCCGAAATGCGAAAACAAGAATCCAAAACGTACATTGAAATACACGGCCGCGGTGGTCGTATTCGTACAAACGTATCGCGGCGGCACGAGAGACAGAGAGAGAGAGAGAAAAGAAGCAGACGAAAAACGGAAGTCGACACGTGTTTACTACATACATATTGTATATATTATTTAAATATTATTATGGTATATACAATAATAACACTAAGCGATGGTTCGCGATCGTCCGGCTTTTTATATGAATAAATACGCCCGTCTCTAAGCCATCGCGTCTGGTCTAAGCGTGCGTGCGCGTATAAATTTTTTTTTGATATTTCTACGCTTTTCGTTATACGTTGCTCTCCGCGGGGAGTTTTTTTCTTTTTTTGTCGCGCGGTCGGCGGTGTCACCTGCAGCGTGTGTGTGTCCGACCGGTTGTCACGGCGGCGGCGGTAGTTCTTTCAGACAGCATAATTATTACTATTATAAATTGTATTTATTATTATTATTATTATTATTATTATTATTATTATTATAATTAGTCATAAGTACACTACAGCCCGCGTGCTATTCGTTTATTTATTTTACTATTATTATTATTATTATTTTACGTCACGTCGAATCGTTCGCGTTTGTCGCGTACGATTATTCCGGCAACGATCATTCGTCTGGCGCGGAATATCGAAATGTTTTTGTTAGATTTAATTTTTTTTTTTCTTAGTCGTACGGGTTCTCGCGCGAATTTTCGCGTTTTTCAACGGACGCTGTCGTTGAGATCGCGTGTAAAACAACGTTTCATTTATTTAAACGTTTTTCGAAACGATTTAACAGAACGGAAAAAAAAACGCAACGCTACGTCGAAGGGGCCACGCGGTACGGGGACCTCGTGAAATCGGTAATAGCAATACCGGTCCATTTCTATCCCACTGACACTGATCTTGTTCGCAGCGAAAAAGCGAACGAGAGTGACGTGCGTGACACCACCGTACACGCGTGCACGCGCGTCGAATCTCGTGCGAAAATCGCGCGGTGAGAACAATATTATTTTTTATTATTTCGCGACCGAAAACCGTTCAGAAAAACGAGATTAAAAAAAGGTTTGAGTTTTAATCACAACGGGTTTTCTTCCCCTTTTCGAACCATTTCTCTCCCCCTCCCCCTTTAGGTACATACAGGGTGAGAAGAAGATACGCTCTAATCGAGCAGCGTTCGTTCGGAACTATTGTTTATTTTTCCCATACACATCGTATATATATATACAGGGTGTTTGCGACCGATGTGCCAATAGAACTTCTGTTCTATTCGCCGTTTTAAAGTTTAATTTTCAAAACAATAATTCCATACGCTTCCGCGCTATAATAAACGCAGTTTTTAATATCATATTTTAATTACGATAAAAAAGATTTAAATTCGTATTCAATTTTGTTTTTTTTTTTTAACAATAACAATAATAATAATAATGAAGACGGCCAATTAGAAAATACGAGTTTTAATAGAATTCCGTCGTTTAAAATAAAACGATAGTTCTATTGTATTTGTCAGATCTCCGCGTGAGACAGCATCTTGTACACTATATATATATATGCTGTACATGAAATGCGGAGATGATTTTATTCGCCATCGCTGTATATAGGTAAACCGGATTCTGACCTCAGATAAAAATCTGGAAAAAGAAAAGGCTTCACTGATTAAACGACAAGTCGAGCGTATATACAAAATATACACACACACACACACATACAATATATCAGTATACGTATAAGGGATCGCGGTGAACGTATTCAATTTACACACACACACACACACACATACACGCACGGGCGCGCAACAGGGACGGCGCGATTACATTGTATCACGTTGAAAATGTATAGAGATCGGAGTAGACGTTTTCAGACAATTCATTTCCCATTATATACACACACACACACACGCGTACACTTAACCGAGGCCGCGTGTCCCTGTCATTTATAAACACACATATGATTATTCGCGCGAATCCCCTTGCGAATATTTACCCACCACCACCACCACACTACTGGCAGTGGCGGGATTTTGGAATTTTGTCCCGGGAACTGCGAACTATAGTTATCAATGGACCCCTGTGTATGGCTGTTTCAATGCCTGTTTGACGGGAGGTTTAAGATAAAACATAGATCCTTTAATCGCTTTAAACGATTCTATACATTTTAAATTTAAATTTATGTATATATATATATATTTAATAAAAAAGAATTCGGTTATTATTCGATGTGTACAGAATTTAGATAACGGAAAATTATATATAATTTTTCCCGAACGTATGTTTTTATACAGAAGAGAACTTCTTCATTAATTATTATTATTATTACTATTATTATTAAAGAATCGAATATTATTTCCTGTTAAAAAATAATAATAACCGATTTTAAATATTAAAGATTTTATATTTTTAATAATGAAAAACGAATAAACACTATACCTCAGATGTTTGGACCGTAATTTCCAACGAGGTCTTTAATTTTAACGCGTCTATAATATTGTAATTACAACAAGAAAACGTTCACCCGTTTACTTTGAACATATAATAATAAATAATATTTTTGACGTAATATTTTTATATAGCAATGCGTGCGGCCAATATTACGATTTTTTTTTTTAATTACAAAGTTTAACGACATTATTATTTTTTCTTCTTATTCCTCAGCGAAGCGCACGGATCATATCTTATGTGTTGATATTCTAATTCTAATAGTAAATTATAGGAGCTGTAGCGCGCAAATTCGTTCGGTTACAAATTTTTATAAAGACTACAAGAAATTAACGCGTTAAAGAGAAAAAACGGGTAACTCGTCAATTATATTATCGATAAAAAAAAAAAAATGTTCGACGTGTAATGGTGTACACCGTGCTCGATTAAAATATAATATATACAGTTTTGGACAAAATAAAGTACGCGCTTAGAATGTTTTCACATTATTCATAATATTATAATTAACTCACTAATCCTGACAGATAGAATACAATTAATTCTAACAAAAAAATAAAAAAAAATTAATAAATAAAATCTACGCTTATTTTTAATTTTTTGAGTGGAAAATTTTCAATAACATTAAATTTTCTTAGACAATTAGTTTATTTTTATATTTACTTTGGACAAAATATAGTACCCATGGGAGTATTTATTTATCTTTAGTGTAATAAAAACATACTCGTCTATTCGTAACCATATAGTAAGATGGACTGTCCACGACATGACTGGAAATTTTACTATTATTATAAATAATATAGTTATCGAATATCCGTGAATTAGACTGATAACTGCGGATTTAATCGCGATATTAATTCGCCGAATTCTCGAAAAAGATACAAATCGATACGAAAACAATGCTTTTGAAAAAAACTAGCTACTCCAGTCGATACTTGCGCATGGTAAACAGATTTTTATCAAATTTTTAAACACATTTTTATGTAACGTAAAACATTAGTTATCGACCGGCAAACATTTTCCTTTAATTAACACGCGAAATCCCCATTGCATAGAACAGGGGTCGGCAACCTTTTTAACCATGCGGGCCATTTTTTTTTCAATTGTTCATCAAGGGCCACATTAATAAAAAAAAAAATTTACGTATGATATAATACTAATAATTGTATTTCTATTATATTTGATAATTTTACATGGAAATATGAGTATAAAAAAATACAAATTTTACTGAAAAAAATTTAATTGAATAAAGAATTGTATATTTGTAAATGAATGCGATTTTTGTGCCTGCAATTTATTAGTTAATTGTTCAATATCAGCTTGCAAACTTGTTGAGATTCGTAATACAGCGCGTAAATGTTCATCACTAAGGAGTGAAGAGTGCTTATTTTTTCTGTACTTTACAATAGAAAATGTCTGTTCACATATATATGTACTTGCAAACGTCGCTGTAAGTTTTTGTGCGAATTGTTGTCTGATTCCAGGGAATGTAGATATTGGAAGACAACTATAAAATTGAGGCAAACTAGTTACTTCCCATAAAGAATTTTTTAGAACCTCGTTATTTTGAAGTTCAATGACTTCCATTTGTAAATTGTTCTTGACATTATTTATGTCCACTTAAAAAGGATTCTGAAATAATTTTTTTTCTTTATCGTACTTATAAAAATCATTAAATCTTGTTGAAAATTCGTTTTGCAGTTGTTCAATGATATTGAGAAATTTAGGTTTAATTAAATCCCACTGCAATGGTATTTCAAAAGATTCAATCGCCGATTTACAACATGAAAAATGATATAAGATTTGTTGATCGAAATTATTGTACAATAGTTTTAATTTTACTTGAAACATTTTAATATCAGTATACATATCTGTGAGTAATTTTCCTTTGCCTTGTAATTTTATATTTAATTTAAAATTTAAAATGATTAATTTTTATTTTTCTAAAATCACCAATGATATTTTCAAAATTTGATTTATGTTCACTATCATAATGCCGTTCTATGTTATATTCTTTCATTACTGCTACTGTTTTTTGACAAATTAAACATAATGCTTTACCTTTGTTTTCGACAAAAAAGTATAAATCAACCCAAGAATTATTGAAAAAACGATGTTCTCACAAATTTTTCTTTTTTTAGTCGCCATAATGTTTGAATTTACTTGTAAAATGAAACTATTACAAACGCAGACAGTCACACGTAAAGGCGTAATCATGGAGCATACTAATCGCTAAAATCGCAAAGTAACGATGACTGAGTAATGCAGTCAATTATTATCTTCGACTCCGATCAGATAATGATAATAATTTTATAGATTAAAGTATTAAACTGACTATATAACTATATAGTATAAACATTAACTATTAACGATTAGATTAGATTTTATTTATAAAGAAAAAGGAATTAAATAATATTGAAAATTATATGAAAAATATTATTGAACAAAAATAAAACGTAAAAATTAACCACCTTTGTGCGGGCCACAAAAAATTACTTCGCGGGCCGCATGCGGCCCGCGGGCCGCGGGTTGCCGACCCCTGGCATAGAATATCGTAATAATTTTTGTCCTTAAATAATTTATTCGATTTAATTCGTTTAATGTATTAAAAAGATACGCAAACATTCTGTTAGCTGTTGATATAACATTAAAAAGAATGTCGTAAATTTTTTTTTTTTTTTGATGTAAACTAAACGTATTTCTGCGCAAATTAATTATTAAGTGCCCCGGCTGTAGTGTCTTTCTAATAGGAAGATTGGTCGAAAGTATAGTGGAAAGTTATGTAAGTTAAGCTAAGTAAGTAGGATTAGTGAGTTATTTACATAATAAATGTGAAAATATTCCAAGTGCGTACTTCATTTTGTCCAGCACTGATTACATTGCAGTTTAACAATAACGGTCAATACAAATACGCATAAGATTGGCGGAAAAAAAATAATAAAACAGTAAAACTAAAAAGAATAAAATAATAAAAAAGTATATACGAGTATATAATATTATATATAAAAAAAAAAAAAATAGGGAATTGACACACGCGACATTACGTATCGCCGTTATTGCTTTTATACAGTTTATTATTATTATTAGCGTATGGCTCCGGCTCGAGTTAATTTAATGTTAATTGTATGGGATAAATGCTCGCAAGAGTTTGCATTTCCCAAACTTAGCAACGCAAGTATGTACGAACAATAATATCGGCGTGATTACGCTAAATCGTAATTAAACATTTAATTGTAACAAACAATGAACCTCTCCGCCGCATTTTATTTACTATATTATTATTATTGTTATATGTAAAACGCGATTTCGTATATTTAGCGACGTCGCTAGAGAGTTAATATAATTACAGCAATACATATTATTATTATTATTATTAATACAGACTTAACGTTGATAAGTTAGTGTATATCGCATTAGTGAGTATAATATCACTTATATCAAATACAGCCTCCCGGCGTATACGTTTCATATGTATAATACGTTCTGTTACAACAAAAGCGACAATCCGTAATGTCGTATAATAGAATAAACGCGTCGTTGGCGTCGCCCCCGCCGATTCAATTTCTCGTCGACGGAGTATACAGGGTGACTTTTTTTTCCTCATTTTCGCACGTTCAGTTCGATATTTTTTTCCACTTCCAACCGCTGCTCGTCGTTATAATAGTCCTAACAGATGAATTTTTGACATCCGCGAATTCTTCGAACGAAAATTTACTTTCTCTGGCAATATAAACACGCGCACGCGACGATTTCGAAATCGAATATTTCACCGAGTAAAAAAACGTCTAAGGTTTGCCCGCTTAGAGACACACTTTACCAGAATGAGATATGAGCCCGGTGATTGAATATTAAACACATTCAACAGGAAAATTCTACGCCCTTAACCTTAGATGTTTTCGAGATTTTAGTTAAGAATATTTTTAATTTTAAAAGATTCGCATTTTTTTTTTTTATTGTCGATTTTTTCATTTAAATAACAATTTTCGATTAAATTAAATGTAAAAAAAAAAAAAAAAAATTGAATAATTTTAGATCATTGTGAGTTTCTAATGAAGCGTAATTAGGTAATAGATTTTTTTTTAAAGACAATTTTCCGCATCATCGTTTTGGAACGTGAAACTTTTGAATTTCGCACGATTTGGAAAACATTTTTAATCCATGTTTTATTCGAAGAAAGAAAAGTGACAAAAATAATTTAAAAAAAAATTTAATCTTTACAAATATAATCGTAGCGAAAATTATTTATGTGTCGCCGAATAAAACGACTGTTAAATCCGCTGCCACCACCACCGCTGTACAGGGTTTAAGATGAAGCTACACACTTATGATTTTCATCAAAATAATTGTTATACGCAAATAAAGAACTCTAATTGCTAGACATATATTTTAGACAACGAATTCGTAGAATAAATTACAATATTACGTATACAATTATATTTTTCAAATACATTTAATTCTTAAAAAGACATAAGCATTTAAAAAATACAATTTTTATTATTTTTTTTATATATATATCTCATAAATTATTAAGAATTAAACGTATTTTATTACATTGCTCTGTTAAAGTAAATTGATTTTGTGTACATTTTCGATGTCTTAAATACGACTGGTGGCCTTCAGAGTTGTTTCTCTCGTAAAACCGTATTCAATTTTTCGCGAACATTTTCTGTATTTTTTTTTTTTTTTTTTTTGCGGTCACACACAATTTTAACCGCTCAATGAATTCATATGACCCGAATATTCGTGTAAAGATTTCACATAAACGGATAACATTGAAAATAAATTATGCTTTTTTTTTTATTTCGATTCTACTGGATTATGCAGTGTATGTGAAAATCTATAGTCTGTTTACGGTATTATGTTCGTGAAAATAACGATATTCAAATGATTTGTATAACGAATGAAATTGTGCGGCGTTTAAACGGAACTTTTTGATCATTTATTACGCTGGGATAATTAACTAGCTTATGATAAAAAAAAAATCACCCTGTATACTCAAAAACACGAGTATCTTATCGTCGTGTCTCTCCTCTCTCAACAGCTATTATTATATTATATTGTCATCGTTTTACACAGCGCACGCATACACCAAAAGTCCACACGTCAAGTGGTTTTCAATTGATCGCGCGTCTCCTCTGTTCTCCTACGACCGCCAATCTTACACACACACAGAGACACCACCAGTGCAGCTGCTGCTGACGTTATTCGGTCAATACGAGGGGAAAGGAGAAGGCTTTTTCTTTTTTTCTTTTGCTGTTTCAAACCCACACACTTTTCTCTTCTTCGAAAACGCGTGAGGTTTGAGTGCGCGGAATTCGAAACGCTGTCCACTTTTTCAAACACGTTTTCTTCGGAATTTTTAAACGCGTAAGTAGGTAGAAAAAAAAAAGAAATCAATTTTTCCAAATCAAAAGAATTCCGCGTGAAATATGTCAAAATCGCGCGTTCACTTGTGCACTGTCCGATACCGGAAAAACATAATAATAATTTTACGCTGATCAAATGATATCTCGACCGTCAAAATTTTTAAGTTACTCTTTCATTGAAATTTTTTTAAACATACGCAATAAGTGTCGACGAGTAAAAAACCCCCCCCCCCCCAGACTGACGAAAAGAAGAAAATAAATTAATTAAATTAAATTGCAAATGTAAAATTCAAAAATCAAATGTATAATTTGCGCTTTACGGCGCAAAAATGTATAAACCTTCTTCTGGACCGGAGTTTAGAAAACGTGTTCTATTGTATTATCGAAATTCATTTGTCTCGCGGGTAGTCGGATTCGATTCTGTTAACAACGTTAAAGCAGAACGTCTTTTTCCGCTCATGAATAATAATTTTTTTATACGTTTTAAAACCGGATACGATCGTTCAGCTGAACAGTTACAGCTGAAGCCGTTGTTAAAAAAAAAAAAATGCGAAGAGAAATATCTACACGTACGGATGCTGATATACCTACTATCGCGTTAAATATTATTTATTTTTTTTTAATATCCGTAATTGTGCACAGCTCTGAAGTTTTGCGTTTTTAATCAATAAGAGTTGCTAAACTCTTAGAATTCGTTACCGATACGGAAATTATAAAAAAAAAAAATATTTTATGTTATCAATCGTCTCCTCTTCTATAGAGTCAATCCATTCGAGTTACTTTCGCCATACGTAATAATACACGTACTTTTTTTTTCAATCTCGCGTAATTACAATTAATTTAGACAACTTTTTAACCGCGTTGTTTTCATATATAAATTTCAAACGAATTTTGACGATTTTCTGACTAACGATTGTAATGTAACGAGAACTACGACGTACCACCACCACCTATGGGAACCACCGGTCCGATATTCAATAATATTATAAAGAAATATAGGAAATATTATAAGGTCAATTATTGTTTATACTCTTACGTTATATTCGATTCTTGTGTCGATTAAAACATAAAAAATTGTCTGTGTGTGTTTTTGTTTTGTGAAAACGTTCGTAAACACGAAATGGATCCTTTAGGGATCTCTGCCAACGATGTGACGCCAGCAGTCGAGACGGGTGTGCACGATGTACACACCTCCTGCTCTTCTTCTTGAAATTCCTCATCTATCGGAGGTTAGAAATCATCATATTAATCGGAATTTTCTCTCGGGCTGCCATGAATATTTGATTATATTATTATATGTGTACACCTAGAAACGACAAATCGGGTATGTTTATAATTCACCTTGGCCGGTATTTAGTTTTTTTTTTTTTTTTTTTTTTTATAAATTCGTTCAATTTTTTTCATTTTTAAACGCAAACATTACTGTTTTGTTCAAAAGACGTTTTGTTTCGGCCCCTTTTTTTTGTTCAATCGGTCGATTTCTTTTTGATCGCGATTTCACGCCCGTCGGCTTTTTCCACAAATAAAAATAATTTAAAAAAAAAAGTAAATCCTAAATCTCCTTCACCAGAACGGCGATCTACGCAGCGTTACACGATCAAAAATATTTCAACAGGGTACACACACACACACTTGCTGTCCCTTCACCGTCATAAGCTATATATATATATATATATATATATATATATATACGACCCACGAATGTCCCGCAATAGACGTCATCGCAATTGTACGATCGGTTTCTCGTGAAAAACACAACCCTTTCTCGTTCCGAATTCGACGATACAACGACAATAATAGGGAATATAACAAAAAAGAGAGAGAGAGAAAGAGAGAGAAAAAGAACATATTATATCGCTTTTTGTACGCGTGCACACGTGGTGCATATAAACGAGGGCGTTGTTAAACGTATACTTCCAAAAATCTCTGAGAGAGAAATCGTGTGAGACGGACGGACGGACGCGCGCGTTCTCGTATACACTCCTCGATCCTTTTGTCCCGGCCGTGATGCTGGATGCTGGTGCTGCTCTCGCGCCCTCCGCGAAACATTTATTCTTTTGTGAATCAATCGAACCGCACGCACAACCGTCGCTACTATTACTATTATTCAGTACAACTAAATACTAATACTAATATACAGAATAATACTGTTATTTATATTGTACGCTTATATATGTATATGACATACAGGACGTCTCGAAAAGTGAAATAAAAAGGACGCGTGTACGAAGGATATACGTCGTGAACAGGACATATTGACAAATCGACGTTTTTTTACGCGTTGGACGATGGAAATTTATATCGGTTTCGCAGCGTTATTGTCCGGCGGCGTTTCAAAAAAAAAAAAAATTATTAATGCGGTGCACATTACAACGAAAAAGTCGAGCAACATTTTCAAAATAATTCCTAAATATTTGTAATAATTATTACGTTATTTTAATACGCTATATAATATGTTTTAAAACCGAATACCCGAACAAACAGGCCGAACAATATTTTTAAAACGTGACAAGTATAAAATTCTGATTTCGCGCGTCCGTTTGCTCGTATATAACGCGCTTAAAATTTTTTTTTTTATATCTGCGCATTTTATTACGGAACTCCAAAAACAACACTTAAAAAAATATTTATATATATAATTGAAAACGACATATTTATCCTAAACACGCTGTATACTAGCGTACCTATACACACGATTTATTTTCACGTGCATATATACAGCTTGGAAGATCGTCGACGGGCATTGTGTATAGGAGCCCTCTCTTCGCTTTTCCATTAATATAAATACAATATATCATATTATATAGCCATCTGTCGCTATGTGTAACCTTACGTCGTTGTAAATGCCATTTAAAAAATATATATATATATAATATAAATTTTACATTTTTTCACTAAACTCATTCATTCATTTACTGGGCATTAACGCGCGTTTAAAGTTATAATTCAATTGGAAATCAGTTTACAATTAAGTGAATTTTTTTTTTAAGGCAATATTTTTTTTAATACGATTAACGCGTTAACATTTACAGAACTGTTAAAAATTATTTTTACCGAACGTAAAATAATTTTTCACGATTTATTCGAAAATACGTTCTAAAAGTGTTCTTTACTAGATTTGTAAGTTTTTTTTTTTTTGTAAACGTTATATTTTTTTCTCTCAAAAATACGTGTTATACGTGTGCGTTTTAACAGGAATAATATGGCGAAAAATTTCTTCGCTCACATTTTGGCAACCGCTTTAGTGGGAATATCAACTATTTGTCTCCGGAGCAGTAGGGACGATTTAAAATAATAATTATTATATCGTCTTAAAAAAAAAAAAATGTCGGTAAAACGTTCGTTGGACAAGGGTTGATGGACCCATAGAGAATTCGAAAGGGATTATATATAATGTACGTATTTAATAGGGATGTATTCCTCGCATCACCGGGCGTAACGTCGTCGTCGTCGTCGTCGTGAGTTGACGATTTTAGATGAAAAATAATAATAATAATAACAACAATATATTATCGATATTTTTCGACAAAACAAAGTTCGTGACCAGCAGACTGTTAAACCGCATATGGTCGTTTACCATCACACGCATTAATACGCGTTCGACGTTCTATACACAATAACTACGGTACACTTTTGACGTTATGCCGCGGGGGTTTTATTGTGTTACGATATAATTTATCTTTTATAAGTTGTGTTATTTCAACAACAAAAAACCGACAACAGCGCGCGCGCGCGCGCGTATAACTACGAAACATATCGTTTTAAGACATTAGTCTTTGTCAACTTATATGGACGCAAGTGTGTGTGTGTGTGTTTATTGTATAATAATTTAAGGAGTATAATATAGTGTAGCGCGATGACCGTTATATTATATGTACTCACTTGTCCTTTATATCGACAAGAATAAAAGGAAAGAGAAAAAGGACGAGAAATTATTATATTTATAAGTGTTCCCGGACAAAACAGAGTCATCGGACGGCGTCCTTGGAGGATTTCGTTTTGAGTGCGCGCACAAGTATATTATTATTGTAAACGCAACTGTAGCCCGAAAAGGATACAAAGGATCTATTAAAACAGGGGATTTCTCGAGGTCGAAAAAGGAGGAAGTGCTCCTCGAGAAGCATTTGAAATTAGAGAAAAAGTTAAAGATTTTATTTGTTCACCTATCGGACAGCTGCCATGGGAATAATGTATTTTAATGATCGTAATTTAACTATTTTAGAGTTGAGTTTTTCCATTATAAAATTATACAAATTATATATCTAATAATAATTTTTTTTTAAACGAGTATACTATGTGATATATTACTTTAAATTAATAAATAATTTAACTTTAGTAATAGTCGTGACACTAACCTGGTAGATTCATTTCATGTCCTATTTCCTTCCATAAAGATTCCTTAAAAGAATAGTCACTATACTTTTTGTGACTGAGATCATATAAACAATTTCTAGCTCTTACTAGCTCAATTAAAATTTCATTGTCCATTTTAATTAAAATATAGTTGTAGATTTGCTAACCAACTACACCACACAACAAGCCTGTACAACACGTACCTTGTATTTTGAACGTACTAAAAACGTATCAAAATTTAATATTGTTGGGTATAATATTATAATGTTTATAAATTTAATTATAGATATCATAAAGAAAAATAACGTCGTTATCGCGTTCATATCCCACCGACACGGACAGGCACCGACAAAACATTCTTTCATACAATGTTTGTCGGTGCGGCGCGGTCCGGTTAGTGTCTGCGCGGTGCCGGTTATGTTAGATGTAAATTAGCACATTAATTTATTATTGATTAATAATTTGTCGGTTCGGTACGGGTCTGTGCGGTCCGGTGCCGGTCTGTGAGTGTCGGTTCAGTGTGAATCATCCTTGATTCGTACTTTTATTTTATATTTACGGACGATATATTTTTCTTGTAGCGTACAAACGGGTTTTCGTCTCGTCCGCATTTACTCGATGACGATAATAACAATAAATTGTTCGAAATCCGAGAGAAAACTTAAATTTCTATTGTCACTTTTAATATCGATAATGAATTAAAAAAAAAAAGAAAATTATATATATATTTATATATATATAAAACGCGCGTGTTAAAATTTCAAGCGTAGAATTTTAAAATCAACGAAACTATTTGGAATATCGTTTTTTGCCTTCAGTTCGTTATCGGCTAAACGACACAAAACGTTCCGGTTAATATTACGGGGGAAAATCGAAGGGAAACAGGAGCGAATAAAACGAATAATATCCCGGTCAAAGGATCTCCGCGACTGTACCGTATGTAAATAAAACATCAATTGATTTATTTCGAGCGTCATTTAACAGGGACAACACACTGTCGATATCCAACACCCGAAACGAATGGGAAATTGAAGACGGAGAAAATCAGCTACGGGATCCGAGCGCTATACAGTATACCCGTACAAATGTAATATTCTACACAGGAGTTAATTTCGTCGGGCCCTTCTGCGAGTGACTTTTTATTCAAAACTAAGTTTTTTGTTCTGATTATTTTAAATTTTATAAACCGTACGTAATTTTCGTCGTAACGCGTCGGGGTGACAATAATAATAATAATAATAATAAATAACGTTTTGGGGAGGAGGAAATAGAATAAATTGTCGGACCACAATGCGAAAGAGAATATTATTATTATTATTATTATTATTATTATTATTATTATTATTATTATTATTATTATTATTATTATTACAATATTGGACGGTGCGCGACAATAACACCTTGGCCGTATTGTCGCGCGGGCGCGGATCCGGCGGCGGCAGCGGTGGAAATTATACGCGTGTATGGGTATTATGAACGCGCGAACGGCGAACAAAGAATTCGCCGCGAACGTCCTTAGGACTCCGCCCTCCGACGACGACGATTCATACGACAACAGAGGAAAGAGAGAGAGAGAGAGAGAGAGAGAGAAAATAATAATAATAAAGGAGGCGAAAAAGAAACAAAATTTCGGTTTAGTTTTTATCGTCTGCAGACACCTGAATCCCGTACGTGTTAGTGTCTTTTGTCCCTTCTCCTCGTCCTCGCCCCGTGTCCGGTATTCGATTGTCGCGCATACAATACAATACAATGCCGTACGCGTACAATAGAATATACAATATACGCGTATTGTATTCACACACATATGCGGAGACACATTCATGTGTACTATATAAAAATATATGTTATATATTATTATATGCGTGCGCGTTTCTGAATAAAAGCGCTTTTCTCTCTCTCACTCTCTCTCTCTTTTTACGATCGTCGAAAACTGATTGATTGCGCGCGACCAAACACACACACACGAGCGCGCACTTTTTGTCCAAAAAAAAAAAAAAGAAAAACAAAATTCGATAAAAAAAAAAAAAAAAAAAAATACGCCGGCGAAACACGGGCGCGGCTGTGTACGACGGGCAGTGCGCGGACCGTACGCGGAAACGTCATTTGAATTTTTCAAAAAGCGGCGCAAAAGTTTTAACCGGCTCGTTTAAATGCGAAGAGGGAAAATGTATAAAAGAGAGAGAGAGAGAGAGAAAAACGCCCGTAGCCAAAAACCGTTTTCTTTTTCCGCAATCGAATTTCCAGCTCGTTCTCCTCCGTTTTATGCAATTTTATATTTATTTTTAGAATCACCGGATTTTTTTTTCCCCCGTCGACTAGAGAGAAAAAAAAACGTACGCGCTCGGACGGCGGCTAAATAAATACGCAGCCCGTACTAAGGCCGTACTTGTGATAATACACTTGAACGAGACTTTTTTGCTCGCCGCCAACGCGTGCGCTTGTTTACACGGGACGAAAAATTGGCCGAGATTTTTTTTTTTCCCCCCCATCCACTGGCGCCGAAATTTACTGTAAACACGAAACGAACGCGAAACCAATAATAACTAACCGTCGCAGATTTTATATGTATATAAATATTTTTTTTTCTTTTAATTAAAGTCAAAAAATGGTTGGAAACGGGAATTTCTCTATCTTTGCGGCTTGCACACGTACACGTAACGTATCAGACGTTTCAAACGTACGCCGAACGTTATTCAGCGATAACAGGAAAACGGATTTCAATTCGAGCCCACTCGAACAAGTCAGTCCCGCGCATAAATCTTTTTTTGTCCTCTCATAAAAGTCTTTAAGAAGTAATTGAATTAAAAATATTTCAATTTTTAAAGACGTCGAGATAAAGAAAAAAAAAGAAAAATGAAAAATGAAAACAAATAAAAAATTCGATCTATGTACAGTATAATAAAATTCAAGACGAATTTCCAATTATTTCTGTTTTCAAAACAATATAACGAAAATACCCAACGGTATAGTATTGTAACCGCACGATTTACTTAATAATATTACTTTACGTTCACCGCGGTTTGCCATTTTTTTTCCTTTTTTTTTTTTTGGCCATTTGATACTAGCAAAAAATCTGATCAAAAACAATTTGATATTTTGTATCCGAAATTCCATCTAGCGTAATAGAAATAATAATAATAAAAAGAAAATAAGGCCAAATGGGCATATATTCTTTCCTCGTGATTTACACCACCAGATAATCTCGTTATTTAAAAAAAAATTTTTTTTTTATTTATACAGATATAATATAAAGTATTTATAATAATTATAAATTGAAAGGATTGTTACAGTTACTTTATATTTTACTTTAAATATATAATTTATGTATAATTTATTATACTCGTTTTTGTTGCCTGCAAACGACGGGGGGGGGGGTGGGCTACGGGACCGTTGCAAAGAGCCGTCGCTTCAATAGTTATACAGACGAAAAGAGAGAAACGATCCGAATAAAACTTTCATGGCGATATTTTCGTCGAGCGAATTTTATAAAATATAATAATAATAATAATAATAATAATAATAATAATTATTATTATTATATTGATATTCTCTTGTTACGACGGACAGCACGCGGCGTACAAAGAAATCGGTGAAGTGCGAATTTCATTGAACGTCGACGACGACACGTTGTTTCGACGAAATATTTTATATTCAACACAATCGTTTTCAGATTAAAATACACTAATAATAATATGCAGTGCCGAAGCGTTGGGTACTTGCATGAATATATATTATATATATCACACTTAGGATATAATCGAACTGCGCCGTTTAATTAATGTTTCGCGTAATATACGTACAGAGATATTAAAATGAAAGTTTCGATTTACAGCCGAGAAGTTTTATTTGGAAACACGACGCGAATTTTCTACCGAAATCGACATAAAAAATGCGGAATCGCGTAAAATACGTGATTGTAAACGAATCTATGTTATAATATTACGCTTATACAGAGTGTTCTGAAAATAATTGGATGGACAATGCTGTAAAACACATAGAAGACAAAAAACCAACAGTCAATATTAACGTCTACCATGTATGTATGATAAATCCGGCATCCGGCATGTTCGACCACCCGTCGAAGTTTTCCATGACGCGCTCACAAACAGGTGATTGAATCTCGTTGATGTAAGGTCAGCGCAGGTTTTAATTTTTTTTTTTTTTTGCGTTACAGTCAAATCTCGTAGGCGATCATTTTTAAGATCTTCCTTAATAAGGATATGGTGTGCACTGCAATTGATGACATATTCATCAATACTGATCGATCCCGAAAACGAACTGAATCATTGGAGCTGACACGTCACACGACAGCGACGTTTTCAGCAGTCCATCCACGCGTTTGTTTGACGTTCCTTGCAGTGTGCTCAATCTTTCAAACCAAAACGCGTTGCTCGCGATAATATCATCCGCCCCGTGTAGCGACAAACTATGATTTTCACTAATATTAGAGAGGCTATAAAACGGCAATGGCAACTGCAGACAACGAAAACGACAATATCGCGGCGCTGCATGCAAACCTCTTACAACGTTTAAACGTTTTTATTTTCTGTTCGACTACATTCGTCTTGCCGGTTTAAAAACGTATTGCGGTCGAATGAGGTGCGGGATAGAAAACGAATCCGATTCCAACGTCGTAAAATTATTATTCGCGCGTATTCCGATATTTTGCGTAATTCTTATTTCGTATTAAATCTACTAACCGGTTGTCGATAAAAATTTGCAATAAAAATCAAAATAGACTATGAATAAAATTATAGTAAATCATTTTATACAAATCGTTTTTATCATACTGGAAAAATCAATTATAGTTTTCTACACGTTTTACGCGGAACGTGTTTATTAATTCCCTGATCGATATTTCTCGCCCACAGTTTTTACTCGATATGTTTCCTAAACGTCTCTGTCGCACAAGTAATTGCAGTAGTTTTTTAACACGAGCTCGTTTTATAAAACGACCTTTTGCACGAATCACTGGGGGACATAGAATAAAGCACTCGACCGGTAATATACGAAATGAACAAATTTTCGTTCGAAAGTCTATCGTGGGCAGGCTTGTATTTCGTATTTATCGTATTCGTGTCTTCGGAGAACGGACAAAACGATTCGTCGAAATATACTGCGATTTCGAAATGTAAAAGCCGCGATTATGACGTGTTTGCTCGGGGCGAATGATTTGTTCGATACCCGATCGTTTATGTATTCTCGTATGAAAAATATTTTTGAAAACACACAAGGAGGCGCCGGGGCGCGTAATGGACAAATTGTAACGGCAAACGGATCAGGTCGTATCGGTTTTGTAAAATATTCGTTACGGCTGCGCCGAGAAAGCGATCGTTATATTTTCCGTCTCCTCTTTTATAACGTAACACACAAAACACCCGCCGATACATACGAGAGTGTGAAACGGTTTTATCAAGCCCCGAACGCGTGTACACGGTCTGCATACAAATCGCGGGTTTTAAAATATTACAATATATATATATATATATATACTTTATAATACAATATTATATTATATAAGTACGTGTTCGGAGAGCACCGCGCCGTTTTAAGGAATCCGCCTCGAACTTTAAATATTTATATAATATATTTATTTATTTTTTGTCTCGCATACGGTATACGACATTAGTAGCATAATACGTCGCTCCTTGTTCCACAAATCCTTTTTCACTAACCTAACATCACATTAGTTTATTGTGTCGTCGTCGTCGTCGTCGTCGTATTGTCCGCGCGAAAACGCGTGTCATAAATCAACTGCACCGGGTTGCGTGATACGAATATCCGCGCAACAAGTCGCCTGCCCGTAATACGATCGTATATAATATAATACGTACGTCGTCGTATTGTGTACGAACGAGGGGGGGTGGTGGTGGTGGTGGTGTGGGAAAAAACAAAAAAATAGGGATTTTTCGGGATTCGTGGGACGGCCAGTGATAAAGCCAGTCGGACGCGTATTCGCGATCTCGCGTTAATCCTTTGATAATAATACGCAGCGGGACGAGCAAAGCGAAATCCTTCGCCAACGTATCGTCCTTTTGAACAGGACCTGCGGCGGTGGATCGGCGAATCGGTGACGTAAATCTATATAAAATAATACGTTTATACGATCGGCGCGTTTTCACGCGAATTCGTTTCTTAAGTGGTAGCAGGATTGTGTGCGTTAAAGCTCCGCTGCTGTCCGGTCTAAAAATTGAAAACGTAAACGCTGAATTGAGGTTCCTCCATTGAGAACGTTCAAATCCAGGAAGAATTTAACGAAAGTTAAACTAAAGGTGGAAGACGAATTGATCGACGGTGATGATGCTCACAGAGTTTTCAGGCTTCGAGTTAATTTTAGTAAAACAAAAAAAAAAAAACTGTTGAATTGCCTTTCCCTCCTCCTACCTCGTCGAATAAGGATTCAGTATTAGAATACTGAATACTAGAACACCGTAGAATTCAATAGATTTACAGGCTCTAAATATTCGTGAAAAACGCTGATTGAGGAGGTTTCACCGACGTTTTTGTGATAATATTCGCGTACGAATACGATTTATTAACAAATCAAAACGAACACTTATCGCGCCACTCGTCTAATTGTCTCCGACCTAATAACCTTTAAAGAGTAGTTAACATTCGGATCGACTTTCGGCAAGCTCAATGAAAACGTGTAAACGTTTTACGCATAAAAAAAAACAACAGATATTTTCAATTTATAGGTCGGTGAAATGTACAAGTGTTGAGGTGCGTATTTTTATATTTATTACTCCGGCAGGCACAGTGAGCTCCAAAACCAATAGCGGCGACCGAACCGTATCCGTCAAATCAGTCAACAGTAGTAAACATCTTGTACCATATTATAACGCTCATACGCGTTTGAAAAAGCGATATAAAAAAAAAACCACGTGATGTACTCGAAGGAAGTCCTGTGGTCCCTCGTCGTATTAAAATATCGCGAGTGTGCGGTGTATATATTAAGAGAACGGATTAAGTCGAAAACCGGAGAAATCATCAGTTCTGCTCGGAAAAGACCAGTCATCGAGAGTTCCTGCAGTTTTCTCTTGTATATAAAAAAAAAAAAACAAAATGTATTAGTCCGGTGAATTGTTCTAATAAATGTTTAATCTGTATTAAAAAAAAAATATTATTTCCGAAAGAGACCTAATTGTACAATATTGTTTCCTAAAGTAATGTATGTAATATAATATATTTTTATACTAGGATAATATACTCAAAAGCGTGTAAAGAAATGTCTCGCCCAGCGTTGATGTCATCGATTTATAAAATATATGTCGTATTTGTATATAATATATATGAAATCGTATTTATTCAAATATATTAAACTTTTGTGACGATAAAAGTGTTCAAAATAATAATAAATTTACAAAAAAAAAACAAAAAGAGATCAGCGCGTACCGGATACCAGGCGATTACCGACCGCGGTAACGCTGGTGAATAATAAATAAATGTTAAGAGGACGCTACGCCGGAAGTAAAACGTACGCTGCGCTCCAGAGATGATGGCGTTGATCGTCGTTTCTCGGCGGCCATAAGTGGCGGCAGCGTATATTACAGATAAAATAATATTACATTTTACCGTAGCTCTGTGTAAAAACTAATTTACGGGAACATAAAATACCGGGGCTATAACAGTCAAAATAAAAACACCGAATTTCGGAACTATACGTAGAAGACAGATGTCGTAAATCTATGTCGTAGCGTTTTTAGTTTTTTTCATAACTCGTTTCAATTTTGTATTATTTATGTACAAGAAAAAAAATCATTAATCACTTAATTTAAAATAACTGTATAAAAATAATAAAAACGCTACGACATAGATTAGGTTATCTTCTATGTGATACCGAAATTTGATCATTTCATTTCGATTGTAGCCTGCAAAACGACAGATTTTTTTTTTTTTTTGGAACACTGTTTGCAGTTAGAAAACCCGCCATTGTGTTATTCGCGTTTTGAGTGTCACGTCATGATACCCGGATACAGCGGATGAGGAGGAGTAAGTTTTGGAAAGCGAAAAATCAAAAGGTGTAGTGTTATAAAATAACTGCTCGTCTTCGTAAAATACGCGTTTATATTACGTGTTTCTTATATTTATATCGTAATCTCTTATATATTTTTCATCCGCCGCCGTATTATTACGTATATACCGTCAGCCTCGTCGATTGCCGTACCACATCACCATCATCTCTCCTTCGTCATCCCGTCCGTCGCCGTACCTATACGCGCCGCGGGTATTGTGTACGTTATACGCGCATCGCACAGCCATCATCGTCCATTGTCGTGACCGCGTGTGAAAGGGATTCACGCGGCCCGCGGTCCGCGTCCCTTATTCGCCCCGCCGCGCCGTGTCGATTGTACACTGCACACACACACACACACACACACCCCGATACAATAAAGATAAAAATAATAATAATACAATAAATACAATACCATCTGTGGCCGCCACCTATTATTCCGCCGCGACAACGGCACAATCGTCGTCCCTCCCGCCGTCCCTTTACACTCTTGTACGTATAACACTGCGATCTTTTGTGCGCCGTCGTCGGTACATTTAAAGTGTGGTGCGTGCGCGCGCGCGCTCGCGAGAGAGAGATGACAAAATATCTTTTTTTCCATAAGACACGGCTAAGGTATAGTTATATAATATCACTATAAATAAAATATAAATAATTCGATTGGTGCGAAGATTATTATTCGTACGGTAATTTCGTTTTCGGCATAGTTTGAGAAGAAAAAGAGTCCGTTGTTCGGCCGACGAACAACTTTTGGAAACGTTTCACACGAGAAAATCGACTTTCCGTCTATTTTTTAACGTGCGCACAAAATATGTGTGTGTGTGTGTCGAGCGAATTTTCGTCGTCTCGGCAATCGGCGATTTCCTCCTACGAATAACTACTGTCTGTAATTTCTTCACTGAAATAACGCGATATTGCGAAAAACATATATCGGATAAAGACACCAAACCTGACCTAACTCTTAACATACTATTCCGTCGGTTACCAGAGGCCATCGATTTCGGTTGTAAGAATTATTGTCATAGAATTTTTATTTTTTTTTCTCCTAGTACGATTCGGTCGTGACACTACGGTCACGTATATAGGAATATTTCAAAAAAAAAAAAAATAAATAATGATTCTAAAGCATATTTTTTAAATGCGAATTATCTTTGAAAACGACAAAAACTCGTCACTATTATAGAGGTTACGTTAAAGACGGACGTAAAACGAAACAAATGAATAAGGCGCGAACGAGGCCGTATGGATGCTGCAGCCAGGGTAGCAAAGGGTTTCTCAACGAATATGAATCTAATTTGAATTACTAAAAATAATCAAAACATTTTTTTGAAGCGAAAAACTGTAAATGTTCGAAAAAAAATTGTTTTTTCCACCACCAAAACCTGTTTGGTATGTATTGTATGTGTCCGTTGCACTTACATCCAAAACATCAGACACCCGTTTATTATTATTATTATTATTATTATTATTATTATTATTATTATTATCGTCATCGTATATTGTACAAACACACGGTATACGATTACAATAACCGGTGTTACTGTGAATTTTCCGTGTGGCTTTCGAATTTCGATATGTACGACGTTTTAGGGAGAGAGAAAGAGATAATGAATTTATAGTCCCCCTCGTTTTTATCAGAGTACAAATAATATGGCGCTTTTGTTAGTACGGCCGTATAATATGGTATGTGTGTACAAGAGCGAAATTACCATGTCAAAACATTGCGTTCGTCGCGCGAACGTGTTGACCACAGACCGGGCGGGTGTGTGGGGGACAGAGGGAGACTTATGTGTTTCGGAACTTTTTTAATACGCGTTGAAATGGACACGAGGGAAGAGAAACGAACGTTTCTCGAACAGATGAAATTATAATAACAATGCTCGTGTACGTATATTGACGACTGCGAGGGCCTGCTATTAAAATTTATACGTAATGTCGAGGAGATCGATTTTCGAGAACACGTCCGTTTGTTATTTATTTATTTATTTTGTTTTGCATCACCGAGATAAGCGCCGAGTACTCGGGGGCAACTGTTGTCCGCAACCGACTCCTCTCCTCCCGCGCACGAAAATCGGGGAAAAATGAATAAATAATGTACGCGTGAGTACCTGTATAACAGTTTGGCGCTGCTGACGACAGAGAACTTTTTTCGGTCTTTTCTTTTACCTTTTTAAATTGCACTTAAAATCAAATACGCGCGTTCTAATATGACTTTGATGTAAACTATTTTATTACAATATCAGCGTAATCTGTTGATCAACAATATGATCGACACGGCTAAAGCGAAAAACGTTACTGTGCGCTCTACGTTTTTGAATGTTTTTTTCAGAATAAAATTACTATATTATACGTTTTTTTTTTTTTAATAAAATAATGTCGATTGTGTGGTCGCATGTACAGCTGAACGTTCTTCTTCTTCTTCTCTAAAACGTCTTGAAACTCTTTTTCAAAGTCAATAATAGTGATTTGAACGCGATTAATTAATGATGCGTCACAACGTTTTACAAGTTTATCACATTAAACATTCACACGGAATGCCCTATACTCGTATATATATATATTTATGAATGAGAAGCTCTTGAAGTGCGCGAGCATTTTTTTTCGTTAAAAAATTGTTTTTCAATAATCTATAAATTATAGACCGTTTCGAGAGTCTCGTTCCGAAATCGATCCCTTGCCATCTCCTCTGCACCACTGCAGAGTATAATAACGTCGAAAGCACGTGTGTAGTGTTATATTATAAAGGAAGATCTCGCATAGCGCCCATTATAATTTTCGGGATGGCCAGCCTCACCTGGATGACGTTCACACGCCGATTTTAGAAATAACCAGTACCCCGAGCGGTTGCGGACCGCCGAATCGTCAGTTGTTCGTGATTCGGCTACTTTATTCAAAAAACCCCGACCCCTTCTACTTCGTTTATCATTCAGAAAAAACCACGCGACTACTCGACGATGACTGTGTACTATTATTACATTACAATATCACGGTACAGTATATCACCGCAGCGGAGTAATAATGGAACAGGGTGAGTCGAGACGAGCGAAATCCCATTAGATAATCGGTTTTTATGCTCAAATGGTCATTGGTAAAATTTGGATTTTGAAAATTCCATACACATCGATTCATCGAAATCCATAAACACGCTTATTGCGTTACGAAAATTGAAAACAGTTTTTACCGAATACGCATACTAATCGTATTTTATTAAAAAAATAAAAAAAAAAAATTAAAGAAGCTATAAAATGTTTCCTGAAATGAAAAAAAAAAAAAGAAGAAAATCTACTTCCGCCAAACGTTGGATAGAACAGTCCGCGATCTTTCGATGTGCCCTTAAAACGTACTTATCTAAGTCTAAGCGCGTATTATCGGAATTGCACACAAACGTATTTTTGAGGCGAGAGGGAGGGTTGAAAATAAGTTTTAAAAACGGCCGTTGTTTTTAAACTGCTTAGCTTGGCCGTCTAATCGTATGTTCTGTCGTGGTATCACCTGCACATATTATGTCGTATGTGATTAGAATTATTTTGTTTCACGATGTCTTTATACAGGCCAATGAAGAACGTATATTAAACGAAAACCGAATATGTGAAACGCGTCAACAATACCGTTTCTATAATCTGTTTGGGAATAAGAATAGACGAGATCGGTCGGCGGACGAAACACTTTAGAAGACCGCGGCAACGGATTCTAATAGCTATCCCGAAAGATTACAATTGAAAAAAACGTATTTTTTTCCACGGAATCATTATATATATATATGTATAAAAAAGAGACATATGGGGTGGGCTAAAAACCTCATTCACGAGACTCGGTTATTGTAGAAACTATTTCATCGTTCCCCCCCCCCTTTGAAAACGTCTAAATACGCCTCTCGAAACTACGAAGTCACTTTTATCTAATATTTTCCGCGTTTGATGCTTGTCCTCTTAACACATGTGCATTTAATATATATATATATATAACGGAACGCTTTATTTTTATTTCTATATATATATATAATAAAAAAAACACTTGATTATAATAAATAACCAAAAAAAAGGCGGTCTTCTTTCCTTTTAGGTCGATGAGAGGGAGGGGGAGAGATTTTTTTCTCTTTCGTATTCCGTCGGAGTATTTTTTCTTTTATTATTCTTGTTCGGATCGCGGTCGGACGCGAGCGCGCATTATAATATTGTGTTTGCGAAAAAATCAAAAAAAAAAAAAAAACAAAAATACAAACACGTATTATATTAAAAAGCGTTTCGAGAAATTACACATTGTGATTCGCGTCTTTTACAATAGTACGACAATAATAATAATAATAATAAAAAGTGTTTATACATTTTTATATACGAGCGCGCGTTTTCTTTCGGCCCCGTTCTTTTGTGCGAAATCCGCGTTATTTACCATTTGAATGGCGTTTATCCCCCTCGCGCCGAGTCGTCGTCGTCGTCGTCGTCGTCGTCGTTCGATTAAATTGATTATATTTCGTTTACGCGCGAATGTATGTGACAAAGTATGTGTGTAAAAAAAAAAAAAAAAAAAAAATGCGTTTTAAAAGAAAATATAAAATCGTACCTATATAGGAATATTTTCCCAACTCGAACATAGTGTGTTTGCGAGCGCGGGCGTTACGACCGTTTATTTTTTTCTTTCAAAACGATTCGGAAACGCCGAATTCCGACGTTGACCACAACTACAACTGTGCTAAGTCCACAAGGACTTTGTAAAAAAAAAAGAGATAAAAAACACGATAAACGTTGACCTCGGATCGCCGAGGAAATCTGCGCACGTTCGCTCTCGTCGGTCGAGCGTTGTGCACCTAAACAGCTCATATGCTCAGACATGAACAATACTATTCTCCGTAAAGTGCTCAGATTTTAAATGGCATACGCATAAAAACAAAAAAAATTACTTATTTTATTTACCTCGATCCGAAAAAAAAAACAATAATTAACTATTTCGGAAGAAAAATACGCGAGTAACGCAGCAGTATAATAGGCATTTAAAAAACGTCATCGATTATTATTTTGTCAAAATGGCCGCGTGCTACGTTTGGACCTTCGAATATATTTGATTACTTTAAAAAATCGTGTTATGTTTCATAATATATTTGATCTAACTATCTCGCGTTGATTTATAAACGCAGAATTAAAAAAAAAAAAAAAAATTTTACGTATATATTCAACCTTCCCCCGCAAACACATATTTGATGAGTGTTCGTATTCGATCCAACGTATTTCAAATAATTGAAATGTACAGATTTTATAAATCTGTGCGACGCCGAGAGCGTTCATGGATTCCGGTTTCGCCATTCAACTCACACGTCGGCTCGACACGTAGTGAAACGCGACGTCAGAGAAGTTATTAGCGAAAAAAAAATCAACGGCATTACGGACAACGCGAATATCGAAAAAGAAAAGAGATCTTTGCCCGGCGTTATCCAGTGTACGCGGGGATTCAAGTCCGTCCTTCTCGTCCCCAATTATGTATTCGTAGTTTTATAATAATAATAAAGTCATAGAATATCGAATGCGCTTTTCGAATTTTCAACGTCAGAAAAATCCGAGTAAACGATTTCATCCGAATTCCAGCCAATGTCGCAAATGTGTCGTCGTCGTCCTTATTAAAATAATTTGTAGAAAAATCCTATTGATCCGCCGCGCCGCCGTTGGAAAAATCAAGCGCGCCCGTGGGATGACGCGCGACGTTCCCGTTTCTCAAAAACCTCCGGGACGATTTCGGTGGCTGCGACGCGACGTCATTAAAATCCGATTTCTCGATACGCGGTGTGCGGGAGTGCTTGCCGTCGAATAGTACTGATGGATTTTTTTTTTTTTGACGCTCGCGGATGAACGTTAGCGGTAGACCAGGTTAGGTGGTGGAGAATAATAATAATAACCCCTTTACCCTATCGCCGAACAATACGGCGTCATTAGTGTACACACAAATATAATATATATATATATAAGCCCACTTAGACGCGTAATCACTATAATATACAATTTTTTTATTATTTTTTTCGTTCGTCCGTTTATATTGAAATTAACGGCGCGCATAGTTCGACCAAACACCATTGTGACGGTCGTCGAGAAGAGAACGGGAAATTACGGATAAGGGGGGTGGATGGGGGAAGGGGAATAACATAGAAATTCTACGCGTTCGAGAATACGTTCCTCCTCCCTTCCGCCGGTACACCTCGTCTCGACGTGTCCGCGCGATGACTATCATAGGCTGCTTCTGCTGCTGCTGCTGCGTGCACGAAACAGCGCGCGCTCTATTGAAATCGTACACGAGCGTTATTATAATAACGGACGTGACGATTGCGGCGTATGTGTGTGTGTGTGTATCTATTTGTGTTTATATCGTTTTGTGTTCTCGCGCGTATTGTGTTATTTCTGTTTAAGTATTTTTTATCGTTGTTGTTATCTGACCGCGTAACGACGACAATGATTCTCGAATCCGTATTTTATTTTATAATGACTGAAAACATCGGTCTTGTCATCGACGTGTTTCCCCATTCGGATTATAACTCTATACTCGCGTAATCAGAGGCGTATTTACGGGGGGAGGGGGTCCAGGGGTACTGGACCCCCTCCCCCCCCCCCAGAACCAAAAAAAAAAAAAATGTTATAAAATAAAAACATTCACGTGCATAATACTTTATAGTTTATACTATAAAAGTATAAAATATAATATATAGTATATATATTATAATAATATCTTATATATTATACGTGTTGAATTTTGTGTTCAATATTTCAGTACAATTTATTTATTAAGCAGGTATAGGTAGTATATACCACTGGACCCCCTCCCCCCCCCCCAGAAAAAAAATGAAAATACGCCACTGCGCGTAATGTATTGTAAAAACAGAATAAAAAATTCGATAAATATATATATATATAACAATGGACACGCGTGCGAATGACTACAAAAATATTATAATGAAAAATAAAATTTTTCTAACTGACCTTTGTAAACACACGATCCAGTCGAAGAATATTATATATATATATAGATAAAAAAAACGAATGAGATTTGTTTATTTACTACACCGGTTTCGACCGAAAACTCGTCGTCGCGGGCAGTATACAGAAAATAAAAACAAATTGGGAATTGAAGGAAATTCGCGCGTACATTATAAAGAAATATTAAAGAGAATTTTAAAAAGAATGACCGTGACGTGATATGTGAAAATATTTAATAATTTTTTTTAATTCATACATATGAATAATTATAATGTGTAAATGCGTTATTCTTCGGAATTTGGATTTACGGAGAAAAAAAGCAAAAAAAAGTTGAAGAAATTCGAACACGCGGAATTTGTTCTAACGTTGGAGTAGAAGAATTACTCGGAAAACACCGAGTAATAATAGCCGAAATACAACAAGGCAAAAGACTGAACTGGCTCGGTCACGTACTATATTAACGCCTCTAAATCGTTAATGAACGATTGACTAAACTGGACCCCATCGGAATAGGAGACCAATTGGAAGGCCTAAAGCAGAGTTGGATTGACAAATGCAGGAAGAGCCAAGACGACTAGACGATAGACGGTCAAGGATAGACGATGTTAGTGAAATAGTTTTGGACAGAGATAGAGAGAGATGAAAAAAAGTATGTGTTTTGCAACCAATGGCCTCAACGACCCATAAAGCTGGAAAAGAAAAAGAAGTCCTTCGAAAACTGAATTTATGTAATAACGTACGATTATTTACTGCATTAGCAACATTTTTATTCGGATTAGGTTTTTTTTTTTTAAATTTTATTTCACAATAATTATATGTCCGACAAAATGTTTGATTTCCATCAAAAGTACCCGGGCCGTTGTAATGGCGCAAAAAGACGTAGTAACGTCACGATGACATTTCTAAATTTTGAAATATTTCGATGAAAATGATCAAACGCAATTTTTACCTTGTGCCACGGTATACCACCGCGAACGAAAAGAATCAATATATATTTCGATTAAAAAATTCAACCGTTTCCGTGTCGTTTGTTTCATATAAATAAATATCCGGAAAAAATTGTAATATTTTTCTTTCGCGACAATCCGTGGTAATATGCATAGAGTCACATATGATTTTATCTCCGTGACGTGTAAAAAAAAGGTGAATTATTTACGGCGAGATGGAATTTTATGGGCTGGGAGGAGCAAATTATGGCCAGATCTGAGCCTCGAAAATGATACAATTTTAGCCTTAGAAAGAAGTAAATTGTAAAACCAAGGACGATTTTGAATTACTGGAGATATTTTAGTATAATCGATTTTAAACAATCGAAAATAAAACGAACCCGAAAAAAAGTGTGTGTGTGTGTATGCGAAAAACGAAAAGTAATATAATAACTCATATCGGATGGTCATAAAGTGAAAACGCATATTATTCCCGTTTCGGATAGATACGGTGTACATAACGTAAAATGTGTTTTCGTTAAAAAAAAAAAAACTCGGATTCTCTTCTGTCGCATCAAACCATATGTATTAATACGTGGTTGTGTCTTGTTCGAGAGGGAAAATTTCGAATTTTTTTTTCTTTTGAAACGCTACGAAAGAAAAAGAAAACTGTGCGACACGCGTTCGTTATTAAAAAGCGCAGACGACGCGTATTACCACCGACGAATTGTACAAACAATATAAAGTGTTCCGTCCGGCGATTGATGTCATAATAGCGAAACGCGATTCCGGCGAGTGTTTCCCCTGATTTCCACCCTTTCTTTCGCACATCCTTTTTGCAAACATTCGTGTACATTGTTGTCGCAGAAGACGAGTGTAATTAATGAAAACGCTTCAACTGAAAAATTTGTTTAGATTACCGTGGAAAGATGGACGGGAGGTAAACCTCGACGAGGAGGGAAACGTGCCGCCATTAATTACGGAATTCAATTAATTGATTAATTACACATTGTCAGTTTCAACACTACGCTTAATCCTAGGCCACATGTCATCAAAGACGCTATTAAATCGTCCAGGGAATTACATCATTGACTTGTCGTTACACGAAAATACCTAATACTTATGTACAATAGCAGTCGACGAATTTTTTTTAAATCAATAAAATCAATACTCCGTTGACAGGGTCTAAATATTTTTAGGAAATTTCGTTAATTTTTTTTTTTTTTTTTACGAAAATTTAATTTTTCCTTGTTTTTCTGGACTATCCAGCAAAGCGTATAGGATTGGACGTGATCGAGAAAAACTCGGACGAGAGGATAGCGCTGCAGTTGGAGCGATTGGAGAATTTCAATCAGGATCAGGAGACAAAATCTTTTATAGAAAATAGTAGAGAAACTAAAAGGAGAAAAATAATACATAATAAATATGTAAGAAAGAAAGTTTTAACGGTAGTATTGTTTTCGCACGATAAGCGGGCATTTCAACTTATATGGCAGCACTTTTAAAATTCTATTGTGAACCTATAATCAGTCTCTCGTTGCCTCTTTCAAAGACTGATTTATTTTTTTTGGACTCCTATAAGAATCACTGCAGCTTTTATGTCGTCCACGAGTTTTTATTTGTACGAGTTAAATAATCTCTACGTTCGTTTTTGTGCATTCTGTATAATAATAATAATAATAAAAAAATAATAATAATAATACGTTTTAATTTAAACATCACCTAGATAAAATCTAGTTGTTGTCTACATTTATAACAATGCTCAGATGTATATACGATGACTGCCAATGTTTTATTTACTAACAATAGTGAATCTCATCATTGTCTGAATTTTCATCATTGAACGTAACACAAATATTACACATATTTAATATTTCTTCTTCCTCCTCCTCTATTTGGGTTTGTCTGTACAGCTTTTACACTATCATCTCATCTCATAACTAGTCCTCAAATTTTCTCTATCTATTATTGCTCTGGTTTTCGGTAATTTGTTCTGCCCCCACCCCTAAAAGTATTATTTTTTGGCCTTCCAAACGGTCTCTAAACAATGTTTTTGTTTTTTATTATAAAAAATTTTGTTTTTTTTTTTTTGTAAAATCTAAATTAATAATTTTATAAATATATAAAAAAAAAAATTCGAAAAAAAAGCGGTTATCCGTCATAATAATTTTTTTTAGTTTTATGAAAATGTCTTTCAACAGAACAAATACACTACGTATAATATCTAAACAACAACGATATAAAATTAGTGTTTTAAATACGATATCAAATTATTTACAATATAATCTTGACCGTTGGCTCGAGGAGTCGTGACGCTTGGTAATAGTAAAAATGAAATAATATTTTAGCCCCGGTGAATACAGGGGGGAGATTAATAAACTGTACATTAAATCTCTAGCCTCGTTCTTCTGAAATAAATTCCCGGTTGCGTATATATTTGTTACGCGTCGGATGAAACGCGTTTTTACATAATGTTATGTTGTCTGATTTATTGTCGTGTACACTAATTTACAGTGACCGGACCTCGTCGGGGGTAAGAGAGATTAAAAGAAAAAAAAAAAGTCAAATCAAATTCGAAACGTCTTCTTAACCCTTTTCCGTATACGAGTATGGGAAAACGGGATGGACCGCGCGGTAACCGGTTGTGTTTGCGTGTGAATATTTTTGCCGTCCCCGTTGTCTTTAAAAAGATTAAAAAAAAAAAAAACGGCCATACGCTCGTTCGTTTATACGCGTCGAGGGGAATTTTTAATATCTCTTCAATCTCAGTACACGCGTTTTTCGAATCTTTCCCTTTCATTTCTCCGCAAACGATTTCTCTCCACGCGAAATGCAAAACAAATAAAAAAATTGCCGTAGTATTTGTAATTGAATTACACAATATTATCCGTCACGTTCGTATTCGCGTTCCTCCGGCAATAAAATTTCGTATCGAAATTTCATAAACTTTTTTTTCTGTGCGTCCAAACGTATTTATTACACGAATTAATATATAAATCATAAGACGTATAGTGCTGTATATGCTTAGTAGAGTCCGTATTCGGTGCGACGGACAATGATTTAAAGGAGTAAACGGAATACGTCGCAGCTGGGACAACGACAAGGATAGAAAACACCGCCCGGCAACGGGATATTTTTGTCGAAAGCTGGCCAAAAGTATAATTCAAAATGTGTGATTATCATGAAAATTTCCGATAAAATACTTCATAAACATAACACAAACTGGATATGTAATCTTTTGATACCAATATAATTGCATCATTTTCATTGTGACACGGCTCTGAAATTGTGCTAACCGTCATATTCGTATTTGAACGAATAAACAATTCAAATTTAATGTTATTATTTTTTAAGTTTTTATTGTCAATCGGTATACATTTTTTGTTATACACATAATGAATTCTTATTACCTGGAGGTACGTAAATAATTTTTCATACGCAGTTAGGTTAATATATTTTGTAAATTTATCTTAAATTGGTTTTCAATTGGTGATGTAAGAGATATATCTAATAACTTAGCAAATGCACGTGGAATTTGATATTTTCAATTGACTTCCGGAATCGTCCGAGTTTCGCAATTCATAATATATTTTTATTACACATATTGTGTACTGTTTAAAAATTTGAAAACATTTTGCGCCGAGTTTCGCCACTATACTCAAACCATTTTCAATTTATAAATTCGTAATACGATTGTGAATATTTTCGGTTTAAATATTTCGATTAGAATTAATCGATTTGATGATAATTTTTTAGGCTCTGGTGATAATCATATATCCTTAAACCGGAGAACATTATTTAGTATTACGCAAGAAAGAAATAGTAAACATTTTTCTGAACAATTTGATCATTTAAAGGCCCGCGTGATTTTGAGTTAACTCAATGTCCAGATCGTTTATCGAAACAATTATTTTACCTTTTATTTAATTTAATAAGTGATTTCGAAGTTGAATGGAGTTTATCGCAAAGAAAGAAAGGAACATCTCTTTCGAAAAATAAAATTTGGTTAGATATTGAAATAATAAATAATTGTTGAATATAAACAATTGAAAATACTAATTGCTTATATTTTGGCCAGCTTTTTACGAAAATATTCCTCTGTGTGCCCGCAGGAAATGTTCGTTATCCATGTAATACTTTCGTTCATAACTGCTTAGTAGGGCTGGGCGGTTAAATGTTAAAATCAAGAGTGAATAAAAAAAAAAAAAATGTAATTTTCATTGAGTTATTTCATTAACGTCTTAATAATATCTTATTTCTCTTTTTATGTTTTAAAAAAACTTCACGTGTTGATTATTAGCGAGGTAAAAAAAGTAAATGCTCGCTCAGCTTCACACGGAAAAAAATCACGACGATTTTTAAGCGTAACAATTTTTTTCCCCCATAATTTACACGCACGATAAAATAAAACGGTGTATTCCGAAACGACGAAGGATCGCGATACGAAATTTGAAGCGGAGTGATGTTCTTTTTTGTAAATTAAAACCCATGTTACATTATATAATATAATATTATAATTTTTGTTTTGTGTTTATTTTTTCGGTAAAATAAAACGTTGCACGACGATCGTTTCTTTATTGAATTATGTACAAACACACACACACACACACATACACACACACACACACACACACACACACACACATAAACATTTCACGCGTTGTACTGCACGAGTATTTATTCATTTAAGGCGTGACAAAAAAAAAAAAAAAAAAAAAAATAGGATGAAAGATAACTATAACAATACAAAATATACATAATATAATAGACTCATTGTATTTTACTCGTGTAAAATTGATACTATTATACTATACATATACATTACAGTCATATCGTATTAAAATTCGTATCATACTCCGTTTATATGACATTTGTATTATTATTATTATTATTATTATTATTTTATATGACGGAACATATATAATATATAGAACGACGTTACTGAAGTTTATGTCTTCGTTACAAATAATGTGACAATTAAAATAATTTAAAAAAAAATTATTGTGTTAAAAAAAAACTGTAGAAAAACGCGTTTGAAATCAAAAATGAAAATAATAATAAAACCTTCGACTAAACCGGTTAAACGAAACAACGTCTCTTTAAACAAGTAGGCGCGTAATATATCAATATTATATAACTCGTGAATTCTTTATTAAGACTTCCGTTTAACAGTCGTATTGCTCGCTATAGACGCGAAGAGAATAGAACGAAATTACAGACGTTGACACGGCCACGTCAAAACGTTCAAAGATGAGCTGGACGACGGAAAATCAATCGGAATCACTGCAGAGTTCCTAACACGGTTTGTTAAAAAATATATATATATACAATGTACAAACGTAAGACGAACAGAATTTGTTGGACGCGCGCAACGAAATAGATATTCGTTTTGAATACAACGAAAGGGAAAATAAATAAAAGATACGTAAGAGGGAACTGTTGTACGGCGAGACACACGATCCAGCTTAATGGAGAAAATGTCTCGACCCAGTTATGAGAAAAAAAATTAACGAAAAATAGAGAAGAAGATCGATTGCAGCGACAGTGCTTTAAAGCGAAATTTTTTTAATAAAATTCGTTCATACGGAATAATATTTTATTCGTATAATAACAAGGCGATAATGCCGTGAACTTCGTTGAGTCTCTAAAATTTTCGAGCCCCTAGTGCCATTGGATTTTAGACACCGCGCCTCGGCTTATGGCGAAACTATACCAATAGAATGTTTTTGTCGGATATAAAGAAAGAATGAAAAAACACGTAAAAGTATACGGAATTATGTTGAATTCGGCGGTTAGTGTTTTAAATCCGACAAACGTTTAAATAAAAAAAAAAATTCGTATTTTTGTCGCTCGTTTATTATTACTTATTATATAACTTATCGGCGGGCGGGCGCGAGTATTCTATTAAAACTCGCAATCCTTTACGTTTCTCTCTCCTCCTGTTCCCCCGCTGACACCGCGCGCGCGTCAGACGTTCAGCCCATTAATTCCACGTCTCCCTCGCCCTTTAGTTTTGTAGATTTTTTAAGTAAAAGAACACGGAAACAAAAAAAAACCGGAGGGAAAAAAATAAATAAAGAAATAATAATAAAGCTTTTGTCCCGGTATATTGCAGCATCAACAGCACCAGAATCAGTAGGTAAGAATATATATATATATATACGCGTTTACAATAGACGTTCGCAACTTATTGTTGTTTTAATTCCTTTTTTTTTCACACTGTATATATATATTGTTCCCATTCTTGGAATGGAAGGGATTCTTTTTACCAATTAACTTTTCTTGTTTTTATATATATATTTTTTTCATTTCAAATCGAACAAAGCCCAAAACAATTCAACAACTCTCTCTCTCTCTCTCTCTCTCTCTCTCTCTGAAATATATACGAATATAATTCGTATACGCCTGAAAGTACGTATTATTATTATTATTATATATTCGCTCGATAAGCTATAATTGTGATGAAAGTTAATCGATTTGTATTTGTTTTTAATTCGATCGATTTATTTATTTATTTTTTTACACGTCGTTTTAACGTTGTAATACGATCGTGTCCGAATAATGTAACATGTAATATATTCTGTATTTTTCGTAATGACATATTTCTGATAAATAGAACAAATTTCAAAGAAGAAAAAAAAACAAAAATCGGTGTACGGATTTTATTTATTTATTTTTTTTTAATATTCGTCTGGACAATGTTCATACATTGTATACACGTCGTATTAAAAAATCGATTATTATCGAAAAGTTTCTCGATCGTCATTTTCTCGTAAGCGACAATGTTAAATATTACATAGATCACGAAATCATTTCTACGGTTATTTATACCGAATTCAAATCTTAGAAAGCTTATTATTATTATATAAGTACGATCCTTAAATTAAGCTGAATCAGAAACGTATCGTGTCGTTTATAAATCATAAAATTTAACCGAATATATTAGTTAAATATATTTTGCGGATAAACTTAATTTATACGCGATAATAAAATTAAAAAAAAAACACATCCATTTTAAAAAAAAAAAAATTATCTTTTCACTGTCATTCTCATTCATTGCTGTGCTTTGAACAGAACACTAAGCACATTTATAATCGAAATAATAATGTCCGTAATACGAATATTACCATAGAGTTGTCTAAAACGAAATTAGAAATTACCGTTTATTCTCGTATTGTATTAATAATAATAATAAAAAAAAAAATCGTTTTAAATGTACTTTTCGATAAAAAATAATTATTACTACAATGATAATTACTATAGCAGTGATCGATCGGCACGGAACAAAACGAAATAGAATTTTACAAGACGTAATAATATACAGTGTTCTAGAAGATAGCGGCTTTTTTTTTTTTATAATATAATATAATACGCTTCTTTTTTATTTTTTTTTTGGATCCCTCTAGGGATTTTTTTCTTTTTTGCCGATTTCAAACACCGCCGTACTGCAAAACGCCGTAGAGCAGTAGACTCTTTTGACAATTCGTCAAAAAGAAAAAACCCCCGTGCGATAAAAACGAATATATTATCATATCTTATCGTTATTATTATTATTATTTCGACGCATAATATACTGTAATCGTCGTCGTCGTCTGTTCTTCCGAAAACTGGCCCGCCGATCTTAATTTTGACTCCATTGTGGCGCTGCTCGTGTTATATTGTCGTTACTTACATTAAATCGTATTACATACACGACACACGACGAACGAGACGATTTCACATTTGTGTTCGTCTGGTAATTAGTTTTTTCTTTCTTTTTTTCTGTTGTTGTTGTTGTTGTTGTTGTCATTATACGACTTTTGTTACACTCGGCGTGTTACACGACGGCCGCGTTTGTTTAGAAGCGCATCTGCCCACAGCGTACCTGTTATTATTGTTTTGTTTTTTTTTTTCCCGTGTATTCCGCCCGTTGTTTATATAGCGGTTTTTTTTTCTTTCGCCTTCCGCCGCGTGAGAACAAAAACGAAAAAGTCCACTACGTTTCCGACGACAACGTAATATCTGGCGACAAAATCTCTCGTGCGCGTAGTGGGCCACCTCCGCGGTGTCGCAGGCGGATGATCTCCGTTCGAGGAGCGAATAGCGTTAATTTCTCTCTTTTTTTTTTTTTTTAACAAATTTATCAGCAGCCACTCGCCTGTATAGCGATAGAAATGAAAAACGGTTAATCAAATACAATTTCACAAGTATTGTTTTTAACATTTGAACTTTTTATTTAAGACCAATTCATAGCCTTTTTTCTCCTATCACGCCTGTGATATAGTAATATATTTCCGTACATAACTCATTTATATGATTCTTTTGAAATATTTAAACGCATTTGATTAGTAAATAATTGTCTCTTGTTCGCATCTGTGACGTGTGCCTCCTATTGTCGATAACCAACATTTATGCGGTCAATACGTGGGACTTCTTCTGTTGATCGTTATGCCGGGACGTAAAACAACCGTTTCCAACGAGAGTAAATATACCCGTAATAACAAAAATATTCAAAGCTCTAAGCGCCGTAAATGAGAAAAAAACTCTTTTTTTTTTTTTTTTTTAATATAAAACCGAAAATACGGTCACCAGAGAACGCTGCAACGCAACAAAGAGGGAGTGGCCACATAGAAAAACACTTATAAATAGCGGTCCGCGACCAAACGGACCGCTCAGTTGTGCCGCAGCGGGCAAACGCGAATGATGCTGTTTGCGTTTGTCCTCGATGTATGTGCGTGTGTATGTGCGGTCCTACTGGTTTAGAACCGCTGTTCATAAGCGACTAATTTCTTTTCCCGTTCTGTTTCTGTTTCGTCTACGTTCCGTACACTTTATTCTTACCCTTTCTACATTTGCATTTCGTTTTAATAGATTGTCGAACAACATGCTTATTAGTTATTATTCTTCGATGTGGATATTTCATTGGCAGAGGGAATTGACCGCGTTTCCTTCTCCCTTGAACGTCATGTAATCAACCGCCGTTGGTGTGAGTACAAATGTGTAATAAATAATATTATTAATAATAATTTACACAAAGTGCTCGGATGGATTTTGAATTTTGATCGGGGGTTAATGACAACGAAAAGTTTCTTTACGGATAACATTTCGATGGAAATCTTTTGATTTTTTTTTTCTCTTTTAACACAACGCTCAACGAATTGTACGCGAGTTTTTCCTTTTCCCTCTCGTCACTTACGTAATTATAATTTTGCATAACGTAAAGAGAAAAATAGAAAATATCTGCAATATTTTACAATTGGACGAAAAATACGTATACATACACACACGCTACATGCGAAGGGATTTCGGCGGTTTTATAAAAACGGTACAAAAAGTAACGAATTCTTCAAAAAATGAACGATTTATTACTTTATATTTTATTTTAATATATACCTGTACGCTTACCGCTCCATCACAAGATTGTCGCGATTTCTATATTCATTCAATGAGATTGGTATTAAAGCAAGGTTTTAGGACGGATGAAAATAATTGTAATTGTGATTTTTTTTTTTTTATTTTTAAACAAACGAAGTCGAGACAAACTTTTCTTTTATTGTCTCGTAATAAATTTATGAATACCAATAAAATACGCTGTAAGTCCTTGTCATCTTGTGTTAATGATCAGAAATCATTTATTTATAGTACATATATGACGGGAAATTTTTGTACATTTCGAGGTCCTTGCGCAGAGAGCAGACGTATTGAGACCACACGCGCGTCAATGCGTCATCGTTATTTCCTTATAATTACGTAATAATTTAAACAATTTAAATTTTAAAATAAAATAAAAGGATAAAAAATAATGAAAGAATCGCATTGTTATTTATATATTTTTGAAATTCGAGTCTTACAATAAAAAACGTACCACTCGTTTTCCGATTTTGGATAAATAGAAAAAAAAAAAAGCTATTTCCAGTAGAGATGCGCTCGAATAATGTAATTTTATATGCAAAATTTAAATTTAATTTTAGATTTTGATAGTGATGCAGAATAATTTATATTTACTTTTTCTACAATGCGGTATATATTTTCGTGTAAACAAAATGCTCGTACGATTTTAACGGGCGATTTCTTTCCGGTAAGTAGTAAATTCGCAGGGACTCGATATTACACTGACGTTTGTCTATTTTCTGAACAACTTTTTTTAACGCTCGAAAAATCGTCGACATATTCGTTTTAGACAAAACTTCATAGTCGCTTTGGAATTCCATGAAAAAAATAATAACAAGTATTAAAATCTCTGTCTATAACTCACTCGACGGCTGCAATTCTCACTAGTTTTTTTTTCTGAGGGTTCTATCACTGAGCAGCCTCCCTCCTTATATTATTCGAGTCCTGTAAAATACTATAAATGAAAAAAAATCACATTTTCATATTGTACATACGCTACAGATGATAAATTTTAAATTTTAAATAATAGTAATAATAATAATAAAAGGAATTTAAAATTTTTCAATTGAAATACCTTTTTAGTGGGTCGTCGAATTACGCGTGTACGCATAAGCCGACAATAATGGCCAATAACGACAATATTTTCATCTTTTCGAATACCCGAATCGTCACATTATAAATAGAGGCGTGCTTATGGACTCTTATGGCATACAACACTTAAGGTTGGTTTTGCATTTGGCCAAGCGCTCTCCACGCTCTTCCCTGTTCCCAGCTAATCACTTCAATTCGGTGTGGTTTGCTAGTGCTCAGACTGTTCATAAAAAAAAATTACATAACGCGAATATAATATTTTTGGAAAAGTCTTATTAAAACGATATTATAGATATACATAGATAATTCGTTACGCGCTTACATACGAACGGGAATATAATAATAATAATAATAATAACAATTTAATATTATATATTTTATTAAGTTTTTCGAAGGTGACCGTTTCGAATTGAATTAAACGCAATTTCATACTTTTTAATATATAATACGCGATATAAACGATATAATACAGAAAGAACGAGTACTTAACGTTTATTGTGCGCGTGTGTGTGTATAGTTCGCCATATCGCGACGACAATGGATGAACACAACAATTGACTCGTGCTAGCTGTATAGAAAGCGTTGAAACTCATAACAAAAAAAAGCACTTCGTTTTTTTTTTATAATACGCACAATGCGCGCACGCGATTCTTTAAGTAAATACAAATTGTTTAATATTTAATTAAGCGAATGGATTTTATCCGGAACCTTTCCGTTTATTCCAGTTTAAAAATATATGCTCGAAATCGTATTAAAAATGGATGTATTCAGTTAAAATTAATGTCGAATTCATCGTCGCAATACAAATTGCTTAGAGCGTACCCAAAACGGTGATATTCTTCGGGAAAAATTCACTTTTTTCCTTTTATATTTTCCGCGTCAAATTGATTCATTTTTTTTTTTTAATATTCTTATTACGCCCATCCCTATATTATAATTATTCGATTTTTCGTATAGTTTTGAACGAAATATATAAACAATGACAAATGTAGGACAATGTCGGTTTCGATGAGCAATAACACGTCATATATAGGCGTAAATTTACCGATTTTAAACATTTAACGCGTATACTCGAATCAGAATCGGAATATAAAACACACTGTAACGACGAGTATTTTTGGATTTTTTTTTTTAAAAATAGTGAATTCGAGTACTACGCATTATAATTACTTATAATAGTAGAAATCGTGTAACAGCTTACATTATCTCAAACGTCAACGCCGATTGTTTTTTTTTCGTTGTCCTTAAATTTTAAAGTGTTTTAATACGAAGTCGTTACAGTTACGACTACAAATTTTCATGCAAGTTTCGTGAAAAAAACTTTATATAAAGTTTTCGTTTTCGTATAAAAATTCTTTTTACGAATCTAAAAGAAATTCCGAAATTTGTTGTAAAAACATTACTACATCTTCGATTTAATTCTCTCTTGTGTTGACACATCAATCACCGTGTTTTATTATAACAATAATAATGTACGTACTACAATTTTAATTTTATAATATTTTGTCGAAAGTATTTATTTATTTATTATTTTTTTTTTTATAAAAAAAAATATGTTAATTTATAACTATTTCATACTACTTATACTATTGTTACAATAAAAAGACAAAATATGCCAAATTTTTCTTTTTTTTTGCAGAAGGCACTAATAGAATTGATGGAATACAAAACAGTATAAATACATATTATTACGTTAAACATAAGTAGAAAAAAACAGGGTAATTGAATGCCCAAAAACTCTCTACGGACTACGTTATACTGCTCATTCAAAATTATAATATTCTTAACACACGCATTAGTCAGAATTATTTAAATTCCGAATGCGATATAGTCTTATATTAATTTCTCGCATGAAAATCATTCCGCGAATATTTACCGAATGATTCGTTATTAAATATTAAACGATACGGTAAAAAAATAACCGTTTCGTTGAAATTATTATTTTACAAATTGAACAAGAAGAATGAATATGTGATAGAAACAGATTGTCGATAAAGATGATTTTTATTATAATTTCTGGAATATTCATTTTAAAAACAAATTCAGTCGATCGGTTCGTTAAAAAAAAAAAAAACATTCGCATTCGTCGATTTGCCAATTGAATTCGTTCGAAAAAATAAAGTAATTAAATACTAGAAATTAATACGATTGCACAGGCTAAGATTAAACACTGGACACGTTGTTATAAGTAGAGTTCGACGTAAAACGTACACAGACCCGAAATCGGAGCTAAAATTTACGGATATATTAACAAATAAACCTATATAACTAATAATTTTTCATTATTATTATTATTATAAATTATTCGGATATTAGACCGCGTTTACGTGAAACTAAACGTATTATTTTAAATGAAAACAATATTGTAGTCTTCACTGACAACGATGACGTTATCTAACTGCTCGTATTAATAGCGGTTCCACTACGGTGCCCACTACCGAAGACGGTATAATAATATTGCGCTCTCTCTCTCTCTCTCTCTCTCAATAATAACGTTTTAAGTACGCCGTAATATTGTTCGAACCGTTTTGATGCTCGTTATTGCGCGCACGAAATATTTTCAAGCTCATAATGCGGTTTTCGAGAGTAGCACAAATCGATTTCCCCTCCGAGCAAATTGTCAATTTGTTTTCGCTAACCCAATAAGTACTTATTTCTAATAATAATAATAAAAAAAAAACACTGTAAAAAAAAAAAACAAAATAGCGGCACGAAAAAAAAAATTCCTCGATCCGTCCGGCGATTGGAAATACGTTTTCCACGACGAAATATAATAATAATAATAATAATATTTGTATATTATTTTCTTCTCGCAATTCGACGAGCACTACGTAGAGTTTCCTTCGGCGCGCGCGAACGACGACGACGACGACGACGGCGGCGGTGGCGGTGGCGGTGGCGGCGCGCGCGCGCGCGCGCGCGAGCGAGCCCGTTAACCACACCTATCCGCGAGGTTTTCACGTATTTTATTGGCCGCGTTCCGGGGCGTAGTGGGGACGGCGGCCGCGACCCTCCCCACCGCCGTTCGTCGCGCTCCGTCCGTCCTCTCTCTCACCTCCCCCGCGCTAGGCCGCAAGAACAATGCCAACGGCCGCGTTACTATAATACACTCTCTTATTACACCGCCGCTGCCGCCGCCGCCGGCCCGTAGGCGCCGCCATTGTTTTTACTAACCTCTCATTAACCGAGACGTAACTACCGCCCCCTCCCCCCCGCCGACGGTCACGGCGTGTTGCAGAAACGTCGCGGGCGGCGGCGTTGGTATCATCCGCCGCAGCGTTATACACCGCGAGTGCGGCGGGCCACCGTTCCCCCCCCCCAACCAGTGGCGTATCCAGGGAGGGGGCTGAGGGGGCTGCAGCCCCCTCCGAAATTTCAGGAAATCTTAAATTATTATTTAATTAATTAAATAATATAATATACATAGGCACCATACTGCAATACGACATAGTACGTTGTTTCCATTACCAAACTATAATATCACAAAGACAAAAAACGTGTACAACATCATGCCTATCGGTATCAAAAGCTGTGGAAAAGCTAGACGACTAAAATTAACAATATGATGTAAATAATAATTTTTTGTTTAAAAATTTTAAATATAGTTTTTTTAATCACTTATTTTGCAGTTGTTATGGTTTTCTTTTGTAAATGATCAGCCCCCCCCCCAAAAAAAATTCCTGGATACGCCACTGCCCCCAACAAGAGAGAGTCTCGCGCGTGTTAACGGCGCGCGGTACAGTAACGATGCGATATCGACGATTTATTGTCGGAACCAATTCGAAGGCGGATGATACACATCTCCGCGAACGTCCGAAATGACAAACCAAAATCGAATCGTAGCGGAGACAATCGCTGCGGCGCCTCGGGACCGAACGAACGCGAGTCCAAGAGTAACGATTTTCGGATTACTATAGACACGTTCGGCGCGCATGAACTTGTTTTCCGTCGAACCACGTGTGACAATAAGAGAATTCTCCTTTTATCATTTTTGTTACTACGGCTAATAATGAGAGTAAGTCCGGGACGTAACGTAAGCGCTGCGCGTTGCTAATTTTCCGTTATTATATTATACGAAAATGTGACGTCACACAATTGTGTGTTTACGCGTTCCGCACCAACTCCGATGCCTGCCGATCGTCCGATCCAATTCCAATAAATCGCTAAAACGTCTCCTACCGTTTACAAAACGTTTCGGATTCGTTTTTTGAATGGAAACAATTCGATCGTGTTACGATATTGAAATATCGTTAGCTCAGAACGGAAGTCGTTCCGACGGGCTGCAGAAAAATTCGTTACAATACAAATAGAATTAATATTACGTATTTTTTTTTTTTTTCCGTTAATTATATTCAACCGATAAATCGATGAAAACAAAGGGATTCGCGGACATTCGGTCAACGTTAAACCACCATTGTTAAAACGTTTGTTGAAGCGTCGATTGTTGTTGAAATTTAAAACGTCGTGTAGTACAGATCCGTTACGGTGCGAATATTATTATTATTAAATTGTACGCGCTCGTCGGTTAGGTCACACGTCCCGTTGATTGGGAGCGCATTATTAAAATCGGGGTTATTTCTCCGTTAAATTAACGTTGAAACCGTTAATGGCGATCGTTTCGTAAACGTGAAATAATCGGTCGAACCGAACACGTGACAATAACGTGTCGTCGACTGCGAGTTTGTTTTATTCTTTCTGCATATAATCATTACGACGGGGTCGTTCCAATGGTAATTTCCTATACGAGTAAGTAGCAGAAACCCCCTCTCTATTTCGGTTATCACGTTGCGCGTTATATTTTTTAAATGCGCGTGTGCTGTTCATCGGACCCATATGGTTATAGTGTCGATCGTTTGTTTTATTACGACGCAAACAGCGCGTTTTCTTCGTTTCGCCGTTCGCCGCCATTTATTCGTCTTACTGTAGTAATTCAAAGCGGACGAACCGCGCCTTTGAAATCGTTCCTGACACGATAATTCATGTCCTCTCGTCGATCCGTCGTCCAATATGTTCGAATGACTAATGGAAAATTGTTATCGCCCGCGCGCGAACCCTCTTCAAATAATGCGCGCGCGCGCCAAACAAACGAACAAACGCGTACTGACGCGACCCCAAAAATCGCGAACAAAAAAACAGACAGAGAGAGAGGCCGTTTTTTTTAATCATTTTCAGATTGATACGATAGCGTACAACGCACGTCGCCGGTTTTTTTTGTTCGTATCGCACGTTTAAACTATGGAAAAAAAAACTATTCTTTAAGAGAAATGAAAATCCCTACAGGTGTGTGAAAATAATTTTTTTTTTCCCAGTCCCGTGGAAAATACTTTTAGTAAACTTTGCGTTTCGAAGGAAATTGATCTCCGTTTCACGTCCCATTACGCGTATGGCGTTTTTTTTTTTTTTTGTTTTACAAACTAATAATAATAATAATAAAATCATAGCAGCGACAGAAGGAAGAAAAAAGTCGTTAATTTTATCGCACATTGAACCGAACATATTGTTTTTTTGTTTTACATTTAAACAATCGATGGATTTGTTGGGATTCCTCGTCACACCGTTAAATAAAGCCACACTTCCTCATCTCTTTACACACTGGATTTAAATTTCAAAAGTAAACTAAAAATATCAGTTTTGTAAAAAAAAAAAAAAATTTGATGCGACGGAATATTTTAACTGTTTATACGGTAAAATTCATTAGAAACACTAAAAACAAAAAATCCTACGCAGTATTTATTTATTAATTTTTTTTTTTTTTGTTACAGACCTGTACAATTTTTTCATTTCGCACTCGCGGCGTTTATGCGTTATGTTTAATTAATTCTTTTTCTCCATTTTAATTCATTTTAATCGATTACAGTTAACCGAACAATTTCCGTGATAAATTAAATTATAACCGCGGTAAAACAATATTGTACTATGTATAGCGATTAAACGTCGTTATACTTTCTCTCTCTCTCTCGAATAATCCGTCAAAAATAATATATTCCTGAGTGTCATCATCGCGTCCCCCTTTTTTCCGTTTTTTTTTTGTCGTGCTCACGACGATGGTGGGCGACTGTACCGCAGGAAGGACATACATTTTTTGACGTCAAAAGCGTAAATGACACGTGTAATCACAATGCCGTCGTTTATCTGCGTGTAATACATCAGCTGAGAACGCTTTTCTCCGCGTTGTGTGTTTTGCAGCGTGCCGAAAATCGTAGAATCTACTGTGTTATTTGTGTACTTAATTCGCGGTAAAAACGTGATCGCAATTGGCGTTATACGATTGTACGAAATGAGAATGAACTGTTGATGAGTGCGCGAAAAAAAAATTCGTACGAATCAACAAAATCCGCGTGTAATTTGTTATGAAAATTGCGTGTGTGAGGCGAAAATTCGAGTTTTATTGGACGCGTTCCCGCGCTGTCGTTTTGATTGAACCGAACGGACGAAACCACAGACGTTCAACACGTTTGAAGTTTCGGACATGGCCGGGTTTCGCGCTCAAAACTGTGAAAAGTTACATAAACCGCGTGTCACAAACGGACACGAATATAGTCAGATATTGATTTGTGCAACGAGTTAAAAACTGTTCCGTCAAACACTGGCTATAAACGAAGAAAAACTCGTTTATAATGGACGTCTCGATATTTTAAAAAGCGATCTGTATAATTGAAACATCATCAGTTTGCCGATATTTCAACAGCTCTACACGAATCGTACAATGTCAATTACAACCAAGATTTGGTTGAACGAAGATTTTCGAGATTGAAAATTATCTATTGCAATATTGGGGTCGAAAAAGACTTTCTGATCTAGCCATTGTATATCTATTGAAAACGGAATTTGTGAAAATCTAGATTATTTCAACGGTGTAAAATTTCCAGAAGCGAAGGCGAAAAAAATTAATTTCGTTTAAAGTAATGTTTTAATTGCGACAATTGATTTATTAATATTAATACGCTCTAAACTAAACGCGTACAACTATTACATGTTTCGTGACTAAATCGATTATTGTTTTCGGATAAAATTTTCGATTTCAAAGTCTTTTTTTTTATATATATATAATCGTAATTCAAAATACTTTAAGCGGAATTGAAGAAATAGAAACAAAAGAGCTCATTGGACGTTTATCCGCAGATCTCCGCGGCGTTTGACAGACACACCACCACCACCAGCTGTATATAAATCTCCGCGACGCCGCCGCAAAACGCTGACGACACGTATAATATTATTGTAATGTATAGGGGGAGAAAAAAATTATTATTATTTTTTTTTTTGTTTATAACGAGCAGCAGAGCGAAAGGGGTTAGGCCAGCGTTACTGTGGTGGATTGTGTGCGCGGCGAGAGATTATAAAATATGACGCTGGAAGAACGGCAGCCTCCGTGGACCCGGGAATCACCCGCTGCGCATAACGCGGGGCAACAAAGAACAACTGTTTGGAGCCGCCGACTTGTCTGCCGCCGCGTTACATTATTTCGTGTGTGTGTGTGCGGGGTGCGGTGGCTGAGCGCGCTTTCTCGGATTTACACGAATTTCATATAAGCCTACACACACACGCACGGGTATTACAATATTATATAATAATAATAATAATAATAATAATAATAATAATAATAATAATAATAATACAACCCGATCGCGTCATTATATACGTCAATCGGTGTGTGGTGTTATATAAAAGCCGTGTGCAATAAATATTATTAGTATATTTATTCACGGTATTCGTGAATTTATAACGCTGTCAATATACAGTGGTAATATGCAAAATGAAATCTAAGATTGGACAAGTAATTCAATTTGAAGAGACTAACCTAATTTTATATGATGTAGGACAAACGTCGTACATTTTTAGACGTTTAAACGTCCGTTTTAAAATCCGTTTAGACGGACTTTGGCGCTTGCTGGTGAGGAGAATTCATGAAGTCCAACACACACACACATATACATATATCCAGGTGAGGGGAGAAGAATGAAAAAAGGAGCATCTCTGGGCCCTCTCTTCGAACTCCATCACTGCCGAGTCTTAGAACACATATAAATCTAACACAAGAAGCGATCTTCTAATGCTCTTAAAAAATTTGCTTATGTCGATGAATTTTGTAAACCAGTCATATTTAGTACGATATGATTGACTATAAAGTAAGCTTTATTAATCGTTTATAGTAATACTATTGGGAGGATACCGTAATTTCGCGATAAGAAAACAAATTGTAATAAATTTCGATTTCTAATAAAATGTGATAAGAAAATGTATATTTTAAATTTCGAAGCAATTGTAGTTTTCAATGTACGGTTTCGGAACGTTCCGATATTTTAAAACATTCTCCCCCTCCCCTACCGTTGCAACTAATCGAAAATATTTAGTTTTATGAATTTAAATTATTTGAATGTTGTTCGTGTGTGTATACACACATAATTCTCACTTTTCTCGTGTATAATATAAAACATTTCTTCTTTACAATAATATATTATTATTATTACCGATTATATCCCTATATTATAATATACACGTATTGCGCAGTCCGGTACGACATTGATTGATTTTTATTATTATTTTTTTTTTAATATGTTAATAACGCATGTTTAAAAAGTTCTGAAAACGGTAAAGAAGGCGAACGTAATAAAAAATATAGAAATACGCCGGTGATTTTTTTTTTATCACAATTTATTTTTTCAATTTATTATAACTATTATTATTACGAGAACACTGTAATATAATAATATTAGATGTACACGAAAAAGATTACGTCATTTTCCCAGTGCGTCGATATTTGCTACACGTATCAACAGAGTGTTAATATAGGATACACACACTGTATATGTGTATAGATACAGAAATACACGAAATATACGTTAAATTGAACGTGTGTGAGGGCTTTCGATTTCATCGCCGCTGTTTCTATATTATACGCTGGTTAAATGATATAATATTTTATAAAAAAAAAAAGTACCGCGTATATCTCTCTTGTATATTATTATTATTATTATTTAAAATATTGCCACCGAGTTGAAAAAAAAACAGATAATAGCGTTTATTATTAGAAAATATACGCGTATATTTTATAAGCGTGTGTGTGTGTGTGTGTGTGTGTGTGTGTTCGGAACAACGCCGAAAAGATATTTTTCCCGTAATGATTAAAAAATTACAATAAATTACACATATATTATCTTATATGCTATACACTCCTCCACGACGAGCGGGAAAAGAAAACCGATTCTTACGTTCGTTAAAGGAAACCGCGCGTAGTACACACACTACATACCGTAAAACATATTTTGATATATTTATTACGTACAGTATTTATTAGGCAATAAAACGCGTTCGCGTGTTTGAATATAAATACTTATTATAATCGTAATAATAATATTATACAACGCGTATACAGTACCTGACGCGTATATTATACGTACACTTTTTCCCGGACGTGTCCTCTATGTTCGAACCGTAAATAAAAACGTTTTGTCGTTACGAAGAGGACGTGTTCACGGGGGGGGGGAGGAAAATTTTTCGAAAAGGAAAAAATTTGTGTTTTTTTTTTTTCATATATCGTTATTGATATCTGGTCAATGCAGTGACGATTCAACTCAAAAAAACTTCTTGAAAGTTTCGAGATGCGTGCGAGTGTTGGAGAAGAACGATGCGAATGAATTGGACAGAAAAATCGGTGCACACGCGTACGAAATAAATGAAGCCGGGAATATACGTGCCTAACGTACAACTGGTATGAAATATGTTCTCAATTAGGTGCGCTTACAACACTATATTATTACGATATACAACTGTTTATACAAAATAATCGACTATACACGCGTATTGCGTATACGGTCTACATGATTATTACATAATATCAATTTGTATGGATTTCAATGGACGCCTATAAAAAAAAAAAAAAAATGAATACAACGAGTAATAATACGATTTTGCGGGGGGTATATTATAGTTTATTGTCGTATAGAGAGAGCTTTCGGACCGTATAGTGATTGATCTCCTTCGCGGGCGACCCTTAAAGGGTAAACGAAAAGTGGATTTTTCGCCGATACTACGTATAAGATTAGTCCGAAAGACGCGCGCGCGCGCGCGACATTACAATAATAATACGAAAAATATCCTTTTTTTCGACGTATATATATATTTATATCGTAAATAAATAATAAAAAAAATTCGAATTGATTAATCTCCGACGACGCCCGCCCCCGCGTCGTCCGCTTTTCGTTACGATACGCCGTCCCGCAGCATTTTCCGTCCATTTTCGTCCGACAAAACGTTCGCGAAAATATTGTGCGTTCGCTAACCGAATCCGATAAAACGCACCGTATTATATCACACGAATTAAAACGCGTTTTATTTACAAACGCGACGTACTCCGCGGGCAAATGTAAATTTTTATACATATATAATTCGATGTCGTGTTTGAAAAGTTTTTATAGTTTTACTATATTTGCGAACAATACGCCATTTTAATTAAATTTGTTATAAATAGTCAAACGTTTGTACGTCCCATTCTACAGTGTGCGATCTGAACAAAGTTTCGCGTGATTGTGGGGATAAAGATGATAAAAAAAAAAAAAGAAAAATCACCAAGACCAAAACGGTCTTTTATAAATTGTACAAACATTATTCGTTTTTACTTTTTAGACGTATATAATATTATTTAAACGGAAAGTAACCACTCTCGTTGCGTGTACATCTCTGTTAGTAGCATATTTAGACTGTCACGATAAGCATTTTTTTGTTTTCAATCGTCTGTGATAAAATCGGTATTTAATTTTGCCATCTCAAAAATTACACGCGACGTATTGCGATTCATATATTTTATGAATGAAAAATCAACGTTTATTAATTTATTAATGATTGAACTCTTGTAATTATTACAAATTGAAAGTTAAATAACATTATTACACTAAATTTTGATTAATCATCATTAATTTCGACATTTTCTTTTTATAGAAAATTTTTGTCTAATCTTAATTATGAACGTCCAATATCCAACATTTTTTTTTTTTATAATATAATAATATTATTTATTTAATACAATATTAAATATTTACAATATTTCATTGTTAATGAATAATATTAGATTACTATCGTTTGTAAAACTTGTCAAACAAATTTTTTTTTAATCGAAAAGTTTTCCGCGTTTCGAATAAAATTAATTCGTTAAATGTTTTATAAGAAATTGATTAAACCTATTGTTTCGATACTTGAAAGTCAAATATATTACGCGCCTGTTCGTCGGTATACCAACAATAATAAGACGTATAATAGTCATCGGATGAACAAGAGGGCTCATTCGTTAAGGCAGTTAATAAAGAAGTTCCGACTGGGAAAAGACCACCACGTTTAGACGATGCGAGGATCGTGTTAAAAAAGATGTTAAGACAGCGGAACGAAATATACAGTGGAGAGCAATTGCAGTGGATAGGAGGAAATGGCGACAAATCCGTTTGGAGGGATGGTCTTAAAGGCCGGGAATCAACAAAAAATATAATATATAATCGTCGTGTTATACGTATTCGGAACACGGTAACGTTCGTGTTATCTTATAGTTTTTCCTATCGAATAATCGATTCATCCGAGGTTCTATACCGTATATCGGATCCGTATGACAACAATATAAATAGTATTATTTCGTTACGAACTCACGAGAACTACGCGCGCGTGATGCGATACGAGGGACGTATCGCTATTATATTTATTTATTACACCTGTACAACAACGACGAAAAACGTACATCGTCGATTGATTGCACGAATAAGACGGAGTGTTCTAACGTTCACAAGCAGCGTTAAATTTCCTTAGTGGTCGCGTGTCATTGCGCCATCGATCAACTCGCGAGAAACGCGCGCATCATCATCATTACATCTCATCAGACGACGACATCGATTACAAATGAAAACAAATATACCGCCCGGACTCCATACCGTGAATTCCACGGATTCCCCTTCTCCTTATACACCTCACCGCCCTCCCCGCCCGGTATACGCATGCCTACGTATAATATACGTGTATTAGAAGAAGAAAAAACCAACTCCTTCCTATAATATATTAATACCGACGCCGTTATTATTATTTATTATTATTATTATTATTATTATTATTATTATTATTATTATTATTTTCTTTATATGCCATATCACAAATATGATACAATTAAATACGATTAAATCACACGGACCGCTGCATAAATAATTCGATCGCGTCGTTTTATGAACGCCTTTGATGAAGCACGTATCGTAACGTTAACCAGACTTAGTTATTTTTTTGTTTTTTTTCCCGCCCTACAGCAGCGGCATCGCGAAAGATCCCGCCGAGCGATTGTCTCCACGTTAATAACAATACTCCCGTTTCGTTTCCATTGACCTCTTCGAAAATGTCAGCTAGATCCTCCTTCAAATTTCTCTCCGATCGATTCGACTCAATTGATATCTGCGGAAATTTCACTGTAGGCGGATAAATATTTATTATTCACGGACGCGCTCGTTTGTTATAATTACAGATTTATAATTCAGAAAAAAACTGAATTATATTTAGATAGAATTTTAACATTTTGTTATCACTACACGAATGCGAACGCTCTGCCAATGACCAATGATTGTTTATAAAACGATTTTTTTTCGCTTCGTAACATTATCCGCACTTGATCGGAGAAAAAAATCGAAAGTGGTAGAGTAGTTATTTTGCTTCCGTTTTTCGGGTCGTTTCGAATTACGCGTATATGAGAAAATTATACTGAGAAAATCGAAAAAACGTGTCAAATATAATATAACGATTATTATAGATTTGTACCGGAACGTACAAACGACGAGATCATCCGAACACATCCTGTGTAATTGAAAATCTTTACACAGAAAAATTAACGGTGCGTCGCGTTTTACTTCAAACGTAAATACTTTTACCGAAAAATGTTTGTTTAAGGTATACCTATAAAAGTTTTATGGTTTTTAAAATGGTCCATAAATATTTCTTAAACGTATTTGATAATGAATAAAAAACTAAATGAACGCCGAAGTAAAATTTCTTCGCGATATTTGGCTCGTGGTAAGAAGAAAAAAAATATATATATATTACTCTGTAGAACATACGACGTTAAATAAATGCGGATACGGTTACGTTAGGTTATAATAATTCATTGTATAAATCCTTATTATATAATATTATATATGTATACAGTAGACACGCGGAAAGACTAATAGTCCCTGCAGTAATCCTGCGTATAAAACCCATTGTATTCACACTTTTTATACGACACAATATAATATTTTCACCGTCTCGTATATAGTAAATATCGTATACGTAAGTATAATATTTTATACATTACAATAAATATATTCCTCTGAGTATGTATTATGTAAAACGATGGTTTTATCTTACCAATATAATAATAATATGTACGTTCGGATGTCGGTAGTATTCTTCTATTATTATTATTATTATTATTATTATTATTATTATTATTATTATTATAATCTCATTCTCATCCTCTAGTTTATTCGTGTACAAGTATACATAATAATAATAATAATACGAGTACGTTTATTATAACTGTGTACGATGATGTACGATTCACGGGTAACGTGCCTACGTCCCCTATGTATTTAGAATTATTATTGTGTATTATAAAAAAAATGTGACATTTATAGTAAAAAGAAAATTTTATTTCCCTCTTTCTAAAAAACAAAATTGAATGGAGACTTCAGAAAATTACGACGCGTTTTTTTTTTTTTTTATATCTTTTACACATATTATGTAACTAACCAGACTCACTTATAACATGTTCAATAATGTCGAGTGCACCAAAAATAGTAATTCATTCAAACATACACTGGTACGTGACATTTTTGAAATTATAATAATTATCATTATAATCATATGCGTGTATTACTACTAATGGTTAACAATTCTTCTTCAGCCCGTAAGAAGCTCTTATTTTGGAAAATATTATTTTTATTCGTGCGTGTGTTTATATACCACGAATAAATGATGAATATTCAATAATAGTTATAAAAGGTTTCTTTTTTCCCCTTCCGAACATTTTGAACACACCGTACCATTCTTCTTCGACATTACAATTACTATACTTTTTCACTCTTTGTATTTTTCAACTTTCATTACATTTATTATATGCACGCGTAATAATATTCGTAAAATGTAATTGGACTTCGTGTTCAGATTCAATTCAGAATCATCGCGTTTTGTTATAAAAAGAATATTTCAAACTTTCTCGAATGTCAGCTCCACGTATATAATAATATTTGTATCCAACAAAAAACACTTTAATAAGTTCGGAATGACAATTCTATATTTTTCGACATACCATTAAAATGCTTCATAAAATCAGTCGACCTTTTTTTTCTCTCTCTCTCTCTCTCGTTTTTTGTAAAATAAAAAAAAAATAAGAGTAACTTTATAACTTCAATACAAAAAAAGGGGTAGCGAGCCGCTTGGGGGTTGTGGATGATGTATCTTAAGTGAATTACTTGGATAAAGTTTTAGAGTTTTGTTATTATTATACATTTTTGAAAACGATTATAAATCATATTGTACACATTCAATAAAACGGTGCTGAGCGGAGTTCTGATGTAATCCGACTATACGTCGGAGAAATTTCAAAGTGATAATAAGAATAAGAATAATAATAATAATAATAAAAAGAAAAAAAAAAGTGTGACTTAGGATTGTCAAGATTTTTTTTTCTTGATTATAGTCAAAGTAACGTGTAAAAAGACCTATGTTGTATAAAATTGTCAAAACAAAAAATTATCCCATTTATTATGATATCACTGAGTGTCAGAATGTCATTGGCGTTAGGTGTTCGAAAAAACAAATTGAATAACATATTTCAAATATAAATCTTCGATTTCACACAAAAATCTAAATCACTTAACAGAAAAAAAAAAGACAAGGTATTAAACGAATTTTTGAAGTATTGTCATAATACAGCACAATGTTCGTATAGGAATAGTCGTATTTTCGTTTTTAAAATGTCGAATTTTATTAAATTATGAATACAAAAAGAAATCTGGATGTAATTTGTTATTGGATTTATTAAAACATATTTTTTATAGTCAAAACTTAATCGAAATATATTATTATGGTTGGCTATATTAGCAAATCGTTTTGCACTTCAAGTGAAATCACTCAAATCGCGACCCTATAACACGTCTCTGTAAACGATTATTATTATTTTTTTTTTAATTCCAAATTTGAGTTTTCGACATTCGAAATATATTTTTTATTTTTTTTTACAAAACAAGTGTGTGCGTGTGTGACTGCATTCCACGAACGCCTTGGGGGTCATATATTTTGTATACAGCGGGACGTATTTTCAATGATAATATTATATACAGGATGATGTCTACATTAAATGTAAACCACTCGAAAATTATACTCTGCGTGGATTCGTTTGAGAAATTGTTTGCGCTTAATAACTTTTTAACGTATTCTTTTTTTTCGAGTACATTTAATGGTAAAATTGTGAAATGAGTGCGTCGTTTTACAATACCGAGGCATTTTAATACTTTCTTTTTAAAATATTAAATTCCCAAATCTACGTATCATATCGTCGCGCCTATTTCACGGATCGATTGTGCAAATCATTTGCGCGCATTATTTACAAAATATTATTTCGGAAAAGCTCGCTCGGACAAATAGTGCAGTACACTTCAAAACCTTCAAAATGTTTAACTATTTAAGTGCATGGAATATAATAAAGTCTAAATATACTGGTTTTCGTTTGAAATTTCGAAATATTTTATGCACCTTTCGGTCCGAGCAAATATCATTTTCGTACGCGCGTATAAAATAAAATCGTGCTTTTTACCAATCAGATGTTGAATAGACAATTCTAAAAACCTATTCAAGACTCCGGAATAGGTACACTATATCGTATTACGAATAATTACACGGATGACGTGTACGATTAACCGAAATTAACTACGGACATTTATTTGTTCAGATATAATATATTTGGCGGTTTTTTTTTTTTTGCGAAATATTCTTTTTTTCAATTCAAAATGTATATTCAAAGCGCGGAGAATATTGTCGAGTATCGCTATAAAAAAAAAAATAATAATAATAACGCGATTATTTCTACACACCCTGTATAATGTAATAACACAATACGCCCGGTGGTCTTTCCGAGTGGGTTTTCGTGTACTCGGTTTGTTTTCACCCGCGTATCGGTCATTGTATATAATAATAATAATAATAATAATAATAATAATAATAATAATAATACGTGACCAGCTGCAGTTACCATTGGCCTACGCGTGTATATTATAATATAATCGTATAGTCGATTTAATATTTTATAAGGTAGACAATACGGCGGCACCTGCAGTATATACACCGTATTGTAATACCACAGTACTTACGAACATTAAACACACGAGAAGATGACCTGTCGTGTAATATAACATTTACGTATGACACGGTCCAATATACATAACCTAACTGGTCAGCATCGGACACACGAATATAACTATTTTAACTCGGTCGGTCTCACCGCGACGATTCTCAGTGGTGGTTAGGACTACACGTTCGCACAGTAGTAATATTCTTCGGTGTGATTTTTTGTTTTAAAAAAAAGATTTTAAACGCCCGTTGAAAAGTGTTTCAAAACGATACGCGTTTATTTAAAATATCAATCGGAAAAATTGTTCCAAAAAAAAATGTGTTTTTATGTCTTAAATCCTTATATTGTGTAGTATTTTTTTTTTTTTTTTTTTTACTGTGATTTGCGAACACGCGGTTTTTTTTTTAATTCTATTTTCTATCGATCGCGCGAAACTCATAACATATTTACACACCGAGTGTGTGTGTACAATTCGTTTAAATACGCGCGCAGTCTCTTCTTGCACACCGCGGTACCGATATTTCGATCCGCTTAGGAATTGCTTCCCTGCGTGTGCATCAGCTCACACAATTAATTACAATATTGTAATGCTGTTATTACACCGTCGTTATTATTATTATTATTATTTATTATTTCATTATTGTGCGGTACTGTTAGTGTAAGTGTAACGCAGCATCCGAATACAACCACCGAACGTCGCGATGATATCCGCTGTAAAAAAAAAAAAAAATGACGATGAATAAGTGTGTATGAGAGTCTGTATGGGTGAAGACGATATTATAAACGCGTGATGTGTGGTGTCCACCATTCATGGAAATCTGCGCGTCACGAAATTAAAAACGAAATCGTTATTTCATTACGGGACGATCTATCATCAAACCGGCAGCGGTCCTACAACGAACGAGAAGAGGGTTAGGGCTATTATTATTATTATTATTATTATTATTATTATTATTATTATTATTATTATTATTATTATTATTATTATTATTATTATTAATAAATTGTTCCACGACAACGACGACGATGACGATATTATTATACATATCAATGGTGTAGTAGCCCAAAAGGGGAGAGTTTTTTAGTATCTGCAACCACACTGAAGAACTCTCAAAACTATAATAATTACGAATTATATTTATCCGAACGTATAAAAATACAAAATTGAAAATTTTTTTTTTTTACTCATTCTAAATCTTCTACTACGACGCTACTCCGTGTCTCTCCCTGCAGTTCTTAACCAACATTCTCTGATTTCATACAGGAGCTTGGAGTTAGGTCTACCCTGACTCGATCGATTTATTCTCCATTTTCTTTTTCTCGTCCAGTCTCTCCACATTGTATTTTGCTCCCTTCAAACGTGTATGGCTTAAACTTCCCGTTTTTTGAAAATTCCATCTACGCTCTGCATCTAGTTCATTGAACACCGTCCTCGGAATTTGTTCTCTTTGTTCATATATACGTGTTCTCTTCCTCGTTTCTTATTTTTTTTTTTAAGGAATTAAATTCTAAAATATTTAACACATCTAATTATTGTAATTGATAAAAAATAAATAATCTAATAAATAATTACGTAGATATTTAGTATTATAATATTATTAGATAATTAGAACATAACCGTGGAGTTCGGTTCGAAAATCAAACAGCTATCGCTACTATTTTTTTTTGTTGTAATATTTCAATTAAATTTTAAACATATTGGAAATAAAAAAAAAAATTAGTTATTCGTATGATATTTTACAGCAGTTAGGAAAAAGCGTCGCCTAAGACGTTCTAGAAAATACGAAAATCAATAACAAAGAATATTATTACGGGATCCGGTATTGCAGGGAGGAACAGGATGAAGACCCGAAGATGATAATAATAATAATAATAATATAATGAGGATAAAAAAAAAGTTTTCCCGCGCACACTGCGCGTATCACTATTTATCTGCGCGCGCATATTATTATTATTATTATTATTATTATTATTATTATTATTATTATTATTATTATTGTTATATCGACAAAAGGGTGTGTGACGACGATAGTGGCGCGGACACGCGGGATCGAGTGGCGAAGGGACGAGGAAGAACGAAAAAAAAAATATAAATATAACCTGACGGCCGACAAATCCGAAGACGGGGCGATAAGGGGAGCACTAAAAAAAGCACTCCCGTACATTCCATTATTGTACACGACGCACTCGGACATCCCTTAGAGTCTCTCTCGTCAATTTTTTTTTTCTTTTTTTTTTTGATTATTTTTCTTCGACGTCATCCGCTCTTTCACGTGCATGTATACTTACTACTACTGTACGATTTGCACACTATTATACTCCACTGATGCAGACTATACAATAATATAATATATTCGCGTGTATTATATAGTCCGATGCTTTTATACGCGGTCCGTAATAATAATAATAATAAAAAAAGTATATTTATATATATATATATATGGATAATAATAAGAGATAGAGAGTTAGAAGTAAAAAAAGAAAAAAAAGAAGAAAAAAACGAACCCGGTGATTCGGCGGGTTTCGTTGACAAAAAGCTTTTTTCCATTTATTGTACGACGGCGCGCGTCTCTCTCGGTTATATACCGCGCACATTATACAACATATAATACTATACGCGTGTATACGTTATTTATTTACTTTTTTCCTCCTGTCCCTCGCCGTCCCTGCAGTATGTATATTATACATACTAACCCCCCCCACGCGCTCACAATCGTCGTTCGACAATACTTGTTCGCGTACGTATACACACACGAAACGAGTCGCGTCGTCCATGTGTGTGTGTGCGCTAGTAGAGTGAAAAAAAAAACACTGTTTTTACTCTACTAGCACACATGGACGACCAGTAACGTTATATCACGGGAGCAGAGGAGAGGGTATGAGTGTCGAATACTTCCCCTCTTGGCCTTTTTTTTTTTTAAATAGCACCGTGGAATTTTCGGAACGAAATATAAATGTATAAAGAAGTGTGCGTATATTGTATGTCAACAGACGGCGAAGAGAACGAGGGACGGTTTCGGAATAGGACCTTAACCATTAAAACGTTATGTTCACATTGTTATTATGTATCGATTAAATCTATAATATATAATAAAAAATATATGCCGATAAATCTCAAAAATTTCGATTTTTCGAGATTTTTCTCAAATGAAAAGATTTTTCTCGAGATTTCAATCAAAAAAAAAAAATATATATATATTATATTTATCTACTGCTTTCCCTATAAACGCGTTATAAAAACGATATATACTCACTCTCTCGCACGGTTCAATCGCCAATAAGAAATGGCAATAATTATTATAACATTATATCGTATGGTATTGTTAGGTGTTAGGAGACACATTAGCATATTGGCGTGTGGATTGTGACAAATATATATATATATATTAAATTGTATTCTATAGGTACAGAAACGGATACAGTGTGGGTTTGTATTCTTGAAATAAAACCATCTCGCAAATGCGATACGAATATATTATTCTAAAGCGGTCGGTATTTTATACGTATACGTGATAATAAAAAACGATATAATGTCTGAGAACGTATAATATATTTATATGATATTGTGAATAAAATGCGTACTATATTATTATAACGCGCGCGTGTGTGTGTGTGTGTTTCTGCGTTTTGGCACGTAATCTGCCAATAAATTATTATCAAAAGTAGTGGTGGTGTTTCGATATTAATACAAACGCAAGCTGGTTTATTGTGTGTGTGTGTGAGTGTTTGTGTGTATAATACACAGTTATTTATTTATTTTTTATCGCCGAGAACGAATTATTATTTTGGATGAAAAAATAAAAAATTACCCGATTATGACAATAAATATTCATTATATACGCAGGGGAAAATATCGTCTGTACTTACGATATGAAACGTAATTTTGCAAATACAAAATATTTCTTTTGTACACTCGTATATAAACGAACAAATATTATATATTTTTATGCGCGAAATTAGTTGGTACTCAAAGGTAAAAAGTGTAAAATTAAAATCGAGGAAATTGCGTATGGGGGGAAAAAATTGATTAGCATTTCGGCGCACAAAACTCTGATGATGATAATAATATCGTAATTGGATTATTATTTATAATTTGGACTTTTGAAAAACGATAATAAAAATAATTTTCTATAACGCCGCCGAATGTTTCGCGAGTATTTAAGTTGTTAGCCGCGCAGTGAAACCGAAAGTTATTGGAAATTTCACCGTTAATTGATCGACGCGTTTTCAATACGCGTAAACGTGAATATTCCGATCGACGTAAGCAGACGCAAGAAAATATTTATTGTTCTCGCCCCCTTCACGTGCTGCAAATGAGTTGAAAAGTTAACAAAGAGAGTAGTTTTGTAGTATTTTGTTTTTTTAAACTCAAGTTTAAAACCAACGCGCTTAGTCCGAAAACCGCGTAGAACGCACGTAACAATCTTAATAAAAAAAATGTATTCATAAAATTTCTCATGAGTCAATTATTTTCTGAGGAAGAAACATCGAACGTTTCATTTATTTCGCGCTGAATGTACGGTCTCGTTTGACTATATATTCGACGAACAGACGTCAAAGGCGGCAATACAATACACGATAAAAAGTCTTAAATAAAAATCGAATTTCACAGTAAATAATATCGAATTTTCATCACGGCGTAAAGTACGAATCGCCTGATAAACAGTTTTCTCTCATTAGTCCACTGTGCCGATACGGACGTTACGCATTCTAAAAAACAAACGGACGCCCGCCCCCGCGCTCCGGAACACAATATTTTGTCCATATACGAAACGAACGGCGCACGTGCCGGTCGCGCGTCGTCGCTTGCGTTTTTTCTTTTTTTGTTTTGCATTTATCTCTTTACTCCCAACACGCATACGTGTCCCCGCGGTCGTAAGAACGATCTTAAAAATAATAAAAAAAAAATGCTAATTGCGTTAAACGCGCGCCATCCACTCTCGACAAAATAATAATAATAATAATCCGCGTCCCGCGTCGGCGAATTAAAACCTCCTCTCATATACTTATACGTATATAACGTCGCCCCTTTTCTCTCTAATGTGCCGTAGTTCCGTTTCGCGCGCGTGTTTTGTGCTGCGCATACGCGCGTATATATATTCGCCGTTTAACGATCCACAAACGTTTTTGCTCTTCCGAACTTCCGGCCGGTGCCGCGCGCATGGTATTAATGCAATGCGCGCGTGTAGGAGGGAGGATGAGCAGTGAGAGCAGATTATGGGAGGAGGAGGAGGAGGAGAAGGAGTGCGCGCCGAACCGCGGAATAAATGCGAATTTCGGTTTTACATTTTTTTTCTTTTTTTCTTTTTTTTTAATATAATTTTACGTCTCCTGTACAGTCGATGTCAAAACGACATTCTACATAATATTATTGGCGACGATCCGCCGTAGTAATATTAGTTTTTTTCTTTTTAATTTTCCCGTAATCGCGGAGTGTATTCGTGATAAGCGTCTACGCCGCGTTACCGTTAAGAGCCAATAATGACTGGAGCGCCGAAACACAACAGTAAACCGCGCGCACAAAGCGAAAAAGTGGCTTATTTTGTGCACTGTTCAAACGCTATTTGAACTTAAATTATTCTCGACATGAGCGGAGTTTGAACCGTGCGCGACTGTATAGTTAGCCGGACGCTAATCGATGCGAGGTCGTTCGGTCAATAACAGCGGAGAAGCGGTTACTATCCCTTGAGAATAAGGCGTTGGGGATGTGTTGCTCAATACGGCGACCAACTGGAATGAACTGGCGTGGAACGACAAACGCCGAGAAAGTCCAATTGCGTAAAGTCCACAGTGGTTCGGACACGCTAAGCCGCCGAAGAGACGAACCAAAAGCTGTGAAGAGCGGCGGCCTTGGAGTGGCGATGACCAGTGTGGGAAAAGACCGAGAGGTAGACCGACAAAGCGATGGTTCGACGAACTACGCTTGAAACTTAAGGACGCAAAAGATTGGAGTGATACGACAGGGAAAGACGGAAGGCTGTAACGCTGAAGACACTCGGAGATGTGTTGTAAGACCGAGAAGAACACGCGTATTGCAATACACTGTTGCAGGTTAATTTTGCGTTAATGCGTTGGTTTGATTAATAACCAATGTTGTAATAAAAATACGTGATACATCCGCGTTTGGCCATAATTACAATATTATTTTAAAAAATGATTCCGGATGATCGTTGTGTGAAAAAAAAATCGTAAACTAACGGTATGTGTACCCGGAAAACGTTTTTTTCCCCTAACTTTTTTTTTTCGACTTAATAGTCGAATTGAGAGTTAAACAAAAAAAAAAAGTTTACAATACGTAAACGGAGCGAGTCGTAAAAGGCTCGAAGATTTGTATCCTGTGCGCGTTATCGATGAAAATCCTTACAGATATTTCTATAATATAATAACAATACTCGCGTATCGCCGCAATCGTTTGTTGTGAGTGTTATATCAAATTATAATAATAAAAACAGTAAATCCGATTGAACCACTCGCGCGCTGCTACTTCAACGAAAGTTTAACGTCCCTTTTTCCCGGCCTGTATATCTATGTGTACCACCCTATTCCTATAAAAATACAAGTATTATATTATAAAAGTGTCAATAACGGGACAATAGATTTGTCGGAAACTCTCATACAGCGTGTGTGTATGTGTGTGCTGGTTCGTTTGTTTATTTCGACGTTCCGTGCGCGTGTCAATGTTTCCGAGCACTTACTTATTCAATCCATCCAAACTCGCACTACTTATACGCGTACAAAAAAAAAAAAAAAAAAATTAATCGTTTTGGCATTTTTAAAAACGTTCGATTATTATCGCCAGTCGTTAAACACGTATTTCCGAGAGATTTTAATTTAAAAGAATAGCCCGCGCGACGACATATTACGACACACACACACACACACATACATCGTATAAAATAAATATACTGAATTTATCGATTATTTTCTTTTTACTTCCAAATAGGAAATTAATATAAAATTCTTGACGATTATAAAATAAAACGGAGAGTATCGTATTTCGAAAACGAAATACAGTTCATGTATACAGTGCTTGAATTCGCAAATGATCTTCTACACTATTAGTCTTCTTTTTCTTTTCTTTAAAAAAAAAAAAAGAGATAATGAAAAAAAGAAAACAACATTTTACAATTTTTTTTCCTTCAATAATTATTTTGCGTTTGGTTTTTATCGTCATATTACTGTCAATAAATGCAATGACAAATCCGATTGAATTTTTTAAAATATTCCTGACACCAGAATTATTCTTGATTTTTTTTTTTTTTAATTTAGAATTTATTTGATAACACGATGATACGCCATAAAAACGAGAGGTACCGATTGAAGACCTCTCACTATAATCGCTGAATTGACGAGTCGGCTACTAATCGGCCTTCTTCTTGCAGGACTCCTTCAATTTTCCCGATTTGAGAATCGGGTATACACTGCAAGACACATTAATTCGTACACATCAACTGTCACTTAATAAACGGATTCAAAACCGAACGACTAAATTCAACACAAAACTAAATTCAATTTTTCGTATAAATATACAAAATAATATAAACAAGTTATGTATTTATAATTACCTACAATGTAATCAAAACCGAATTCATTCACCTAACCAAATTCGTCAAAGCATTGAGACTATAACTCTGATATGCGTGTTGATATAACACCCAAATTTTAATAATTTTATACATAATATATAAGACGAATGAAAATTTCAATTACAAACGTACACACAATTATATATTATAATATATCGAATTTATAGAAATTGGCTTCCTTAACTTTTATTATTATTATTATTATTATTATTATTATTAAAAAATAATATGCGTTTGAACTTACCAGTTCACCGATCGAATCGGTACAAAATCAATTTCAAAACACACACACATGTGTGTGTGTGCATACAATTGAGAAATAAAAGAAATAAGAAATATGCTTCAAAAGAGCAAATTAAAAACGAACGAAATAAATAAACCACTATACGAATGGATAATATATTCAACAATATGTACACACGAAATGTATTATAATTTGTTTACCATTGTCGTATATCGCGTGTGTGCTTGAACCGAAACTGTATAAAATCACATAATATAATGCGTATAAAAAAAGAAAACGCGTTTTTTTTTTCAAAATTAATTTATTTCCGAACTTCTCTTTCTGATAAACTCCAAAACAAAATTCGTATTTCAACACAATACGAGTACATAACGCACGTCAAGTCGATATACGTATACAAATCAAAAAGTTAATAAGTTCTATAAGAAGTGTGTAGTAATGAAACCGACCATGTTTTATGATTCCCAGTGTTGGACGGTGGACAAAAAATAAAGCTGTAAATGAATGCAATAGAGATGAGAATGCTTAGATAGCATGAGTAGGGGTGACAAGAAATGATAGGATAAGAAATGAATATGAGAGAAGAAGCAAATTATATACATTAACTTAAAACTTTTTAATTGTTAATCGTATTCCAATATTAGTTTCAAATTTTTTTCCTGATTTGAAAGTGTACGATTTCTTTCGACGTATTTAATATTAATTATTTAAAACGTCTCGTATTGAGCCAAGAAACTAACCCTCAACATCTCATAAATGCACAACTGAATAGGACTCGTAATTATTATCTTAAATGTCTTAATATATTTTTTTTATCATAATCCGATTCCAAACAATAAAATAAGAATACACATACATTTTCATTTTTTTTTACCACCGAACTGTTGTAATATCGTTAAAGACAGGCGCAGTATCGTGAGAAAATATCATCCCGTCCATCACGCGTAACACCACCTCTGATGGGTGGGTGGTATCGAAAATAAAATAAAAAATTCCTTACGATAACAATCTGGACATATACATAATATCGTGTTACAATACTTTACACCCCCATTTTATAATATCACATATACACAACAGATGTCCCAAGGACAAAATAACTTTTCTTACCCTACGCTATAAGTATTATTGTATTATTATTATTTTTTTTTTTTACAATTTCAAATTCAAAAAATATTTAAATTTTATGATTCTATTATTTAAAACATTTTTTAATGCTAACAAACTTTCGTTAAACATTATTCATTGATTTTTTTTTTTGTTTACAATTTCCGAAAATTTCAACAGTGCGATAGAACTATTAAATAACGTATAAATTATTTTAATTTAAACAAATTTCGAAAATTGTTTAAAAATCAACGAAATAACCTAATTAAAACTCATATACGCCGACGTCATTCTTTAACAAAATAAAATATTGACAAATAAAGTGGAATGAATACAAAAAAAAAATCGTATAAATTGTCAATTTTATTTACAACTAATATAAAATATATTACGTATTATACTTAACGGTAGCAAATCGTATCTGTAGTTAGTACACTTAATTTGATATTTTTTATGATTTTTCTCAGTGTAGTTTTCTTAAACGCCTGGTTATTTTAGGTTAGGCATACAAATTATCATTAAAAAAAATGGCAAGCCTTGGGAGTAGAAAACGAACAATTTTTGAAGTGTTCAAAGGATATACTTTAAAAACTGTTCATCTGTTCGTCGAAAAATATGCCTAATGCATACTAAATCGGCTATTAATTTCGTCAGATCTACTTATCACATATATGTACCAACCAATGAAGCGAAAATCAACCTTAGATGCACATAACGTGATCCAATTGTTAGAATCACCAAACTTTAACATTTCAGACACATCGTCATCCTTAACCAATGAAGACTCGTCAATGCGAAATATTTTTAAATGGGAAACAATATGTTAGGTATGAACATTTTTGTTCAGTTTATTTCAATATGACTTCAGAAATCACTCAAGGATCGCATCTTGCAACGCTCCTATTCAGTTTGTTCATTAATGATATTCAATTTTCCAATTCATGCATAAACGTTATTATTTGCTAATGATCTTAAATTATTTCGTATAATTAAAACCTCTAATTATGCCATACAATTACAAAATTATTTAATTGGCCTATCTAACTGGTGTTAGTGAGCTCAATAATTTATAATATATCTAAATATTATAATAAAGTAGTTAATGAGTTTCTCGAAAAACAAGCCCCTATGTCTTCATAATTAGTTATTATTTGAAATATATTATTATTCATTCATGTCTACCGCAATAAACATAACGTAACACGTCTCTAATTTTTAATGCACATATACATAAAATAAACATACAAAGCAAAGCCTCCTCTGTACTAGGTATCATAAATTACAACTGTAAATATTTTAAAAATCCAATTGTATTTAAGGCGCTATATTGTACGTTATCATGTGATTGGCTATAAATTACTCTGTAATTTGATCACCGAATAAAGTAGATTCAATGCAAATGATTAAATCGATTCGAAATCGTTTTCTGAGAATAGTGTCCTTTACGGGATGTGATGATATAATACGTTCACCTCGTTCTTCATCTTGCCGGCCATTATTGTTAATTCTAAATCTCGAATTATTTGAAATGAAATACGTAGGATCTTCTTCATTTTATTTTCGAATTACTTAACCGGATACGTTTATTGTCCACTCATGCTTGGCAAATTAAATTTATTAATTTCTATAGTCAAAATACCGCCAGACAAACAAATGCATTTTTATGTGCCGTTTCAGTAGAAAAAAAAAAGAAAAAAAAGAAAAACTATATTTTTAATGCTCCTATAAAAATAGCTGAATGCACGAATATATTATTATGTAAATGTTAATGTTATTGACGCGTATACTATCCTTAAACATTTTGTACTAATCGTATTAATATAATTGTATACTCGAATGCGTTTATCACTACTAGCCTGCCTGTCTAAATAAATAAATCCCAGTTCGAAAGTAACGTGATTCTCGGTCCGCAAACTCACGTCTTACGTCAATACACAAACGTTATGTTATTACACAATAATTGTTGACAACACGGTAAACACAGCGTGCCACCTTTAACTAGATACACCTACTGTTCTACTGTAAAAATTTGAATATAAACAAATAAGAACTCGCGCGAGTTAAAACGCCCAATTAAAAGCGCACAATGTCGTTTTTCTATTGCAACAATACGCGTTCATTAGTATGGAACGCAATTACGTACAATTAGTTATGAAAATCAAAATATGTTTCGGCGTGTGTTTACAATTTCGTAGTGTGACACTTATTATTATTGTTCGATAGTTTTAGAAACATTTTACAAAAAAAAAAAAAAAAAACCTATTTATAATATTGTAATAATAGTACTACGTACGTACGTAACTGGTTACAAGTGTAAATAAATGTATTTTTCTTTATTTTTTTTTTTTTTTTTTTGTTTTTTTACTACATTTTATTGAATTCCCTTTAAATCGCATACGCGCGAATGCACATATATTGCGAACGAAATAATTTTTGATAATAAGTGGCAAAAGCGTCAATTTTACTCATAAGTAGAACGAGCGGATGATTGGAGAAAGAAAATTTCACGGGCGTCAAATTTTTAATAATCAATCGACTTTCAGGAGCACAATTGAAGAATTTTCAAGCGTTAAAAGTCGAAAGAATATTTTTAATAATAATAAACTATTTACGGTTAACTATTTATAATAGTTATTCGCGTTTGATGTTTTATGGCCCAGTAACGTTTTGTATATTTTTAAATAATAAATATAATTAACAATACCGGTTTTCTTATGTATTTTTATCGGTTAATAAAGAGAAACTCTTACGAAAACGAACTCTTACGCCCGTCCATGTAATAAGTAAAAAAATTTTTACCACAATTGCCTTCGGATGACGACGGCGAAACGCATGGCCCGTGCTCGGGGATATATTATAATCCACACACGTCTATATAATATTTTTTTTTTATATTTATAATAAGTGTGTGTGTATGCCGTTCGCACAACGGTTATTATTATGTAAAAATGACGTGTGACAAGGTCGCTGTACAACGTGTGTGTGTGTGTATAAAATATATTAATAATAATATATTTATATCGTATACACACACACACCGAGGAGACTTTGAAGGATGAGGAGGATGACTGCACGGGCGACTAGAAGACCTCGTCTTATACGATATTATACGGTTTTACTGGCGCGCGGGTGTGTTATAATCAAAAAGAAAGTTAAACGCGGTTAGGTTCGGAGAGAGGAGAAAAAGAAAAAAGAAAAAGAAACTTGACAACTACTACCGGGGGCAACAAAAGCCCCAAAGTGTGACGTTCAAAAAAATAATAAATACGCGGTGTTTTTTTTCTCTCCCACCAACCCCCCATTTCCTTTTGTATCGCCGCGGCCCTTTCGAAAGAATTTATATTGAGTGATATTTCATATTATATTATTATTATTTTTTTTTTTTTTTTGTTTGTTTCCGAGACGCCGCGAGAAACGTATACGGGCGAAAATCTGCGGAGATCGCCGCGGCCGTAATTATTCCGTATACACATCGAACGATGGTCCCGTGTGAAAGGAGTTTTTTTTTCTATTTATCTTAAGGACGGTAACGTGCGAATAGCGTCGGACGCGGCTATGGTTTTTGCTAACACTGTGACTGAACGCACGACAGGGATAATAATTTTCAGGAACGATAATTATTATTTTTTTTTTTGTTTACGAGTTTTTTTTGCATTTAATTTTAATATTTGAAAAAAAATTCGCCGCGTCGTCGGTGGTGGTGATGGCGGTAAATATTACGAATTACCGTTTATACGGCGAGTATAATAATACGCGTAATAATATTATTTTATTTATTTATTTTTTTTTTTTTTTGATGACGAGCGAGTTCGATATACCCGTCATCATTTGGTTACACGCGTTTTTAAACGTTTCATTAAACGACATTTATTATTATTTAAGAATATTAATTTTGTAGTCTTTATTTATATTACTTTTATAATTGTCCTTTCTGTTTTAAATATATTTTATTATACGCGTATATAACATGTAATGCGAAAGCGGACAAAAATTTGTAGAATAAAAACGCCGTCAATGAAAGATCCCCCCCCCCACGCGTACAGGGTACGTTCAGTGACGTACGCGGGGTCTGAGAATACGGATTTTAACGCTTGGTGTGAGACACGTCTCATTCGTACCTCGTCCACATATACCACCACCATACCTATTTATTTTTTTTTGTATTATATCATTTTTAAATCAACGACAGTAGTAGTATCACTCATATTTCCCACCGGTTATCGAGTATTTCGTAGATTCCGACAAAATGTGTCTGGTTAAAATGACGTGTAAGCGTGGTGTTTTTTTGTTTTTTTAATTTGTCTACCCACCTGGTTTATCCAAGCGACGTCGCCGCGTATACTTATTGAAAAATTCTAATTAACGGGAATATGAGAAACTGAAATAGGATGTAAAACGCTACTTGTAACGAGAAAAACCGTCGCAGAGAGTCAGAGAATGAGAGTATATATTGTGCAGAGGATTCGCGGACGGATGGCGGCGTGTGTGTATATATATATATATATATATATGAGGAGGGTTCAACCCATTACTTAATATCCTGTTAAAGAAAAATTATTTATTGGGACCGTCGATGCTGCTGTCCCTGTGTAGCCTGTAGGGGGAAAATTTCGGAAACAGAGAAGAGAATTTCGCGAACAATAATATAATATAAGCGATAGTGTAATACATATATTACGTACATCGGACACTATAACACGAGAAAGTATATAGCGGGAAACTATAGAATCAACAGAAGAGCAAAAAAAAAAAGAAAACGGTGGTTGATTTATTAGTGAGAGACGCTGCGACCGTGTACCGTCTATTTGTACGTAGAACGCACTTGATCTTTGACTTTTTCCCCTCTCTTCCCCCATATCCCTTGCTGACCAATCGGAAGGAAGTCTTGATAATAGTCACGGCTGTTATACAAACCCCCCTCGTCCGTTTGTATATATCTTTCGCGGAGAGTCGTAAAACTTATATTATTATATTTGTATATACGCGTATATTGTACTGTTACAAAGGCAGTGTAGCCTTTATATTATACACACATTACACAAACGGAACGAGTGTGTGTGCGTATATATATATATATATTCTTCGTATAATACGTGTAGTCGGTTAGGAAAAGTTTTTATCCGAAAATAAATAACGCGGATCTTTATTTCTGTATAATACGAATTGTGCGGCACTCTCTTTCAATGGATCGTGAAATATAAAGATAAAACCTACAGAATAATAATACGCGCTAAGATATCTACATGTATAAGTCACTTAATACTTTTATACGCATCCTATGCCCAAATAGCATTTTAGATGCAGACGTCGTTTTAAATTATCAATAAATGATGGTTCAATGAACGGTGCAAATCTGGTTCATAGCACCGTTTTTTTTTGACAAAAAATATTATCGAATTTTCACATGGATTTAACCGTGCCATGAAAATGTTACTTATGATTCAAACGCTGTAATACTGTTCCAATTAGACACATGAATCAGTAAACGTTTACAATACAAATATCGACTTGTAAGATGGTCCCATTACGTTATGGTTATGCTTCGTTTTCACAGCACCCCATCCCTTTGAACATCATGTATAAGGTTGGAATAAGTGCTATGGTATGCGTTGATCATCGGTCGTGATCGAGCGTTTAGGGCTTAGCTGACGGTAAACCCGCTCGGTCGAGAAAACGTGTAAATATGAATAAACCAGTAAAGGGTTAAAAAAAAAGTAAAAAGTGTAAAATAAACGAGTATACAACGAGGAAAGATGAATCATTACGTTAATTTTATTTCATTGAAATACGCGAAATAATAATAATAATAATATTATTATTATTATTACTGAGTTAAAATTTAAACCGAAGCACTTGAATTGAACTGAAACGATTCTCAATTAACAGTTCGTAAACAGTGTATAAACTATTGAACTATGACGATTATTATAAACCGACATTGAACGGCAAAACTTTAACCGGGATACGCGTAATATAATTATTATGTTATATAATACAGGAGCAACGAGACTTGCTGATTTGAAAGTCAATGTATAAAAAAAAATAATAAATAAACATATATAATCGTCGTATATATATATAATTTCTTGCATTTCTACATAATTAGAAATTACAAATCGCGCGGTTTTAAAAATAATGCAAATGATTGCGCCCCCTTCGTCGTCAGTATACGCACTGCAAAGTTACTCGATTTTCCGTCGATTTTTTCGACCGTATGATGAGTAGTACGCGCCTGCCGGCTATTTCTGCCTATTCCGGTGACGAACTGCGCAGCACAGAAATTATCCGTTGTCAATAGCGATTACGATTTTCTCCTAATGAAAACGATATCCGATTGTAAATATTACAAATGAAAAAAACAAACCGACTAATATTCCATACAGTGTGTGTGTGTGTGTGTCGTGTAAAACGTTTCCTGTATAACACGGAATTTTATCTCTATATATTATCTCGAAGAAAAAGTAATCTTTCAACGTAATAAAATAGCGCGAATACACTATATATTAGGGGGAGGAGGGAAGAGAACACGGTCTCTCTGTTCTCTTCTCTTAAACGTTTTCCCCGGCGGCATAGCGTATATATTTGCACATAATTAATTATTATTATTTTATACGGCTATTATCATTGTTATTGTTGTAATACGTAACACGGCGCGAGCGAAACGGTTATTGGGCGACGACGCGGTCATAACGTAATATTTAATTAAAATATCGCGGCGAGTATTGCGTTTTGTAACGAATAACAATGATAAAATTCTCGAAACGCGGAAAAAAGGACATTTTGCGCGTTGTTCTTATATAAATGCGCGCGCGCGTACACACACACATGTATAAAAAAAAAAAAAGGGACGACAAATGCGCGTTGTACACCAATGCGAAAGGAACGGAGAAAAGTTGAAATGTATAATTTCGGTCGCGCGTCGTCGTCGTCGTTTATTCGGCGACAAAAATAATAATAATAATAATAATAAAGGTTTTTAAAGGACCCGAAAGGCCCCCAGAACAATAACAATGTCGTCGTCGTCGTCGTCGTCGTTTGAATTCGAAATGCGCGTCGTACAGCCTCTGCTTTTTGTTGTCGCGCGCCCGCGAGAGCGTATCAAAAATATATATAAAGAAAAAGGGGTATCGCGCTCGGGTACGTATTTATTGTTTTTCACGAATCCCGTGTCGAGCGCGCAATTTGTTAAATATAAAATAATAATAATAATAATAATGGTGTAACTTTTATTCGGGCGGGATATGACGTTTAAAAATAAAAGGTCGGGGTTGATATTATATATATGTATAGTAATTGTAACAGTCGCGTTCAAAACACGAAATTCGAATTAAATGTAACCCCTTTCGACGCGCCTTTGTGTTCGTCTCCGCGAGAGAAACTCTTTTGTTTGTAATTGCGCGCGACCGCGATCACGTTGTTCCGTCGCGCGCGAATCCATTTGAAAAACTTGTACGATTTCTCGATACGCGGAACCGTGTGTAAAAGAATAAAAAAAGTGCGCGCGTTGCGTTTCCTCCTCTTATTCCGTACGCGGTCTGTGCAAATACCCGCCGCCGCCGCCGCCACCAAAATATACACTTGAAACGCGCATTTCGGACATTTTATATATACGTAATATTATCGTTATCAACTGCTCTTCGTTTTCTCGCTAAAAAAAAAAAACTCGCGATTTAACGTCCGACGGACGTGTTAGAAAAAATAACCGCAGTGGCGCAATTACAGTTTAGTCGTCATGAATGCGAGGGGGGAATCGATATATTTTTTTTCCAAACACATTTTTATTCATTTAGACGAGACGATTAATGGATACAAAACAGTGGAGTGGGAAATACTAAGACTGTTGTTTATCCATCCCGGCCACCTACCATCACACAAAACTTGCAAAAAAAAAAAAAAATCGTTTTCTCATTAGTTTTCAAAACTGAATAATTGTCAGATCCTTCGAATATATTTCTATTGGTACAAAAACACAAAAACAAAAAGGGCTGGTTTGAAATAAACAAAAAAAAAACGTTTAACATCGAACCATAATAATAATAATAATATGATCCAGACCGTCTGGGAAATTCTTGACAAAACCCCACCAAGAACGGCAAGCACGTAACTAGGCTGGTGGAGTCTCCACGGAAATATATCACAAATTTTAGCAAAGTCTTAAGCTCCCCTCCCCCCTGCTCGGGAAATAAAATCCTGGATACGGGCCTACAGCAGACGGTGTTCCGCGGCCTCATGACCGTTTCGGTGATGGTACCCTTTGGCATTCGGCTATGGTCCCTCGAGACTTGGGTGCCCACTGATCGTTAAAGATGATATCCATATTACGTATTCGCACATCGCTGATCTGCTATTGTGCCGTGCAAGACGGTGTAACTTATTAGATAATTCCATGACGGATATAATATCATGGCCGTATAGGAGGTACGAACCGTGGTTTTAAGGCGTTCGTGTAGACAAATATATATACAATCACACTTTACGTTCAATATTATTGACGATATGTAACACAAAACGGTTTTTATTGGATATCACGCGGTTTTCACGCCCGCATAACCGGCCCAACAGTTCAAATAATACACAGACGCCACGACGTTGTTTTACGTGATTGCACTCATTATTATTTGTCCACCGACCGGCCAGCTAACCGCTACGGCCTAATTTAATGGTATAACGAGGGAAAACTGTTTCGGAGTGTAAAAAAAAAAAAAAGAAACGTTTTGGATATTGTTCGCGATATTTAATCCGCGCGTTTCTCGTGAAATCGAATCTAGATATTTCGCTTTAAAGCGCGTATTCGAATTTCACGATTTAAAAAAACATTTCAGATTTGTATGAAAACAAAAAAAAAAAACTCGTAATTTCGGCCCCGGGCGGGAGAGAGGATTAGGCGAGGAAAGGAACATTTAATATCGTGAAAAATTATATTTATTCCGGAAAAATTCCTACGCCGTCAAGTGCTCCTAAAGAATAATTTCAGAACAATTATTGACAGGAGGGGGTGTTGTAAAACGCCGTGTGTTCGATACGATATTAATTATGCGGTGGGATAGCAAAAATATTTTTAATCGCTTCAATATAGTTTGAGTCGCAATTGTTCGCGCCGCCACTGGTAACAGTGGAATGAGTATTTTACTAGACCGCAAATATTTTAAAAAAAAAAAAAAAACTGTGGCACACAGCGACTCGTTCTACAATAATTTATCGATGTAAATGATAAAATATTAATAATATTATTTAATAAACTCTCTGTAAAATTATACTACAGCTGTTGTATAATACTGTTTTGAACAACACGACTACTGCACTCGATCGTCGTCGCGTACACGTGTTTGTGGTGTGTGCCCGCCGACGTTTTTCTCCAAGCGTTTTCATACATTCGACCGACGATACTTATAATAATAATAATAATAATAATTAATTCTGTTTAAAGTATAACGTACAATCGACCATTTACATATAAAATATTAAATAAAACTAGGGGTCTTCTCGACAATATTTAAATAAAACAAATTCGCGTCTAACAGTGGTATATAGTAGTGGTAGTTTACACTACTCTTCATTTCGCCCCTCCGTCGAAACATTTTCATTGTCCGTTGTCGTCCGCTGCGCGTACTGTGCACGTCAATCAGCGTATTATTATAGGTACGCCGTAATCGTAATTATCACATTTTGTACACGCGCGCTGTTTGCCCGCCGCGTTATTCAAAACGAACGTAAGTATAAGAATTAATATAAAACGCAACAACAATGGAAACAAGAGAAAATAAAATATATTATAGCGACTTGCGCGCGCACGGTGTGCCAGTGTACGTTTTCTACATAAAAGAACACAATTTCTCTATAAATAATAAATACGCGTCTATTCATTGTGTGTGTGTGTATACTTTCGAAAAAAAAAAACTACACGCGGACACACGTCGCGGCGGCGGCGGCGGCTGTCAAGTGCGAGTTTTCGGATTAAAAAAAAAGAAAAAGAATAGATAATGTGTGTGTGTGTGTGGACATTGTGTACGATAAAAGAACGCGCTAAATCACGACTATTGTTCGTTCAGCTCGAAATGACGGAAGCCCGTGTGCTCTCCTCACCTCCCAGCCGACACCACCCCGCGCACAGATTATCGGACTGTACTCTACGCGTATAATAAAATAAAACAGTGTATACCGTGTAATTTACGTGTCAGAAATAGATTGTTTGGTTTCTTCGAGGCCCGTTAACGCAATACAATAATAAGTAATAACAACAACAACAATAATAATAATAATAATAGAGTCGCGCAGGGTGTTGAGCAGTGGACGGTCGCTATTAAGTGTTTATTAATTGGATAAAGATTTTATAATTATTATTATTATTATAGATTTGAAAGCAGTGCGCCGCGATAAAGCGAGTTTCCTCTGCATATCGGCGGTCAGGAGGGTGGGGGGGGAGCTTTGGCAATGAAATATTATTTAAAACATAATATTATTATTGTTATATATCAATTACATTTTTTTTTGTTTTGAAAAAAGCTTCAAACAACTGTTAATAAACAGCTAAACAAATATAAAACCATAAACGCTATAGACTAAGAGAAATTAATTGAGTATCAAAGAAAAACGCGTGCACCGATAAATAAAAACTGTAATGTAAAAGAATTGAATTCAGTACCCTGTATGAGCGGCGTTTTCTTTCTATACAGTATAGACATATTACATGAACGGAATTGGAATATTATAATTATACCGTGTGTGGAAAGACATTGTTTTAACAGAAAATTATTAGAACTGCTTACGACGGGGAGGTAAACGAGAGAGACGGACATTTATCGTTTAAATAACATATTGCGTGTATATAAAATGTGTATAAAAGTGAAAACGGACTATTGTCACGTGACGTGAGCTCACGCGCTGTCACGTTGGCACATTTAAACCGTGCATATCATGCTTAAGCTTTAACATTACTGGAGTACATCGCGTGTTTAATATATAATTATTTCATACAATAAATACCCGTAATAGTGCCTAAAAATGTACAAAAATCGTTTTACGTTAATATTTAATACGAAATCATACGTATATTCGGTGAAAAATTTCAAGAAATTATAAGACCCCCCCACTCATTATAATCTCATACAAAAAGGGCGTAATTTTCCAACAAAAAAAAAATAATATATATATATATATTATAATACATAAATTATCGAAATAATTGAAATTGTGACAAACACGATTTTTAAGATTTTGTTTTTTAATAATTGAATAGTATGACGTGTGTATACTTACATCTGTTTGATACTGTATTGAATTTTCGGTTTTAAACCTTAAAACCAAAAATCACCTTTTTATGAATATTAAATTACGTAGAAATTTACAATTGCTGTAAATGGGACAAAATCGAAAGAAATTGTTTTACAAATGAAAATGTTTTCCCCTAATTGTGAAGTGTAAAGTTACAAAATATTTGACGTGAACATTTCAAACATTCTATAACCTAATTGAATTCAAAATTACCAAGAAATAACGACGATAATCGATTTTGGACGAATTAACGTTTTTACCGGTGCGTTTTAATGCAATTTTTCTATGCTTTTTTTCACTAAAAAATACAATTTGCCACCGGAAACCGGGGACGACTATAGGGTAAAGATCGAAGCACTCCTTCTGGTAGAATTACTCGGTACAAACATCATTTTTTTATAAACCAATACGTTATTCGCCTCCGCTCAGAATATAATAATAATAATAATAATAATAATAATAATAATAATAGATCGTATTGTATACGTAAAAGTATAACATATGGCCAGGAAATTCGCGCGTCGAAGCTGCAAAATTGTTACACTACAGTTCCCCCCTACACATTATCATTGTCATAATAAATATGACAAAAAACATAATTCCACTCGATTCCAACGAATTCGAAACGTAATATTTTGGTATTCAAACGCATATACCACTTATAACAGATTATCTATCATTTTCATAAATAGCACAAAATTTGAAGTAATTTTTTTCGAAAAAAAAAAACGTTTCGTCTTCAATTTATGAATACGTAAACGATATTTGTCCGTTGAAAAAATGGCGAAAAAAAAACCTAAAACCGCATTGTTTTCGATATAAAAAAGAAATCGCGTTTTATTACTGTCTTCGTGTAATTTTTCGGTAAAAAATTTAAAGAAATAATCTCATCGAAGTACACGACTACAGACTACAGACGAAATTCGCTATACCGAGTAAAATATAGGTACGTATGTGTGTTACGGATTATTTATTTCGACTAGAAATTTCGGGTACAAACATAGGGGTAAGAAAAAAATAACACATCATATTGTAATGGGTACGTTAAGAAAACAAATATATATAAATAAATGCAAAAATTATCTGGCCAATAAGATTTCTTGGCACGATATTAATTCCGATCGCTATTTACGCGTTATGTGTGTGTGTGTATATGATTGTAATCTATATATGCGTGCGTGTTACAATAACAACGAAATATTATTACCAATACATTATAATATTACGTAATTATTTTTTTTTAAAAAAACAACAAAAGATTTCGCCTTCGACACGTTTTACGAATTCTAACATTTGTAGAATTCGTTTGGTAAAAACATCATGGCTAGAGTGTACGACATAACGTACTGCCTCAAGTGCCGCGAAAAAACTAATTGGTTTGAAACGCCGCGGTTATGTTTGACTGTCAACCGCAAATCGTTTTTACGCGGTAAATGTATTACGTGTCAGAAAACCAAATGCACGTTTGTAAAGAAGGGTTTCGTGCTGAACGAGATGAAAAAGTAACAGAATATCCATTACAAATTAATAGATATATTATTGTGATGTAGATTTTGATTTCTCTATAAATTATTATTATTATTATTATTATGTTAAAGGTCTTCGTGTGATCCATCAGCAAAAGTTCCAAATAAAGCGGATTCGACTACGTCTTGTGCGTCAAACTCGAGTGAATAAAATGTATATATTTCTTTTTTCAAAAAAAAAATAAAAATACATACTTATCAAATTTGTCTTTTCATTTATTAAAACATAAATGAAAATAGTATATCTGTTTTATTTACAATGTGTGTGTGTATATATATATTATAATACACAGGTGGCCAGGAAAACGGAAAATACTAAAATCTCAAGTTGTGAAAATAATGTCAATAATTAGATAGTGCCCGTTCAAAGTTTATACATTCCTGAAATTGTGTGTGAAGGTGTTGTAGGACTCTCATCTGTTTACATCTCCGAGGGAATCGAAGCAATTCACCTTGGATTCGTGTCTTCAACTGGAGAAGTGTCGTTGGGCTAGTGCTAGCTAGTACACTTTGTTTGATAGCCCCACAAGAAAAAAATCACACGCTGACAAATCAGATGACCTTAGGGGGCAAATGATTTATCACCGAACCGTGAGATGACTTGATTACCGATGAACTATCAACTTGAAACGTTCCTGGTCTTAACAATCCGTGGTTTCTGCAAAATGGAGCTGCCATCAATGGCAGCAATCCGACAACTTTTTAGTCATCGTCAAGTCATCTCACGGTTCGGCGACATTCATAAGCTCCCATGGTCATGTGATTTTTTTTTCTTGTGGGGCCATCTTTAAAACGATGTGTACAGGATTATCGCCCCAACAAACAACACTTTTTCAGTTGAAGACAAGAATCCGAGAAAAAATTGCTTTAATTCCCACGGATAAGTTACCAAGAGTCCGGCAAAACCTCCACGCACGATTCCAGGAATGGACACCATTTTACTGACATTATTTTTCGAACTTGAGATTTTTTATTATTTGAACCTTTAATAGCATATCATTTATTTGCTCAATTTTATCTACGATAAATTTGTATACTATTATTGTTATTGGTGAACAAATTCGAAATGAAATAATAATGGCATGAGAAAGCAATATATATAAAAAAAAAATTGATTAGAATTTAAAAAAAAGTTGAAAATTATAACCGTTGCGAAATGTTTTTCTATACTGACCTTACGAGACCGCAGCGATGTATCATCCAAAGAACAACTCAATATATACGTATTGATAGTCAAAATAACTTATGTGAAGATCTTTTGGAAATATTTAAAATTTAAATATTGTTTAGGACTTCGACTAGGCTATTCTAAATGGTACCTATTTATATTATTAAAAAATATTCTTTTGAAAATATCTTATTAGTCTATATTTAACATAATAATATTCGAGTTTAGGTTTAAATCCAGTTGTGGAGTTCAGTGTGATTTCTTGTTTTTGGACAACAGGATATGACAGAATTAATAATACGTCCGAAAACTTCACAGAGATTTCCGAACAATAATTGTATGCGAAAAGTATCGTCAAACATTATTTTAATATATATATATATTTATATAGGTCATTCATTGCAATGCCCACTCTTGAAACTTGGCTGTTTCAAACATACCGTCAACTTGCATAATTTCGGAGATCAAGTTAAATTCGGACATAAATCATTTTTTTTTATCATTACCTATATACCTACAACTCATTTAATTTTCAATTTATTGATATTCTGATTTAACTAAAAAGTTTTATGCGTATTATTCAATAATAATAATAACAATAATAAAAATTTATTTAAATATTTTCCTTATTAGCCTAAATTTTACACGGCCAACCGAGTTTAACTCAGTAACTCACCGTGTAGATTTATCTTTGATGCAACTATTTCAAATGATTTCAAACTATAAATCAGAATAATAATTCCACTTAGAAAATAATATGAATTATAAAAATAATCATTTCAGTGTGTATCATTTCAAATGTACTGATTAAACTATACTACTAGACTTACTCCAAACTTATAAAAAACAGTGTATCTTGAATATAAATATAATAGTTCATTATTTTACATGTTACACTGCTACACAATGTATTATTATTATTATTATTATTATTATTATTAGTTACCTACAATCACGAATACGCTTAATAACTTCGAGGCATAAAAACAAAAATTAAATAATAACATTGTCAATTCAAAATTATACACGAATGATACAATATGCATAAATACGCAACATTTGCTATACAATGTATTATAATACATTATTTATAACTCTCCCAAGTATAATTTTTGCAATTTACAATTTCAAATAATACCATAACAATAACAGTCAGTTAAACTTAATTTATTTAAATACATTAATTATAAATTTATTAAAACTTTTCCGGATTACACTACTATTGTTACTATGGTTTTCAGTATAATATTAACCCATGCTGCCAATAAGTATGGTCTGACGTTTCAATACTGATGCAGGTTCCATCAGTATAGTCACGGCAGTAAGAACTGCAACAGTTCCAAAAACCACAATAACAATTATACTTTAATTATAATTATTAACTACTGGTTATTATTTTCACCAAATTCTGAACAAAATATATAACAAATTAATTTTATTTAATAAATTAAACTGACACGAATTACTTTGAAAAAATAAAAAAATAATCATATATAATTTCTAAAATAACATAGATTTGATAAATAAGTTGAATAAATTTTAACTGTAATAATAAAACAAATTGAAATTAAGTTGACTCATCTACTTTTTGAATAAAATAATAATTACTACAAGAATATAAATAAATAATAGTAATAAAGAAAATAATTCCCTACATAAGTACATTGTATATATACATGAAAAACATATAGAAATATAAATTTCAAAATAGTTTTTGTTATCTAAACAATAACCCGACGGTTTTATATAAAACATATTGTAAACGTTTTATATAGTGACTTTTAAAATATTCATTTTATAAAACTATAGGCAAATATGTATATTAGAAATCTTAACGTCTGGATCGAAATTTTTTTAAACATGCGTGAAGACCTTCAAAGCTCACTGACGGATCACTTTCAGCTTTCAATTCATTCTTGTAATTTTCATACTAAAAACATGACAAAATAAAATGCTTTAATAGTACAATATACAGTGTGGTGTAATCGTTAGTTGGAAACACTCTATAACTCTGCACAAATTATATATATTTGAATTCTGTTTTTTTAGGTGCCTAGCAATCTTTGTTATACACTTATTAAACTAATTAAGCTATTTTTATGCAATTTAATTTTACGCATTCACATAACATTTATATTTTAAATAATTTTCATATGAATTGTTTTTTTTCTAATTATAAAATTGTCAATTTTATAATTAGAAAAAAACATTTCATACAAAAATTTTTTTTAAAAAAAAAAAAAAAAAAAACTATATCAGTGATCAGCAACCGGCGGCCTGTGTGGCTATTAAATATAGCCCGCTTTAAATTCTAGAACAACAAAATTTAATTGAATATCAAATTTTATAAATATAATTATTGAATGTTTCGTTTTTGGTACGGGTTTTTTATCAGTCATATTTTTGCTTGAAATCAATGCAAACTATGGTGATGTATTGTGCACCGCAGTTAGACAGTTAGCAGACATTGTGTACTTGAAACGTTTTTTTATGCTATGTCAGGAAATATATTTTTTGAAAGAAAAAGGAAATGACGCTTCCATGCTTAAAAATTAAATTTGGATTTCTGAACTGGTTTTCTGTAAAAAAAATATTGAAGTATATAAATGAAATCAACATAAAACTACAAGGTAAAAATCAACTTATTCCTGATATGAATCGCTTTTTGTTAAAAGGGCACATGTTTCAACAGATGAAGTTTCGAGAAATGATAAAAACTGTTTAACTTCCAAAATATGGTAACTTTGTAAATAATTCATTTATTTGCATAATAATATATACGGTACTTAGGATCTTTAGAATATGTGAAGAACAAATGAGCAACACACAATTTGGTTTCAGAAATGCTATGGGCACAAGAGAAGCTATTTTCAGCCTACAAGTATTATTTCAAAGAGCCAGAGATGTTAATCAGAACATATATGCAGGTTTCATTGATTATCAAAAGGTGTTTGATAATGTAAAACATGACAAGCTTATAGAAATACTGGATAATGTTGGAGTGGATAAAGGAGATTTGAGAATTATAAGTAATCTATATTGGAATCAAATAGCAGTCATACGCGTCGATGGAGAACTCTCGGAGGATGTATTAATTAAGCGTGGAGTAAGGCAGGGCTGTGTTTTATCACCACTGTTATTTAATATATATTCGGAATTTATTTTCCGTGAAGCTCTAGAAGAAATTGAAGATGACATTAAGGTTAACGGGGAATGTTTAAATAACATAAGATACACTGATACAGTAATTTTTACGAATAACATTGTGGGTTACAATACTTAATGGACAGAGTAGTAGAAGTCAGCGAAAAATATGACTTGATCCTAAATACCAAGAAAACAAAGTTTATGATAATATCGAAAAATCATAACTTAGGAGGATATTTAATAATTAAAAATAAACGTATAGAACAGGTGCAACAATTTAGGTGCCTTGGAACAATAATAAATGAAGATTAGGATCATTCATTAGAAATAAAATGTAAAATTGAAAAAGCTAGGAAATCATTTCGAAAAATGTCAAAAGTATTCAAGTGTCATGATCTGTCTTTTGCTACAAAAATCAGACTGTTAAGGTGTTATGTGTTCTCTGTATTATTATATGCAGTCAAAACCTGGACATTAACAGAGTTGACATGTAAAAAAATTGAAGCCTTTGAAATGTGGTTGTATAGACGAATGTTAAAAATTTCATGGACAGATCGAATTACTAACCAAAGGGTACTGGAAAAGATGGACAAACAGAAGGAACTATTAACTACAATAAAAGCTCGGAAGCTTGAATATATTGGACACATTATGAGAAATAATCAACGATACCATATACTCCGGCTTATATTACAAGGAAAGATAGAAGGAAAAAGAAGTGTCGGAAGAAGAGGAATATCTTGACTGAAGAATCTCTGCGACTGGTACAATACAACATCAATTGATTTATTTCGGGCATCACTTGACAGGAATAACATTGCCAATATGATATCCAACATCTGGAACGGATAGGAACTCATAAAAGAAGAAGATTTCGATACATCAACAGGAATTTAATAATCGATTTCAAGATTTCAAATTACATTCACAATATTTTCAATTACTAGCCAATCCATTTAATATTGATGTTAACAATATCCCTGTTGAGCTTCAAATGAAAATAATAGATTTGCAGTCACAAGATATCCTAAAAAATTCATTCAAAACATTGCCTTTACTTTTTTTCGCTAAACTTCCTGCATCATTTTCAAAAATTAAAAATATAGCTGTAATACTTCAGTATGTTTGGATCCACTAACGTGTGTGAACAGGCCTTTTCTCACATGAAAAGAATTAAAGATCCATACCGATCACGCTTAACTAATGACCATCTCCACCATGTTCTTAGAACGGACACAAGAAATTTTAATGTGAAAATTGAAAAAATAATAAACAATATGCACCAACAAAAATCACATTACGCATTTTACCAAACAGTTGTAATTTCCATTTTTTTATATAATAATTATATTAAAAACAGTAATTTTTATTTTATACATTTTATTAATTTAAGTTTTAGATATTTTTATTCTTTTTCATAGTAAAAAATGTAAGAAAAAGATTTTTTAATTTTTGTCTGGCCCGGCAACTTTTTTTAATTTGTAAATATGGCTCAAGAGTCCAAAAAGGTTGCCGACCACTGCTCTATATGAATCTACAAAAAAAAATAAATAGTTCCTAGTTAAAAAAGAAAAATTGTTATGCGAATACGTGAAATTACATTGCATAAAAATAATTTAATTAGTTTATAACAAAGATTGCTAAGTACCCAAAAAAACAGAATTCAAATAAATTTTATTAGTACAGAGTTATAGTGTTTCCAATTAACGATTACACACTGTATAAATTAAAATACGCATTGAATATAAAAACAAAATGTTTTTGATACTTTGTCGTGAATAATCTTTCATTAATACAGAATGAGGCATATAATATACCTGAGATTTCAATCGAATATAACCTGTACAATATTTTGATTCCGGTTTTGCTTGGAGTTTAAGACGTACTACAGGCAATGATAAGCCAAAAAAACGGTCACCATTTCTATTTGAAGCAATGAAATCATCATGACCCAATATTTTATTAATCAATGACAAAAGATGACTGTGACATTCATCTGTACTCAAACCAGTAACTTTGAATAATTTATCGTCATCCATGATTTCAAACCTACAGTAAAAACAATAATCAATTAACAACAGCACAAATGAAATAAAATTATTTTTGAAATAACAGCTACAGAACCTCGGTGTTGAACCAGCTCTAATCACTCTACAATGATAGGTACATTTCGAGAATATATTTCTGAAATGGGCATACATTCTCGTAGCGTAATAGCCTCCAGAATATATTGCATAATCCGAATAGTAAAATGGTGTATCATAAACAATCTAAAAAAAAATAATAAAAATGTTAATATAACATAACATAAAGAAATTAGTTAAATATTTACCATTTTTCTTTTATTACAATATAATACATTTATAAGATACGACATAAGTTTATTTTGTGAATTGACAAATGTTAAGAAAAGTATTTGACAAATATAGAGATATTAAAAATTATTTATAACATATCAGTATATCTTTGTGAAAGTTTATAAAAATCAAAAAAAAATTTAGACAATTTGTACAAATTTGTTATATATTTAGCTCACCTGCCCAAAATTGATGATAGTAACATTACCACTTACAACAGGCTGTTCAATTTCTACCAAAGATTTTTTACGTTTAGATGCTACACTTTTATTTTTAGAAACACCTGTAAACAAACATTTGTAATATTACAAAACGGATGTATCAGTAACAACATATGTTATGTCCTAAAACTACATTGTTTTGATTCACATATGTTTGATCGTTGCGTAATAATTTTATTAAGATCTTAGAAAGTATGTATAATGTGTATGTTATAGAATTTTAAATGTATACACCGTTAAGTGTCGAGTAAAAATATCAACTGTTCGCATCACACTGAATTCATAGACCCACTTTTATTTGACATATTAATTGGCAGGTGTACGTGAAAAAAGGTTTTAAGTCACAAAACTATGAAAAATAAATTATTTAAACACAAAAAAAAAAAAAACAAAAAATAATCTCTTATTTCGTGTAGGATATGTTAAATCAATGTATCCAAAAGATGACTCTTTTCAGAATATTAAAGTAGAATAGTATTTATTGAACAATTGACATAATGAAAAACAATATTATATTGAATTTGAATAAACATAAAAACAGCAAGTGTGAACTTGTGTATGGGTGGACTAGATCTAATTAAATAAGTATATAAATAACATATCAGTGTAAATGTGATAGAAAGTTGTTATAAATGTATTAACTATTGTACATCTCACAGTGTTTTGTAAATAATAAATGTAAAAATCGATTACAACTTGTTTTTGTTATTTTTATTTCTACATTAACATGACGAATACAAAGCTTTGACAACCTAGCTCATAACAAGTTATATATAATATATGATCACATATGGCAAAATGTTAAAACATTGACTTAACACCATTTCCATGCGCACCCGCAAATTGTGTATTAATAATCTAATAATATAACACAACACATAGCAAAAAATAAATGTACCGTTGACGTTAACTTTTTTCTTTGGAGCCGGTTTTTTCAATATATTATTTGTATGAACTTTTTTTGGTTCCACTACAAGTATATCTGAAACATTATTATTTTAAATATTATCAATTTATATGACGATAAAAAATATTATATTTGTATAAACTTAATAATCTAATAATATAACACATAGTAAAAAATACACGTACCACTGAAATGAACTTTTTTCTTTGAAGCCGGTTTGTTTATTACATTATTTGTAAGAACTTTTGGTTCTACAACAGGTTTTTCTGAAACACGATTATTATTATAAATATTATCAATTTATATGACGATAAAAAATATTATGTTTGTAATAAACTTAATTAAACTTAATTACCAAATTTATGTTCAAATACATTTAATTTCTTCGTTAAAAATTTACATTCCTCTCGTACAATTAACAGTTTTTCTTGAGTTTGCGATATTTCGTCACAAATAGCGGCATTTTGCTGAAAATAAATAAAAAGTATTATTAATAAAATAAGAATATAAACACAATAAAACATTAAAATTATATATAATATAATTATTATTATAATATATATATATATAGATGTTTACATGCATTTAAAGATAAAAATAATTTATTTATAAGTAATTAAATATTTTTTATTGAATAATAAACAACTCAATTTCAAAATGTGTAAATAATATAATGGAAGACTGGTTGAAGGATTTTGGTATAGCGAAGAAACTAGTGATTTTACAATAACGTTTATTTTCCTATGCACGACTTCCACTAGAATGAGTAGTGCTGCGGCCATAATACGATTAATAAAAGAAAATCTTATAGCAAATTCTGTCTAGTTTGGTGCTGAGGAGAGATCGGTTTTTCGATTTTTCCAATAACGCTTTAACGCGTCACAGAAAAATTACATATTATTAACGCGTGCGATGACGTCAAAATCGCGTACGTAGTGCGTGATATCATATTCATGGTTTCAAAAACATTCCTAGAATTTTGAAATTTTCAACGAATACGTATCGTTGTGTTATATTAACAAAAAAGAAATGTTATCAATTATAAATACGAAGATTATTTTAACCCTGTGGCAGTTGTTATAAACTACACTGATGGTCCCGTTCTTCGTTTTTCCGTGTACAACAACGGAATTAGAATCGCGCATTGAAATTTCATAATAAAACTCGTTTTAAAACGACACGCGTGACTCGTTCATACGAATTTAAAAGACCGGCGGGTTTGTATAGGAACTCGCCAGAGAACGTGTTTTAACTTCAAAATTATTTCAACTACGGACAAACGGGAAGAGAGGTGTGTTAGGTACTTACAATCACGTTGTCCTTAATAAATCTTTTTATCCATTTACATTTCTTTTTGAAGCGATTGTTTTCGATCCGAAAACCGTTGTTCTCCCTCGTGGACATTTTCGCAAAAGAATCCGACCCGTCTCAAATATTCAATTATTCGACCAGCCGGACGGGGGGGAGACGACTATATAGGGGAGTTTTCAAAACGTTTTTCTTATCACAGATAAATCGTGTGATGAAAACATTACGGTAACACATGTTTTATGTGATTGTGCATTGTACATTACGATAAAAAAAAAAAAAAAAACATGATATTGTGGCGTTATCAAGTCCAATGGCAATGTTGATAAAACATCGGCGGATTGGTTGCAGGAAAAGAGTTTCTCGATGAACGATCGTCAACATCAATCTCTGTATATTTCCATGATATTACTACTCGGTGGTAATAATAAAATATTCGTTTCGCATTCGACACGAAAACTTAATATTATTTTCAAACGTTCAAGTTTCCCCCGGTGAGTAAAAGAAATTGGAAAACACTGTATCAAGCACTCACGGTTATCGTTGTAATTGTTTTGCACCGCGGCGTGTCGAGTATACGCTGGTTCCATATTACTACCGTATTATTATGGTTAATTAACGCCCGCAATTTTACTCTGTTCTTCGTTATTTATCATATTGAATGGACAACACGTCCCCCCGTCGTCACTAGAAAATTCGCGTCGCGACTGACTAATAAATTACACTTGTATGAATAGGGGCCCCCCTTCGACATATTTCCCCCGTATCGCGGCGTTCGTAAATCCCAATCGCGAGATATTTTGGCCGGCGGCGGACCTTGCCACAATCTATTCGCGTGACCGTACGGATAAAAACAATACTTTACACACGAACACGTGTCCTTAAAGAAATATATTTTTAATTGTAAGCGGACACATTTTTATTCGACCCTTTATAGTTTATAACAAATCAAAACTGTTTTTAATGCACATATTATTTTTCTAATGTACGCAACGATTTTTTCGATAACTGTTTAGGTTAGGTTTCGTGGACCAAAAACGCTATTTCTGTTCAATACGGTTTATACAATTTTTTTTTTTTTTTACGTTCCGTAGGATATTGTGTGTAAAAAAAAAAAAAAAAAAAACTGTAGGTTTTATACGAACAGACGCAATACGCTTGTTGACGCGTTTCGCTATCATTCAGACTCCTCTAGTGATGTTTCCCGTCTTTATTAGCATTTGGTCTGATGGACAAAACCACTCGTCTTATTAGTTCAACAACGCTTAAAATTGCTTTTTTTTTTGTATAAAACGTATTTCAGTCTTAGAACTTGCAATATAATATGTTAATTATAGCGTTTCCACAGGTACTATAAACCACGGAGAACACGCAACAAACACGACATTCACTATAATGTTGACAGCATTATTATATTCTCAGGCCAGTTAATTAAATCTTACAACAAAAAACACATCACTGACATTGTTTACTATAAAATTGTACATTTAGATGAATCCGAAAATATTTATCTTTTATATATGCTCTTAACAGCGTATGTTACAAGTTTCGTACAAAGGAATACGTATTTAAATGTGTTTTTGTTTATGATATACACGAATACAGAAATGATATACGACGATACGTATACATTTATTTTTACGAAGTATTAGCGTGAAAATTACTTTATTATTGTAAATCGTTATATAATATTGTGATAGAAAAGAATAAAAAATATATTTTAAGCGTATTATATAACAATTGACCGACTTGTTATTTCCTTTTTTTCTAAAATGTGTTTTGTTCTATTAGAAAAGACACATAGTGAATAAAGGTTTTCTAATCATGTGGAAGCATATAGTATAGACAAGAAAAAGAAACTAAGCCAAAAATGATCGTTAGATTATTTAAATAAAAGATCAATCATTTCAACATTATTGGCCTACTGTGTATTTAGTAACGACTGAATGTTTGTTCACTTCGTTATTCGTTCAGACGGGCAAATGCCCATTAATATAATATACAATGGTCGGTAGTGTATAAAAAAAAATCAAAATTAAATTTCTAGCGGTTACTATACGCGCTTATTAATGGGAAATACATTTTTCATATATATGTATATATAAAATCAATTAATTAAATCTTGGACATCTTAAACGAAAAAACGAATTAAGATCATGCGTACTAAAAAATGGGCAAACATTTTCTTTTCAAAAAAAAGATGCTGACTTATCCTTAACTAAAAAAAACTATATGAAAATCCTAAAATAAATCGTTGTTTAAACAAAAATGCATTTTTCTCTAAAAAAAAAAAAATCTAATGGCGATTATTGTATAATAGAGTTCACTTTATTCACCGACTAAAAAAATGATATATATATTTCTTGTCACGACGATTACAGTTGGTTAATCTTATGATAAATACACATATATATTTTAGTATTTATCTACAATTTAAAAATATATTCGACACGATTTCACGTACTAAATATTATTTATATTCGTAAATAAAATTATAAAAAATTACATTTTTCTGTAACTTGTATAGTTTAGAAGCACGGTTGACATACAGGACAGGTGTATACCTTTTTTTTTTTCTTTTACTCTTTATGATCAATTAGACGCCCGTCCGATTTGTTTGCTTAAAGCCCGCGAAGCACTTAATCCGGCATTTACTGATATTGTACAATATTGTGTCGCGTTTTTCGGTTCGTTATGGATAAAAAAAAATTACGGGTAACGAACGAACAACGAGCACATTTCGTAAGCGGTTCGAAATACTCATTTCGTCACAGATTAGACGAATATAGACATGGATCGTTCTTCCCGAGAACAAAATAATTGCGAATACGCTCTTCTGCAGATTTGGTGGACACGAATCAATCGAATATGGGACACAAAACGATATCAAATTTTTTTTTTTTTTTGTAAAAAATTCCGCGGTACCACATTGAATTCCAGCAATTATAACAAATACGTTATCCAATAAGATTAAACTAAAAACATCGGCTAACGAAATATATTGAACAATGTATAATATATCTGTGGGGAGGTAGAACTTGATATGTTTACAGTTGACAAAGGGACCCCGAGGGAATGACTTTAATAATAATAATATTATTATTATTATTATTATTATTATTATTATTAATGTTTATCACACGCTGGTACGAATTTAATTAAATCGAGAAACGTCCACAATTTTTTTGAAAATCGTTTTTTTTTTTTTTTGAAAATTTTTCTTTTCTATCGTGTTAGGTATATAATATATTTTTTTTATATTCCGTATTTTAAACACGAGTTACGTTTAAATAATAATCGTGTGGTACCACTGTTTTTTGGGTCTGCCGAATGTCGACAATTATTAATTTTTTTTCTTTTTTCACATCGCGAGTGATCCGACTGCACTGTATTCGTATGGTCGGCGTTTTTTCAGTATAAGGTAAGCCTATAGATAAAAAATAAAAAACCTCGATGGGAAAGTAACTGCAATTGGAACTAATGTCGTGTGAGGTACAATTTAGATTATTCCAATGACGCGCGCGCATAACGCACGGTGAACAACTCGACGACGCGGTGTAGTGTTCGGTCGGGTGATCTAGCGAGGTACCCTAAGCAGGGTGCGCCGCCGGCCATCGATTACTGCACAGCGACGCTTGCGCACAACGATCGATTACTGCACAGCTACGCTTGCGCACAACGATCGATTGTGCAGACCGCTAAACTGCGTCGTCGTCGTCACCGTCACCGTCACCGCCGTCAGTGTATTGTCGAGAGTGTCTTGTGCTTGTCGTTTGTTTCCGTCGTGCAATCCGTGTGTTGTATATTACAAGCCTTTTGTCGTCCGCATACGCAGTGGTGTGTAAAGGGACGCTGTCTTCAGCGTCGAACATTTTTTTAAACATTTGAACATTTTCGCGCGTTTGTAATCCGCGACAAATAACAGGACGCTCATTTTGGTCGTGATCTTTTCCACGACAAGGTGGATTACCGGGAAAAAGTATTTTCCAACCACCGTTACACCGTATTTCGTGAGTATATTATAATAATTGTATTGTTTATGAAATTGCAAGTTACTTCTGATTATTAGACATTTGTCATTGTTCCGTTGGGCCAATGCTCGTTAGATAATTTTTTTTTCCTCAATTTTCATTCGTTTCAACGCGCTGGCAGAGACGAGAGACTATAGGGAGGGGGGGGGGTGTGGGGAGGAGTGATCCACCTCCCCGCTATTGACAAGTGGGGGGGGCGGAATTTGTCAAAAACCAAAAGTCGGCTGTCGGCAAAAGTAAGTAGGTAATCAATCACGAAAAAAAAAATCAATACTAAAAGTCACCAACAATTATCCATTTTTAGAATGATAATTATATTGTTTCGATTGGTACTAATAATTATTTATTGTTTTTTTTTTTTTATTTATTTAATTATTTATAGTAGATTTTAATTCAAATTTCCACTTTTGATATTTTATCCAGTTGTTGTAAATGTCTAGATTATATTTGAATGCTTGATTATTTTATGCCATACGAATATATATATATATATATGAAAAAAATTATTAACTCGGCAATTTGAAAGTAATTTACCCTCCCCTTATGTTGGTCCTAGGCTCGTCTCTGCGCGCGTTGGGAGAGTTGCAAACGATGTTCGGTTTGCCATCGCGTATCTTTATTTTGTTATTTTTATTCTGTTCGCGCCGAGATAATAAGTGTGGGCGCAGAAACCAATTTTCGTTGCACCTCATCATAACATCGCCTGTCGGCTACACGCGTCCCATAATGCCGTGTGCCTGCTGCACTGATCAGCATGTACATTAATACTCGTATAATTATAGGTAACTGTGTTTATCAGTAGGGACTGGATGTTAATGATTTCCTTTTTTTTTTTTTCGAACTTTTTAGGCTTTCCTACCTAAAAATGTGATTTAATAACTAATAATTAAATAACTAATTTTTATTTTATATATATTTTTTAAACATTTTAAGTTAATTTTTAAACCCATTTTCGATAATCGACAGAAGAATTACAACTTTACTTTATTTATTATTGTTTTACATATTTTTTTTCTCATAATAACAGTTGTAATTAATAAAATAATAATAATTTACGTAACTCAAACAATTTTAAAGGTATTTTTTTACGTCTTTAAATTATTAATTAATTTTTTTAAGTATATTTTTTGCGTTTTTTAAATCATAAATGCATTTTTATAAGTATTTTATGGCATGAACATCCGGGCTCTATTTACCAGTCATTAACTAAAAGGTTACCAGAGGATAGACACTTGGTTTAATCAAATATTCATAGTGTCGACCAGTACAAATTCCTTAAATTATGTTCAGCGGTGTGCGTGCACTGTGTATAGTGATGGGCAAAACACTCAATCGATGTTTGCGCGTTTGTTATGTCCACGCGGTGGAATAATGAAATCGATCGCACCGATAATTTAAATGATTTTCTTAATCATAATCTCGAGTTGATAAAATGCGCGCGTGATTGATATTCTAAACTCGTACTTTATAGCGTATTATCGTATGGTGTGGCAATTGTAAAATTTAAAAAAAAAAAAATTATATAAAATCTATATTCTCGTATTATGGCCGGAAAACACCTTCCAACCACAGTGTATTGACTTTCAATGTTTAATCAGTAAATGTAATAATTTGAAATCGGCGAAAGTTTACATACGAATTCGTAGTACGAATTCCCCTCCCCTCCATATCACCCCTTCTCGCGGTAAGTCTGTATATTAATGCGCAGTTGACGAGAAAGATACTTAGAATAATGAGCCCTGCAGGTTGATGATAATCTATTTCGAAAGTTACCAGCACTATAAATATTATACGTCATATAGTTGCTCTGTTTTGTGTAGTACAAGTAATGCCGGCGCATACGCATACACCACCGAATGCGCTCGCGTGAAACGACTCCTAGCGAAACAGCTCCCCGTCACTCCTCCTCGCCCCGGCGGCGCTCCGCTCCCGAGGCGAACACACGCTCGTTTAAAAGTTAAAACTACTAATACTGGGAGACAAAAATGCGCGTGTGCCCCTCACAAGCTCAGAATGTACTGCTGTGGTGTACTCGCCTAAAGTCTCGGCGAATGTGTATTGCCGGCATTATAGTGAAAAAAAAGGGCATGCGCGCGCACCCGTATTTTTTTTTTTATAGTTCAAATAACTAAATAAGTACGTTGTCGAATTCTCACGCATTGTAGAGCGATTCGATTTCGAAAATTTTTTTTTTTTTTAAACGAAGTTCCTTAAAGCGGTAGGAGTGAAGTAGTAGAGATCGTCGCGTACTCGCGTGACGAAAAAAACGTTTTACCCTCTCCGTGCGAATTCTATTATAATATACGTGTTTGTGCGTGCGTCCAATAACAGACGGGCGCGCGGCCGGGTACGCGATCCCTCTCTGTCTCTCTCTTTCTCTCACTCTGTCTCTCTCTCTTTCTCTCTCTCTCTCTATATATATCTTTCTATTACATGCGAGCATGTGTGTGCGTGCGTGCAAATATCGAGATTCGAGCAGAGATGAGCGCGCGGCCGATTGTGTAATCAATACTGAAAACGCACGTAGAAATTTCGTTAAAACTTATTACTTTTTTTTTTATCTAGTATGTTTATATAATGTATTATATACGTAATAAATTTATATATATATATATATATATATACAGTGTGTAAACGCTAATTGAAAACACTCAATATTTTTGCGTAGAGCAATGCATTTTGAATTCTATTTTTTTAGATGGAAGTTGTACTTAATAATACACATTGAAAAAATGATATAAAATAAAAAAAAAATATATATATATACAGGTTTTATTTCGAATTACATTTGGGTTAGGCAGTATAAATAAATAGCGTAAGGTTAGAGACGTCCCCAAGCCACACTTTTTTTTCTTATAAAGCGGAAAACATATTACTAGGGCGCATTGGACTTCGGTTTTCAAAATTTTATTTTTAAAAGCTATATATATATATATATATATAAATAAGAGAGTTTTGGATATGAATTGTATTCACAATATTTTTAACGAATTTTTTTAAATAGTTAAAAAAATGAGGTAATCTAAAATTGAAGTCAAATGTGCCTTGTAGGATAAAGTCTTCCGTTTTTTAACGAAAATCTATCAAAATATCTAAAAAAAATGCTTTTATATATTGCTTATATGCCTTGTTGTTTAATATGTTTATTGATTCATCATTTTTCGTGTTTAATTCAAAAAGAATAGTACATGTGTTTGTCAGGAATACCCATGACAAACCCATCATTTTGGGAATATATTTTATTATATTCAAAATATTTTTGATTAGTTATAATATTAACTGAATGAAAAATTTCATTAATTTTTTTATTATTAAAACAATTGTTTTGCGAAAGTTTATCTTTGAGTATATTTAAAACATTAAGCTCTGAAATAGAAGTATAAAGGTTTTTTACATCAATAGAAATCATTCTATATATTCTGGTATAATATTAACTTTATTAATTTTTTCTATAAAATCGTATGTATTTTTTATTGAATTATCAGTGGTTGTATTTAATTTTCGTTTTATAAATGTATTTAAATATTTAGCTAAACTATATGAAGTAGCAGTTTTAAAATTTAAGGAGGACGAATAGAATGATTTTCTTTATGTATTTTAAGAAAAGGATGTAATTACGGAGCAGCATAAACAATGGAATAATTGTACCAGCAGATAAATCAAATGCAATTGTTTTAGCTTATAAAGATGACCTCCATGACAAAACATCAGAATTTATAAAGAAAAATAGTATTCAAATTTTATCATATAACCATGTTAATATATACAATAAACAAATAACTTAATCAAAAATTCTATGGAAATAATTCGAATGATCAAAAAAAAAAAATTGTTATTAAAAACTGACACTAATATATCTGATTATACTAATTTATTATATATATATAATATATATTGTTGTTTTTTTATATAATATACATTATTTTACAATTGTATTTGTATAATACATGTTTTTCATTTAATATTGTTAATTATAATGTAAAAATAACTCTCAGATTAAAAGATATTTTTAACGCACTCACTACTTGGACTTGAATATCTAACGTATCAAATATTTAATAATATCAACGGTTGCAAACATACGATATACATCGAAAATCAATTTTCAAACATATTTGCCCATCACTAGTCGGTGCAGTGTACGCACGAACGCGCGCGTTTATCGGAAACAGCGACAAATGTCTTATATTTAGAAAGAAATATTATATACTCGTTATGTCGAGAGTTGTTTAGTGTTTAACACAACTCTGTTATGCGCCTTGTTTATTAGATTTTATTATTGTACCTTGTTTTACTGCGTGTATTGTATACAAAATCCTCCAAAATTAATCGAAAAGATTGATCGAAAATTTAAAATTATTATTGAACCGTACTCAATTTTTGAAAAGAAAACATCGATTTGTTTTTATTTATCTTCGAATCTTCAAAAAATTCGTACTGATATATTTTTATTTTCGATAAATGCGCACAATTAAAACGATAAAAATAAAGTAGATTTTCCGTGAGTTTTAAGTATACCTAACCTAACCGTAGTTTATAAATTAATATCGACCGGATTAAACTACATATTATTATGATTTCGTTACTTACACGTCGAGTGCGATAAATATTTCAATCGTTTTACGACTCCCGAAATTAGAACTCCCTTATAATACATGTTATGATATAATTGCATTCTCGAATAATATTTCGATATAGACGAATCGCGTCCAGTTATTTTATTTATTTATTTATTTTTGGACGTAATTCATATATTTGACTGAGATTTATTAAAATAATTACAGTTCATTAGGTACATATTTTCCATTTATTGCTCACCGAAGAACTTAACCCCCACCCCCACTCCCCTTAAATTGTTTCCTGTCAACTAACTAACTAATTAACTCGGATACAAAAATTTGTAGAACTCTTGAAACAAAAAAAAAATGTCGTTTTCCTCCGATGGTCACCGCGCGTGATAGGACGCAATTCATGTACTCAAAATTAAATGTATTATGACAAGTAAATTAATATGTAAACTTATTTCCCCCCCCCCCATGTAGATTCACAAAGAAAACTTTGAATGTACAAATACAACATTTGAGGGATCTCCACAACAACAATAATAATAATAATAATAATAAACTTTAAAAACCGAAATCGCTTCAGGAACCGTACAATATAATAACATCTAAAATAAACGATAAATTTTTCGAACGGTATTATGGAATTTAAATTACAAACCCATCATAAAGAATACAACCGATGACAATAACAATAACAGTTATCGAACGCCTTAGACAAACGGACCGTGTAATCATAGATATTGTAGTTCATAAGGGAATAAAGAAAAGACTAGTAAAATTCGTGGCTAAGTAATTTTTTATTTATATTTAGGAACGTATATCGACTCGAGAAATTTGTGCATGACGGGATTCGAATTCAAAGTGAAACTAGTGACATCGTTTTGTCTACCTATAAGCGGAATTTCTGTGGTGCGCAAATACACATAGTCGATTTGCTGGACCTTTCGACGAAGAATTTTTCTTGGTACGATGAAAACAGAAGTCAAGTGATCAGAAGGAGAAAACATTTTGGAAAACCGAAAACGTGTTATTACGAGTTGAGGAAATATAATACGAAATTCGTTGGAGCTCGTAGACGTTAAAATGGTTAAACCAAGGGCCGTTGCGTCGTCGTCGTCGTCATCGTCGTCGTCGTCGTCGTCGCATAAATTAAAAAATAGTGGCTGTAAGAAACAATGCGTTAACAGTACAGAAGAAAAAAATAAAAAGAAGCACAAAATCAATCTTATTACAAAAGATATTTCGGCTGGTTTTCATAAAAAGAACTTTGCTGCAAATCTAAACGAGTCAAACCTGTGCCAAAAACCCTTTACTGTAAGTACCGACATCAATAAGTCGGCGGCCGCCGCGATAGGCGCTGTTCGTCCGAAAAACATAAATGACGTTATCGCCGAAAAAATCCAAACCTACAATGGCGAAATCACTCGTTACCACTTGACCGATATATTACACGCTTACGAGAACGCGTTGGGTACAGTGTTCACCGACCAACAGAGGATCAGAATGACGAACAATTTCTACGGTTTTTACAATTACAATAAAAAAAATCATTTTGAAAACAGTGCGGTAATAGACGATGATGCAAACGACTTCCTCAGTTATTTCGAATTGGTCGATTCCGACGTAGACATGAGTGACGATTTACCCGAATCAATTCCCGCAGCGTCGATGGTATACGCGGATTCCTTTGACCGCCGTTCTTGTAGCTGTGATGATGGTAATGGTCTTTCCAGTGACGACAGTGACGCGGAAAGTAAATTGATCGACTTACAAAAATGCAAATTGCTGGGGAAGTGTTACTGTTATTTCTTTAACTTCAGTTATTTGAGTACCATAATTTCAGGCGCCGCTGCCACCAAAGACGGAAACTGTCCCAACAACGTTTTCGAAATGTTTTACATCGGTGGTGATTTGAAAAATGTGTGCAATATATTTGAAAAAATAGAAACGGTATTAAGAAGTCTCTCCTATATCAGTCTCATTATTCATATTAATAAAAAAACGAACGATGCCGTCGGAATTGATAATAATTCTAGTACGAACGGTCCCGATTATCGTCTGCGCAATCGACAAAATTCTTCGAACGAAAGAAACGCTACGAATATGACGGATTCTAACGATGAACAGTTAGGGATGCAAGTAGCGACAAATATCGATAATGCAATAACCAATGGAACTGCGGCCGACCGTTCATCGAACGACGAGAATTGCACTATTATAATAAAAGTTTCTAAAAATGAAAACGCATTGAAATCGGATAAAACCGCCGAGTTTCCGACTATCGGCCCAATACAACAATTCTATAATTTTAAAAACACGAATTCATCCATTCATTCACAATTAATTGAAATGCTCTTTGCATTATATAGTGTAGAAATACAATTTGGAGCTATGTTAAAATTTTATTATTGTCGCAATCTAAACAATGTGAAGGATCGCATTATGGAAACGTTGTGGCCTCTAGGAATCATTGATAGTTCACCACAAAACGGAACATCTGATCTAGTGGAAGACAAACTTACAGAAAACGTAAATTCTACGAGTCCGGTAGATTCAACCATGCCTTTGGAATTAAACTGGGATACTTTCAAACTCGGGACGCATGAAGTAAACGCGAGTTTCAGACATTTGACCATTCGTATTAAATTGAATATGCGTAGTAATAAAGTGATAATAACATACGAAAAATTGTGTAAGAAAAATAATGATAATAACGGGTCGGTTTTGAAAAATTGCTTTTTGAAAAATTTAATAAACGGCAAAATCAGTAGTGACGTGGAAAATGTAATAAATGTTATATTAAACAATAAAAACAACGACTCATCCACCAATGTCACCAGAAACGATGAGCGTAACGGAGGCAACGATTTTCCCGTGTACAATGAGTGTTCCGCAGAGGACGGAGGCGGTAGCTTTTTCACGGACAACCGTTCCGGAGCCGATAACGGATCGAAAAACAAAAAATTCACAACAGTGGTGACTACCGCCAACAATGTTCAAAGTCTGTCGTCCAATAACGACGATCGTGTAGAAGATCAGTCTGCAGCAATTCGTCCTCTCTTACTCGATAAGGTGAACTTAACAAACGATGATAACAATGACAACAACAGCATTGATAACGATGACGACAACGACGATCTCGACAAAAATGACAATGATAACAACGTCGACAATGGCGATGTCGACAACAATGACGATGACAATGACAACGGCGATGTCGGCAACAATGACGACGACAACAGTGATGACGACAACGACGATCTTGACAAAAATGACAATGATGATAACAATGGCGATGTCGACAACAATGATGACAACGACGATCTCGACAATGATGATAACAACGTCGATGATGGCGACAATGACAACCGCGATGTCGGCAACAATGGCGATGACAACAACGTCGACAACAATGATGTCGACAAAAATGACAACGATGTTAACAATGTCGACAACAGTGGCAACGACGATGTCGATAACATTGACAACGACGGTGTCGACAACAACGACGAATGCTTCGTGGTGGAAGACACGAACATTAAAAATTATTTATTGCACAACGGCAAGTTGGAAAATATTTGTAAAATGATTTTGTATATAATGCAAAAGTCCAGCATGTACGAAAAGTTCATGTCTTCGTGCGACGACGAATTGATCATGCTCGCGTACCAACTTCGCTACCAGCCGGTTGTCATGCCATTCTTCGTTAAGCAAGACGTGAAGATATCTAATTCCACGTTTTTTTTTGTTAAATCGTTCATCCAGTGGTTCGAGGACGAGAACCATGTCACCGACATATCCTACGATAAGATAGTGATAATTCTATTGAAAAATCTGATTATATACGTGGAACTAGCGAGCATGAACTTTAGGGAAGACCACCCGTACATGAAAACGGTCGAGTCCTCGACGAATAATGCGTTGAAGATAATGTACTTGGCTCAATGTCGTTATAAGAAAAAGAAATGCTCGGATCCAACATCATCGTCAATCAGCGCCCAACTGCTACATAATGATATTTCCATTTACGGCGCTGACGTTAATTGTCTTGATTACGTGGCCAACAACGAACGGCCGAACGAAATCGCGTATCCGATCGGCAGCGAAAATTTCGACGTCACATGCGGTAATGTGGACGGACGTGCGACCACCAACGAGTTGGTAGGTAATGATCTCCTTGTCTTCAAAACCGAAGTATTGGAGAATAATGAGTTCTTACCCGACCTCAGTGATATGTTTATGGATGAGCATTTCCAAAATATGGATCACATCAAAATGGAAATTGAAGAAAATAATGCCGACGACGTGAACGGTTTCGAAGACTCATCCAACGTGTCCATGGATTTCGACTCAACCAGCCATGTATAAGACTGACAAACTGTACAAGACTGTATGGCTGTGAAGGACGTGCATAAAAATTTTTTTTTAACGCAATTTTTTCAAAAAAAAACAAAATTTAGGCGCACGCCTGATATATTAGATTTTTAGTATAAGTATTAATATAAGAGGGTTTATTTAATAATGTGTCAAAAATTAAAAATTTATTTTCCTAAATATTTACGGACTACTCATAAATTTCAACATTACCTTAGCCTTCAAAAGTTAGATCTCGCCCACATATTCGTCGTCATCAATTCAATGCGTCCCTGACGGTGATTATATATTCTGGTTTTTTTTTATGCGCCATATACGTATGGTTTTCAAAAAAAGCTTCCAATGCTTCCTTGGACGTACGTCCAACTATTGCGTGTATAATTATATATATATATATATATAATATTAAACGTGTATAAAACATAAGTATAGTAAAGTGTTTTAAATAGCGTTCAGTATAGTAACATGACCAGGGTAAAAAAATTAAACTATCGTTATTTAAATAACGAAAATTACTATAGTTGTCCTATTATGTATTATCACATATTGTATAACATATTTCTAGTTCCTGATTAATGTTATATATAAAAAACATATATGTATATGCATATACAATTTGTTCATTATATATCAACATTAAAGTACAAACTATTTTAGTTAGTGAATAAGTAAACATGTAGAAAACCAAACAAAATTTAGAAAATTTTTCCTACATACCATTTATAATATATTTTAATAATATTTTATTGTGTTGAAAAATAAAATCTAATACGGGTAATTATATTAATAAGTGAAATGATAAGAATCGAACAAAATTATATTTTTCATAATAAGAAATATTTTAAATAAGAATTGTTACGTAGTCGAGAAAATATAATAAATAAATGTTATATCATAATATATACTATATAATGACAATATCGTTTTTATTTTTTATATGATATGTATATATTTCAATCTTAAAATAGATAATTAGTACAAAAATAATAAATTTTTTTTAATAAGTCTAGATACATAATAATTATTTTCAACATTTTACTAGTTAACATTACAAAATATGAATCAACGATACTGTCAAAAAATGGCTAATAAAATATTACTTGCGATATAATTTCGCTAGTCAATTATTTCAAGCGGTTTAAAATAAATAGATATATTTATTAAAAATCGAAGAAATAATAACACAAGATATCTCCACTCCTAAATTACAAATTAATAAAAATCACTCATTATTACCTACGACTTTTAATTTCTCAATAAACAATACTTGATCTTACAGGGTTTCTTTTTTTTTACTTATATTTTCTCGACAGATTTGTTTCCAATGAACTATGTATAATAATATTAATCTTTTGTTGTCATTTCGGCGTTTCTTGTTTTATTATTTTTATATACATGTATAATATGACGATGCAAATCTGATGAGAATATGATTTATTATGTTTTATTATATATATATTTTTTTTTTTATAATCATTGTTATTATAGTTATGACAGTACTAAATATGCAAAACTATATTTCGTTTATATTATAATATATACTTACATATAATAATCGTTCTGCGATGAGAGTATTTAGCGTGGCTATTATATAATTTTTCGACCATCAGCCTCTAACACACCGTCAATAATTAAATTAAATTTTTTTTTTTCCATATTTCTAGAATCGATTAAAAAAGACGTCCATGCTTGCGTCTGTTGTCTTACCGGTAATATAGTATATATAATCACGTTTTACGGGAACATACATACACACACACACACCATTCAGTATATATATATATATATTTAATATTACTATAATATCCAAATTTTTATAGTCAATAGTGAAGATAATAATATATTTTTAGATATATTGGTTTTATTTATTTTCTTGTATCAAAGAAATAAATAAAAACGTTTTGTCACACATATTATTCTCCATTTGTTGAATTAAAAAAATTTAAACTTTATTTGTATTATAAATATACTGAATGGTGTATATATTCCCGCAAAGTCTATATATTCACCCGTAAGACAGACTACATAGAATATACCGAATGATTACGGTCTTAGAACTGTAAGTATGTAAAAACAATTAAGATTTTCGTCAAGTTAATTTGAGAAATTTCATTTTTGTTATCGTGTATACTCTTTGTAATAATATGAGAAGTAATTGTCGTTACACGTGTTGAAATTCCGCATTTTGAAATTTCATGCGCGTGCGAGGCGACTTTTAATTTTAAAAAATTAAAAAATACCATTTTTAAAAATAAATCTATTATTCAATAGAATTCTAATATTTTAAAAATGTTTTTTTTTTTAATTCAACCCATTTATCCGTGTTTCGATTTTTGAACTTTGATAAACCGATCACGTTTAATACATTATTCTTTTCTAATCGAATCCAACATCTAAGTATATATTATATAAACGAACGCAGTATAATAATAAAAATGTATATATTAGATTTAGATAATTTCAATTACGTGATACGTTTTGACAATTTTATATTTTTAATTGTGTACTTTCTTTTTTGTAATTATTTCATTGTGTACCTCTTATAAACATGCCGAGGGATAGATGCGTTTTTTTTTTTAAGGGGGCATTTAAACTCCGTCGTCGTCGCTCAGAAATAATTTTTGCATTGGTTATTATTGTAATTGTTATGTTAATAAATTTTTCTTTTTTTTCTCGGCATGTTCATAATATATTATGTAATTTGGACTTATTCATATTAATTAAAAACATAAAATATTATATTAAAATAATGTTTTTACAAATATTGATTTTTAAAATAAAAAGTGTATTTGAATTATTTTTAGATTTTGTTTTTTTTCAACCAATTACTAAAATATTAATTTATTAATTAATATTGTACTTATTATATTGACGTATAAAAATAATAATAATGATGGTGATGATGATGTTCTCGAGTCGACTGCTATAGTCCGAGAGAAAACTGTATGAGATATCAGTATACTTATTTTTACGAAAACACAATTGATAAGCAACGTCGACGACAAGTTTGACTCACTGGACTGGTCGTGTTAAGTTTATACTCGTATGTAAGAGATTTATGTATGTGCCACTACACATATTCAAATAAATTATGCGTCAGAATTTTTACCAATCTACATGATCTGCAGTAACGATCGGAAGGATCCATTGTCTATCATTCGAGAACTGCCAAGTAAAACGTACAATTATATGTATGAAATGCTAGCAATATCGGACTTTACGGTAAGTTCTTTTTTTTGTTTTTACTTTTAAAAATATAATTATATCTATTGGCGAAGATCATAGACCACAGTGCATTTAACTATATAATACTAATTTTGCTGCATCACTTCACGCGAGTTCTTTCAGTGGGCTCCAATATGGCAATATTATTCATTATTTGAAAACAAAAATGAATAAAAATATACATTTAAGTATATACTAACAATAACGTACACATAAATAAAATACGCGTTACACCGCATTACCATTATTTAAATAATAACACAAAAATGTGTTACAATTTAATTTCCGATTGCAATTATTATTATTATTTAAATACCTACGTCATATGCTGTTTAAATGGTTTAAATAAATTAATAATGGATAAGTGGGATCAATATAGTGGCATAATAGAAGGTTATTATTAATAGTTAAGATTTTTGATATATATGTAATGTAAAAAGTAAAGTAACAAAACGAAAAACTTGTTTTCTTAAGTTCGTAACATATAAATACATACATATATATTTTTCTATTTTTTTTTTTTTTTTGTTTTTTTATAGAAAATTGAAATGTACTCTTTTACTGTTATAATCATAAAACAGATATTAAAATCCGACTATATGCTTTTTTTTTCACATCAATCTAAAATTTATGACTAAATAACTATAATGACAATCACTCATTATCAAATATTGTACAATGATGTATTGTATAATAATATTGTAAATAAGAGAGTGGCTATCAAATCATGTCATACATGCCCTTTTATAAGAACAACAAAAATAATATCGGCAACGGGCAACACATTCTCGGACTCGTCGCACCGAAGTTCCATGGACTCACGACCAATGCACAACAATACGTTCAAATGTCAATTTTTATAATTTAAGATGTCTAAAAATATCTAGTGACAATAAGAATTAAAGATCTGTATTGAAATATAAATTAATTGAATCTTTTAACAATATAACTTTATATTTTTAATTATTCAAGAATACATACATATTACTGTAATTAAATTCTCGAACTCGTCATCTCAAGTTTATCACCATTAATATTCAAAAGATTAGTAAAAATTTGATAAATTAAGCGATATATTTTTTTATATTACTTTACGTCAATTAAAATTTTACTACTTAACGCAACTACTAATAGTGTATGGGCCTGGGTACGATCGCACTCTCTGATCCCACCTATAGTTACGCCACTATAGAGGATCAATGTCACATAAGTCTCTTTGTAAATAAATGGGAGTAAAATTTACGTTGTTTATTTACCGGAACGAGGATAAAGCAAAATGGTTCGTGTCTATCCAGAAAGAAAAAAAGGTAACGTCGGACGTCGTGTCACGTGTTGTTATACAATGCGAACAATTTTGGACGGGAACCGACCGATTCGACCTCGGTGGCCAACGGACGGTTGTTTTTCAACATAACACTGCGGAGTAGTGCGCCGGGGGGAGTGACGGCAAGTGGTCGCCGCGGTGTCGGCCGCACACGCGCGTTATAAATTATACGAGTATTGTTGGAGACGACGCGTCGTTCTGGGTAGAAAAAAATATAATAATATAAGACTTAAAACCATTTGCCGGCCGTAATCGTGACGCCTCTGAAGAAGAACGCGTGTTTTTTTTTCCGAAAAACGTTCGGCTTTTCGAGCGACATCCATTGAAAACAAATATTATTTAATTACGAGGGGGAAAAGAAAGAAATATGGGTCCCTCCGTCTGGATCCCACTATTGATAAAGTGTAATTTATATTATTGAAATTAATACCGTCTTCGAAACGGCGTAACACACACACACACAAATGTCGTTATAATATATATTACGTTGAAAAATAACGACTGCGCGTTTGTGAGAAACGCGTGTTTTTAGTTCTGTTGTCGAGAAATATATATTTAATGTCGCTGTGTGTGTGTGTGTGTACGTAAAAAAATAACCGGATTTAATTCCCCCCTTATAATATTATAATCGCTCGAGACGACGGTACAACGCACTTATCTTCTACCGAATAAAATGGAAAACTCCGACCGAAAACGATAATATCTAACACGTCTAATACATTTCGTAATCATTAAAAATGATTAAAAATTAATGAACGTAATGTTTAAAGTCGAGAGTCGAATAACGTTATTGAATTTCCATTATTTGAAATTGCCTTATTATTTTTTTATTTCGTTAACTTCGTAATTTTTTTTTTATATATATTTATATAAACGTAATTATGAATTACCTATTTTTTTTAAATTCTATTGGTGCACATTTTTAAATATTCCCCTGAACACAATAATTATATAACATTGGAATTTAATTATTATGTAACGCGCATACAATATTAGTAACCGATTAACAACATTTTAATAACAAGCCGATTTCGAGTAATTAACGGACATTTTAACAACGCGTTTTAGGGCCAATACGGATCTCGGCGCGTAACCCAATTTCCACTATTTAACTAATTGTTAAATATAATTAACAAAAAGTTAAATCCTTAAAATAAATGCCGGTGAAACTGGTTGCTGTTAACATTATTAACGTTATTTCCGCTTAAAATCTCAATGTTATACATTATTTTTACTTAATGATTTATTTCAAACGCGCTGTATATTATTATATAGGTAAGAGGTACGCGTTATTTCAATATTTGAAACGGGAAAGAGTTTAACGAAAAATACGTGGATAATCGAATATTTAAATTAGTAAATTATACGCAATTGATAATAATCGAAAAGTTATGTTTTGTTTTTAATAGGCTTAGCACGTAATTTATACAATGTGATAAATTAATATATCATTTTTTTTTTAATAAAAATAAATATAATAAAATTACTGAAATGCCCTAGACCACAACGAAGAGTGTGTTATATAATAATCGTCGACGATTAGACTAATATTATAATAATACAAATTAATATCCCCCGCAACACATTTTATGACGTCTTCGTGAGTGTGATCATCATAATATAGTCATGCGCGTTTACTTATTCCGCGCATTGACTGCAAGTTCGGTCAAATTTAAAAATTTAATTAAATTGTGTTTCTCTCTCTCTCTCTCTCTCTTAAATCTCCTAAAAATAACGAGCCAATTTTTCAATATAAATGTTTTATTTTTCGTACATCCGAATTTTAAATGTCTAGAGTTCATCTCTATCTACTATCTCTATGTTTTGTGGTAAAGAATATAATAAGAATGATGACGGTGAATGGGTGAATGGGAGAAATGGACACGAGCACTTTAAAAAAAAAAAACTTTAAAACCACCCCATTGGTTATAATATGATAAACACATTATAGTAAATTTGAACTGAGCCCAGCAAGTGGAACGAAACGATAATAATAATATCTTTAATATAATACAAACGTTATTGCGTAAAAATGAAAAAAAATCAAAATCCGTAGCCTCATCGTATTGTTTTGTTCATTACGTTGGAATTTGTATCAAATTCATCACGGTCCATAGTTCGATTATATACGCGTGATACTGATTTTTTTTTAACGAGTATTATTTGTTACGTGGTAAAAAAATAAACATCTCGTTTGGCTTTTTATTTATTCTACACTGGATATTATCTGAAAATTCGCTTCATACAAATCGAAATAATAACGTCCAAACCAATTAAGAAACACTCGGTTCGTATGGAATAAATTATAATAAATTAAAGGCACTCGATTTTCTTTTTTTCGTAAGAAATCGTAATTTCTTTTCTCTCTCTCTCTCTCTCTCTCTCTCTCTGCGTATATACGGGCCAGGTCTAAAGACGTACGTAAAAAAAAAAAAATCTCGTCGAATTAATAAAACCCGCGTAACCGATTTTCTCACCGATACACCGCTCGCCACCAAACGTGCCTCCTGCGTAAACGTTCCCGAAACGCGTGAAACGAACACGCACGCACACACAATAATATTATCGAACGATAATATTTTAGTTTTTTTTTTCGTTTGAAACGCGTTAAGAAACATTTAATACTCGACTTTCGGCGTTTTTTTGTTTATTTTCATCGTTTCTTAATTCGATAGAATATTATTGCGCGTCATTTTATAATATGTTAGTGGACGACATCTTTGGCGGATTTTCATGAGACGGAACCAAGCTGTTTCTATTACCCCAATTACGTTTTTCTTTTTTTCTACTGAAACGGTACTTTTACCATACGAAAGTGAATAAATAACGATTGGAGGACAGAAGGGAATACAATAAGCGCAATATATTAAACTTCTTTGTAGAACATTAATTTTCTTTTCTTTTATCAATTAAATTTTACGTTACAGTGGAATTTTATTTTATATTTGAATTTCCCGTCGTATTATTATTTCGTTTCACATCTCGGACGGTTTGTTTATTCCGCATAATTTGTATATATATATATATATACGTATATACATTTTTCCAACAGATTTTTATTTAACAATTATACGTAGGAAAATAAATTTCAAAAGAAATACAGTAGAAGTTGGTACTCCTGTTTGGAATTTCGAAATACCACACACACGCGTCGTGTCGCGTACAAACAATCACCGTGTATGTTCGTCCGTCGGATTTCTATCTTTCTTGAACGTGTGTATTGTTGTATTGTAGCAATACGCGCGCCCGGTTTAGTAGACGAAATGCCCTCGTCTTTTTTTTTTTTCGTACACCGTAGTTTCGAGCGATGCGTACTGTGTTATATTTATGATCACGTAGAGAGTTGTCGGCGGGGTTTTTTCATTATTTTTTGTAGAATTATATTGTACGCATTTTATATTCTACAAACCCGTATATTTGTTCTATATTATATTGTATTTTTATATGAAATATGTTTTATATTTTCATAAAATGTTTCATTAATTTATATTCTTAATGTTTTTATATTATAATATACGTATAATTTATTTAATATTATTATACTGTAAAACTTTAAGTACGTTTTAATTTTTGTCTTTTCGGGGGGGGGGGGGAGGGGAGGGAAGGAAATGATCGAAATTTGTATCGTTTGTGAATTTTAATTTTGAAATATCGTACGTGTGATAAATTAATAGATCAACGAAAATAAAAAATTATTGAGTAAAGTGTAACGTTTAGTAAAAATAAAACAGAAGTGTATCAGCAGCCGCCGCGGTGTGGGACTACGGTTTGACACAACTCGTTTTTTCTACGTGTTTAAAAAAATTGAATTATTCATGGATTTGCAATTGTTCCATTGTGTTTACATATCTTAATCTTGTTTTTATATACCAAACTAACGTAGTATACCGCGACAGTTTTATAATATGACGTTACGAAGACAAAGTTTTTCCAATAACGCGGATGAATTAGGTGTTGCAATTCGCAGTGTTTTCTATTGGGTTCGATTATAATATTCGCATTTTATTCTGTACCAGTGATTGCCATTTCGACACAAGCCGTGGGACCACTACTGCACTTAATATCGAATTCTGTTTCCTATGATTTATCGTGGAAAAATATTGAAAACTTACACTTATTGACACTAACGTATTGATTTAAATGAATAAATTTAAAAGTAAAAAAAGAACATTGACACAACGGACCACCAGTTTGAAACCACTGTATCATACCCTTGTTTTCGATAATATTCTTTACGGAATACGTTCCGTAAATATCGTTCGTTCTTCAATAACTGACCCCGTCCTCCCCCCCGCGCTGTCGCAGTTCCTGCACGCTCGTATTGTGTAACGCGTTTATAATATATATTACGCATTCACTATAAACGAATTGACTAGATATTACGCGATAATTATTATAAAAACGCGTATAATAATTCGAGTAAACACCGAAAGTTTTAAATAAAAAAATAAAATATATTAGTGTAAATACAATACGATTAAATGTATAGTTTTTATTGCAAACAATTTATCCGCGACGTTTAGGAAAATTGTGTATCCAGAGAAGGGAATTAACGTGTGTGCACGTTAATCCGTCCATCACACACAACAAAAAAACTATATATGATTTTAAAGAATATTATATACTCGTGTACGTCGAAAACGTATTTTTACTATAATAACTATATATATACATTGGTTCGTCGAAAAAAACAAGAACGATTAACTTTCGTGTAAACGAAATATGAGTATACTAAAAAGCGCGTGCCTATAATATGCGCATATATAAACTAAAAATGACAAATCGAATCGCAAACGATTGCTGGTGAGTGGGCGAGGGCATGATGGGTACCCTACGACATTTGCACGCCGAACGATTTGCACAACTCTTCGTAGACCACGTAGCTGATGGTCATGGTAGGCAACATTTTGAAGAAACTGCTCGAGTATCCTCGGTACAGTCTCCGGACGTTTGTCCAAGACGCGAGCCGATTCCGTCCGTCCTGCACGAGCATCGTGACGGAGCAAGGAAAAAGTTCCGAACATCCTGCAAACACAATGCGTTACTAATTATTATCGAATTAGTAGAATATATATATTATTTCAACATCAACATCGCAAAGTATTTTTTTGTTTTTTTTCTACAAAATTGATGGAATTACGCAGATTTTGGTTGAACAGATATTGTTGATCGATCCCAATGGTGAATTCGAACATCAAACAATTCGACAATTTCAAATAACATATTTAATACGTATTTAAAAACAACAGCTGCGTTTTTTGAACTGTTGGTCAAACAATTCTATTCCACTTATACACAATTAAAATTATTCAAAAAATTTACAAATAAAAATATTTATAGAAAAATATATATAATTCACAATCCCTGCAAACAATATTGTACGTCTTATTTTTGGCTTAATACTCTAATTATTTCGAATTTTTAAAGGTATAGCAAAAAATCATAATTTATATAAAACCCAAAAACATATTATATCCGTACCATTACTGGAGGTCCTTGGTAAGTAACGAACGAACTTGGGGATAAGTTATATATAACATAATTCAACTCCTACGCGTTACGTAACGATTAATCAAAATTGACGGACTCAACCCCGATAAACCTACTAAAGCGTAATATTGGAATGGCGATCTACTATCGACCAATATCGAGACACAGCAAATTTAAATAAAATAATATGATTGATAAGTAATCATGTTCCGATGTTACCAGTGCTTTTGTAAATGTACCCATACACGGTATGTTATTGTAAATATACTGCATCATCAAAATTATTAATTGCACTATATAGTATAGATTATATTTTTCCTTTGTTCAATATATAATAATACAAATATAAATTCGGCATTTCAACGAAACATCTCACTCTACGAAAAATAACAAATGCTACGTGCGTTTTATATGATATGCACCTTGATAAATTATACTCGCTTCACAATAATTTATTCATTAAGAAAAGAACCCATATGGAATTAAGTAATAATAATAATAATAATAATAATAATAATAATTATTATAATTATAATATATTCTGTTTATATCTTATGAAAAAATAACTATATAATATTATCCACAATTACTTATAATTATAAATAGATAATAATAATTACTAATATTTGAAGTAAAAAATAATAACTTAATATTATTGGAGATTTTCGGTAGACGCCACGAAAGGCTTGTAGAACAAAAAATAATAATAAATAGGAAAAAAAATAAAAATATTATTATAGTAGCATGTAATAATATTTACTCATATTAAATAAAATTCTAATAACTTTACATGATTCTCTAAAACATCTTTGGTTAAGTAAGTATTGTTTCATACGATATAAACAAAAACCTTAGGACAACCGCTCTTCTCTTCCACCGTACGATATCAGACAAGAGTAACGCGTATATACTCTAAACCTGTTATTATGCACTAGTATTTCTCATAAAAAAATATACTTTCAATAAAATTATCTAAAGACGTAATAGTTTTTTCCGGAGTTTAATATTATGGCCGTTTTAAATATATACCAACATTTATAATACGAATGTAAACAAAAAATTATCGCATAGTAGTATACGTTTATATAATAAAGCCGGCGGGTTCACACTAGTAATAATTTACGTTGTGCGTAGAATTCATCGCAAATATTTACGCCGAAAAATATTATCCGATAAAATATTTTTATTTAATTTATAAATGAATATATTCTTCTATCCGGGATCAACACGTGCGTGATTAATCGCGATTATTTACCATCGGTATACACATAGTACTGTGTTTATAAACCGAACAATTTGAAACGTACACGAAAAAATACGTCCACACTAGAATGATGTTTGCGACGCAAAAAATGTGTGCCGAATATGACGCACAACGTAAATTTTTAATATTGTGGACGTGGCTCAATATATTCCTTACCATACTGAAGACCTAAGAATATAATTTTTTTTTTTTGGATAAGATTGTTGTTAAAATTCCAGTGGTGCTAAATTAATGTTATTTTGTTATTATATTATTTAAAACGGTTGACTCTTCACATTTGGAGCGAGTCCAAAGGCGTTTTTTTTCATCGGCAACCTTTATTAAAAAAATAAATAAATACTAACCCTCTCCACGATTGAATAACCCAGTAATGAGTACAAGCTCGGATTTAATTCTCTCGCTGATAGAAAATTAAAATTCGGTGTTTTTTCAATAAGTTAATCGACTGACACGTGGATACACCCACCCAAATAAATTGTAAAATTCCGAAATCCACCCCCAAATGGGTAATGGACCCATGATACTGACCGTCGTTAACTTGGAGTCTGGTGATGATCGTGGATATCGGATAGCAAACGGTTACGCCGACGGTACTCGAACACAAAGCCGACACTAGGTTTATGGACCACTTCGAGTGACCGGCACTGGCCTGGCACTGGTCATCGACGCGGTTGGATTGCCAGCATTTGACGTGTTCGTAGATCATCAGGTCGATTCCGGTGAAAATAAAAATGCTCAACGTGCTAGGCCAGAAACCTTTGAAGAACGCCAACGGACCGCCGGTCTTATAAGTCTTGACCACCGCGTCGGCTAAATCCGCGTATTTGCCGACGGTAAAACGCGTTTTTACCGTCTTTATGCGGAAAATAAAATAAATAAATGAAAATTCGACGAGTAAAAAACGTTATTTCCAACGTGGTAGAACGAAATTCGTATATTAAATATAGGTTTTCGTAAACTACAGACGATTATTGGAAATTCGCGTTTGTCTCGTACCTCGAGCGGGTACAAAAAAGTCTGACCGCATACTCCGGCAAAAGCTCCGGCCACGAATCGATCGCGGCCTTTCAAGTGCCCATCGTCCCGGCGCGTCATCAGTTGTCTTTTCACGTAATCGTACACGCTAAACTTGATGGCGAACTCGGGCGACGATTTGAGCACGCTCAATCCGTTACCGCGCCAAAACCCGTGAACACCGTGACAGTTATACACGTGCCGTACTGTCGCTAGAAAACCGCCGGAGTTACAGTCAGTCACCTGCACACCGGTGCGAACATTATTATATTAGTTGATAATAATATTTACGAATCACACGCTGTTTTAGCAGTGATTCAAACCATTCTTGTGTGACAAAGTTCCACGATGATCATGAATAATAATAATATACCAACACAAAATTCTCATCGACAACTAATTTTAATAATTTTATTCCACGTCATTACAATCAAGGCCAGTGGCGTAATTACGAATGTTATATAGGTATTATGGGTGGAGACATTTATCATTTATCATTGAATAACACATAATTGTAAAAACCATTCCGACATCAAAATTAAAATGATCCACACTCGTATTTTTATACTCTTTTACTGTTTTCTTTAATAAAAACGACATATTTTATAAAAAAAAGAATTTTATTCGTTTTTTAGCTAATTTATTTAGTTCGTCCTGTTTATTACTTCGATGTCTGAATACGAGTAAACTTTTTTTCGGCGTCCCAACCTAACAGCATCGCACCTAACCAGTTGATAATTACCGGTTATTATAAAAATATTATAATACGAATTATGATAAAATATAAGATCAGATTTTTTTACACAAAAAATAAAATAATAATACATTTTATTGTTTTTAATTTTCACACTTCTTTATTATATTTTTTTATATATTAGATCATGTTTTGTTAAAAAGAAAGCCTCCCATAATTACGCCCCTGAATTCAAGTAGGCCCAATTAATACATATAAATATACAACAATAATACATGCCTAAAAATCCGACGCATTTAGGCGTGTATTCCCCTTTAAAGTTGTTTTTAGGAAAAACGATTTTTTTTCGCTCATTTGTTTTCTTAAACATAATTTTTAAATGTACGATTGATATTTTATATTACATTATTTTACCTCTGAATATTTTTAAAAAATTTAAATTTTTAGAGGAACAAAAAATGTTTTATTTTTAGAAACATTGATAGATACTAGTTTCTTTTTTTCAGCCTGGAACGGGAAGAGATTTAATTATTTTTAAACAAATGAACCGTGAACGTATATAAAATAATTCGTTTTTCAAGCATCCCTGAATACGAGTTTAGGTAAACCAAATTTACTTAACCAATGAACTATAGTGGGCTACGTTTTAAAAATCGTCCAGAACAAAACGCGTTTCGTAATAAACGTTTCGTCGTTTTTCGCAAAATGATTATTTCGCGATCGTGAAGCTCCGTAAGCGTTGCACATTTTAAGCGCTACGCACACGTTGTGCCTAAACCTATTTTATTATTTCTTAACGCGCAATAACAGTATTTTTAATTATTCGCACTTCTACAGTGTTTATACTCGTTTAACATATTTTATTACGCCATTTGTAACACGTTATGCCCGCGGTGATGAGCGGCTAGTAAACGTTATCGTACGGAAGAGCTGATGACGGTGTAAGGTGGTGAGTCGAGGCGAGTTGTGAAGCTAAAAAACGCTCCACTGCGACTTGCCTGCATGTGCATTTTGATGCGATCCAGTGGTGCCGTAACGATCTTGCTCGCGGCGGCCGATATTCCACCGGCCGCACAGTGACGCGACCAAATGCCGTGTTCCGTCAAATCCTCTCTCGCGGATACGGACGAACTGTTGTGCAGCAACAACGGCAACGACAGCGGCGACTCGGCCATGTGTAATTGTCGAAACGTCGCGGATATGAGTCCGTCGAAAAAACCTAACCGCGGTGCGTACTCGAACTGTAAAAAAAACACATAAACACCGCACGTAAACGGTGCTAAAACAGTCGTACGTGGACCGATTCATTTAAGCCAGACACAAATATAAATTGATAACAACGAACGATAGGAATTTTTAATTTTTTTCACGTCAGAGGCAGCTCTGACGTAAAAAAAAAAAAAAAAAAAATCCTAACTGCTAACGTCGAGTTGTTGGAAAACGCATACGTATTGACAAAAAAAAAAAAAAAAAAAAAATCGTCTCTTTATAGAGTCATGAAAAGCAATTTTAGAGGGGCTATTAAAAAAATCAGTATAATGTTATTGTATACGGAAGAACGATAAGAACGAGAATAAAATAGAAATTAGTTCTCCTGGGAAAAATGAGCGTAAAATTTAATATAAGAACCGAGAAAATATACATATACGTATCTATATGAGTATAAAAAATTACGGAGTGTGAACGTGTATATATAGGATAACTATATAGGCACGCGTCTATAGAATGTCGTTATCCAATAAGTGTAATTGATAAATTTATTTAAGATTTTTATCGACATATTAGGAGAAAAAGAAAATTTTTTTTTTTTTTCAATTCATCGGTTAAACCTGGTTATATGATATTATACGCATAACATACTATAAATGTCAATGTCAAAATGTTAAGAGCTGAGTATCGAGTAAATAGTATTGGCGGAGAGAATATTATAATATCAAATATCATTGCCGTTGAAAATATTTTGGTGCATGAATTCGTTGATAAACCATTAAAATTCCTCAATTAATTTAATGATGAACCCACGTGACATCATTATCATTAACATTGTCATTAGCAAAAGAAAAACAAAAATACCTAGCATATTACTTTTATTCCTTATAATTACTATAAAATGTTGATGGTAAAAAAACTTTTTTTATTTTTTTGGTTTTGTAAAATCAAAAATAACAGGCATTTATCTAATAAAATATTTTATTTAAAACAAAAAAAAGTAGCAGAGGTAAGTGCTTTTTGTTGAGGTGTAATCTAAAATTCTTTTATAAAAACGAATACTTCCTCCTACAGGACATCGATTCTCAAAATTTTATTTTTAAAACCCACAATAACAATTTGAATACAAACGATTTTTACAATAATATTTCAACACGTTTTTTCCATCCGAAATACACCCCAATTTACACACAAAATGTGTTCTGTTTTGCCGTTGCAGGTATGCTGTTTTATTTTTCTTCAAGTCGATTCACATAATATTTACGAACACATTCTACACATAAGCGTTTCTATAATAATATTATAACGTGCAGGGACGTCGTGTACGCGCAAAGACGGGGCCGGTGCCGAATGTTTTGTCGTGTCCACCGTTGCCACTGTGATGCGAACACGATAACGACGCAGAAATATTCCGTTCCCACATTGCCTTTATTTGTCCATTGGCGTCTGTGGGATACAAAATAATATAAAAACTTCTCGGCCTGTACCATGTCTTGTCTATATAATAATAATAATAATAATATGTTATTAAAGATAATAGGCGTTTGTCTAACAAATTATTTTATTTAATTTTTAGCTATCAAATATAAAAATTGACGTTGTTATGATGATAAAAAAAAAAATTAATTGTCGTTTTACGCAGAAATTCTTCCGTTTCATCTAAACATTTTTTTAATTTTAAAACCTGAAAATCACATTTGTGTTATGTACGAAACGTAAATAGGAACGACGAATGATAAAAACTCGTATAGTTCTAAGACCAAAACAAAAATGAAAAAAATATACGTATACGCAGTAACGATTTCTTTTTATTATTTAACACACCCAAATAATTTCGTTGTACAAAAAGGAAAAAACCGAAACTAAACACGCACTTTTATTTAGAAAATTTCGACGTGACCCTCCCCCCCCCCCCATCCATTATTAAATAATTCTCCGTACGACGATTTTAATGTTTCCGAGGTTTTTTTTCCAATTTATTGAAAATATACTGACAAAAAAAAAAAAAGAACAATATTCCGACAACACATCGTTTTCGGTATTTATCATTTTTTTTTTTTTTTGTTGTTTTACATTCGAAATAATATTCCGAAAAAAATAACGTTGCCGCTAAAAACCATATTTTGATGATAGGAGGAGGGAGATTTCAAATTTGTCGTCATTGAGTCATCTATACATATGTAGAATAAACGTTTGAGTATAGCCTCATTCGTTTTAAAAAACGTTTTGTACACATGCTCGCCCTGTATATAAAAATATTCAAACACTGTATATTTTATTTACGCTGTTAAAATGCGTCGTTCTCGTTCGACCTTCGGACACGCGTCGCCGGCGTCCGTCCGTTTTCCTTTTGTCATACACGATCAGAAGGGTCTTTTATATAATATATGGAAGAGCGTGTATAAACGACGCTACAAGTGCCCGCGTGCGTGCGTACGAGTTCGTTGAAAACACGGCACCCTCTCAATTACCACCACCCGCCGTAACTGGTAACACCGCCTCACAACCGCATTCCTGACCACCCGCCGGGCTATCACACGCGCGTTCAAGTCACCCCACACGCACACACACACACACACACACGCAGGAAGGTGGAAATCGAGGGTCGGAGAAGTGACCGAAACAAGAAGGACGGCAACGCAGGAACACAATATAACCAACACAACGTACACAAAATAATATTAAAACGCTGCGGCGTATATTTTGTGTATTACGAACACGTTCCAAGGCCCGAACGCACACACTCAGGCGTAGTATTCGATAATATTTTATTTTTAAATACTTTTTTCCCCCAAAGTATTTAATATTATAGTATTTAAAATGATTGATTTCGAATACGATATACTTTATAATTAATTTGGTATTATTATTATTATTTACTTATTGCATATTATATAAATGTGTTAATTTATAAACGCAAAATTTATGAAAAATATATATGTCAAACTCCCAAATACAATATATCAATGAGTGTTTGTATGATTACTACATAATATACAATATTATACAGTATAAACATCCCGGACGTCCCGTATTTTATACGATTGTCCTGTATTTCAGTAACTAAAGCGTCCCGGTGTCCCGACACAATATTTGAAATATCATTTTTGTTTCGTATTTTAAAACACCAGTCCCGTAACTTCAATATGGATGATTCATTATTTAATTTCTAATAAATAAAATCGAAACTCGATATAATATTTTTAAAAACACAATATATAATTACAGAACAAAAGATATTATGTATATAAATAAATTTCGTTTGTTCCGTCGTATAATCCGGTTTGTTAATATATCATATTTGTCGGTAAGGAACATTATTTTATTAAATTATATTAACTATTTAATTATTCGATATTATTATATATTGTTAAAATGTATTTATTAGGCTATACATTGCTCTATGTTATTAATTTTAATATTACAATTATTTTTTTGTCTTTTATGTACATTTATTAAAAGTTTACAAAAAACTGTATTTTATAAAAAGTACAAATCTCTCTACAAACGATTTAACAACGAGGGTAAAAAGACGATTTTTAAATCGGCCTATAAGACACAGAGGGTAAAGGTTTGAGTGTGTCTTATATTATAATATAGTTCGTGTCGAGACAGATTACACGCGTTTTATGTGTTTTGACTGAAGAGCGAATTATATATATTTTTCTCGGTTAGTTAATTTTTCGGCTCAGTTTTAAATTCTGTTTGTGACAAATACCATTTTTTTTTTTATTGTTTTTTATGTATTATTGTCAGACATTATCAAATAGGACTGGTGCCCCAACTATTTTATTAATGAGCGATAACTCTCCTTCTCTAAAGATTCTTAAGGCGAGGGCCTGAGCTCCCACATCGGGAGTGGGCATTCCTTAACCGATTATGAACACAGAACATGGACGATGCACTAATGGAAATTGAAGGAAAACGCGAAATGTGATTGCGGAACGACATACAGACCACGACGAGACACACGAGACGAAACGCCCGCACAGAAAATTGGCGTTGGGCGTCGTCAATGGAATTAATATAACATGAGGTCACAAAAGAGGCTGTTAAGTAGGTATAAGGAATCTTGTTGATATTGAACTATAATCTGACCAAGGACGTATTGACTTCATCCCCTAGGGGTGGGGGGGGGGCGTGTAGAAAAACGGCCCGTCGAATCTGTTGCCAACTTAGAATTATCGAAAAATTTTATGAAAATAATAAGTTTTAAATAAAAAATGTTTTATTACATTTTAGTTTTAGTTCGATTAATTCTAGTTGTCAGTACATACACAAGTATCTAGGGGGGGGGGCGCCCCCTTGTATACGCCTCTGAATCTGACTGCATATTATATATATTCTTGAAATGTTATTATTCACACATTTTTAAAAAATTCGTGTTTTACTTTTATAAATACCGTGTATTACTACGTGTTATCTGTGTTATACGAGAGAAAAAAAAACATGCGATGTATTTTATCGGCGACCTATGGACCCCATGTGTGTTATTATGTAAACGTGTGGTATAAATGAATGTGGTCGTACTTCGTACCGCCAATGTACATTTTATGATCCGTTACGGATTGCAAGTTGCGTGTGTGGGAGCGGGTATGCCACACACTTTGATCTCACACGTGTCAATAATACTTCATCCTATAGGACTTCGATTCTAAAAAATTTATTTTTAAAACCTACAATAAGCATTTGAATACAAACGATTTTTACAATAATATTTTTCCATCCGAAATACACCACAATTTACACGCAAAATGTTCTGTTTTGTCGTTGCGGGTGTCTGCTGTTTTTTTTTTTCCTTCAAGTCGATTCACATAATATTTATCGAACACATTCTATACACAAACGTTTCTATAATAATATTATAACGTGCAGGGACGTGTACGCGCAGAGATGGGGCGGGCCGGTGCCGAATGTTTTGTCGTGTCCACCGTTGCCATTGTGATGCGAACACGATAACGACGCAGAAATATTCCGTTCCCACGTTGCCTTTATTTGTCCATTGGCGTCTGTGGTGTACAAAATAATATAAAAACACCTCGGCCTGTACCGTGTTTTGCCTGTATAATAATAATAATAATAATAATATGTGAATCGACATTTTTCGAGCTGTAACGGTGCGGCTTAAAAAATTTTAAACATCAACAAATTATACTCGTGTGCGCGCGTATTATTTCCTATAGTTTTTCGTAAAACAACTCATCCATCGGCTTCTCGATTTTCGACTATCACACGTACCTACACAAAATGTATTTTACGTTTTCGGTAGGTTTTTTTTTTTACATAAACCCCACCGTAATGTAATATATATTATTAACATTACTCTATACCGACCTCCGCCATTACACGACCAAGTGACATATTTCTAGTGACGGGCGCTACCGAAACAACTTGATAGTTTTGAAATATCTATTTATTCGATAGTTTTTAAAAACAGGTTTAATTTAAAAAAAAAATGTCCGCAAGAGTACAACCGAGAATGACTTGTTAGTCATCGACGACTCAGTAGTTCTTTAAAACCATCGACAATACTAGTTTGAGTCCTCGCGGTAAATTAAAATCGAGGATTTGCGTAACGCAAATTTTTTACCGACTAGCAGAGGTGGTAGGAGACATTTCCATGTAAAAAAAAAAAAATCTATTCGCACGACCGAGTTATTCGGCCGATAGTAGTTTTTCTTTACATATTGTACAGATAACATTATATTTATTTGAAAAAAAAACACTCGGTGGTTTATTAAACCATCGATAGTCAAAAAAAGTCGGTACCCCACCCCCATCACTACAAAATCGGCCATCGTGTCCTTTCTTATGTATCAGTAGAGTGACCAATAGTGGACACGGTATTGTGCATACACATTATACGTTTTGCTTTGACGACACTGGATTCCCTTGCCTGCGGTGATATTGTTTTTAGTCATCTACAGATATTTTATATGACCAAGAAGGTTGTATAATATCCATCTCGTAATACAAATACGTATTAACGATACGCATTTTAGTGGAGAATATTTAAACATTCCGCCCAGCACACGCCACGGATAGAATATATTACTTTCTTAACGTCGATAGATAATACTATATAGAGACTAATTGAATTATGTATAAAATGTTATATTATTGTAAATTTTTAAAAAAAGTTTTAAAAAATAATATATTTTTATAATACAGTTATAATAATTCAATATTTAAATTGAAAAGTACAAATAAACGCATTTTGTGTAGATCACACGATTTGTTTGCATCACGAATTAAGATGGATGATATATAATTGTTATGAATTCATAGTTTGAATCAAAAACAAAATTTTGGTAAAGATTATTAATAGGTACCATTTTATATTCTATTATATGTTTATTGGATTCATTGTCAGAAAAACAAAATCTGACTGTTCTACTCTCATTGAAAATGTAACAGAAAAGTTCAGTATACATAATAATTGTAATAATAAATCCAAACGTTCCGTTTCAGTTAATCTAATACATAAAACAGGAAGATCGATGAAAAGTTTAATTGCAATTATTAAAACAATTCGGTTTGTTGAACATAAATTCGTGGATTCAACTAATAATAATTTTACTTCTATTAATTAACATCTTAATCGTTTAAAATAAAATTATATTTCATTACAATAATATGTAAAAAATATTTGAAAATTTGTTTACAATATTTCGCTAAAGCCGCATCCGCTGTACGATGACAGTTTGAAAATGAAATAATTGTATGGCAGTAAACTATCTGCGTATGAACGAATATTTACATTTATGTCATACAATTATTCGAAGACACAACTCTTGTGAAGGTCTGAACACAAGTAAAAGTGTATAGTAGCATACAATTTTTTTTCAATCTAATGTGCATTATAGCATGTATTTATAATTATTTAATTTCATTATATATTAATTATCAATATAACTTTATATTATGTCACCCACAAAAAAATAATTGATAATAAACGAGAAACACATAAACTGTCCACGGACTATGAGAACAATTTATGGAATTCTAATGAAATACAATATAAGTTAGTTAGGGGAGAGGCTGTGTTTGTTTAACACTTGTCATTTAACAGTACAGTGAAAATATAGAGAAATCATACAATTCTCTGAGATCTTCAGTCATTCTTATAAAATTTCTCAACTGTGAAGTCTTTATTTCCAAGCTTTCCTTGATAATGTACCATGCGATCTTTGTATTCATGTGTATCTTTGAATCTTGTAGCCGTAATATCTTCACATTTCAAAACTATTTTTAATATATAATGAATACGAAGATAACACAATGTTTACAAACATATATAAAAAATAATGTCAACAAATTACATTTTGTGAAGAAATGATTCCTTCTTAACATTGAACATTGTCGAAGTATTCAATTTTAAAAATTTTGATACTTTATAATACGGATATTTACGCAATATTATACATAAGTATTTATCGTAAAATCTAATTTTAATTTAATAGAGTATTACACAGTATATTAATAATATATTAGAGTATTGCACGTCTGCAGAAACGTTTTTTATTCATAAAAATTTATATTAACCTGTTATCATCAATTTATTGTATTTTTAATTCGCAATTATATTTTATAATAAATAAATATCTGGTTAGTTTATGCATTATTGTTACAAACTGTATTAAGTTATATTACAAAGTGGCTAATTTATTTAGATTAAATTTTTTTAGTTATGTATAATGAATAAATTGTAAAGTATAAATTATTTTAAATACAAATAAAAGTTTAAAAATATGCATTTATAATAATTTTACTGATATTATATGAAGTTCCTTATCTAGTATAGTACAGACGTCAAACAATTAGTATTTTACATCATTTGATTTCGTAGCGAGTAATATCAAAAAATGCACAGAATATTACTCGCGTCTCCTCATAATTCTTATTACACAAAAACTTCCGTAAACAATTTATTTAGTTCAATTACTCAAAATAAATTAATTTGCACAACCACAATTCCGTATATATGTACAGACAATTAAGAAAAAATAAATGAATAAAATAAAGCATTAGTTATATTTTTAATAACAACAACAATAATAGTAAAAAGAAAATCTATTCATCTTTTAATGAATTTGTACTGTAATATGAATACCTTAATTAAGCAGAAAAATATTAATTACAATAAAATAATTTCATATCAATATTTATATGGTCCGATTGTTTTTAACAATAAGTACTATAAACAATAAAAAAATATATTCTTTGATATATTAATCAATTTTAACATAAAACGTTATATACACAAATTCATTTTTTCTGTGCACCGTTGTCTAATTCAACTGCATCGTTTTTCATCATTTTTTTATTTACCAACGCGCTTGATTTAAAATACAGTTTGAGTGGACGTTGGAATCCTTTAGACGAATGATTTGGTAAGACAAGTGTTTCACATTTTGAAAATCCCACTTCGTTTAGAAGATATTCTGTAAACATAGGAGGTTTTAACTGAATGCTGTTGTAATTTTTCCAAATGGTCGCCTAAAAACATAACATATAATAATTAACAAATTTAAAATTTATTTTATAATATCATTGACAAACTGTTAAAGATTTTCGTCGGCCATATGACTTCCATGGTTGGGCTTCAAGTACTAGAACACCATCTGAAGTTAGTTGCTGATACATGCGTTTAAATGATCTTTTTAAACCATCATCACCCCAGTTCAAATGAATCCATTTAGTCATACTCAAACATAATATAGCATCAAATTTACACGTTTCCATAGCCAGCATAGAATCGGATTCCAGTACGTAATTCCCCTAAAAACACATTGTATTTGTTATAAATTGGAAAACAAGTTAAAAACCTTTATTGTATTAAGAGGATGCTACACTCACATTTGTTGCCTCCATCTGTCTTATGAGCAATATCGCAAAATATCATACTGCAAACATAGACAAATGAAAACAAATGAGGGTGTAGTCTTCTTAATGTACATTTTTAATTATTACAAACCTCTATAAAAGAAACATTATGTGGAAATCTACCAGATTTAGCTACACAAGGCAAATTTATTGGTCCATACAAAACTGACAAGGATTTAGGAAAAGATTGTTGAGACATATCAGTGTGTGAAGAAATGTTAGTATTTGATTTGTAATTGCTTAACTCATCATTCAAATCTAGATGTGAGGAAAACCGTGTTGAATCATTGATATAATACTGAACATTTTTACGTGCAATATTTATTAATTTATGATCGATATCCAATCCAACAACAGACTTTGCACCAAAATCTCGAGCAACACTTAATGTGATATGGCCAATATTACATCCAATGTCTAATACATTTTTATCATAAAATAATTCAATGCGTTCAAATAATACTTTCAATCTATTGTCTTCGTTTTCAGGATTTCTATAGCCATAATATCTAGAAAAAAATTATTAAAATTAAAACCAAAATGATATTTTCTAAAAATAAATGAGTTATTACTCATTAGTGACATATTAACAAATTCACCTGTTATAATTTCCATATTTAAATAATTCATTTTTTTCTTTGAATTTCGGCATATTTTTATTATACTTTTGTTTTGATATATTTGATGTAACAGCTCGCTGAGACTTATAATGTTTTTCTACTGTATGCCCTTGAACATTCGGACATGCTACGGATATTTTGTTATTTTGTTGAATTTTCTTCTCACATTTTTTAGGTGATGGTGATGTTACTTTGAACGGTTCATTTACCTTTTCAACAGTTTTTGGAATGTTATGTATATTATCTTTTGGTTGAACAGACAGTTCACTGTCTAATGCATCTTTGATCTCTTCAATAATTTCTGTTATACATAGCTCATCATCATTTTCAGGTTTGCATGTGCGGTTTTCAATAGGTTTAGTTTTAAACTTCTTATTTGAAGTATGTGTAAGCAAACCATTAAATTCAGATTTCTTTTTTCTGTTAAAAAAAAAATTATCGGGTATGAATATTGTAAATGTACACCTCAAAACGATTACAGTTATAAAAATTATACTTTTTATTATAAATGAATAATGTAATAAAAGTTTAATTATATCTAAAACAAATTTGTATATCTCAATAGCAGAGTAATAAAACATTTATACGTATTTAAACCACTCAAAGTTAGATTTGGTAAATTCACAGTGCGCCCAATCCGAGACTGGTAAGAAATAAAATATTTTACAATGCTTGGATTTTTATTTCAAGATTCAATATAACAATCCTTCTCGAACAACACATTCCTTAACCAGGCGTTAGTCGCACTACTGTATACTACGTTGTTAGTCGCACCGCGGTCTTTTCAACTGCGTTATAATTTTCAAGTATATAATTATAAAAACTTTGTTTCATACATGTTTTGTAATTTTATTAAAACAAATCTATTTTCGTGCAACTTTAATAACTTATAATTTTATTTATAAAAAAAAAATCAAAACTGTCAAGTACTGAAAGTTACTTTGTCTAAAGCAAATATGGAATTATTAATTGGAATATGTTGGAATTCTCGCAAATAGGCATTTCAGGTAAAACTGAGTTGTGCTTGTCTGGCTGTAACGAATAAATTTTTAATGAACTATCCCTCTTGAATCGAAAAAGGCGATGAGCATAATATTGATTTTTGATTTTGAAACACGACGTTTTGCCGGGCGCCTCTTGTATGCGTCTTCCATTCAGTGGACTGCTCCTTAATCGTACGATCATACTGAAAATACCTCACTTCATCACCCGTTATGATGTTTCAAAGAAATCCTGCATTCATATCTGCAGTTTTGATTTAAGATTCATAAGCCTGCACACGCTGGACCATTGAACAATAAAATGTGTATACGCGTTCAATGTTTCTGTCCGTTCTGTTTAAGATTAGTCTGAATATGCAGGGATCGTCCTCCAGCAACTCACATCCATTTTTGAAGTGAGAAAAGCACTCTAACACTTTACTTCTGCTTAAATAATCTTTCTTAAATATTTTTTGCAATAATTCAAAACTTTCTGAAGTGGTTTTATTCAGTTTGAAGCACAATTTGATAGCTTCACATTGTTCCACAGGAGACATCGTGATGTATTAAGACAAAGCATAATAAGGTTCATACGCACACTAACAACTGATGAACCACAAGCACAGATAGTGTCATGAAAAATTTTGAGTTATTGACGGAGTCATACTACATAATTTCATAGTTGCCCAATTGATGGCGCCACTTATGGGTTGTATATGAATTCAGTCCCGTAATTTATTAGGCGCACTGTGTATATTTATAATAAATGTTCACATAAAAATCTAAATTTAAACATATTTAACAATTTTATACATAACATAATTAAAGTATAATTCAATATAGGTCACATGTTTTAAAATTTAGGAAAAAAATGATAAATATTTATAATATTTACTTGTTTTCTAGAGTATTTTCAATAAACGAATTAGATTTAGATATTGTTTTCGGTAGTATACGCTTCTGTTGAGTTTTTTGTTTTAATGAATTTGCATTCATATAGGAAATGTCTTTGGCATCAGTACAAGTACTTAATTCTAATGGGTCAGCTAAATTTCTTGGAATTATGACACTCACGTGATCTTTTTTTATGTTAATTGTGTTTGCATGTAATGGTGACGATTTTGGAGTTTTATTCATCGCCCTGAGAAGAATAGTTAAAAATAAATGATTAAAATCATAGATTTAAAATAATGTTAATTATATTAGAATATTATTAATTACTTATTAATATCTTCATCCTGAAGACTATTTAAATTAAGTGGATCAGATAAAGTTCCACCTAATAAAAATTGTTTTGATGTTATACTATCTTTTTTTTTTTTTTTTGGCGATGGACTGATGATAACTGATGAGTTAATACGTTTCCTTGGTTTATGTTTATCATTAGATAACTCCAAATTTTCACAAACTGCATTCAATTTTTGATTTTTAGGTGGTTTTCTAATTTTAAGATCAGTATTATTCGTCGCCATTTTGAGCCTGAAATTAAAAATATGTAAATATATAATAATCAAGATGAAACCAAATGTTATGGTCTTATTCTAAAAATACAGATCATATACTATAAAACATTTCAATAGTATTGGATTTCTTCATGGAGAATAATATATATATAATTTTTTATAGAATGTTTATCTTAACATACAAGGAAAAATTATGAAGAAACATATGAAAATAATTAAAAATATTTATATACAGTAAATTTCGCTTATAAGATTCATGGACATTAGGTTCAGTTGTTTATTAGACTCAAAATCGTTTGGAATAGTCTGGACGTATCCAAATACATTATAAAAAATGTCATTATAAAACTCGAATTTCATAAAAAAAATTGTAGAAAATAAACATTTTTGGTCAAAATTTAGAAATAAACTAATTTTGAAAAGTTACATATTTTTGTTGGTTATTACTGGTTTCGATTCACGCTTTATAATAAATTTTATCACATTTCACATTTTTCGCAATTATCGTTATTGTAATTTGAGGTATAATACACTCCAAATTACCTGGCACAGCTATCATAATTATCTGTCGATGGTATAATCGTTATACAATGTAGAATATAATGATGCAACCAGCAACGCAAATAAAAAGACAAAAGTGATGAGGAAGAGATTAAACCACCATCAAACAAGGAGGTTCTAAACAAGATAAGGATAGCTGTTCTTCACCGAGGTACTAATTTTAATGTTCAATATTAAGAGTACAAGCAGTAAATTTCAGGAGTATTAGAACTTAATACAAAACAAACCAAAATTACAAATTTTTTTCATAAATATAAGTACATATATATATTTTACCTATATGCACTCTCCTCTTAAAATTCTTATTTTCTCACTTTGCCTATGAGATTCATTTGGTTATATACTCACTTTGTGCTGGTCCCAAAATGAATCTTATAAGCGGTGTCCACTGTATGTGTAAAAAATATAAGTAATATGTAGCTTTGATATTAACCTATATTATTTTAAATAAATACAATTTAAGGTTTACGGAAAATACATCAACCCAGCCTGTAAACATTAAAAAATAAATAAAATACAATTAATTTTTTCAGTTATTAAAATAATAATTTGTTAGAAATAAATAATTTTGTTATTAAGTTAAAAAATGTAACAATGTATTATTGATAATAATTTTAGAAATAATTCTTAAGAAAACATACTATGACAGTATAAGGTACTAAATAATAGTAGGTAAATTATTTTTCATTACTTTTTGAATTAAAAAAAAAATTAAAATAAATGACACAAAATAATGTATGTATTTAAAAGTGTATCTGATCAATCTAAATATTATTATATTATATTTAATTTAATATACATACATATTATATAATAATATTAATATATGTACAATGGAACCTCGATTAATCATGTCTTGATTATCCATGTTCGCGATTAACCGTACTCACTCTTCTGAAAATTTAAAAATAAGTATGGACTGTACATATTGTAATCGAACACTTTATATTACATAATATACAATATAGACAAACGTATTAATGACATTTTTGACGATAACAATATGAAGATAAACAATATTATAGAATGTTCCCATGATGTTATTGGTTTAAGAAAAACGAGAAGTGAAGTAAGGAAAATTATTTCAAAAAAAAAAAAAAAAAAAAAAAAAGACTGATAACTTCATATTTTAAGCCGTGATAACTTGTTATATATAATATATAGGGTTGTATAACATTATTGTATTTCTAATTATAATTAAATAAGAAATTTCAAAAATTCATTATAATAAAAAGTCTCGATTAACTGTGGTTTTCATTTATCCGTGTGACCCCCTCACCACCATTACACTGTATATATATAAATTATTTTATCCCTGCATATTTAAAAATTGTTTAAGAATGATAAATGTTTCTTTTTTTTATTTGGAGAATGGGAATGAAAGTAGTTCCTTTCATGAACTGGGGTGATGATGGTTTAAAAAGATCATTTAAACGCATGTATCAGCAACTAACTTCAGATGGTGTTCTAGTACTTGAAGCCCAACCATGGAAGTCATATGGCCGACGAAAATCTCTAACAGTTTGTCAATGATATTATTAAATAAATTTTAAATTTGTTAATTATTATATGTTATGTTTTTAGGCGACCATTTGGAAAAATTACAACAGCATTCAGTTAAAACCTCCTATGTTTACAGAATATCTTTTAAACGAAGTGGGATTTTCAAAATGTGAAACACTTGTCATACCAAATCATTCGTCTAAAGGATTCCAACGTCAACTCAAACTGTATTTTAAATCAAGCGCGTTGGTAAATAGAAAAATGATGAAAAACGATGCAGTTGAATTAGACAATGGTACACAGAAAAAATGAATTTGTGTGTATAACGTTTTATGTTAAAATTGATGTAATATATCGAAAAATATTTTTTTTTTATTGTTTACAGTACTTATTGTTAAAAACAATCGGACCATATAAATATTGATATGAAATTATTTTATTGTAATTAATATTTTTCTGCTTAATTAAGGTACTCATATTACAGTACAAATTCATTAAAAGCTTGAAATGGAAATTTAGTTCCTATTCAGTAAAAAATGAACGCGAATGCGAAATAATTCCTTTTTTAAAGGAACTTTCTAGCAATCATTGACCACAAATGTATGACGTTCCAATATGAATTCATTAAACAAAAAAAAATTTGTTATATAGTTTGGTTTAAATGAAGATTCTATTACGCGCACGCACAAATATATACATACATTTTTCTCCTTTTTGACTTTCAAAATTATAATATTATTAAAAATTATTAATGACTAACGGATTCGGATTTGAATTCGAAGGTGTGTGTGGGAGGCAAGTTAATTTTAACTTAAGGGGTTAAACGATTTTCGCTTATGATATATATATATAAGATACTCGATAACGAATGAAAACGAAGATTTATTTAAAACGAGTATTCGAAAGTTCAAAAAAATATTTTCCACTTACACGTAGAAAAATCAATTGTTTATGTGGAAAAAAATCATAAATACTCGGGTTTTGTATTTCGACAAATATAAATATATTAATTTCGAATTTTCTTTCGGATGCACAGGTAGGTAACATAATATATTAATACAACTAATAAAACACTAGACCCTTTGTAGGGGGTAAAATCTCGTAAGGACGGACGTGCCCGGCCGCCGCATTGCACATGACAACGGGCGAGAGTACACTATTATATTACTGGTCACTGAGGAGGTGGTGGTGGCGGTGGTGGTGGCGGTGACGGCGGCGGCAACGTCGTTTTTTCTTTCATTATTCCGACGGAACGCGGTGACGATGAGAGGACGGGTGGAGGAATGAAAAGAAGAAAATCCATCGGAAAAAAAATAATAATAATTATAACGCACGTTAGTATCCGAAGGACAACATTAAAATATTATATTACGAAATATTTATACTCACAACATGAAGAGGTTTTTGCGCAGAGAACAGCAGTCAAACGGCCGATGACGCCATCAGACGCGCGCGCGTGTTACCGTTTATGATGCCCGCGTATGGCGAATCGCATTGACCGGTGGCCGAGTGGTGGTGTATACGTCGCGGGTGGGAGGGGGGAGGGGCCAATAAAACAAACTCACCGACAACGAACAGGACCGCGCGGATCACTGTCGAAACGTTTAATAACGCAGTGGTAAACAGTGAACGATGCGTGTGCTACGTGAGAACGAGAACGCGAGCAGTGTTGCCACAACAAAACCGACTTCGACAGTGTGTTTGTACGTGTGTGTGTGTGTGTCTCGATGCTTTATCAACGACGAATCTCGCATTAGGATAACGCGAAAAAGAAAAAATAATATTCTATATCGAAGGACACAGTGTCACTAGTTGATAATTGTAAAATTATCGTATCGAATATGACGAGATGTGTTATCAATGATCGGACGGCAACGAATTAATTGATAATGATGATAATAATAATAATAATAATTGTCGATTATTATCGTGACGTAGTTTGTACAAATAACGGAAATCTTAAGCCCCCCCACCACACGATAATATAACGTTTCACGCGTATACGATTCATAAAATTCACGTTTCTACCTTACAGAACACACGATTTACCATCATCGCGCATATTTCGAGAATATTATTTATTTTAATAATATAAATACTATGGTTTATGGAAACAACACGTTTAATCCGTATAAACAAAATAATATCTATACAAATGTTTTAAATACCTGACACCACCGCCTATAACGGAGTATTATTAAATCTTAACTGACGATGGGAGGAGGAGGCATTTAAATGATTATAATGCACTTCGTGAAGACTGAAGGGGGATCTCCTGTCACAGTCAACCGGTCAATAATAATGAAAACAAATTTAAACATTTTTAAACCCGGCGTAAGTATATAATATAAAAGGACATCATAATTTCTGTAATTATATTAGTTTTGACAAATATTATATATTGTTATTATTATTATTGTTATATTTTATGGAATTTTATGTGTATTTCGTACACTGTGATTTTATGAAACACACATTTTTTGACATTTAACTTACCATCAGCAAACTTGGAAACTTAAAAGTAATATAAGTCTTAAAGTAAAGTAATATTAGCTGACGCGGCCATCGCCGGGTGAACATATCGCCATAATCGCTAATACGTAGTTATGTAAATCTTTAATCGCGCGAGTTTCTAAAATATAATTTAAATGACGACGACAAGACATTTTATGAATTTCATTCGACTTTTATAGTCATTAAAATTTTATTACTGAACTTTTAAAAAGAGTAAAAAATATATATATATATATATATAATTGTGTTTATTCGTTAGAACACGAATATAAAAATATAACGCAGATAGTTATTTTATTGTTTTAACTTGAAGAAAATCTTCCGTTTTTTCTTAATAAGAAAAAAAAAAACTCCCCGTTTTACACGCAATCGTATACGGCAAAGCCATTTTCACTACTTTTTGTCTTCGTATTAATGATTAAACGTTTAAGAAGCATTCGACATGCTACTAACGCAAAAGTCAGTAATTCAATATTGATAAAAAGTTCACGGATATAACTGTGTATAGATTAATAAAATATTCTACACGTGTTATATATATATATATATAATTGTTTTTTTTTTTTTTTTTTTTGTAAAAGTAATTTCTTTTTTCGCGTAATTAAGCTGATAATACAATCGTCTATTATTGTTTGCCTATCGATCAAACTGTATTATCACATAACGTATTGTTATCATTTTATTACGAGTATTATTATGTTTTACATAATGACGTATACTGTTAAGGGCTTGAGAGGTAGTGGTTGATTGGTTTTTTTTAAAATGGAATTTATAATATATCTATTATATATTTACATAGGTACTCATTGTTATAATGATTTATTATTAAGAGTTTCTGATACGTGTAAATGTGTAAAAAACAGAAAAACTATACTTTGGGAAAAAATGCAATAAATTACAAAAAAATGTTCTCGTTTTTTTTCTTTTTTTTTTTTTTTTTTTTAATCAATAATTATTAACTTAAGGCATCGTGCTTGAGAGAAAAAAAACGTAATTTTATCCATATACAGTTTATCTGTTAGTCCGTAACTGTATACCTGTACTTTTGCTTTAGTCTTATATTAATAATGGCAATAATTGATATAACAATCAATATGGGCCCTGCAAGAAGAATACGGAAATATTATCTGTTCATTGTTTTTACTTCCAATTTAGATTTTCGTCCTGACATTAAACAAATTTGCCACGAAGCCCTGAAAACGTTAGGATTATTTAAACGAATTTCTCTAGAATTTAAATTGTCTTCTTTTTTAAACGGAATTTATTTATTTATTTTTTTTTTTAAAGCATTTAGCTAACTTAAGCTTCCCGCGAGCAAACTAATCGATGATCCCATTGATGACGCACCTGTTTTGCTGTCAAAAGTAAATCTCAGGATCTTCTCGTTTATTTGCTCCATTTCGTGCACTGTTCCATAACTCCAACTATGGCCGTAACCAGTGCCGGCACGACAGATGTGCAGAAAATGTAATCGCACAGTACCTTTTGGTCGGCTTTGGGACCTCGCACTTTTATAAAAAAAAAATTATTGTCTAGTGGAACTTTTTTATTCAAAAAACAAATATTATAATATAACGTTGGCTATTTATTTCTTGTAACTCGTTTAATCGTCCGTAATAATTCGTGAATATTCTTTGTATTATATGGTCTGTGCTTTAATATCTTTACAAACAAAATACTTTTACTAACAATTCCAGTAGTAGAAACAAGCTTATCAAAATTAAAATTATTAAAAAATATCTTTAGAAATATTTTGTCACAATTAAAATTAGCCGGTTCAGCATTAATTGTCATAGAAAATGGAATTGGGAGGCGGTATAAGCTTGGAAAATATTTTATATATCTTTGGGGTACAAAAAGCTAGCATTTTTTTTTTTTTTTAATTATTTAACTATTTTTATTGACTATTGTATTACTTTTTATACATCTGATGATGGTGTAGTTAAGAGAACGAGTGTAAAATAAAAAATATATGTATATATATTATTGTAAACGTTTAATCATAATATGCGCGTATTATGAATTGAAATTTTAATGATTATTATCTATATATATATAATTTCAAATATCTTGAAATATCGAATCCTATAATATATAATAGAATATATAGTAGGTATAAAGCTGTGACGAAAATTGTAGGAATATTATTATAGTTACATATCTCGGTGATTTCGAATCTTTATAAATCGTAACATATTATAATATTATAGTATGCCTACGTATATCTGGTTTTTTTTTTTTTAATTAGGTTTTTGAAATAACGATATTTTGATTTGATCCATGAAATGACAATATAATAGGTATAATATAATAGAATTTATAATCTCGACATTTTATTTATTTACTTATTATCGTAGTTAACATCTCGCGTATATATATAAATTATAATATATTATATAATAACATATACTACAGGATTGAGAAATAATTTCAATTAAATTTATATTTTTATACGTGTTATTATTAATATTATACATTGCCTGTATAACGATAACATTTATACGAGTAAAATAAAATTGCATACATATAATATAATTTATTTATTATTTAACGTTTTATTTACGATGACAAATGGATTGCGTTAATTTTTTATTTTAATACACGCGTATTACTCACTTATATCGTTATTATAATATTATAATATTTAATTATATTAGGTGTATAATAATCTCATTATTCATTAATCGTACGCATATATATGTGTGTGTTTTTCATTATTATTTCTTATAAGCAATAGTGCATATATATATAGAAAAAATATAAAAGTGTATACATTAATATCTATACATGTTTAAAATTAAATTATCAGTTGCAATACTTTTGAAATCTTAACCATCGCAACATCGCAACTCACAGTTATTTTAAAACAATAAGCGATGTAATAATAATAATAATAATAATCGTATATAATGGTTTGTGATCCGAAGAATTTACACGGAGTGTGTAAAAATTAGAATTTTACTTAATTGTACACAAATAGTTTCGGTAAAAATATTTCGTTTGGACGTATTTTTTTTGAATATCTATACGATAATTTTATTTGCACATTCGTATTTGAGTTATTTAAGTAGTTTATATTGAAAGTTCAATGAGAATATAAATTATAATATAATTAAAATATATTATATTTGTATTGCTGCAGCAGTGTGTGTGCGTATTGGTTATCTTATTCGTAATAATATCTTTAATTATTATTATTTTTTTTTTTAAACGAATTTTGGAAGTGAAAAAAAACAGTTTTCTACCTTTCAATGTGAAACATTTTTATATAGTTACCTTAAAGTTATTCTTTATTCAAATATTGCGTCTATATACGTAGTGCGTGTGTTTTTTTTTAATTTTTATTTTCAGTATATTTAAATGTCTTATTTTTAGGATTTTAAATGCATATAATAAATCCGGTCTCTACGCAAACACAATAATGTTAATTATACGAAACGGTAGATTACACTAATATGGACTTCAGAGTATTATTTTTTTTTTATTAGTAATTAATCTACGTTTACCATTTGAATAATGAATTGGGCCTGCATTTTTGATTGACACTCGTGAAATTCGATATCAAAAAAATTCTTTAATCAAAAATTAATATTTGTTCTCTCGCGAATTTTATTTACTATTGTTAACCCCCCCCCCCCCGCTATCGATATTTTAGTTAATACTATTATTATTATAACTATACACAACAATAATTTTAACACGTGTATAAAGCTAGGTGTTTAATCGGTGCAATTTTAAAAAAAATATTATTTTTTAATATATGTCGATATTAATATTTAAGGATCACTTTTTTTGTTGGAAAATGCCGCGGTTTTAAAAGTGCTTAGCTCGCGTATACCTTGAATCGGCCTTGGCACTATTATGATCATAGGCGTTTAAAGAAACTTGCTCCGCCCTCTTTGGAAATACGTGTTGTATGAGCGGAGGATAGATTTTTTTTTTATGACTGATTCTCGTTGACGACGTATTCGGAATAATTATTATAATCGCCGCCGTCCTGCACGATCGCAGTTGGATTATCATCGTACGATTTCTCACGGTAATCGCTGCCATCGTCGGGATTATTGGAATCGTCGGGATAATACCGCAACGGTCGATCGGTTGATTGCCGGTGGTTGCCGTAACTCCCTCCGACGGGTTGCTCGTAATAACCACCGTGATTTTCGTCCGTGATCGCCGCCTGCCTTTCCGTCGAGTCCGCAACTGGACCGCCGCCGTAATAATAATCGTCGTCCCTTCTGATAATATTATCGTCGTTCGTATTCCCTCCTCCTCCTCCTCCTCCTTCAACATAATAACGTTCGTTTTCCGCATATTCCGCACCGCGTATCGCTGTCTGATGATTATCCTGCATTTCATTGTAATCCTGGTGATAATAATAGTCGGCGTTCTCGACGGCGGCGGCCGCGTACCGTCCGTCATCGTCGTCTCTTTGTAATTCTCCGGCGTTTTCGTTCTCGTAATAATAACCGTTTTCCACGTTGTCGGTTGGACGACAGTCCATCGTCGCCGATCGTTCTGCAGTCGTGTAATAATTGTCGTCGGGTCCTGCCGCGCCGTCCACCACCGTAGTATTCCCGTAATAATTCCCGTCGTCGTAATCGTCCTGCGGCGCGGCGGCGGCCACGGGCGCAATATCGCCGCCGCTGCATACCACCTCTTCCCGTAGTTGGCCGTTGTCCGGACGATATTCTCCTGCACGGAGAACCGCGGAGGAATCGGTGATGTTGTCCGCCACCGCCCCGGGATTTCCATACTCGCCGTAATATTCGTCCGTCGTGCGATTACGTTCCTCGTCACCGTCATCAATAGTAGCGGTAACGTCGGTGACACCGTTACCGTCGACGGGCTGCAGTGCAGCAGGTTCGTCCGGATAAATCGCATAATTCTCGTCGGCGGCGGCGGCGGTGATACGTTCCACGTCTTCCGCGGCGGAACGAGGCCGGTGGTAATAGTCGTCGTTCGAAATCTCCTCGGGCCGCTGTACCTCGTCATCGTCTACACCGGTTCGCAGACCGTCCGAAACCGTTTTCGAATAGTCGTCGTACTGCACCGGCTGCGTACTTGCGACGTAGTTCTTTTCATCCTGTACGGCACCGGCGGCAAATGACTCGGCGGCCTCTCGTTCGGTCGCGGCGGTACCGTACAAATCGTCCGTGTGCAGGCGACCGACGGTCGCCGTCGATCGCGCGTCATTTAAACCGCCGCTATTCGAATTCTTCCTACTGCCGGCGACAATACTTTCTTTTCTCGGTTTACGTTCGTCCTTGTACGAACTCTGTCTGCGTTTCGAATCTCGTGGTGACTTCCCGGAGTTTTCTGCTCGGTGATGGCCCTTTGCAAATGACGACTTCGCCTCGTCCGTTGACGTTCTTCTGCTGTCGTTAACATCGCGTCTGCCGACGAGTTCGCGATATCCGGTCGACGCGTCCTCCGCTCGGGGAGCCTCGTTTTTCTTCTCCTCCTCCTCCTCCTCCTGCCGCTCATCGTTCGGCGACAAGCGGTACTCATACGAATTCAACGCCGACGGATTCGAACGGTTTTCCGGATAATTATTTTTGAAATCCGAACGATCGTCGTCCGTCGATTCCAAGGGATTTCCATTCGTGTACGATTTCCTCCGGAAATCGGTATATGCGTTCGGTGAAACGTCGTCTAGTTTGCTGTTGCCGCCCGTCGAAACGGTACGGTCGTCTGCGTCGGACGACAAAGACGTCCGAACACGTTTATCGACGAGTCTCGTCATCGACTCTGCATCAGGCGTTGTTTTACCCAAAATTAATTTACCCTGCGGCGAATCGGAATTTTCACCGACAGAAGAATTTTCTAGCGTGTCCGCCGTAGCCGCCGCGTTCTCACCGCGAAAATCGAAACTGATTCGCTTCAGAGAGTTCGCAGGCGTTTCCGCGTCGGCGGCGGTTATTCGGACGCCGGACAAATCGTATTTTTCCGGTGGAAAACTACTCTTGCAGTCGTTCGAACGTTTTCTTTCCGACGGAATAATACGTTCGTCGGTCGGTACGTCATCGTCGTCGTTACGGTCCGATAACGGACGCGTTCGGAATGTTTCCGAATCTCGTCGACGTGCGTTGACGGACGGTTTATCAAAATCGGCATAACGACTACAGAACGCAGTACTCTTCGGCTCGTCGTAATACGTAGGAATCGCGCGTTGTTCGCCACGCGGATTCCGCACGTAATCTCGGATTTTTCTCTCCAGCAAACTGCTACTGTTCTCTAAACGAGGTTTGCAATAATCGTATCCGTAATACGCGTCGTCGTCGTCGTCTCGACTGTTATTGTACAGTCGCACCGGCGAACACGGTCTCGTTACACTGTTGGAAAAAAACGGCCGATCACGTCCCATCACGTCCGCCGCGATTTCGTAACGGTGACCTGCGCCGATAACACCACCGCCACCGTCGCGGTCGTCGTGACGTCGTGCAACGCGATAAATGAAATCGTTCGCTGCGGCGGCGGCGGCGGCGGTGGTGGGAAAACGTCTGACCGGCACGTACGGCCGGTGGTGCGGCGGGTAAGTCGCTTGTCGTTCGACGACTCTCACCGGTCTTCGGTACGGCGGCGGCGTTCGCCAATAAGCAGCTTCTTCTTCCGCATACTGTTCCGTCGGTTTTCTCTCGTAAAATCTCTCTGTCGTTTGTCGCGCATATTGCGCCACGGGTTTCGAAGTCGGGAAATAATACACTTGCTGATGCTGGTGATGGTATTCCGGAGGACTGGTGCAAAAAGGCGGGCGAAAGTTCACGATTTTACCGTGATTTTTCTTATCCATCGGCACCGTCGTATTATAACGCAACGGTGATGTGTTACTACAGCGCAGGTAATCGTCATCGTACGACGACGCATTATTAGTGTTATAGTCGCGTCGTCGTTCATAATTCCTCCCGGGGCCGTAGTAGTTATTCGATAAAATATGCGTATCGTTTGAGTCGGTCGAGTGTGCGGTGTTGCAGTAATATCGCGGTCTGATAACGCCGTGTGAGAGATCCGTCACCAAAAACTCGCGTTTTCTATCGAAATCTCTCGTATTTTTCGCATAAATTCTGTCCGCGTTGTTCGACCACGGCGACGACGACGGCATGTCCGTTATACCGAGACACTTTAGTCTTTTACGAATAGCAGTACCGTTCAACAGTGAATTTTGCTCGTGTATCGTTTCATCGAGTGTCAGTTTTATTTGCCTAACGTAATTGTCGCATCTCTCCTGTAATAATAATAATAATAATAATAATAATAATAATAGTAATATTATAGCTGTCACAATCGTTAGAGTTTTATTAGTACGTAATAGTCGCGGTCAAGGCCGTGTCTAGGATTTTCTTTTCGAAGGGGGAAGGTTCGTAATATATTCATTATGATGAATTTTCAGTCTTTATATTATACCGAATATTTATAAATAAGTATACAAAATCACTCATTTATTCACAATCGAATAAATAAATTTAAAATAAAAAATACGTATATAAATTTTAAACTAATAAAATATTTCTATTTTGAAGGGCTAATTGTTTTTAAAACTTTTTCTGGGTCAACGTTAATTGTTTTATGGTCATTTATTGTCTTTATAGACAATAAATGACCATTATTTATTGTCCTATATAGATATAGTTGCATATAAATGTTTTGACGCGTTTTAATATCGAAAATGTGCGTCCAGTATAGTTGCTGTATAAATCAATAATGTTGAGGAGGTTCGGACCCCATGGACTCCCATCTCCAGATACAGCCTTGTATTCGATCATAAATATTTATTTTTTAATAAAAATATTAAAATTTATATTATATAAATATACGCGATCAGTTTTTATCCGCAGAACGGGGTTTTCTATGCACTATTTTACGAAAGAAAGAAATAAATTAAAAATAATATATTATATATGATTGCAGTCTTTAGATTTCTTTTCATTGTTAGTAAACTAAAAAAAAAAAACGTCTTACCCTTAAACACCTCATTCTATCGATTTTCTCAGCCATCATGCTAAAATTTCTCTGCACTCCATCCATTTAGAAACGGGAAATATCGATGAATTATCTCGATAGTGTCTTGATACGATGTCGATTTAATTTCGCTAGAACATTTACACAAAAATACTTTTGTATATATAATAATATCATAATAGACTGTTTTTCTTTAAATATTTATTTAATATTTTTAAATCAAACTGAATTGGACGTTTTTATTCATATTTTCCATCTTCGCGTATTTTTAAATGTATAAACATATATTATTATATGTACATTTCGTTTAAAAATAGTCTTTATTAATAAAATAATAAATAAATAAATCGAAATGAACATATAAATTGTTGTACGCGCGAGACATTTATTTTATCTGAATCCCGATGGTTTACATGATTTTACTCAGATAATAATAACGAAAAAATAAATCGATTTAAAAGAAAATATTTTACATTTTCAATTTTTCTTTAATAATTGAATTCGGGAGAAAAAAATGACCACTGTGTATGGTACGCTTTGAATAGTGTATTATAACGTAAAAATATATTTAATGTACCTACCATTGCATATATGTATATATTATATAAAAGTATAACTCTAAATCGGAAATTCTAATAAATGAATATTTTATATATATATATTTTTTTAAGTATGGTCCGGATATGCTTTAAGATTTTTTTTTCAAACGTATCATTATTTTAAAACATAATACATTTAGAAAAATATAATAGATTTTCATCATGAATCATTTACCGAAATCAACATAATATATTGTCGTAACATTTTATCGAGTTGTAGTTTTATATATTATATAGTGCATGCGTACAGTTCATTTACACATGCCGTGTGAGAGTTAATAACTACTGCAAGCCCGTGCGCCGGATTTATTCTAATGGGAAGCGACGTTCACCAACACTTTATTGAATATATTTCCTTGTTCATATTTGTTTACTATTTTCGTGATAATTAAACATAGTCGTATGATTATAATTATCGAACAAGACAGGACAAGGTAATAATATAGGGTATAGCCACACGAATTAAGATGCGTGTATCTTAATTCGCGGGTATAACCACCGAATATTATATAATTGTATAAAACTATATATTTTATAATAAAAAAAAATATATATATTTAATAAATTATTAATTAGGCAAATTAAGTAATTTGTAACCTGCATTATTAATAATAATAAATGTATAAAAAGTACAGTTTTAGTACAACTTATATACTATATAATCCAAAATAAATAGTTTAAAATTATATATATATATATATGTAGAATCAGAAAAAAAATGCGTAACTCGTATAACACTGCATTTTATGGGCAAATTCAGGTTAAATAAATTAAAATTTGTTTATACAGTATACAAGTTAATTTATGAACATATTTATAGCAGCGATACATTTTAATCGTACTAACGTTTAAGAGCAAATTTATATAAAGTTAACGGAGCCAAGCGAGAAAAAATGTTTTTTTTTTTTTGAAGAAATGGCGGAGTTAGTTTTACACTTGACCTGCCGCGGTGAGAATAGTAAATGTTCAAACCACCTCTGTACAACAAATATAGAGACATTTTACTAAATATATTTACAAATAGTCTTTGAGAATTAATAGTACGATACGAATTACCTGTAGCCATAATGTGTTCACGTCGAATAATATCCGTCGGCAAACGGCGGGTCCCGTCGTCGCCATCGCCGTCGTCGTCGTCGTCGTCGTCTTCCGTCATTATCGCGTATTTTTTTTTTTATAAAATATAATGTTTATTAATATAATATATAGAGAGAGAGAAAGAAAAAGTAAAAGAAAAAAAAGAAAAAAAAATTGTTTTTCTTTTTCTTTTTCTTCTCCTTAAATACTACAATATGCCTTTAATGTTTTAATAGCCGATATCGTGTATATTGTGCACAGCACACACACCGCAGATCCGGTGTGTCATCGGAAAACTACTGCGAGGACGCGTCGTCGGTGCTCCGTTATTGCCACGTTCGCGTTTTAGTGCGTCCCTGCGCGCGTCCCTAGTACGTTTTTTATGGCCGTCGTCGCGGCCGTGAAGTCGATCGTGGTTACCCTGCACGACGGTGGTACGAGCATAAAACAGAATATAAACACTGCAGTATAATATACATTTCGATCGTGGCAAATGCGCTATAGTGAAATAATAATATAATATATTATATAATACAATATTATGTATATCGCATCGGCTGTTCGCGTGTTTTCGTCATGACGTTGCGTTTAAACTTTTTTATTATTATTTTTATCAGTATAATATATAAAGATAAAACATAGAGAAAAAAAAGAAAGAAGACATTTGCGCGTATACTTAAAAAATCGTTATATATATATATTAGATTCTGCTGGTATAGCGCGAAAAAGTATATTCCATTTATATTGCCGGTTTTATTATATTATCATGTATAACCACCACACAACGACAAGTTTATTTCATTTCTTTTTTTTTTCCTGCGTGTACGACGACTTTTCGACTAGAACTGTTTTAGCCTTTTCTCGGTCATGGACCCCTTTCGAGTACAAATAGCTTCTAACACTACGGAACAAAAAAAAAAAAAACAACAACAATACAATCATTTATTTTTATGATAATACCAAGAGTATACAGTTACAGTATATCGTTGTAAATAATTGCGTTTAGGTTAGGCGATTTTTAGTTTCAGTGTGTGATATTTACTGTTGTTTTAATATCGTATATATTGAAATTTATGGGATCGTATATGAGACAGAGCAATGCGCGCATCATCTTTTTGGTGACCAATCGGTTACGCGATTAAAGCATACATTCGATATGATAAAGTTCGCAATGAAAATTTACATTTTATAATAATATATATTACTATAACAGTATCAGCTGTACCTATTGATTCGTCGAAAAATTGGGAATTAATATTTCAAACAAACTCATTATTTTAAAAAAATCACAGCCACTCCGTGGACCCCCGATGAGTATAAACATCTACGGACCATTTGGGGATCCACGGACAGGCACGTAGCCAGGATTATACAATGGGAAGAGGAGGAGGAGGTTTAAATATGAATGAAACTATAGTTTTTTACATTTTTTGTTAGGTTTGTTGTTCAATGCTCATATTCTTAATGAACCATACAAGGACCAACTTCAGTAAAAACGTAAAAAAAGCAATGGGATGATTTAAATGCCTAAATCTCCCTGGCTACGCCACTACACGTAATTAAAGGGAGGACTCAGTTCAGACCCACGAAATTTCACAAATTTTAGCAAAGTTGTGCTTCTCTATAATATGAGAAAGTCTCTTTAAATACATTTTCATATTACAATGAATGTAAATTTTCTATTGTCAACTATCTCATCGTTCATTAATTATATATATATATATATATATATATCTATATATATAAGCATATTGTACCTATGTACAATATAATGCTTATTTAACAAAAACATTTTGAATGTGCGATCATATAATATAACAATCGAGAAACCACGAGGGATTGAACGCTGTAATTTGTAAATGTAATGTTCAAAAAACAGCGCTAAAAATTGGAATAATTATACATTTTATACGCGAATAAACTATACGGATTCGATATGAATTTCGCAACACTCGCAGGACGCAATTATTTCGATAATTGTTTTTTTGTACCGCGTTTAAAAACCATTACGAGACAATATAGATTTTCGGGTTGTTTTGAATTACGCGTATTCGAAAAACGTTTCAAGTAATAATAGTATATATCAAACAAATAAAATAATTTTTACACCGCAGAGCTATTAACGATCGTACGAAAACATTGTTTCAAATCGACAATCTGTACACAGAAAATAATAATAATAATAATAAAAATCATCATGATGTAAAAACCAATAGCTGTGTTCCTTCGCTTCGCTTGCATAATCAAAAACAAAATATGTACAAAACGTCGTTATTATTGTATAATAAATTCCATTAGCGTATATAGCTCAGGATTTTTATTTAGGTTGATAATTTTTTTATACACAGGCTTAAATAAAGGATTCTCATTTTTAATATTAAAATAATTATTAAATTCAAGTCCCTTGGCTATGGCTCCACTCTGCAGATTCTTATATTATTATAACAATAATTATTCTACGATAGCACCATACTTGTTAATTTTACGAAATATTTTTGAATTCTATACGACATATTGTTTATAATGGCGTGTATCAGTGACATAATATTGTCCACGTTGTCGTTAAAATAGTTCACCTTGACACGGGTTTTTGAAAAAAAATAACGTATAACAAGTTATATTTGACTTATATATTTCGTTTCTTTCGCGTTCGAATCAGCGTATTTGTTCGTTTGTTTTTCATTTATATTAAACTCGCAAAATGCGTATATATCATTTTAATACGACTCGGGGACACGCAATACGATCCGTTGTACACGCAAAAAAAGAAAACAAAGTAAACTTTTTGTAACTTATTCTTCATATATTATTATACACGTATAATATATATCAGCTATTTCGTTATTATTATCGTCATGTCACATCGACTTGAAGTATACAGGATGATCTATTTATCGCACAGAGCACTAATTTTCTACTATTTTTTTTTTTTAACAAAATACTAAAACGTTTTAATATTTTTATAGATACTGAGCGGAGTGTGTGTGTGTGTGTGTTTTTTATGTCTGTATCCAAAAAAAATTCTACCAGAAGGAGTGGCTCCAATCTTTACACTTACAGTTTAGTTATGTGTAGTTTGTTTATAGTTTGTTTCCGATAGCGAATTGCATCCTAGTTGGCACTTTAGAGAGGTTCTTTTTCGATTTTCTCTAAAAAAAAAAAAAACAAATCCAAAAATTATATAAAAACGGTAGAATTAGGTACAGGGTTTGAGGTATTTAATTCGTTGTGTTTATTAATTTATGTACCCAAAATATCTATTATATCAAAGCTTCGCTCAGAATCGTTTTATATTAAATGAACGATTTATCGCATTGCTTTCAAATTTTTAATGATAACAATATATATGTACTCTAAAATCCATATCCAAGTAATTCATTTCAGCGATATCCACAACACCCCGTAACCCGCTACCTATTTTTTTTTTTTAATGGCAATTTATATATTTTCAACTCCACGAGTAATATGTCAACGCAAAATATTTAGTTTTGAAATTGTTGATGTTTATAAAATACATCGACACACCCATGGTTAATCAAAACTATAAGGCCGAGCGTAAAATCCTTAGAAAATTAATCTTTTAAACTTTAAATATTAAAAATAAACGCTTTTTTTAAAATCTAAAGCCCATCCCTCAAAATCGTATATAGATAACTTGCAGGGGATGTCAGGGAGATGTGGCAAATAGTTTAAAGTATGTTTTCAAATTATGAAACTATGACTAAAAAACAAAGGAAATTTCCTTGATAAAAACCATTATAATTATATCTTTCATTTTATTTTGATTGATTATACTATTATAACATAATGGGAGGAGATTTTTTTAGTGATGAGTCAAAAAAAAAAAAAAATGTATGACACCACCCTTGAAAAAAATTCTGCGTACGCCCACTGGTCGCAATATAATCAAATTGTAAAGTGAGTAATCGAATACGTTGTTATTAAAAATATAAAATTTCGGTTTTTGGAGTTATATTAAAAATCAATTTTCTAATGATCAATTTGACTAGCCTAGAACTTTAATATTTACCCTGTATGTTTGTAAATATAATACGTGTACGTGCATTAGAAGGTACCAGCTAAAGTTTTGGGGTATTTTCTAAAAAAATATTTTTACTATCTTCTTTTTACACGTCATTATTTGCGTGTTCCTGAAATACGCGAATCGCTGTCATTTTTCCTCGGTTTGACTTTTAAACATAATTTGATATACTTATTTTTTTTTTTTTGTGTATAACCCGTGGCTGTCACCGAACGGCTCTTGAACGTACCGTGGGCGAAGTGATGCAAAAAGCGTTTTTACGAGGCCGCATGTTAACTCGTATACATATAATAATTTCGTATATACTTAGGAGGGTAGGTTTAAACATGATTTGCAATTCGCGTTTATATTTTATATTATGTCGGTTTAAGATATCACAAAATATTTCTTTGCGACTCGAAAAGTCAAAAAGTACAGAGATAATGTACAAATAGTTATACTTCTTATAGGCCATAGTCGTCATTTTAAACCTTAACATTATTATTTTTGGACTCACAAAAATATATATAAAATTCCAATTTTTAGAAAATTAATCATCTACCAGATTTTTGGTAATTTTTAATTTTCACTATTAAACCATAACATTATTCACTAACACCACAGTGGTGTATAATATATTTATTTATAATTTAAATGATTCATTAAATTAATGACAATCGATCTTTTAATTATTATTATTTTCAAAGTGATAATTTTGAGTATAAGCGACTAATTTTAATCACTTATCAATAGTTAAATGTACATAGTACATTGATGTAAAAAATAATAAAAATATTTGAAATACATAATCAAATACCAGACTTCAATTATTTGAATAAAATTAAGTGTAATGATTAAGATATGGCCTTGGATAAACTATTTAAGTTAAGATTACTCTCAAAGAATGTAAATGTCTAACCAAAGATCACAATAATATGATCGATAGTAATAAATGGATCACAATGTTGGATTGTAAGAAAGACTGAGGAGCTAAGGTTGAGATTTTTCAAAAGGAAGATACTAAGGATATGGACGATACATCTTGTTCCACAAACCGGGAAATGGTGAAAGAAACATAACAATGAACTAAGAGACCTCTACAATAGATCAGATATAATAAATAAGATTAAAAGGAAAAAAACTGGAATGGATTGGTAATATGTGGAGAAAACTAGAAACTATCGTAAAAACAGTTCTACAAGAAGATTCCTTTAAAGATTCTTAAAAACTTTTAGGAAGACCGCGACTATGCTGAAAGGATTGTGTTAAATTGCAGAGAGTTACAACTGGAAACAGATTAGCGGACACTTGCAGAAAATCATGATATATGGAAACAGCTATACTTGGATTGTTGGTCTAAAAGGCTGTAACAAAAAAAAGTTTAAAAAATTACTATTATTACATTTTAAAATGTATTCGAATAATTGGTACAAAAGAAAATCATATACAATATTTTTAAAACAGATTTTTATTTACATTTTAAAAGCAGCGTATAATTTAGTTTTGTGTCAGTCGTCTATAAAAAAAATTCCCATCAAATCGCTACATATTAAAATGTTTTGTTAAAAAGTTTGCAAATAATATCACATATTTATGAACCAGATACTATTTTAATCAGCAAATAATGATACATTATTGTAATAAATCGAATACAGTATTAACAATTTGAACACAAATCACATTACAAACTAACAAATATTTAACAATATTTATAAGTAAATTGTAACATATTTTTTGATTTTTTTTACTAATTAATAAAATAATTATTTCAAAGTGTCAAATAAATACACAATTTATTATGTTACTTTATGTTATTTTCTAGAACACTGGAAATACATTTTTAAGTAAACTGATTGATAACTATTTAATTTAATACAATTATTCAGTTAGAAATATTTTTATTGTTCAATTCTTTGAAACAGTTAAACAAAACATTTAATTAATATGTAACAAATTACAGTTGTTGTGCTTTTATACTCGGTTTTCCATATCGTCGATATGCTTCATCAAAGAACGCTTTCTCCATTTGTTTAACTAATTCATTAAAAAACATATTAGCTACAGTTGAATGTAACTGGGATTTAAATTCATAGGACACAAAAAAAGTTATAACACAAGAATTTAAATTATCTTTTAAACCAGGGTTACAATTCCATTGAGTAATTAAGTGTTTAAACAATTTTCCATCACGACACTCTGCTTTAATCATATGAGGCCGTTGAAACGTTATGTGTGATACATAGCTTTCAATTATTGGTGGGAAGCCGATTTCTAAATAAGTCTTTGTAAAATTCTTCTCTTGTACTTTAATTCTCGATTGTCTACAAAATGGTAAGAAATGCTTATAATTTTCTGTATCCTGAATAACATCAAACATCTGAATAGGGGAATACCTAAAATAATAATTTCCATTTTATTAATACATTACAATAATATAAATATGTAAGATACTAAGACTTACCCAATTAATTTTTTATCTCTATAGAATTTCTTATTATTCGTTCCAAGTTCAGGAACTAAAAATTTTATAAACGTTCGCTTTTGTATGTAGTTTGAATAACTTTGCGTTTTTTTGATCTTTGTATGACAACCATTCGGCTCATAATTCTGTTTTGAATTTAAAAAACTTTCATGTTTCCATCTTCTATAAAACAAATTACAATAACAATTATAAATCATATAATGAAATAAACATAAAAACATCTGGGGCATAATATATTAACAAAATATTGTTAATAAGAGCAATACACAGTCTTTGGTACTGCGCGTAATATATCAATAATATATACCTTTAATTTGAAATTGCGAAATTTTCCGTTAAGAAAAATTCTTAATAAATTATATACCAGATTATATATTTCTAAAAAAAAAAAATATATATATATATATATATTGTTATACACAAAAAGTTGTAAGCTTGCCCATTTTATTTTCTAATGCATATGGCCTTGCACGAAGTTGACAACTAATAACGAGTAAGCATATAAACTAATTTTAATTTACTCTTATCTTGATTTTAATAGAACAAACGACAAAACAAAAAACTCAAAATCAAGGACAATTATTTCTTTGCGGACAAAACATTTTTCTCTTTGTATCCTACAAAGTTTTTTTTCTAATTCCTAACATAGGTATACACTATATAAATATATATTTATATTCAATTCGAAGCCGTAAATTGTAAATAATATATAAAATAATAGATTTACCCGTTCTTCGAACAAACATCTGTAACGGCTAATAATCTTGAATTTATAAACGTTGTTTTAGACATCATTTTTTTTTTTTTTCAAATCTAATACATTCAATGTTATTTCAATGTCATATTGTTACGTATTTAAAACATAATTAACAAGGCGAATAGGAAAAATAATCGACTTCGATCAGCACACAAAACTAAATAGTAGGTACTTACTTCGTACTGTATCCGTCCTGAGGCGGAATAATAATTACAGATAATAATTGTTGTTTATCAACTCTTTATTATCAGTAGTTTGGTATACAGACCACTGCTTTAGATGATAATGGTCGCTAACATAACATGATATTTTTATCAAAATGATTGTTAAAAATATTGAAATTATTATGAAAATCCGTCGCGCAGAATGATCGCGTAAGACTATGCTAATAAATTAAAAAAAAAAAATTACACATTAAACACGCAACAATATTATTATTATTATTATTATTATTATTGGTGTTTTGCACATTATTATCATTATTATAGGACCATTATCTCCATTCTTCCACGTATTACTGAAGTTCTTAAATCCTTATTTGTCTATAGTAGTGTGTCAAAAGAAGTTTATAATAATAAACACATTATTGATAACCAACATCGACTTTTTAGAATATCGATTATAGTGATTTGACATCCTCATCTGGCCCGAGATATTCTGCGTATGGTACAAGTCAAAAATAGATTTTTGTCCTATGATGCCGTCCTTAAAAAAAAGAAAAAAATCAATCGTCCCCAGCACGATTATTCCGTTATTCCGTTCCACCCTTTGAATTCCTACCTTAGTCTTCCATCGAATTCAAGGCCAACATTTCTTTCATCGCGTCTCTTCTTCACGCACACGATCTTTTCCCTTCTATTTCATTCCGTGTCTCTCTACCTGTTATTTCAGTTTAAGTTACTATCACTATAATAAGTTTACACCATTGTAATTTTAACTGATTTAATGCCTGTTTAGGACGTAAAAAACATATAAATAAATTACATTTATAATAGAACATATTATTTTAATCAGAATTTTTTTTTTACATTTTATTTTATTTTTAATTCGGTTAAGGAGGTAGGGGGGGGCGTTGAACCACACGAACCCCTTATAAACTACGGCCTTGTCTAAGTACCTGTATATCGGACCAATAAACGTACTTCAATACCTATTATTATTATTATTATTATTATTATATTGTACACGTGCTTCGTTTGGAAATCTCATTAAAGAATTTGTCGTTGTCGGTTTATTTATTTACGCGACCTAGTTTCCTGCAGGGGTTAACGAATTCACCCTTACCTATACGATTGTTAGTTTTTGTTTGGCAATGGGCAATCATTCGACGTTATACGTATCTACCGATGTTGCGTGACTATTGGAATGATGTTCATGTGTATGATATAATATTACCGATTATGTTCGATGTCATAAAATATATTGAATATAATAATATAAAAAAACTATGAAATTGAAATATGACGAACCGACAGGTATATTCAATCTAATAATTGGTTATATTTTTTGATATTGGAAATGCAGAGAAAAGCTGAAAAATTAGATATTTTTATTAGTAGTTATATTCACAATAGCCAGTGGAGTGTGAACACGATGAGCTTAACCGCGTGTGTTTTAGTACACGTTCTACTGGTTACATTTTGTAATGGTAATAATATGTATAACATCGATTCGGGACCAAGAATTAATGACACAGTAGGTAATAATAAATTACATTTTTTTTTAATTAAATAGAAGTGCACGTTTATACATTACGATTTTTTTTTTTTAGCTATAAATTGTACTTATATATTGATTTATTGTAGATAATAAATTCAAATTTAAATTTAATATATTTTACAAGCCTACAAACGTCCGCAAGACAAATAGTTCCACCGCAATATAATACGAAAAAACATTTATCGGTCTATTAACGCTTGAATTATGTTAAACATACTTAAAGTAATTGACCGAAATCGGTTATTTCGTTATTCACAAAACTGAATTTTATTTCTTTATACAATTCCGTAAAAGGCCTAAAAGTTTTTACCGATAAGTATATACATTTTAATTTATTATTTACACGTGAAAATAAATAATAATTTGAAAAATTTCGATTAATCGCCTCGGACTTTGAAAAATATTGAATATTTTACCGTCTACGATTTCATTTTCGGTGAAACGTATTTTCATATTTCAATTTTCGTGTGTTACTTAGTGATAATTATTAATCCGAAATTCGCCGCAAGTACAAATAATGAAATATGGAATACTGTTAATGGTTACGTCGATAAATTAAAACAAGATATTTTTAAACAATCTGGAGTCTCTGTTGAGATTTATTCAAGAACTGACATTAAATTATCGAAAGGTAAGACTAATAATACTGATGTTTTATTATTATTATTATTATTATTATACTATTAACAATAAGAATTTGAAATCAATGAATAATAAATGAAAAGACATCTAATTATCAAATACCTATATCCAGTCCATTGTAGTAACTATATTTACAAACATATACTGAATGTCTGGTTTCATATATGAAATAAAGTTTTCGCGTTATTATACATTAAGAACACATACTCATTTTTGTAAATCGATATAATGTTGTGTAAAGAAAATCAACTATATTTTCGGTCATGTGTAGATATTATTTCGATCTTCATGGTGGCATATTGTAATGACATTTGGAATTTGTACTACAAAGCTGAATATGAAGGACTAAATGGATTTCTCTATATTTCTATAACAGGTGAAATTTACAATTTAAATTTTAAATTATTTACTAAGATAATATTAACAATATATTTTTTCAGATTATATTTAATATTAAAAATGATTATTATTATTTATTTAGCTTAAAACCTTCTATGACTTTTAATTTTAGAATTCGAAAAAATTAATGAAAATAATCTAACAAACTTACTTATATAATTTTCTACAACAAAAAAAATGTCTTGTATGAATCACTTTGAGTAGAATCAATCAATAATAACGGCTAAAACGTAATATATTTTTTAATTTTTTAATATCATATATTTTCTGTTAATGTTTAGATACTGATTGTCCGAGGCTGCCAATCGACGAAGCGATCACTATACCGTTGACCACTTCAGATTCTGAATTGTCTCAAATGATGTTAGATTTAAGAATATCAAACTCGTTTTCGTGGAAATCAGCAATTTTAATGCACGATAATTCTATTGGTAATCACTATTAATATATATATATATATATATATATATATATAATTAATCTCTATTAATATGATTATATTGGGTAATTATTATTAAAATACATATATACAATATATTATATAGTTTATGTAACTACAATATAATATAATGAGCTTTAGTAATGATTATAATAAGTATATAACTACATCACTACACCCATATCGATATGAATGGAATATAAAAAAAAATATATATTTTTTTTCAAAAAAAAAAAAACAAAAACTAAGCCACATATTATAAATTTATAATCATTAATAATTATAAATAATATAACACTGTAACTAGTTATTTATAATAAACAATATTGTTTAATTGTAATGATACGCTTCGATTCACATACATTCTTTTATTCTGTATGTCTCATTGATCACTATGTGAAAATTACTTTATTATATTTGTTTACGTTCAAAATTTATTTATAACCTCTTTTTCATTTTATTTTATTAAAAATTTATGACATTAAATTTTATATATAATTATAAAATCGTACATTTTTCAGATAATAGTGTTGTACAAAATATTGTCACTTCTTTGACAAAACATTATTCCAGTAATATGATTTCGCCATCAGTATCTATTTTTGAAATTCATACACAAGGATCTGAATGGAAGAGGTATTCAAATATATAATAATAATAATAATACTAGAATACTATAATAAAAAAAATAATATATGTTCTTGAACTTAACATATAGCGTGATTATAGTCGTAAATTTCAAAACTATTATAGGTATCATACTAAAAATGTTAGAATTGTGTATATAGGATAAAAAATATTAATATTTGCATTCTTGTTAATATATTTTATTGTTCTTCATTATTTTAATTAGTTTTATAAATATATAAGATAGATAAATAAAGTGTAGTAAATCAATAAATATTAAAATATTACATGTACTTACCTAAAAATTATATATATATATATATATTTTTTTTTTTTTTAATAAAGAGTTTCTACGCTATATATATATTTATAATTTGTCTTATTATTTATATAATTTTTATAATAATGAAGAGTTATTTTTTTTCCATAGAAGAAAATTATTTATGGAAGATCTTGAAGAATTTTTAAAAACCAGTGAAATGATTTCAAATTATATTTGCGTTATTAGTATAAATTACGTGCCTTTAATTTTAGATGTGGTAAGAGTTACCCCCACGAAAAATATTAGAAACATTGAAAATTTATATTGCTCATATATTTAAAAGCTTGTATCCACTATTAACCTGTTTTAGGCTAAATCATTGCATTTGATGACCGCAGAAAACAGTTGGCTAATAATTATTCCAGATGTAGATTCACTTAAAAGCAACATATCATCATTTACAAATCTACTGAGTGAAGGAGAAAACATATCTTTCATTTATAACACTACAAAAACAGACACTAAATGTTCTGTAAGTATAAATTATAGCAGGATTAAAAACAAAAATTTCGTTATAATAAAAATAAATAAATATTTTATAATCTATACAAAAAAAAAAAAAAAAGAAGAAACTAAGTTAGTAAGAAACGTGTACATACAAACATATAAGTATATTAAATTATTGATGAATAATATTTTTGGTTATAATACCTACACATTTACAGGGTGGTCTTTTGTGTTTGGTGGACGAATTAATGTCTGTGTTCATAATGGCATTCAGTGCTTTGATTCAACAGGAAATAGAGTTATCTCAACGAGTATCAGAAGAAGAATGGGATGAAATTAGACCTTCAAAAATTGATAGGAGGCAATCAATGGTATCCTTTATTAAGGTATAGGTAGAAAATATTAAAAAAAAAAATACTTGAAATAATAAATTGTAAATATACTATAAAATATCTACGTATAAATAGATTGCATCGACATATAAAAGTTTATTCATATACGACATGTGTAGATTGGACGTTATTTTTATTAGGAAAACGAAAACTTCATTAGTCTGTACGACTATAGATACTCGAAAGAAATATTTCTTCTCTACTTTATAGATTGAAGAAAAACAAATTTTTAAAATTTCGTAATTTGAATTTAAAACGTATCTTTTAAATATATATATATATATTTGTGTGTAAAAAAATATCCGGACTATTTCAATAAAAAATAAAAAATAAATTTTTTTGATTTATACATTTTAATGACTTTTGAAATACTCTCCATTAACTTTGTTCAAACGGGTTTTTCATTGCTAGAAACATCTTTTATACTCGTCATTTTGTATGCTTTCGAGTATCTCCTTCAATTTTCGTTTCATCTTTAATATGTCTACAAACCGTTGTCTTTTTAAGTCTTTTTTCGTCCGAGGGAACAAAAAGAAATCGTGACGCCGTAACGTAATAAGTTCTGTGAGACTTTTCCTGAAAATTATTGTTTCAATAATTTAATCGTATTCGCAATATATCGCTTACATTGTAATTTACTTGTCACATTATTCTAATTACAAACAATTTCTGTACATATCTACTATAGCTCCGTTTGAACGAATCGGGAGTGTGTGAAACGTGCCCAATGTGGAAAATCGATTCTGGTGTTACATGGGGACAAGAGCATTTCGGCCACGGGTGTTACATGCTTCCCGTGGGCAAATGGAATTCAAAAACTGGATTAAAGCTCACCGAACCACTTTTTTTGCATTTGGCAAACGGTTTTAGAGGAATGACATTGCCTATCACTACTTTTAATGTGAGTAAACAAATGAATGCAAAACGCATTGGTTTTCATTGTTTAAAAATAAGAAAATAATCTATAAAATCAAATTTACTTTGTTTCGTTGGGTATAATCGTTAAACAGTTCCCGCGGATACATTATTACGTTAATAATTTCTCAGTATTTATAATAATTTCTTATACTGGTACTTAAATTTTACATAAATATACATTTGAAATAGTATAATATATTATATACCGTATACTACATACCAATATAGAATATGTTAAATATGAATTATAGTTTGGTTTTTTTTTTTTTTTTTGTAAATATGCGTATAGTAGTTATTGAACTCCTTTTCTCATTTCATATAAAAATTTATATATTATCTAATTGAACCTAAGAAAATGTGTTAAAAGTTCTATAAATTAATGTTTATATTATAGTTTCCACCTTGGCAAATAATTAATTATAATGAAAGCGGACATTTAATCGGTTATAATGGTTTAATTTTTGACATTGTCGACCAATTGGCTAAATTATTAAACTTTACGTAAGTATATATATATATATATATATCGTTATATAATTATTAATTCACTGTAAAATTTGATCAGTTTAGATATATAAGCAATACAGATATTATGTATTATAATACGCACGTATAAGAACTTACTATATAGTTGTACATATATATTATATAGTTTCCAAACTTAAATTAAAAAAAAATGTTATACTTAAATAAAATAAAATATATAATGTGATAATTTTTTTTCGTTTCGGTTATATATTGAAAAACATCCAATTAATATATTTACGTGAAATCATTTCTCCTCGTTTAACAACAAACAACAGGATATAATATTTTATAAACAAAAATAATACCGAATGACATTATATATAAATATAATCTTAGATCTCCAATTATTATCTACGTATAGTATTCTTAAAGTCTTGGCTTACCTCTTCGGACCATCATTTCCTTGATCTATCCCTCGACCAGTTCTCATTTGGTTGATACTTTATTTCACAGCGCTTGTTTCATCTCTTCGCATAGCGTGCCCGAAAACCATTGTAATTGTTGTGCTCATGTGTAATTGATTACCTTAGGACTGCGTAATTTCTCGGATTTCGGTATTTGTTTTTCTACTTCCCGATTCGTTGTCGTATAAAATAACACGCAGCAGATATTCCTCAATATCTTATTCTCAATGTATAGACCTAACCTTTTCTCCGTTTCGCGCTGTTATCGACCACAACTCGCATGCACAATCTCAACTTCGTTCTTCTCAGGAATAATTCGGATTAAAAAAAATTTAATAGTGCGTAATAAACCTTTTACACTCTGTCTACACCCGTTTACTAACAATTATGGCGCTCCAGTTATTATTACGCTTAATAGTAGTTCCAAGGTATTTAAATTGGTCTAATTTTTCAAAAACCAGTGTTTCCAATAAAAATACCTCATAGTCGTTTTCCAATAGATCCATTACTTTGGTTTTTTCTATTAATTTACTACTAAACATAAATGGGTATATAATATGTATTAACTACATAATTTAAAAAAAAAATGTATATATAGTTATGCATTGTCCGCGTCCGTAGTCTGTATACGCGTGTCGCCCGTCGTCAATTTCCACGCTTATACACGATGGTTATGATAACAATAGGAACATTTTGGGAATTTTCTGATTCTAAAAATATATATAAATCGAGATTGTTTCGTAGCGCATTATTACAAAAAGAAAAAAGAAATATGTAATAATAATAAAGACGATATCCGAAAAAGTGTTACGCGTAGAGTACGTTATTCCAGTCAACCTTTCAATTTACTCCGCACAACATAATACTAATATTGTTAATTCTAAATAAAATATATTGTATTTCCAGTTATAATGTGATTGTCATATCGGAGAAAATCAACGACACAAGCGCTTTATTTACTCAAAATGTAAGTCGACCAATTTTATTTATTTATTTTTTTTAAATAATTGTACATAATTATAATAATCTCGAGTTTTATAGAATATAATAATGGGCGAATACGATGCTGCAATTTCGAAACCAGTATGGGAAAAAATGATCGATCTCGTTAGATCCGAAAAAGTATGTATTCGTTAACGTTCACAATAAAATTTTATTACCACTCATGTCGAATTAATATATGTATATATATATATATATTATTGAATTAAATACGAAATGATTATAATAACGTATTTTATATCTACTGTTGACTGTTGAGACTGCCAAAAAGATCTGATACATTTTGCGTAGAAAATTGGTTTTCGACCACAGATATTAATTTAAAAATTAAACGATATATTATAATCATAGGCGGATATTTGGTCACATCAGAATTAACATTTTTTGTTTTATCCATTAGTGTAAACAGACATATTTACACGCTTCAGTTTACTAACTAGTGGCTATTCCTACATTAACCCACATACACCTGCGCGTGCATTTAAATATATGAGTAATGTCATAATTTAAATTCTGTTTACCTACATTTGTATTTACTGTTAAAATTGGTCGCACAGTGCTTGTTATTAAAGTTCCCAAGTCAAAAATGACATTGATTTAATCGACAGTATTTTCAATACTTTTTTGTGCAGTTTTATCAATCTATACCAATATTAAAATTGCCCATTTTCAAATTCTAGTGTTTGTTGTTGATGAGGAATCAGTAACAACTAATTTTTGCTTTTTAATATTAAAGATATCTATTAATTTTAAATTATAATTAATTAATTAATTCACACAGTACACATAAATAATATTGTTTAGCACTTACTTATTTTATGAAACACATTTATATATGTATTATTATTTTGTGTATGAATACAAATGTTTAATTGTTTTTTCTCATAAAATAAGATATAATAACAATAATTTATTTAAAAATTTTTTAAATTTAATAATTCTACTTATGAAGTACAGTCTTCTATTTTTAGGGGCTAAGTTTATTATAATTAATTTTTGAGTGGACTAAGTTCCCTTAAGCCCCCCTCCCCCGATTTCTGCCAATATATATATAATGTAATAATACATATAAAGTAATGTATTTTCTCATTCGAATTTTAAAATTTGGCACAATAAACTCAAACAGCAATACGCGTTAAAATTATTACAGAGATCTTACGATAAAAATATACCGTTGTTTTTCATATTTTATGGTGCGTATAAAATTATTAATTGCTATACAACATGTCTGATTCTGAACACTTTTGTACCGCCTATAGTAGCTGGTGCTACACTATTATATAAATTATAAAACATAATTCTAAAAAATATTTTAAAACGGTTTAATTTATTATACGTTAAAAAATTAAAAACTATTCCGTAACAAATATATTATTTAATTATATGAAAACCTAAATAACATCGATAATAATTATATGTCTTATTATAACTTTTATATAATATTAAACTCATATACTCATACGTATATTACAATTTATAATTGCTTATTTATTTATTTTTTTTGTTTATTCAAAATTAGGTGTTTATAGCTTCAGCGGCATTTTCTGTTAAAGAATATAACCAAGTATACGTTAATTACACAACGCACATAAGTCTGGAACCGCACAAAATTTTGGTGGCGAAACCCAAGGAACTCAGTCGGACATTGTTGTTTACTGCTCCCTTTACACTATTGGTAACATCGTAGAAAATGACTAAGTTTTATACATTTTTAAATTCAAATATAACATTATAAATATTATTATTTTCGCATAATGAAAAATCTAAAATTAAATATTAAACCGTTCGTTTAACATACTGTTTTCCGTATCGTTCAGACTTGGTTATGCATAGCAATCGTAGTCGGCCTTATGGGACCATTACTGAATTTATTTCATACTCTAAGCCCGTATTACGAATATCACAACATAATGCGTAAAGGTGGTCTCAACTCACCGTTGAATTGTTTCTGGTATGTTTATGGCGCTTTACTACAACAAGGTAAGAAATAAATAATGTATACAACATATACTGTGCACCTCTACTAATAAATTGTTCGCACGCAATAACAATCTATCAAATCTTCCCGTGTAGTATGTACTCGCTTATTTTATATTTTTCATGAATATTATTCGTAAAAATTTAACCGCGTATTTTGTTTTTAGACTTGAAAATAGATTTCAATTTTCACTACAGTTTAACTATATATATATATATAAATCATGTACTCGTATGTGCGTCCTGCGATTTTTATGAATAATTATATTTCTTCAATGACACGTCGTAGTAAGAAATATATATATACTAGCTGACCCGGCAAAAGTTTTTTTAAATATTAAGTGGACCAGGCGAACTTAACGCCTTCAGATAAACTTTAAAATGATAATAAAACATATAGTTCAAGAATTTATTTATTGATTTATTTGAATTGAAACAGAAATCAGTTGAGTGCAATATGATAAACAATGTTTTTCGTTTTGTTTTCTGGCGCAAAAACAAACAACAAAGACGGTTTCAAGGCTACATTTGAACTTCTTCATCTTCTATTACCATGTTGTCGAATTTGAGGTGGTGTTTGTGTAGCGCGAACCTGTGTGATATGAGCACGTCTCAAGTCATTTGCTTCTGCACGTTCCTCTTGCGTTTGATTATAACGGACATTCTCACAAATTATTGCATTACGTGTACGTCATCCAATGTTTGATCTTCTAATAGGAGGCATTAGTCAAGCAAAAAATTCTCTCCAAAAAATAACAAAGTCGTTTTTGATTAATCCTATTGAAAAAAAAAATACTCTTAAAAAAAAACTGCAAAAAAGTTTTGATTCTTGGGCAGATTCAAGCCACGACGGTTCACCACTCTTGAAATGACACCTTAACGGTTAAGGCTTAACCCATTCGGCCACCACTGCTGTTGGAATTATGAGAGCGTAATAAGGTTGTTAAGCCCATGTAGTAAACCCACATTAAAATTTTAATTATAATAATATTATTTTTAAATTTTTTATTTTTATGTCAGCAATATTATACATGGATGGATAATTTTTAATTTGTTTTTTTACTATGATAACAAAAAATTTAAACAATATTGGCATTTACTTTTTCTAATAATGATTAGATTAATTAAACATTCATGTTATAAGAAATGCAGGTATTAAATAAATGATTGCTAATTAGTAAAATAAAATAAAATTGTACTCACGCAGTTTTTCTGGTAACGCCAACAACAGAAAATGGAAAATGAAGTTGTAACAATCGAATAATCATATTTCATATAGATAAAACCTAAATTTTATCTCTACTATCGACTATTGCGTTCTATGTAAGGAGAGTGTATTTACGGCTATAAATAAAAGAGAACGGAATAAAAACTATACGAAAATTATCACTTTACAAAATTTAAACTTTATATAGTGAAACATAATATTAATACCTAATATTCAATACACGACATATTTCTCCATGTTGATCCATTTTTTTGGTGTTGGCCGGGAGCCCCATTTTAACGATTAATTATGTCATATGGACAATTTTATAAGTTAAAGCTTGCTGTAGCTCTTTCAATTCGAAAAAACATTCCGGAACTCAAAAAAACAATCATCAAAAAATTTTTATAAAAAAATTTTAAAAAAAGGGGTTTTCCAAAATTTTTTTTCGTAAAAACCTTCTCCTGGTAATTACGAACAATTAAAAAAATTTGAGCCAAATCGGCCCAGCCGTTCTCAATTGATGAATTGTTATACATTTTTGGCTCCATTTTTATATATATAAAGAAGATATATAGGTACATACCTACGCTATTATAAAACTGATATTATTTAAATTCAATTAAAAATTGAAATAGGTATCAAATGAATACATTTAAAAGTCTAAAATCGTGTGAATATATTTGTGTATTATAGAAATTTTAAAACTGAACAATAATTATAATAATACTGTTACGGACTTGTTTGAGAGATCACAATACTTGAATAAAGAAGAATTGTGTTCAGTGACTTATTCTACTTATAAATGAGAAACTATATAATATTATTTATTAAATTCTTTGTAAAATTATACGACAGCTATACTGCTTAGCACATGGCTTCACACAACACTACTCAATCGTCATCGCGTACGTATTGGTGTGTCCAATATTCGGTCGAATTGCGACATCAGCCATTTCTTTCGACCGTCAAGGCTTACAGTATAATGTTCTGTTAAAATATAATGTACAATCAAATACTTATAACATTAAATAATACTAGGGGTTTTTAACTATACGTTCAATAATATAAATGTCATTCGTATAACGTAATTAAAATAGTAAAAAATGGTATTCCAACGTGCTTATATTAACGAGACGGCTATATACTACAATACGTTCAATATTATTATAATTTACTTATATACGTATATGTATATATATAGGCGGAGCTCATTTACCCGATGCGGACAGCGGAAGGATAGTAGTTGGAACGTGGTGGCTATTCGTTCTAGTAATTGTCACCACGTATAGCGGAAACTTGGTGGCGTATTTGACATTTCCCCAGATGGACACAATGGTATCCAATGTAGCTGACCTAATGGCTCGCAGACCGCAAGGATATTCGTGGGGAATACCAGAATCGTCTAATTTGCATTCGTTATTTGCGGTGAGAATAGCTCAAAAAAGCCTTCGATTGTTAAGGTTTCGTTAAAAGTCTGTTATGCAAAATAATTTGTTGACACACATATTAATTATTATATCTATTTCAATATGTTAATGTAACTACATAATAACACGTGTCATCTGATCACTTTTATAAAAAAAAAAAAAAAAAAGCTTTGCTCAGAATATAAAAACAAAGTTTTTGATTAGTTTGAAATGAAAATATTATTTTTATTATAGAACATTATCGCCCTGATCGCAAACTGAAATAAAATAATAATTTATTAAATACTTAAATGTCCTTCTCCTTGTGAATGTTAGTTAAACTTAGAAGTGTGGTCACATAAACTCACCCGAAGAACAAAAAACAAAAGGATTTGTAGTTAAGGAGTTACTTCTAGCACAGATTATTATACATATGTAAATTTATTTTATCATTTATTATCCTTACAGATAGGTACTTAAAAATGGTTAATCTAAAACATATTTATGAAAAATTTCATTCTTAATTATTATTAGACATTACCAGATGAAACCATGATCAAAGAATTAGTCAAAAATGCCGAACGTCATAGGGAATTGTCTGAATCAATTATAGAAAGAGTACGAACCGGTAAACATGCGTTCATTCATCGTCGAACTAATTTAATGTACCTTATGAAGAACGATTTTCTACAAACCAACAGATGTGACTTTGTTATGGGTAAATAAATGTAACCGAATACAACAAAACTAAAAATGGTTTCATTTTATTCAATATCAATAATACTGAATGCGTGAACATTCCACAGGAAACGAAGAATTCGCCGAAGAAAAATTAGCAATGATGATGACAAAAGACAGTCCTTATCTAGGTAGAATTAATAAAGAGTTAAGTAACTATATAATTTAAACTAAAACGTATACAAATATAAGTTTATATGATTATCAGAGAACGTACCTACATTATTGTTCAAGCTAAGCATAATCTACACTTCATACTAATGATAGGCAAATTCAAAGATGAAGGAACTGATCTGAGTTTGTTATGTAAAATATTAATATATGAGCCCTCATATAAAAGTAAAATAAATAAATAAACAAATTCAATCAATTAAGTTTAAAGTTAAAATATCAAAAAAATATTAATTTGTTGAAAAAAAAGCACACTATTTAGTCGTTATAAAATTATTCAAAAAAGAGTAATACATATTCAATTATTAAGTACTTGTTTTGTTTAAGATTCTTAGTATTTAATTAATGACAAATACAATAATTACTATTGGTTAAGACATTACATTACATTTTTATGATTATTTATACAATTATATCTTTACACATTTTTAATTATTTCAAAAATAAATTTTGCATTTAAATCCTGTCAATTTTTTTCTTCTTTATGCCAAACAAATTTTTTATTATTAAAACCAGAGTTCACAAATAGAAGTACAAACAATAAGATTTTATGGATTGAATTAATTTTAATATTATCACACAAATGCATTGAGTTGTTGGAAATTATAATATAAAGTTTAACAAATACGGTTCTAATTAATATTAACATATAAATTACCTAAATTTCTGAAAATTACAATACTTGTGTAGATATATTTTTATATTTAAATATTATTAAGTAATGACTGATTTTTTATTTCATAGGATTAAAAAAATGCATAAAGTTGGTCTTATTAATAAATGGTTAGTGGATACACTACCAAAAAAAGACAAATGTTGGTCAAGTACTCAGTTCGAAGTCACAAATCATAAAGTCAATTTATACGACATGCAGGGATCCTTTATTGTTCTTTTAATGGGTAAGTTTCCTCTTACAAACATAAAATCATAAACATGTTTTATTTATGTTGATTTTATATTCAAGGTGTATTATCATCATTGGTGTCATTTGTGTTTGAATATCTACTAGACATATACAAAAACCGTCAAAAAACCATAATACAACCATTCATAAATTGACAATGTAGATCAACATATTTTATTGAAAAATATCTTTTTATTATTATTAAAACATATTTTTTCTAATAAATTATTCTTAAAAATAATTAAACATAGAACACAAATATATAATATACGTATATATATATATTACACAACATTATATTTACACTTCTATTATTTGATTTTTATAATTAAAATAATAATTTACTTGAGGTGAATATTTTTACCAGTCATATCTCCAAAATAAGTAAAGACATTCTTTAATTTGTAACTTTTTTTTCGATTGGTGAAATAATGTGATACAACATTGTCATCTGTAAACAATAATATTAATTTTTTATAGGCCACAATACAACATTATCTTAATAAATTATATGGTATATTCACTTATTTGATTTTAAAACAGTTTTTAAAATAAAAATTATATTTCGTATTCAATAACAGTATTATTATCAAAATGTATTGATATCATAACTGACATTAAGATATTTGAGTAAATATTAAATTTTAAATATTATACAGCAATATACTTTTATTATCCATACATATTATATAGATGTAAAAATGTTTATGGGTCCCTACTGGATTGCCAATACACGGTAATACATTAATCATAAGTTAGTGATAGTTTTGCATTGCTAATAAATAGTCGTGGGTGCATGTGGAAAAAAAGTGTTGTCACCAAATTGTAAAAAATTAATTATTTACAAAAATATATTTTCATTTCGAGTACAATGTGTCAATTAACTTGGTTAATCAATTTACTCACTATACAATGTACATTTTAGTATGTCACAATTGTTCTGTTGTCTGTGTGTTTTAAGTTATTTATTGCATTTTCACGCACACCCACAAAATCATTTAGGTTTACAATGTTAATTTTTAAAATGTATTATATAACAAATGTTATTTGTATATTTGATTAAGCCAAATTAAGATAATGTTACACATTTTGGTGCTAAATTAAAAAAAACTGGTAATATTTTTAATTTAGACAACAAAATTTATAAAAATAAAATTAAACTACAAGCAGTGACATGGCAAAGAGGATAATCGAGAGACTGCTGCTTCTGACCTTTTTTAAGAGTTTGCCACGCCACTGACTACAAGGCAATTTTAAAAATCAATAACCAATATTTTTACCAAATATTTATAATCTAAAAAAGTTATCTAACTTACCCACATTAGCGACAGGTAATGTATTATCATTTGCCGATAATGATAATATAAAAATAAATGGAACCAACCAAAGACAGATTATAAAAAATGATAAAACCTAAAAAAATGGGGAAAAATATGTAGTCTTTACAAATATATCTAAAACATAATAAGTCATGTGAATACTTCAGATAATGTTGAATAACGTCTTCGAAAATATTTGAAAGCAAGTACATGATTTCCAATTAATAATAAAACTGATAACATAAACGAAATTGACGTCATGTCGAAATATGGAAAATCAGTCAACAGCGAGTAATAAACTATGTGCGCTAAAATACCCACAGTTATTAACATTAATGGCACATTATCAAATAAATACAATCCAATATGACATATTATGACAACCTATAACAAAAAATAAAATAATAAAATAGTAACATATAAATATAATATAAATAGCTATGCTAATCTTACATAAATAGACCATTTTATACATCTTTTTGTTAATGAAACATGTTCTTCAATGAAATCAGACAGGAAGTACACTCCAGATCCTAAAAAAATAATACAATTAGCTTAGAAAAATGTTTTATAGAAAAAAAAAATATATACATGTAGTTGTATTAAATGTGTTTATTTACTCATGGTTTTGATAAAAAGTAATCCAAGCGAAAAGAATAAAAGCAGGAAGTCAAAGAATATTATGAAAATTACAATAAAAGACAGATGCTAGATTCCATAAAAATCATTTCGTAAATATTTAACAAATCAGTAACTAATTGTTCATTAAATACTAAACAATTTGACGAATAAATGTTCCCAATTCACAAAAATATTATTCGCAAAAATTTTAAATAATAATGTAAATAATATAAAGATTGTATTTAATACTAATAATAATTTAATCAAGCAAATAAATTATAAAGTAAAACAACTTCCAAATAATAAATTTAATTTTTCTGGCATTTATAAACTAAAATGTAGTGATAAATTTTGTTGGTAAAACGAAGAGAAACTTTAATACAAGATATAAAGAACACATTTCTGAAATAAGATTAAAAAAATCTAATCCAAATTCAAATTTTGCAAAACACGTTTTAGAAAATAATCATTTTGTTACTTTTAATATAGATAATGACTTAGAAATTTTAAATGTACAACATAATATTTATATCAACTCTGTTTTGGAAGAATTATATATTTATAAAGAAATTAAACAAAATAAATTTAAAAATATTATAAATGTACAAATAGATTTTAAAAATAACATTTTATTTAAATATATATTAGACAATATTAATATCATGCCATAGCTCTTTTCATCATATACGTAATTTTTCTGCTATTTAGTATATAATATTTTATTATATAATTTTTTATTTTAAGCTCCTTGTCTTTTTATTGTAATATTCATTGTTTTCTCTATGTATTTTTTGTCTCTCAATCAATTTCAATTATTATATTTTTCTGTTGTATTTTTTAATTTACCTGATGATGACTTTTTGTCGAAACCGGTAGTAATAAATAACTTATACAACAACATTCTTTTATTTTATTTAATACTCGTTGGCTTTTTTTTTATATTTAAATATACATTTTGATATATATGTGTATGTTTATTTATTTTATATTTATTATCACGAGTATTAACTTATAATTTTTTATTTCTATCTTTTTGATTATTTTTACATTTCCTTTTGATTTTTATTTTTAATCTTAATTTTGTAAATTCCTCTTTGTTTTCACTACTTTGTTATTTAATTTCAATTTGTTCAAAAAAAAAAAAAAAAAAATGTAGATAATTAGAGTAATGATATTATACAAAAACTAATCGCAAAACTCATAGATGAAAACACATTACAATGAGTCTAAAATGTACGGACTGTGTACAATTAAAAGGACGTTTATGCAATACAATTTTGTTTAACAAGTCATTCAAACTGATTTTTATATGTATTTTAAATGTTTAAAGATCGTTTATACAATCCAGTAAGAATTAAAAAATAAATAAATAAAAAACAGTAAATTGTGTACACGACGAATTGAATTGTTAAAAAAAAAAAAAGAGAAAAAGAACACCCATTGTGTGTTACTCATATTACTATATAAATTGATATAAAAAATATTATATTAAAAATACAAACATTATTTGTTTAAAAAAAAAAATAATATTTCAAAGATAATTGGTAAGCATAAATGTATTATATTATATTCACCGATAAAAACCGAAATCAGAATTAACTGCGTTACTGCTGCCAGAGCGACAATTATTAACATAAAAATCATTTCTCGTACACAGGATCACTTTTTTTAATACGAGACAGTACATAAATCGTCGACATTTATTTTCAATAAATACACGTTATATTTCATTCTGCGAACCGTTTCGAAAAAAAAAGAAAAAACATTACGCGGCCACAATGTCATGTTGTAATTTACACGGCGTGATAATGGGACACACGGCAAAATCTCACTATCAATTTTTATGGACCATAACAATGTCAATGGTAACGGTTATAGGTATGATGTTTTTCATCTGTAAAAAATCACGTTCATTGGTAAAACCATGGAAGAACAACATTTAACCTACCTATAGATAACAAACGAAAACATTATACGCACCACCCCACACACATCGTTCACAAAAACACGGAGCACATACGACGGGCTCGGGTGTGTACGTGACCACCACCACCCACCATCGGTGTTTTTGTTATTGTTTTCTTGTTTTATCGAATAGTTTCAGGCTGCCCGCCGCCAGCCATTACCCCACCACTCACGTCACACCGCGTCGTTCGTATTGTGTATAAGACGCATCGTAATATTTTGTACCTGACTATATATATGCGTCCTTTCCTAACCGGCTGACCAACAACACGAACACAATAGTGGTAAGAGGGGCGGGCATTACCGAGACTGCGCGGTACACGGCGTGTCGGATGGGACGTGCGACGGCGGCGGGGGACGACGCATAGCAATTGGCCGCGGCTCCCGGTTTTCTAGACGTTTCATTCGTCGCTATTCTATATCGTATCTATTGTTTCGTATAGCATTGCGTGTGACGCGTCCCCATTGTTGGCGTTCCGGTTGCTTTTTTTTTTTTTTTTGTTCGTCGTCGTTCGCCTATTCTCTACACTACGGCGTATCGTTTTTATTAACGTTTTTCGCGTTGTTTTCTCATTGCGCGATGGCGGCGGCGGCGTCGTCATAGTGTTACGTATTGTAAAAATTGTATAAAAAACTACCGCCACCACTCGTGGCTCTACTGTTTGTCTCCACGTAAACGACGCGAATGAGTGTTGTTGCGTTTAAGCGATAATATTATATCGTCCGTCCACCGGGAATAGACGACACGTTGGGTTTTTTTTGTTTTCTATAATATATATATATATATATAAAAAAAAAATTAATTTTATAGAGTACACGCAACACGGACTGTGCGATCGGTTTTCTAATAAATAATATTTTGTGACGTATACGAGATCCCGACGGAACCGTGTGTGCGAGCCAGCGGGCGGTCCGCTGCGGCGTTTCCTATAAATCGGTATTTTCCTCGCATCCGTGAACCGTGAGACCCCCCCCCCCACGGTGGTAATAGTATCGCGGGACGGATTTTTCACAGCCGGCCAAGCGATAAAGAAAAGTGGAAAAAAAAAAAATCCACCGTTGGACCGAGTACACGCACACACACACACACGGAAGCCTACTGTACATCGCCCGATTATACACACAATACACCCAGGTCGTCGTCGCGTCTATACTATTGTAGAACATCGAGGCAACGAACGTTCACGACGTGAGTACCATTGATTTGTCGTCTTGTAAATTATTTTTTTGTTATTTCTTTATATAACACACGGGTATTATAATTTTTATTTGTTTTTCACATATCCTTTTGATTTTCGTACATTTGTTTTCACTATTGTTTTATTACTTATTTATGATAATGAACCATCCAAAGTATCTATTGCCGACACCTACCAGACGTTTTTTTATACATTTTTTTTTTTTTTTTTGCTCTCGAGTGCCCTATGCGGGCGGAGAAAAGCGTTCTCTACTATTACGCAGTGTATTCTGATAGGTGCTTTGATATACCTAATTCATATGTTATATTTGTCCGTAGGTAAACGATCATTAATAATGTTAATAGAAATATTTTATTTATGTAGGTCGACTTTGAAATATAATTTGATGCAAACCATAAACATGTACAAATCAATTCGTCCACGGAGAAACAGCTTACCGGACTCAAACGGTGTGCGTAGGAGTAAAACTAAAAGTTTATATAACTCTTCCAAAGTGATTCATGAATCAAAAACGCCCAAATCAAATGTGGCTGCATGCGTTAAACAACTGAATTTAAATTATAATGACTCAAACAGTGTTAGTATTAATCTTATTGACCACAATTTATCTGATGGAGATGAAATTTCAAATGACAGAACAGCTTTCAATAAAATTTTGAAACCAAATCAAACAGCAGAAGACAAAACATCTCAGGTGTTACGCTCACATCCTATTAAAATGTCATTTAAACACGTATGGAGAGAAGTTCCGTTAAATCACAGCCCTCCTTCGTACGAATCTCCGCACAAATACGGTTCATACAAGAGATTTAAAGAAGACGATAACATAGAGCAGTTAGTTATTGAAAAATATACTTTACTCAAACAACTAATGAACATTGACCAACGATGTGGTTCACCTAATGGTGATAATTTCTATGCTGGAGCCAAATTCAGTAATTGCCCATCTCCGGGAGATCTGCCATTGCCACCGTTACAATGGTTGAACACATGTCAGTCACAAGCAAAGACCATGCAAAACTCGCCTCTTATTTTCAACATAACTATTTAAACATTTTCAAAATATAAAATACAATAAGTTTCTTTTTTTCACATACATGTATTTAGGTTATATTTATAAACAACAATAATTCTTGTTATTTCTTTCGCCAGCCATGATGGATAGTTGTCCTTTAAAGAAATTGTTATTAATTTAATGTTCTTGGTTTCATGCATTATGTCTATTGTAGTATATATATATACAAATATTGTAATTTTATTTTTTCTTTGTTTCAAATTCAATTATAAAATGTAAAGTTAGTTTCATAATTAATAATCAGTAATAACATGCCTAAACGGTACTTAAATTTGTTTTAATTACATATATTATTACTGTTATTTATTTATTATTTTTGTTGTTTTTAGATAAAAATGCTTAGATAAACTTAGATCAACATATTTGAAATACTTAATAACAATTAAATGTAAAAAACAAATTATTAAATTCAATGAGTAAATGTTTTTCAGTAATCTAATATTTTGAAAATATAAACGTATATAAAAAAAAATTGTATGGAAATAACTTAAAAATACTAAACTATTAGTTACTTCAAATACAATCGATTACCCATCTCTGATAATACCCCTATTTAAAAGTAATTGTGATAATGAATAATATATTTTTTTAAACATATCATAGTCGTATTACACAATGTCAACCATACTTGTGTTTTATCTTATGAATAAATATAATTATACTAAGTATATCTATTGAAAAACATAAACAAAATTTTAAAATAAATAGAAAATAATTATAAATTTATATATATACATAAAAAAAAAAAAAAAAAAAAAAATCAACCTCATAAACAATAATTAACTATACATATTATTTTAGCTCAGTATCCTATGAATTTTCATAATATTTTGTGTGATTTATTGTATTTTATGAATGTATAAACTATTCCCATGTTTATATCAAATAAGATAGATCAATTATTGTTTTGTAAATGTTTTATGAGGTTGATATACATGTCTTCAAATTGATGATCAAAGATCATTTCTGTAATTGGTAGATTAATATATATAAATATATATATATTTAAAAGACTATTATGCTATGTTTGTCAAACAGTTTGTATATTTATTATGTGTATACTTTAAAATTTATTTGTCATTAATTGGAACGTTATGTTTTTACTTCAATAATTTTAAGTAGCTTTAATATAAAAATATATTTGATTTAAGAAATGGGCAGAGTACTGTAGTGTAATACATTACTATATCATGTATATAGTGATTGAATATTACTCATTAATCAATTTAGGCAAATAAAAATAATATTACTTGAAATTAATTTTAAGAAACACAGTATAATTCTATTACTTACTGTGGCTTTGATTAATATTTATATTATATCTTTTAATGTAAGAAATTATGGCCATACGTGTGTGATAATACTGTGTTATTTTTTTATCATAAATTATTTTATTGTTTAAAATATGTTAAGAATATTGTTGAATTGAATTCTTTTGTAAAACTATTTTAATTTAAAAAAAAAAGAGAAAAAAAAAAAAAAGAATACCTATTCCAAATTATTATGTATAAAATTATGTTACTTGTCCGATTTTTTTTTTATTTATTTTACAAATATCTTTAAAATTTGTTATTAATTTTTAAACTTTTAGTAGATTATTTATTTTGTTTATTTTTTTTTTTTTATGTTGAAACTTAAAAATTACAAAAAATAAGAATACATAAGTTCTATTAGTATTCTTATAATTTATCATTTTAATAGTAATATACTAAATATTTTTATTATTACATTTAGCACCCAAATGTCAACCCACAAAACATTTATCCTAATTCTCTAGTAAACGTGCATAAGTTTTTCCATAGTTGTGCTCAATAAATTTAATATGAATAAAAATACAGATCTTATCGGATTTAGTCATCAGTTAAATTACTACAAAACGTGATTTTCTTAATAAAATTTGTTTTTGAATTCGTTAGATTTATTTTAAAAAATTCTACATTTTCTTTGCAAATATATGCTATAATAACATAAACTTCAGCAGCTAGATCTAGTAAAAAAAATATTGTTTGTGACTCATCATAATGTTATTTTACAATCAAATTTTGTAATGAAAAATGTATTCAAATTCTTTACTGCAAAGTTTTATATGATCAATCGTTATTTAATGTTCATTATATATACTTAAATTTTTATAGCTTTTAAGATTTAATCTTATGGAAGTCGTAATTAAATAAAGAAGGTTAAAATTTAATTTTTCACTAAAAGTACAAAAAAAAAGTATACAAAACTACACAATTTCTTAGAACTTTAGATTAAAAATTCTCTATATTTAATATTTTTATACTAGTTGAATTTTTAAAATAAAATATAAACATTCAGAAACTAAATATTAATTAAACAGTGGAATATGCCTACTGGGGACACCACTATAAAAAAAACGCACCTCGCACACAACCTCTTTGGGTGGTGTGGAATAGTGTGTATATTTATTTCATTTTAATTCATAAAATTGTACCTGTGATGTTTCTTGTTGTTTTGTGTATATATATATATATCAATAGAGACTTCCATTTTCCAATGTTATTAAAAAATATTGAGTTTAATCAAAACATCATCTGAAATTCCGACTACATAAATAAATTATACTATGCATTTAATTAAAATATTTTATTTACCACAGGTATATTATTATGTACAATATGAATGTTTAGTATAAGAATTAAAATTACAAATTAAGATTTATAATTTTATTTAATTTATTAAAAATAGTTCTGTGTGTGTTCTGAAATTTAATACTATAATACTATTATTAACATTTATTTTTATTTACAAATCTAAGTAATATATTTTGTCTTATAGATACAGTAATCACTTCATTCATATTTAAATTACAAATTGTTTTATTAAATTTTGGCTACTTATTCGGTTTCTAAAAATTTTAATCCTTTTTCTAAACAATTATGTAATGCTTTAAAGTCGATATTTCCAGTAACAAAACTTTCATCTGTTTGTGTCTAAAAGAAGATTAAAATATCAGAGTGTTATAACTTATAAATATAAGCCAAAATGAAATTATGATTAAATTTTACAAACCTCTGAAGTTTTTACATTAATAATTGTGTTGCATGATTTGTCAAAAGTCAAAAGTCCAGTGTGCTGACTTGAAACTTCTGTTTTTCTATTTTAAATGAAATGTTTTAAAAAAATGTTAACCTAAGTATTATCAATAAAAATTAATAAAATTACTTTTATACCTACTCACCGTTTCTTACATGTTTCAACATGACAAAACCCTACTACATTTATTTTAATGTCACTAAACATTATTTCATATGAATATAAAATTATTTTCAATAAGTCAATATAATTAATGATGTTTGTGCTTGTAATTAAAAATATATTTTTGAATAATCAATGGAAAATAGTTAAAATAGTTACTATAGCAACAACGCAAAACATAATAATTTAGTTTATATTGTACAGTGCATACATGGAAAAAACTATCGTTTTGTTGTACTCTGTAGTAATTAATATATAAATATTGTAAACTGTCGGGTCTACGTAACTGTAGAAGAGATTGAGCTGAAGGAATTCACTCGATTAGCGGATTCCAACGCTTATTCTAACGATTGTATGGACTCCAACGGTAGCGTCAGGCAGTCAGTCATGTAATGGCCAGTCAGAGAGTATTATGTTATTGTAGTCAGGGCATCTTATTTTATTGTTTGTTAAATTTATAAAGTAATTCAGTACCATTAACAGAACTTCGTAATTCATTTAAAAACCATATATTATTAATATAGCCACCCGGTAAATCAATTTCATTGTATCCTATTAATAACTAAACTTCTGTTTATAATGAAAATAATTATTATATTATTAGCTAACACCCATAAACACTAAATATAAATATAAGACATAAAAATAAATTAACTGTAAATATTGTACAGTTTACCATTTTAATAAAAATTAGAAGAAATTTGGATTATATATTAATTAGAAATTAATTATTGGATAATAATATAAGACCGAGCATATACAATTAGGTATTGAGTTAATTTAAATTAAATTTTATCTTCTTCTTCAGAAGAAGAAAAATAAGAAGAAAGCTAAATTTTATTAAGATATCTTTTCAGTAAATAACACTTTCGTAGAAAAAAAATTTATGTTAAATAAATTTAATATAAATTAATGTTAAATTAAACCTACAGTTACTCTTTAACATCGCACTGTTGGTGGTAGCTCGAAGCATACATAATAAATATAAAGGAATTGATATCGGAAAATCTGTATTAATCTTAAAAGTATGCTGATGATATCGTAGTGCTTGGAGAGACTGAAAACGATATGAAATTAGCAACAGAAGAATTAATACGAAGTGCCAAGACAATAGGATTTGAAATAAATGAAAACAAAACCAAGTATATGTGTATAACAAGAGAACAACCACAAATTCATCAGATAAGGAATATACAGAGCGGAGAGTAAAAATTCGAAAAAATACATAGTTTTAAGTATCTTGGTACAGAACTAAACAATCAAAATAATAATCACGAAGAGATTAATAAACGCGTTTTAGCAGGTAACATATGTCTACATGCATTATCTAAGTGCCTGAGATTAAAGCTACTATCAAAGAAATCGAAAATGAGACTATTATATACAAAGTAAGAGAAAGACCTATGCATGCGAGACTGTTGGCCAATAACGTTAGATGATGAGAGAAAATTAGCTATAGTAGAAAGTTTCTTCAGAAAGTTTCTGAAGAAGATATGCGGACTTAAAATAAATAATGTAACACAAAGGTATGAAATAAGGTCAAATGAAGATGTATACAATGTCTTTGGAGAACCAAATATAATTGGGGTAATTAGAGCCAAAAGACTAAGCTGGCTATAGGTCGCATACTAAGGTCTAACATGATTGCAATGGAGGTTCTAAATTGGAAGGAACCACAAGGAAAGAGGCCTTTAGACAGACCCAAACAACGATGGTTTGATAAAGTTTCAAATGATCTAGTACAGGGATGGCAAATAGGATTTTTTCAACGTGCCAATTGATGACATAATTAAAAAAAAAATTTTCAGCCGTGCCATAATTATTTTTATTAACACAGCCAAATACAAATACGAAATATAAATGAAAAATTAATGATTATAATGTAGAGAATTATGTAAAAATGGAAATAATGTAAAAAAAAATATCAACAATATCACAAACATCGAGTGCCATCGAAAATCTCACGCGTGCCACTTATTTGCCATTCCTGATCTAGGAGTTGAAAACTACAGGGAGGTAGCAATGGATGGAGAGAGATGGAAAGAAGTGCGTATTGCAGCAATGGGCCTAAACGGCCTTTGAAGCTGGTAAAAAAAAAAAAAAAAAAAAAACGGAACTATTATTATTATTATTATAGTAATATAGTAGCCAGATTTCAATCTTATATATTGTGTAATATTTAGACATTTCATCTCTTGTTAATCGTTGTTATTATATAATTTTACTTTGTAATCAAATGTGCCCGGGAAAAATATGTAGTTTTAATAAATAAAACACGTTTATGTTGGTAACACTAAATATGTTGTATGCGTATTGAATACACCTGGTGATTTACACTTTGATATGGACTTGGTAATATTTTTTGGCATTTTCGTCTAAATCCAAAAGCCAGACTTCAACCCGTTTCCCCCTCCTTTCTTCATTCGTTCAAGACTATTTATCACTGCGTGTTGCGAAATCGTTTCACTGGAGTAAGTGTCTGACGTAAAATGTATTCAGGTGTTTCGTTCAAAATCCGAGTAGTATGTATGATATTTCGATAGAATTTACTACTCGTAGACGGACGAGTTGAATATTCCCTGTAACTATATGTTGTTCAGCTGTATGTGGACCTATTAACATTTTAAAAGCGACAATTACATACTTAGTTAATGTAAAATAAATTAATCAATCGTTTCAATTTCAGATCATGCTTACTGTATTATGAGGAAATCAATGTTTTCAGTAGTTCAAAAAATGCGTAATTTAAAAAAATATAATAGTATATTGAATTGATAACAAACATTATTTCATATAATGAATCATCAAAATATTAAGTCGCCGTTGAAGAAAACTTTATCTGATGATGAAAACAAAGTAAATTATAAATTTTCGCATAGTTTCGGTAATCTGTATATATACACACACACACATATGTTGTGTAAACATGTGTTATTACTGGTATAATATTAAATTAATTAATAAATATTATTTTTAGATCAAACTTGAAAGAGTTCTTGGATTAACTGTTTCGTCAAATTCTTCATTGGATGTGAACAATGGAATTATTGCATATCCGGCTGGGTAAATTAATTATTATTGTTTATTAGTACACAGTTTCCTCTGTCCACAGTTACCTCTGCTGCAGTCCGGGTTTAGAATGGAACCACAGTAACTACAGCTTATCGTAAAAGGAGAAGGAATTAGCGTCTACCTTACCTAATTCTCTCTCTCTCTATTGTATTCAATTCTGAGATTGGTTTGTGGCAATTCTCTATTTTTCCCTATTACTTGCTTTTCTCTTTATTTCTTCGTAAGAATTACACCCTTGGTCGCTACATATAGCATTCATACAGTTCCCGTATTTACTGACTACTGTTTGGTGTATAGCTGTTGCTCTACTATAAATCCCTTTTACGACAGGTAGAAACAACCGATGGCCTATTCTAACCCCGATCAGGGGGGAGGGTTACTTTAATTAGGTTATATAAAATAAAATACTTTTTTTTTCTTTTTTTTAGGTGTACTGTTGTATTTTACAATACAATTTTGGATGTAGAAACACATTTATTTAATATATGTAGAAAAGCAATAACGTGCTTAACGTTTTCATCTGATGGCCGTTATCTGTGTACTGGTGAATGTGGTCTGATGTCAAATGTAAGGGTTTGGGATATGATTAATTATACTCAAATCGCCGAATTCTCAGGTCATAAATATGGCATAAATTGTGTGGTATGTTTTAAATTTGATTATAATTAACTATTTTATTAAATTGTTTTATAAATGATTGATTTTTAAGGTATTTTCTCCCAATAATAACTATATTGTATCTGTTGGAGCTAATCATGATATGATTGTTAATATTTGGGATTGGAAGTCACATATAAAACATGCGTCTAACAAAGTTTCTACACAAATTAGGGCTGTAGCATTTTTGAATAATGGTAATTTTATAACTGTTGGTAATCGACATGTTAAATTTTGGTATTTACAATCATCGAAATCTGTTACCGTAAGTTTTAATTTCAATAATTATCTTATAATAAAATGATTTTAACTTTAGTTTTGTTTTATTATTTTAGTACAAAGACCGTTTGCCCTTAATGAGTCGATCGGCTATTTTAGGTGACTTAAGAAATAATGATTTTATCGATGTATGTTGTGGTCTTGGAGAACACATAAATACAACATATGCAATTACAAAATCAGGATTGCTATGTGAATTTAATAATCGTAGATTATTAATCAAATGGGTTGAGTTAAAAGTATGAATAATGCTACTTGATAAACATTTTTCACATTAGTTGTATTTAATAGACCTCTAGTGCAAACTGTTTAACAATTGGAATTAAATTCATTTTCGTCGGTTGTGCAGAAGGTATTGTGAGATGTTTCAATCCGGCTACATTAGAATTTATAACAACATTACCAAAAACTCATTATTTGGGTATTGATTTAGCAAATGAAAAATGTAACAGGTATTTATCAGTCATTTTGTGTTATTTGTTATTATAAAATCAAATAAATTTTTTTTTTTAGTAATAAAAATACTCATGTAAATGCTAAATATCCGGATACTATAGCCATTTCATATGATGAGATCAATATGTTACTTACTTGCATTTACAATGATAACAGTTTATATTTTTGGGATGTTAAAAATATTTTTAGGGTTTGTATGAAATTTTCATTTGAAAAATTGATTGTATAATTATTTATTAATGTGTATTCTAACAGGTAGGGAAATCAAATTCATTTCTATTTCATTCTGCGTGTATATGGGGTATTGAATTATATTCATTAGAAAATGATTTAAATACCCCTAGAAATGGATTTATTACTTGTTCCAGCGATAATACAATTAGATTTTGGAATCTCGATAAAACAGAAAATCGGAAATCTTTTTATCCAAAAAATATCTATAGTAATGTAAATATATAATATGTTCTACTATTTAATTAAATATTTTGGTTAAGCTGTTGATTTTCGGATTTTCAGGAACTTTTTAAAATAATTTACATTGATAAAGAATCAAATTACATCAAGAATTCCGAGTTAAATTCTGATAAAAGTGATTCATTATCATATGATAACAGGAATGGTGTTCGAGCGATACGAATTAGTCCTGATGGGACGCATTTAGCGTCTGGAGATCGTTCGGGTAACATTCGGTAAATATATTGAAAGTATTAAGATATTTTTTGTAATTTGGATTATTAATTACCATTATTTACTAATGTTTAAATTTTTCTTACATTTATACATTTTATTATATTTAAAATTATAGACTTCTACTAAGAGATCTATAAATAAATTATAAAATTGATAATTTTTGCTTATTATTGTAAAACTTTATAAATATAATATTTATTTATTTTTTTTTAATTTTTTCTATAAATTAATAGAGTTTATGATTTGAAAACATTACAAGAAATTGTTTTTATTGAAGCTCATGATGCTGAAATATTATATTTAGATTATATTAAATATGATGACAAGATACAATTATTAGCTTCAGCATCTAGGGACAGACTTATACATATATTTAATGTTAATCAAGTGAGTTGGTAACACATTTCTAATATTAGTTCAAATTATTTTATTAATTTTAATTAGTGTATTTTTCATATATTCAGAATTAAAGAAATATATAAACATGTGACCTCTTGAATAAGACTTGTGTTTGGAGTGTTAAATTCAGTATATTATTAGATAATATTAATAACATTCCATAGTATTATTTTATTAATATGCAATTTTACATTACAAGACTATTAAACTTTAACCTTTTATTATTATTTTTTATGAAACCTATTTGTACTTTCTTATTATGTGTTCTTATGTAACAAAAAAGATAAATTTAAAATTTAAAAAAAGCATAAAAACATATAAATATATAAATTAACATGATCTGATGATATGGTAATAATACAAAAGTATGTTTTTTTGTTTTTGTTTAGGGATATAAATTACAGCAAACTTTGAATGAGCATAATTCTTCTGTAACTGCTGTTCGATTCATAATGTCTCAAAATAGATTTCAAATTGTCTCTTGTGGAGCAGATAAATCGATTATATTTCGAAATTATAATGAGGTGTTTATTAAAATATATTATACATTTTTATAAATAAACTTATTAATATGATTTTATTGTTAAAGTCAGCTGATAACAAACATGGTTTATTCGTACACGATAATTATGTATCAGGAAAGACAATGTTTTATGATATGGAGATTGACCATGTAGGAAAAAATATAATTACTGCTTGTCAAGATTGTAATTTTAGGTTGTACAGTATTATTACTGGAAAAAATACAAAAACATTTAAGGGATCAATTTGTAATAAAGATGGATCTATTATAAAAGTAATTTTTACCTTTTTCTTAATATATATCGAACAAGTAATAATTTTTAAATTTAATTTAGGTGACGTTGAACAATACCAGATCATACGTTGCAACAAGTTGTACCAACAAAAGTTTGTGCGTTTTTGATTACATAAATGGAGAATGTTTAGCTTCTTTGTTTGGACATTCAGAATTAGTTACAGGATTACGTTTTACAAGTGATGGTCAACACATTATATCTGGCTGTGGTGATGGGTGTATTTTTTTATGGTCCATTGCACCTGATATGATTCCATATGATACTTCTAAACAAAAGACAACCGATGAGTATGTGTTTATTTATCATAATAATTATTATTTATTATGATATCATGAATAATAATTGTATTCATAGAAAATTATTAAAATGTAATATGAAATACTATTATAATTGTTTTTAGGATTCTCCCTATTAGAAATATAGAAAATGAATTTTCATCATATGATACAAAATTCGAAGAAAATTCATTTATTCCTGAGTGAGTAAAATGGTTTTTATTATTATTAATTAATTAATCACATTTTTTTATTTTAGGAGTGGTCAATTAGCAACTTTGCCATTGTGGGCAAAACAACAAATTTCTAATGATCCCTCAACGAATACATTATTAAATACGTCCCATAATCAGATTAATTCTCTCAAAGGAAAATGGGCACAACGGGCGACCAATTCATCATCTGATACAAGTAGCATATTACACATTAATAGTAATAATTTGAAAGGAAATTGGGACTTCTTCAAGGACGACAGCTCGGTAGATAGTAACACAGACATGAATAAATCAATTTATACTGAAAATCAAAAAGAATCATTAATCATTCCAAAAAAGGTAAAAATGATTTATCATAATTAAATTGCATTTTAAATTAAACTTTTATTGTATATGTATATATAAAATAAATACTGTAAAAAATTCTCAGTTCATAAAAATATAATTTTTATAGACGTTGCATTTGCCTCCAATATTTATATCAAATGAATTAGAAGATACTTCAGTTGCTCATGTAAGTTTTATAAAAACAACATTCTTACTATTAATATAAATTATATAATTTAGGATTTAGAAACTAACGATGATTTTGAACAAGATGAAAAGCTACAGAATCCTGTTTTGTATTATCCATCAAACACTGAAGATCTTATTAAGTACATATTACAGTTATTTGTTTAATATTTTTTAACTTGCAATAAAAAAAAATAATCATTTTATGTATTAGTGATGATTATACAGTTACTAAATTAGATTCTCATGGAATATCTCAAAAAGGACATAATAAAGATTATTTATTATCTGGACCTGCATTTATTGATTTATCCAGTCTGGAAGTGTCTGGAAGTGACGATGATAAATCAACTCAGAGTCTTCTTGATAATTCGGATAAAAATTTAATCATGCTATCTACAAGGTAAAAACCTACAACTCACATTTTGCATACGTGTTTATTTTGTCTACAAACATTTGTCATTGGTTATAGTAATGAAAAAATAGCTATCATTGAAAAACGTGAACAATTTTTAAAAAATACATTCGAATCACTTGGAAAAACAGAACAAGATTTCCAAAATGATGATTACCATCATACATCAGGTTTGTTTAAATGTTTAAGAAGTTATTTTCAAAATATATTTTTATATATAATTTATGTAATTTTTCAGGTAAAAAGAGTATATCTTCACAGTACAAAGAAACTTCAATACAAAATACGAATATTGATTCTCAAAAAAATAGAGAAGAACTCCAAAAACGTATTGATATTGCTAGAAAGACGTTAAAAAATGTTTGTTAATTTTATACAATTATATAATAAAATTCAGATCTGTAGTTTGTTTATCATTTAATTCTAGATAGGAACTCATTCGAACTTAAAAATTAATCAAGGTATATGCAATTTAAGTAGAAATTATGGAACGTCTACTTCAAAACTACCTGTTCGCGAATATTTATTAAGTAATAATAATAGAATAATATGTGTTCTCAAGTTTATTTTTATCATAATATAGACATGAATCTTTTTTTCACTATGTTATTAGATGATAAACAAATGAATGGAAAAATAAGAAAAGTTTGTTCGTTAATAGATTTGTCTACAACAGTTGCAAATAATCAGTTAATTGATGGTAATTTTTGTATAACAAGGTTTTGTTATAAAATTATCGTGAATAAATTAATGATTTATATTAACTTTATTTTAGATCCGAGTACATCAAGAACAATTACTAAAAATTTAAAAAAGAAAACGGTCTTTGGCAGTATACATCGAAGTAATTCAATCAATGTTTTGAATCAGGTAATTAATTTTAAAACATTATTCTTCTTTTGTACAAACGTTTTGAATTGTATTATTAGAGTGATTCTGAAAGTGATACTGGTCTATCTAGACAACAAGGTACAATAGTTACGAGAATTATGCAACCCACGATTTCTTCTCAAAATAAAATCATTAATAAACCTAATTTCCTACGTCGAAAAAATTCATCACGGTCAACAAGTATCTATATTTTATATCTATAATTTTTATAGAACTTGTACGTTAATATTTAATTTTCAGATGCTCTTAATTTAATTGAAGGCCATGAAAATTCAAGCTCAGAAGAATTTTTTATATCAAATCAAATATTATTACAGTCTAAAAGAAATCCTACTAATAAACTTAGGTGTGTAATATTTCTCTCATGTATATAAACTGTATATTAACATATAAGAATTATAATATTAATTGACGGTTTTGTAATTGGTAACAAATATAGGAAGAATTCTTATGGTTTAACAAGAAGCGTCAGTGAAATGAATTTAAATATTCCATCAAACAAACATTTTGAAAAGTCGAGAAATTACAGTAATTTTCATACTAACAAGATAAATAATTCTTCATCTAATCAACAAAACAATTTGAAAAGTATGAATATTAAATATTAAAAATGTAATATTAATTACTTTGTTTAATTCTTAGATTATTTGTCATCGATGGCCGATCAGTTGATTCAAGCCGCAGACAACATTTTAGAACATACTAATTGTATTGGCGACAGTGACAGCCTTACAAATGTGGCCAAAGAAGATGTAATTATGAAATTAGAACACATTATTCACAGGGGTAGTATATTTTCTGATCAAAACTCAACACAAGTTCTAAAAAATACACAACAATATTTAAATATTCTGGTTGATTTGATAAAAAAACGTTTATCACTTCATGACATCTAAATATTTATTATGTGCATATATTTTTTCTCTTTATACTACTCATACTACACACTACAATAGGATTTACCCACTACGCATACATATTTACATATATATCACGAAATGATAATTGTGAAAATATCAACACAATATATTTCTTAAAAAATGAATATTAGAACTTCAAATTAACTTAAAAATGTGTAATAATACAAATAACAAATTTTCTGAATAACAAAATTATGTAGTGCCTTACGTAATACCTACATTTAATCTTAGATGTCATTAAATTAATATTAACTCTCAACAGTTTAAAATACAAATGCTTAAGTAGTTTCTTCACTTTACAAAGAATAAAAATATTATTTGTGTTATTTATATCATGAAAAAATAAGTACCTATATAATTTTCTTGAATAATGCTTTTCACAATACAAATTGTATTTTATATTTGTATATACCTTTTTGTAAAAAAAATGCATTCGCATGAGTTTTGCATAATTGAATGTTTTTATTTTTTGCACCAAGTTAGGTAATTACTTGATTAATATTTTTTTATTAAAAATGTTTCAATACTATATATTATGAACAATTTTGTTGTATAAAATAGATATTATTTATTTATTTAACAAAATAATATTTAAAAAATGTATTTGTATGGAATTTATGATATTTTATAATATGCTTTAGTCATAAAGTTTACATAATATCACAAATTGGTATGAAGAAAATATATTATAAAAAAAAATATATATTACTTAATATTTATTTCATATATTATTCTAATACAATACAAAGTTAATAATAAAATAAAAACAATAAATTAATCAATTTTAGTCTTTGTGATAAGTACAACTTGTATTTTATATAAAAATATATAATCTAGCCACTTGTATATTGGTGTAATTACAAGCGCCTTCTGGATGTCTGAACACAAAGTAATATCTTTATATTAATGAAATATAAATAAAACTTACTGTATTATTTCATTATTATAGATGGTTCGCATAATTGCTGTTGTGTTTGTTTGATTTTCTCTCAGTAATTGCAGCTATCATAATTGGTATGTGCATGTCTCTCTGATCAGGCTGATGATTGTGTTAGATTATGGACTGTTATTCGATTGTCCATAATATCATTGTCTATTGATGCTGTACCAAAACATCTATGAACCATATGAGAAGGTAATGTCCTGTCACACATTAGTGTTATGGTGTTGATCAGAGTGTCGCGTTTATAATAAATACCTATATCCTACATTGTTTACATAAAATGTTGAATTCCGATAAACACCAGGGAGCTTTCGATATGTTTCTGGTTGTTCAATCAAAACTTGTGTCTTCATCTTGGTGGTTGATTGGTCTGGTATAATCATGATCCCATAGATGGACTTGAACCCCAGATTCGTTTACAATATTGTTCATTTTTGAATTTGTTAATGAATTGAGTATGTAGGTGTACATAAAAAAAAATGAACTGGAATACAAAAATAATTTATAAATAAAGTAAGTTAACTATTATATTTCATGCGCTGAGAGAGTGCAACTTGGCTGCATATACAAATGAAAGTGCTCCACAGTTTTGAGTTATAATTCCACCACCAGGTGAACCGTTGCATGCCACTGTAAACCACCGGGTGCTATCGTTTGTTATCGAACTTTGTCAGTTTACTACTATTATTATTATTATTTTACAATAATACAATTTTTTTTTAAGATCATTGTATTGATCAATTTTTTTAAATCCCCTTATCAATAAGCCATTGCAAATATATAAACCTTGTACTATACACTATTGTAAAAAAATAATCATAAACGTCTATATTTTGAGTTATTTACAGCAATTATTAGGTCTTGAGATACGTAAATCATAAAAGAGTAATTATCAGTTTTAAAGGATAAAACTATAATTAAAAAAACATTAAATACCTTTCAATATATGCTTACACATTTGTTTTTCGGGGAGTAACGTTTTTTATTAGCCTATCTCATAGTAAATTTCATGAGCTTTCATAATATGTATGTCTTGCCCTGGGGCCACCCTCTGGACACACCGAAAATGGTAAAATCCGCTGTGTTTAATTTTTAAATTGTTTGTTTTTATAGTAAATTTGTGTAGAATATTTGTCGCTCTGTTTTTTTAATTTTTGGTATATTTTGGTACAAAATCCTTAGTAGTAGGGACATTGTATAAGTAACTAAATATACATTTCTTATCACTTACTGGGCACGTCTTGCTAACTTTTGCCTGTCATATTTAAGTCGAAAAATATTCTATCCGAACCGTATTGAAGCCAAAAATATTCCATGCAGTTGCAAAGAAAATCATTTTTTGTTTTGACAGAGAACCTTGGAGAACTGTGGTCAACCAATCGAGAGATTGACGACCTTAATAAAAAGGTATATATATATATAATATACATACATCTATACCAAAAACATTAAAAAACATAAAGTAGTACTTGAAATAATATTATAATAAATTACATTATTGGACGGATGAGCATAAAACAAAAATTACAAACATGTTTCTTAAACTCTATAAAAAATAGTTATATTTGTTTTTAAATAACTCCAATAATAAATATAATTTTTATTAATATTCGTGTAAATAATAATTTAAATAACAATTGTGTGTGCATGAATATAAGAGAAAAAAATTATTTGTTTAAAAATATACAAAATGTGATTAAAAAATAATAATAAACAGACATTTCTTTAAGGTACATGCGATTTGAAACAAGTTTAAATAACAATATGTTCTTACAAAAAAAAACTTATTAGTAATTTAATTAATTTATCATTAACAAATAATATTAAAATATTACAAATATTAACTCGAAATAAATAATATAAAAAAAAAAAATTATTTGTTTATATAATCAACAATTAAAGATTTGCTCCAAAATAAAAAGAATATAAAAAGAATATGCTTAAACAATATGCTATATAATGCTTGGTGTTACAAAAACAACTATTTCTTGTTGCCTCGCCACACCAAATCAAAAATACATTAAACGTCTATTGTCTGTAGCAACATTTGTAATTGTCTAAATACGTTTCCAATGTTCCCTTGAACTGTCTGTCTTTTCAATACAAACAATCGGATATCCATAAGAATATTATGACACTTCCGGCATTTGTTATACCTGTACAAACATAATTTCTGTATATATTATCCGATATAAATAAATAATATTATACTATTTTATAAGAAATATTTTATGATACCACTAATTCAGTTTTTAAAATAAAGGTATTAAAGCTGATACCTTTCTTCTTGTGTGATGTCTACTCCAATAGCCGATGGCTGTCGTTGTATATTAATTTTAATAACCGGTATGAAAAATTTTATTATGTCTTTGATAGCTTTGAATGCCACATTAATAAAACTAAAATTAACGATTAAAACACAATTTCAGTCAGAAATGAACATATTTTTATTGAGATCAGTTTCATTTATTCAATGTACTTACGCTTCATTACAACTTTGAATAAAATTAGATATTGATGGTAATAACAGTGCACAGACTTCTAAACACCAAAGATTTCTATAATCAAAATTGAATACACTTTAAAATAATATCAAAATAAAAATTGTTTAGTAAAATTATTATTTACGGGCGTTGTGTGACTACTGCAAGTAAATCTAATATTATAACTTCGTCATTCATCGATATTGCACAAATAACAGCAGACTACAAATAACACAAACATATAAATAAATATATATCTTTTTTAACATTATTAGTTATTACAGACCTTAAAATTTTTATTAACCCACAAAGTTTCTATAACAATAAGATTACGTTGTCGTTCTTTGAGTACATTTATAATCGATTCATGATCTTTAGACAATGATTCGAATATGTTGTCATCAGGAGACAAATTATTTGAACTCTAAAAATAATTTAATAAATAATTTATTTTCTTGTTTTTTGTGAATTTGAATAAGATAATATTATATTGTATACAATATTAAATATTTAAAATATTCTAAGAGAAAACAAAAAACCAACATTACTAATGTTTTATGAAATACAAATATAAAATTACTATACTATAATCTCACACCATAAAATTGTGTACTAACATTTATTAAATTCTCTAATGGAAGTTGTTCAAATTGTTCTGTCATTATTTGTTCCGTTGGTTCTGGCGCCACCATGAAAACATCAGTTAATATTTGTCTATGATGCATTGATATTTCATCAGGTGATTCTCTAAGAGATTGAGGTGTCCTATACGTATTTCCATAAGCAAATTGATCTAAAATGAAAGTATTCTTTAAAAATGTTGTTTAGAAAAATATGAAGTCATTTACTAACCGCTTTTTTTTAGAATTTGTAATGAAGAAGGACGATTTGATATATTCTCAGTTACGTCAGAAGATGCATTCCGCATCAAAACTGATGTAGACACGTGTGGATTATGATTTTTTTCTGACTGAACTAATGATTCGCATGGTGTGGAATCAACTGACGATGTTTCAGCTTCTGAATAACTACTATGAATTTCTAAACAAGAAACACATACATTTATTTATTTAAATTATTAAAATATTTAAAATGTCTGCCAATAAAATAATGAGACTTAAACCCCCTCTCCCCCATCCATACATTATCCTAAAAACATCAGCTATATATTTTTGTGAACTATTTCTAATTATTGACAATACACCATTGCCCTGTATTATAAAGTATATATAATTATGTTAATTTTATTCACTTACTTTCGGAAGTAAAAACAGTACTGATATCTACAAAAAAAAATAAATAAAATTATTTGTTTAAAATATTTACTTAAATGTGAAAAACAAAATAGTTTTTTTTTATCGATAGTTTATAATTACCATCTTCAGACAGCGATGAAAATGGAATTGGACTTCTATTTACTGCAAAGTAAATAGCATATAATATACAAATGTGTATTAAAATATTTATTTTATAAGTAAAAACAGAAACATAGAAAACTCATTATAATTATCTCATTTATTTTAAATAAATCAAAATAAACAGATGTAGATACTTACTACATAATTTAATCGGTTTAAACACTAAATAATAATTAATAATATTATTAAGTATTCATTTATTATAAATAATTATTAACACGATGATAAAATTAAATACTACTTACAAGTCCTATTAGGTTTAAACACTGAATGATAATCATTATTTAAATCAATTTGATCATAAATTTCAGATTGATTTTCATCTATTAATTTCATATTGACTCTAAAAATAAAAATAATTTTTTTTTTTCAGTTATCATGTTTCTTATAATTAGTAGTATTTTTAAAAGGATGCTACTACGCTCTTATGTTTTTTATCCAAATAATTTCTTCACACACTCTGAAAACCACTGTCATATTTTAGACAACAAATTTGTATATAAAAGAAATTACAACAATATTACTTAAGCTCAATAACATAAATATTTTTAGAATATTTTTAATACTTAAAAAGTTATAAGCATTTTAAAAATACAATTTTTACTTTTTTTAAAAAAATCTCAAAACTACTTAAAAATTAAAGATATAAAAAAATGTAATTATTTACCTAAAATGTATATATTTTATATATATTTACAAAAATAAATTATGAATTTACAAAGAAATGATCTAAACAAACAAATAAATTCATTACACATACTTTGGTTTAATAATTTCTCGAGAATTTTGTTTGTTGAAACTTTTTCGAACTGTTGTGTCTCTAGAAAACAATGTATTGGGTTTTAGCGTTTTATCAGAGGGAGAAAATTGATTTTTAAATGGGTATTCTTCAGGTAAATTAATTAACCACGTCGAAACATCTGTTAATTTATGAGATGCACCCACCTTAAAGCAATAAAATTATTTAAATATAAAGACATTATTAATGGTACAACAGGACATGTTTTTAAACTTACAATTTTATCGCCTTTAACGACAAATTCATTCATATTGCCCCATTTAACGGTAAACGAATCGTACACTCTGGTTGGTTCTACTCCATAAACACCTAGAAAATCTACAGCACTTCCATAAAGAATGTTTCCCTTATCATTAAATTGTAAACATCTAATAAAAAATTAAAACGAAATAAAATTTAATTTAAAATTTCCTATCTTAGAAGTAAATAACAACGAATTATTACCTAATTGTAGAATTTTCAGTATTTATTTGTGAAATTACATTAAATCTTTCTAAATCCAAAATGTTGATTTTATTGTCTGAACCACTACTTGCTAATAAAAATACTAAGGGATTAAACTCAATTGAAATCACCGCCCCATTATGTAATTTATTAAAACAATGTAGCATTTTTCCAACTCGCAAATCCCATATCTATAAAAGTAATAATTTTCATAAAAAATAAATAACTACCAAAATACATTTTTACTAATTAATGAAGTATACAAAACTTGTATATATCATTAAACACTAAAATTATGTACTTACACAATAATAAATAATATTTTAATTAAATAATACATTATAGATACCTTAATGCTTCCTTCTTTATCACCAGACACAAACCATAGACCGTCTGGACTATATTTCAAACTCGAGATTTCTGAGTTATGACCTTTATAAAATCCTACACATTGTGAATAACGGTTATCCCATAGCTGTAAATAATAATAATAAGAAGAAGAAGAATAAAAATGAATACATAGGTTTATAAATCATACTTTAATATTAGTATCTTTAGAACCAGTTAAAAAATATGAGGATGGCGCAAATGGGAAAAATTCTAAATGCGTAACAGCCAATTTATGTCCACTGAACGTTTTCACTTTTTTACCCTTGGTCAGGTCCCAAATATTCAGACCGCCGGTATGACTCCCTGAGCCGACAAGATATTCGGACGGATCAAACTGTACACATTCAATAGGAGTTACATGGCCACGTAAACTCTAAAAATGAATTATTCAAAATTATTTAGATGTTTTTACACCCATGACTGTTAGTGTATTTAACCATATAACACTTGTCATCGTCGATTTTCCACAGATTGACATTGTTATCAGTGCCCCCAGTTGCTAAAACTAGGCCACTGTTATGTCCGATTGCTAAGCAAGTAACATCGGTATTGTGTGCAGAAAATTCTTCTATAAAATAAAATAAAAATAATTAAATTAAATTTTATTACACTAATATAAATGTACTTACGTAATTTATAAATATGTTTGTTTGGGTTTGTCATTTTAATGATATCTAGTTAATAACAAAAAATAAATTAATAAATGTCTTCCTACATTTTTATGTTGGTTTGTTAAGTTTTGATGTTACATTGTATGTAAATGACATTGCCATTGAATCGATGAAAGATTACTAACCAGCACAAACGCATTGGAACCCCTATCTGTATAGAGGTTCCAATATCCATATTCCAATATCCATACATACTTACATACTTGTTAAGTGTATTTGTTAGTAGTTTTCGCACATTCAGTACACTGATGGCCATAAACGAGAATAGCGGCCGCCGCGAATCGTCCTTGTCAGCATAATAATTTTTGAGAAAATAACAACACCTATCGCGAAAAATGCAAAACGCTGACCTACTATATACTATCGTATTGCGGGCTTCTATATACAATTTACACCGATCACGCACGTTTTATACGGACACGAGAACAACACTGGTCTTCGAATGTATACACTAACACATGTAATATTTACACGGATATACAATTCATTATACGTTTAAGTTTCCTTCTGGATATATTCTTAGATGAAATATTAAATCTATGATATTAATATTATTATGTAGCGATATTGTGTGTCCATGACACATTATCTCATCGACCACCACCTTATAATATTATATTATTGAACCGTGTGATAACTGCATGGGCAACCCGTCGCGTATTTATCTTCACGGTGTAATTCAAACGAGATATCGCGAGAATATTATTATATTTATATTATATTAAATATAAATAATATAATATAAAAAATTCGTTATTTTAATATTGCCAGGAGCAATAAACGTGTGTATAATAATAATAATAAAAAGAAAAATTAGTGTTAAAAAACACTTACTTTTATACTATATACTAATATACCTACTACGATAAATATTGAAACGCGTCGTGTTCTCATCGTCAATAATCGGTACCTATTACTGGCCCACAAATACTTCGTGTTTTTGTGCTTTGGTTTATTCCAAGTAATTCATTAGTATGTATTGTTATAAACGTATATTAACAGTTAGTTTTAAGATCTTAGTTTTAAGATGAATTCAACGCAATATGGGTGGTTTTGTCAAAAATAAAAAGAAGAGTGCAGTATATCGTATATAAAGAGTGGTTTATTAAAAAGAAATCGGTTTTCTTTCGTATGAATTTATTAAATGAACTGAAGAACCAATTTTTAATCTCACTTCTTAAAATTGTAAAAACAAGAAAATCGCGTGTTTCTAAGACATATTTTTAAATAAAATCACAAAGTATACAAAGAATATTTCAAATCACCACAATATAAAACGAATTTTTCAAATTATTGTTGGCAATTATTGAAGTGCCATTACCGTAGAGGGTTTTACGATAGTAATTTTATGGCTTTTTTTAAAATAGCAAATTCAATTTTTTACAATTTCTCAAATTTCAACTTATCCCAGTGGACTTTCCAAAAATGTTCTGTCACACAAACCTTGCCTAGACAATGACGAAGAGAACAAAAAAAAAAAAAAAATCATTCAAATCGGTCCAGTCGTTTGGAGTTCAGTGACATACACACTGACAGTCGAAATTAATATATATTACAAGACAAGAAATTAATATCATTTTTACTCTATTAAAATGTTAATTAAAAAAAAAAACAATAATATTATTAAACATTAATTTATAAATAAAAAAATTTAAAAACACTTTTCTGAAAAATTTCATTACGAACAATTAAAAATGAAAAGTGTGGGCTGTCGTTGTTGACAAACGATTTTTTGAGAAATTTATTAAATACTACATATCAAAACAAATATATTAATACACAATACGATTTTATTTATTCGTAATTCTCACAGGGATTTAGCCTTTTCTGTTTTAAAAACCTAAATACGCCTCTGCACACATATATGTAGACCACTGGTCTTTGTAAGATTTCATGTATATGAAAAGAGTATCAACGGATTAGCGTCGATAACGAATAATTTTAATGATAAAAACTTTTCAACGAATAATTTTTTTTTTTTTTTAGAAAAGTGTATTTTTATTTCTAATTCGAGCATCGGAGTTTCGACAGGGAAATTGTTGTAAAACCGTCGCGTGTTATGCATGGGCGAGGAGTGGGAGAACCCCTTCGGTTTATATATTATCAATAATAATGGAAAGAAAAATTGATAAATATGCGATGGGTCGTCTGACGCAAGCGCAAAACGTAAATCTGCGCTGAACGCCGTTCCGTCGTCCCACGATTTCGGTGCTTCGATTATTGTTGGTGTACGCGCTCAAGGCGTATCTATGTATAAATATACACTTCTTTATAGTAAAAATACTGTAAATAATAATTTATAATCTACACGCGCGAACCGAAAAACAGTTTTACAGTCTTATCCGGGTATCGTGTTTCGTCTCGTTTTTGGATTTCGTTGCGATTTAATTTTTTTTCTGTTTTTCTGGAAAAAACGAAAATAATTTACGAATTCGCGGTATACCGCGCAAACGATATATAAATTAATAATAGTAATTATTATAATCTGGACGCTCGTCGGTGTTAATATAATAACATATAACGACGGGGAATCGTCGTTGTTTTCGGTAATTGTATGCACACCCACTACGATGGTTGTACTTTTATAATGTCCCGGTATAATTTCGTCATGGCCTGCGGCGATATGTGTGCGGAAGAAAATCGCCAATCGGTATTGATGAGAATCCGACGTGCGTGACTTGTTTGTGAAACTGTCCGTCCGTATGAAATTTACCGAGTAAGTCTTATGATTCTTTTTTATTCTTTTATTAGAATACGTATCGGCCGTCAGTGTATAATATCCCTGTTGTGTCCTCAATAATTATCATATAATAATTAATGTTCAGCAGATGTGTATAACAGTGTGATTCGATAAAAAATTTTTCACCAAATGCCGAATGTCTAAGTTAAACTTGTTTAATAATAATTACACGTCGTCGCCTAAAAAGGACTGCAACCCACTGCTGTCTCTATTATTAGAATATATTGAATTCTCATACCGTTTCTGTATAACAGTATGTTTTGAAACTTTGAACATGCGTACATTTTTTTTTGTATTCCCAAAAAAAGATTTACAAGAAAAAATTACTTCTAATCTATGTTCAAATTTTTACTAAAAAAAAAAAAAATAATAATTTACATTACTTTTAAAACAATTCAATATTTATTTGTTTACAAACACCATTTTTACAAAGAAAATTAATTTTATTTTAATTAAGACTTATCGTTATTAATAAATGAAACACTTCTCAACAAATATAAAATGTTTATTTGTTATTGTAAATGTTTATCTACAATAAAGAAAAAAAACGATAAGCAGTATGCAATATTTATTAATGGTCAAAAGTCATTTGAGATAATGTGGCTTTGTATTATAGTATTATTATACGTTTTTAATTTTGTAGGAAAATTATATCGTTTAACCTAAGAAATATTTTATTTAAAATATTTAGTCTTTTAATATTTTATTTTGGAAATAATTTTTATAATTTTTTTTTCCTATAATGATGAAATTCAAGTTGAAAAGAAAAATATCAAATGTATCGATGAATATGACTTCAGTGTGGAAACGTCTTCAAAGAGTGAATAAGCGAGCAACAAAGTTTCAATTTACCATATCGTATCATCAGATTATATGTGAAACATCTCCTAAATGGTAACTTGTAAAAAAAAAAATAATAAAAATTTAGTTTTTAATTATTGTTTTAATTTCTTTAATTTTTTTTAAGGACTCCTGACAAATTAGTAGTAGTTTTAACTCGGAGAAGTCGTCGTTTTGTAAGTGAAACTTTACCATGGGAACCGACCATGAAAGAACCGTTAAAAGGAATAGTTATTTGGCCAATTCCAGAAAATAAACAACTCTTTTTAACGTTATTCAAAGACCCAAGGACAAATGAACACGAAGATAAGGAATGGAATTTTTCTATTGAAAACGTGAGTTCAATACAATCTTACTCTACTTGTATTTTTTTTTTTTTTATAAGCTTTTACAGGTCATTAAGGCCTTTTGTTGCTTCTACCAAATTGTTCCATCTGACTCTGTTATCTGTATACTTGCTGTTTCCTCCACTTGGTTCAAACTTGTCTTTACTCGATCTAACCAGCGCTGGCGTGGTCTCCCTCTAGGACGTGTTTTATTAAGATTTGTGACTAATACTTTTCTCATCAGACTATCTTTATCTCTCCATATGTGCCCGGCCCATTGAAGAGTCTCTCAATATCTACATTTGTTCGCCTTTCATATTGCCCCGTCTCCGTGTTGTAAATAGGGCCATATATTTTTCTAAGGACCTTCCTTTCAAAGATTAATAACTTTTCCTCGTCCCCTTTTGTTGTTGACCACGTCTCACAATAATACATTACTATAGGCCGTAGGTATGAGATATATAGCTTCTTTTTGGTTTCTCTAGATAGCATCTTAGAGCTAAACATTTTGTTCATTGAATAGTACCCTCGATTTGCCGTACTTTTAGCCTCAATATTATTTCCTGGTGCATATCATACCTACTATTCAGATTTACCCCTAAATATTTGTAGTTGTCTACTTGTTCAAATGTATAATCATCTATTGTTAGATTTGATAAAATTCTACTCATGATCATATATTTTGTCTTGCTCTCGTTTATTTTGAGTCCCATCCTTTTGCTAGACTCAATTAATTTCTTTGTACTTTCTTCTATTTCGTTGTGAGAGTCCCCACTATACTTGTATTAAGATGAATAATGTCTAATTGAATTATATGAGTATAAAGTTTAATCACAGTTAAGATATCTGTAATTCAATAGCGAATTATTCATTTTTTTTTTTTTACAAATACAATTTTCTAATTTTTCATAAAGTTATTTCACAACCTAAAATATGTTCTAAATAGTTAAAATTTAGAACCCATTTTATGTACATTATGTATACACCTAATTGTCACTTGGCCGTGTGTTACGAAGGCGACGGGAGAAATAGTACCCAATAAGTTAAGGGACAAAAAAAATGTACTATTATATTCAAATCAATATTAAAGGATTCTTCTACTTTTGAGCAACTAATTAAAGAAAAATGAAACAATAATAATAGTATAAAATAATGATGACAATAAATAATGCAACATAGTCGGTGGACAGACGGAAAACAATAGCGGTTATTTCTGAAAGGCGACATTGGTGGATATCACAATCGCCGCCGCCTTGCGACATGGATCCTTTGACAATTATACGTCTGACAATTACCCGATGTGTAATTATCTGGATTTAGTATGGGTTCTTAGGGTGGTGAACGGATGAGGCATGGCACGGTGCAATCTGCGATCGTGTCGTAATTTATTTTCATATTTTTGTAATAGGTCAATAATTTGGGAAAACATCGACAAATAGCTACATCCACTTTGAACATGAAGACGTTTGCTCGTGTAAATTCTACTCAGAGTCAGATAACATTGGTGTTTAAACCTACTTCGAAGAAAATCATTTCTGCTTCTCTTGAAATGACTATTTCAAGTGTATTTTTGAGAGAAGGCAAAGCTACGTATGTTCTAAAGTATATTAATTAAATTTAAAATGTTGTCATATTGATAATACAGATGTGTTACGATGATATTTTTATTATTTTTAATGATGTATGTCAGGTGTATATATTTAACGTTTTTATTTTTAAGCGATGAAGATATGTTGAGCACGGCCAGTTTTCTTAGTACAAATAACAGTGATATTGCCGTGCTAGACGATTTTAACGAAGAAACCAGTAATGAAAATTATTTCAAATTTTATAATCATTAAATTAAATATTTATTTTTTATTTTATTATTTTTTTTCCAGGTTCTTTTAAACAAGATATGAATGACGTATCATTTATGACTAACGAAATTGAACATTTAACAAATAGTTTAAGTGGCTCTAACATTGTTGACACTACTGCAGATGGTATGTTGATTATTTGTCTTTTTATATATTTATTAATACCTAATTTCATATGTATGCATTGATTTGTTTAGAAAAATGTTTTTCTCAACAAGACAATTTGTTATTGGATGACCATTTGAATTTGTCAACCAATCTAAATTCGAATGCTAAAAATTATTCTACATGTAGCCTTACTACCACGTAAGAGACAAACACATTTTTATTAGTTATTGGAATGGTTGATATTTTATTAAGTAGTATTAATTTTTATGTCATTTTGTAAAAGGAATACAAATTGAAATATTTAAATTTCATTTTAACATTTAAAGAAAAATTCCTATATTATAATAATTTATTGGAATTTTACTTAAACTCTGTGCGCTGAGAGAGCAAAACTCGGTTGCATATACAAATGAAAGCGCTCCACATTTTCGAGGTCTAATTTTACCCCCAATCAAGTGGATCGCCGTCAATCGTCGCATGCCATCGTAAACCACCGGGCGCTATCATTTGTTATCGAACTTTGTCAGTTTATGATTATTATTATTATTGTATACGCCATGATTATCATGGCTTAATTAACTGAATATCTAAATAAACATTACTGTATAATATTAATTATAACAAAAATTATACTAACAATTTTGATTTATATAAATTGATGACAATTTCTTTTTGTCGGCTACCAACAAACTACAAAAAATATTTGATAAGTAATTATGATATTATGTATACAGTACAAATATATATATATATATATATATATATATATATATATATATATATATATATATATATGTGTGTGTAATAATTAAAGTCAATATTAGAATCTGGGTGAAAAGAAAAAAAACATTATGGGAAGTATATGGAGCTACTGCGTTTTGATCGCCGCTGACTTGCGCTCTCTCAACGCACGGAGTTTAGTTGTAAATTATTTATTTTCTGTTTATCATAAATTAACAATATAAAATTTTATAATTTTAATAGAACAAAAAAATTTAAAAGATAATTGTATAAAAATATATTAAATCCCGATTTTAATTAGTTTATTACAATATTTTGTTTTATAGAAATAATACTATTATTGGAGATAGCGAAAAGAATGCAAGAGAATTATTAAAACCATTAAATTTAAAAGATGTAAGTTAAGTATTTTTCAATTAGACATAATTTATCTTATTATTAATATTAAGCTTAAAAATTATTTGATTATTTTTGATAAGTATTTAATATTGAAATACCCATTTGTAATTAAAATTAATTAAATTTTTGTAATGATAATATAAATATAAAAATAACATTTTCAGGTTAATATAGAAAGTTCACTTAAAAGTGTTGAATCTACTACACCTGGTCAAAATCTCCTTGAATGGTGTAAAGTTATTACTAATGGATATGCAGGTGTTAAAGTTACAAATCTTACAACTTCATGGAGAAATGGTTTAGCGTTTTGTGCAATTATTCATTATTTTCGCCCAGATCTTATGTAATAATACTTTTAATTATGTATTTTATATACAAAATTTTTAATGAATTAACAATTTGATGTTAATATTTCAGTGAATTTTCTTCATTAAAATGCCATGATATTCGGGGTAATTGTAAGAAGGCTTTCGATGCTGGAGAAATTTTAGGTATTTCACGTGTTATTGAACCATCTGATATGGACGTCCTTACGATTCCTGATAAATTAGCTGTTATGACATATTTATATCAATTAAGGGCCCATTTTACTGGTATATTTATATATATATATATAATTACATCATATAATTGTTTATGTTAGTGATACTTTAAATTTTTTTCAGGTCACGAATTAGAAATTCAACAAATTGGTAAAACTGTAGATGAATCTTCATATATGATTAATAGATGTAATAATCCTGACAGTGCTTTATCATTTCATTTATTTGAAAAAGACATCAATAATTCTAATGCCAATGATTTTAAAGAAAATACTCAAAAATCATTTGACATTAAAAAGTAAATTGTTTAATATGATTTTAGAACAAACAGAAAATATAATTTTAATTTATAACATTAAATATTGCATGTTAAGTGAAAATGATATATCACCAAAAGATAACATTTTAAATGGTTCAAAAATTATGCTAAAAGAAAAGTTGTCATTCCCAATGGTGAACATTTTATATTATTATCTTAAATAAATTAACAAATAGTAAATAATAATAATTATTTTATTTAGTTGAAGTCTTCGAAATCATTACTAATATCTAAAAAGGAATCTTCTCTCATAACGAACAATGACAAGTATATTATATTGTTTAAAAATGTAATTACAATTAAATTGCAATTTGCCTGTGTATAATTTTAGTGTGTTTCAAGTATCTGGTGACAAAAATATAAAATTATCAAGGTCTTTATCGACTAGTGAGGTATATATATATATTTTTTTTTTTTGTAACGTTGATAAGTTTGTATATATATCTTTATATCTATATAGAGTTTGAAGAGTACAAATTCTGCAGACATTGATTCAAAATCATTACAGGAAACGTATAAAAATCACATATCATCTAAACAAGTATGTTTAATTATGAAAAACAAATTAAATTTTTTTTATGACATTTGGAATAACTTTTTTATTTTTGCCTAAAATGCAATATATTATAGTATATTATCATTTATTAAAATGTACAGTAGTTAATTATTAATAGAACTCAAAAATTAAACAAAAATAATAACACATTATGTGTTTGGTTGATTTTTTTTTTTAATTTTAACAATTTTATGATTACTAATGTAAATAATAATGTTCACATCATTACATGATTTTATTGCACGTATTTTATGTATGTAGAAGTTAACTACTAATCGTCACGTTGAATTCAGAGAAAGAGCACAAGAACTTGTTGAACAAGCACGTCGAGAAGCCGCGAGACGTTCTGTTGTACAACAAACATCTAGTCAGGTTGTATATTAAATAAATACACCTTATTTTTTTCCATCTTTAAAATTATTTTTAATGCAAATAATAAATATATTTTTGAATCGAATGGAAGATCCAAGAAAATGAAAAATAAAATTATGTGTCTTATAAAATATATTTTGAAAATGCATAAAATAATTGTTTTTTACTATTGTTATTAATTTAATGAAATTATTTTTTGTGTTATTAGGATGAAAAGGAAATACATCAACAACTAAAAATTCGAGCTAAAAAGTTAATATCAGAAGCACGTAAAAATATTGCTTCAACTTCATCTACAAATACTTATAAATCTGTGTCCCCAGTTACTGAAATTGGTAGACTGAACCTTGACAAGGTTTGTTATAACTCAAAAATTATAGGTAGAATGTAATTTATTTAAATAATATATCTGTATATTTTATTTTTTTAACAGTCATACGAATTTAATAAAAATAAAACGATAAATTCAAATAGTCCGAAAAAGTTGCAGTCATTTACATCATTATTGGATGTAAGTTCTTCATTAAAATATGTGTATTATATATTATATACACACATTTAATGCATTTTTTATGGCTCTTGTTATGTACATAGAATTTTAAAAATGAAGTCAATTACATTCAAAATGAAATGGAATCTTTGGAACGTGAACAGAAACAGATCGATTGTCAAGCTAACGATTTAGAAATACAACTTAGAAAGGTCATGAATACAGGTACAAATTTATTGATTTTAATTTTGGATTTTAATTCTAATTTGCTAAACACGTCTTATAATGTAATCATAGTATACATTTTGGTATAGAAAAAGATTTGAATATATTACATGACCAAAAAAATTAATTTATGATATAAATTCGGTATTAGAAGAGTTACTCATTTATAATGAAGTTAAACGTGTGGTTTTAAGAATATTTTAAATATACAAGCCGATTTTAAAAATAATGAAATTTATCAATACATATTAGACAATGATACACAATTTTCCATCAGTTGTTTTAATATAATCTATATTACTTATTTCTTATTATTTATAATATATTAGTAGTATGAAAAGGAGTATATATATATATATATATACAAATCTTTATTTAAAATATTTCCAAGGGATGAGGTAATCGATCCGGGCATATACAGACCAGGTTAGATTAACATCACTCGTGGAAAGTCCCAGTTCGATTCCCTCATTCGGAATAAGGTTTTTTTGTAGTTTTATTTTATTTTTTTCGAGAAAAAAAATTTTTTAAAGGGTTATGTAAATGTAAATGATCTGAACGGGTTAAATCGAGTATAAACGTAGGATTCAGTGGTATCATCGGTGGCGGAGAAATTGTGGCACCGGATGGAGGAAAGCAGAGGTGGAGATTTTGGTATACTCCTTTTCATACTACTTATATTATATGTATCTTGTGTAATAATTTTATATTTATCGTTTATATATATATGTATATATTGTTATTTTTTATAATACATATATTATTTTGTTTTTTTAAGAGTATTACAATTTTTTTTAAATTTCATTCTTCATGTATATTTTAGGAAATGATCCAGAGCAGGAAGAAATATTAATGACAGAATGGTTTACCTTAGTCAATAAAAAAAATGCGTTGTTACGTCGTCAAATGCAACTAAACATTTTGTGAGTTCTAAATTATAATATTTGATTAAAATAATATTTGTAATTAGGGACAAAACCGTTTGACTATACAATATTGTAAAATAATATGACCATGAATATTGTAAAAAACTAATGGATTAATATTTTTTTCGCTGTATATCTTTTATATTATATATATAAGTTACAAAACATTCTATGTACTTAGCAAACCATTTTTAACTTAAAATTAGTTCTTATTTATAATCTTCTAGCGAAATAATAATCATACAAATTACATTTTTTCACAGAGAAAAAGAAGATGATTTAGAAAATAAATATCAATTACTTATAAGAGAATTAAGGAGTATTATTACAATTGAAGGTAAATTAAAAATAAAAATAATACAATTGATTAAAGGTAATAAATTTTTTAGATTGGCAAAAAACTGAAGAAATGAAACATCGAGAGAATTTGTTATTAGCCGAATTAGTTACCATCGTAAATAAACGAGACGAATTAGTACATCACCTTGATTCTCAAGAGAAAGCGTAATTATAAGAATTTTTAAAAAAAATGTTTTTTCCATTCTATCTAAACAAACTTCTTTCCATTTCTGTTTATTTTAAAGTATTTTCATAAAATACCCAAATGTGCCATGAACTTAAATTTCTGAAGGTATTACTAAGTCGTTAATGTTTCATGTTTTCTTTATTTAAATTTACAAAAATATCAAACATGAAACATTTAATACATTTTCCTTCGCTTTTGTTTATCGATATAAACATGAACTTGTTTTTCATCTGTGTTATACTTCTTTACATCCATATTCCAGTCTTCTTTTTACTACAAATTATATAACTAAACTAAGTATATAAATATTTTATATTAATATACATTATTATTGTCTTAATTTCAGAATTGAAGAAGATGATAAAATTATCAGTGATCTTAATAAGTTTAGTCAAATTCATCAAAATAAAAATTGTGTTATTCAATAATACATATTATGATTAATTTATTTTATTTATATTAATATTTTAAGATAGTTTTATGATATTCTTATAGAATCTAGAATAGTTTTATTTTAGAAAAAGCTATATTTGTATACTTAATTATAAAACAATCCCGTGTGTATATTCTTATTTTTCACAAAGTCTTAGGTTTCATAAATCAAAATTGTGTTGGATTTATCTATAAATACACTTTAAAATCTATGTATTGCTCTTTGGCTCTTTCTGTTTTTGAATATGTAGTTTGGACTCCATGTCAATTAGGTTATAAATATAAATTGGTAAAAATTTAGTAAAAATTCTTGGATTTCCTTTTACTTAAATGTTCTATACTAACCTCATTGTTTTTATGATCCACTTTTGACCGTTTTTAACCTTGAAAAACAGTGTTGTGTACGTTTAGACTTATATTTCTTATTTAAACTACTTATGCGTAAAAATATTGTTTGTGCTCATTTCTTAAGCTATTTATCCTTATTTGCTCCAACTTATAGTACAAGGTTTAAAACTTATTTGAGCAATTAATTACGTAAGTGTAATCTAACCTAACCATTACCATCTTATAATAGAATGATGAAAACTAAACGATTTAGAAGTTGATTTGGTCAATCTCACCAAACTTCTATTCATTTAAAGCTTATTGTAATTTTTTTTTTTTAGTAATGTATGTATTTATTTATGTTTATCTTGAACGAATGTTAATATTAATTAAATACACGTAATCGGGCCTTGTCCGTTTAAAAATTCAAAATAAATAATATTATATGTACTGTAATTCTCATACGTAATTTCATCTTGAATTACTATTACTTTATTGATTCATAAATAAAAAATTTATTAATCTTGTTTTAATGGTCTAGTCAGTAGTTTTTATGCAATATTTTTACTTCAGTCAGTATAATTGAATTAATTATTATGACAGATGAGATTTGTACGGCATAATTTTAGTTATCAGCTCTCAGGCGATTTCACCTTTTTTTTTTTTGTAATATAAATGAATAAATGATAAAACGTTATATATATTTACATAATAATAGATGATAATATATAAATGTATTTTTATAAGAAATAATGATAAAAATATGTAAAAAATTATTAATCTCTTAATAATTACTATCGTTAATTTTATTACATACACTATACGCTATAAGTATATATACCCTATACTCTATAGTAGTGGTATATTAATACTTAATAATATATATTTATTATATGTACCTGAAAGGGTGTTATTGACATTTTTTTTTTACTAAAAAATTATCCGGATATAACATATATATATATATATATATATATATAGAATCATAAGAGAGAAAAATTTTAATTTTGATAATAACAAACAGACTTATTTACAGTCTCCTCTACCTATATCAGGTACAGATAATAATGTTTGTAAATTATAAATGTATAATATTTTTGTGTATGTATATACGGTCCATACTGAAACTGCAACATCCCTTTCTTGCACAGATTAGGTACATCACAATATACATAAACGTATATATATATAACATTATATTACACGCCTCATATTGTACTCTGAATATAACGTATATAACGATGAATAGTAGTATACAATGAGAATAATATTACATAATATCGATGAGTATATATATATATATAATTAACATAATTTTTTGATTATGCATATAAAAAAAAAATTATATATAAACTAAAAAAAAAAACATGTTCACAGAACGTACAAAATAGACAATATATCATGGATATATGGGATCAAAACAACCACCCCAAACGTCTGGCGAAGTCTTATATCCACGTGCATATAATATATTATTATACGCGATTAATATGTAATATAACGACGTGTGACGCCAGAATTTGGGTAGTTTTAAAATATCAAAAAAATTATATAAATATATATATATATATATGTAAATAAATGTTAAAACGCGCTGGCGAATGGACCGCGGGGTGCCGAGCAATAGTGAAATATATGTGTGCCTTTGGGCAAGTAAATTACATTGAGTATAAACATAATTTCTTTTTATTACGCACGCATAAATATATGTGGAAATGTATAAAAACTCATTGAAAAATTCGGAGGGATAAAAAAGAAATGGAACAGCGATTTGGAATGAAAAAAAAGTAGTTTTTTCCTATTGATTGTGTAGTCTACACACGCGTATCGTAAAATAATTTTTTTTTTTTGTTCTCCTTTCTTCTACTCAAACGACGTTCTAACGATTTTCGAAAAACGCACATATTCCGATATTCCCTCCCCCCCCCATTAAAGCCCCCTCGGATAAATAAATCCCGTTCGACTGCTGTCTCGTTTGCAGTGTGGCGTAATAATAAAATCGCGTTTTACGAACTCGTTGAATAATAAATTGATGGAAAACGACTTTTCGAGAGTAGACGATTTCAAGTGTTCGACCAGAAAAAAAAAAAAAAACAACGAAAGTTCGACGACACACGCGAAACCGACGGAGATGATTCGCACCTCGGTGGCGGCGGCACTCCCGAAAATTACCTTTCCGCGCAACGATTTTATTCGCTGCTGCTGCTGCTGCTGCTGCTGTTACTGTTGTGCCTTCCCGTCGCGCGCTCGTGTACAATATAACATAATATTTTATACATATATTTATACTATATAATATTCTCAGTTAACAACGCGGAGAATTATAATATTATAATAATAATAATAATAATACAAATCGCGCCCGAGTATTGTTATTATTATTATTTTTTATGCGTGTGTATACACCTCGGCCGAAGAGGCACTTACTGCAGTATACCGCGCATGTTATAATATAATATATAATATTATGTACACACATTAAAACTAAAACTATATAACCGCCACCTGCAATCATCTCGTCGTGCACGCGAATCCCGCGACGACGTTCACGCGTTGTACGGATGACAAAACTGGTAGACGAGCCGTTGCGAACGTTCCGTCTTCTGCATTATACCCTTTTTGTAGTATTGTCGCAGACTCCGCGACAATTTGTCGTAGTTCATTGCGGGCCGGTTCTTCCGGCAACCCCACAGACGGGCCACGGCCTGGCTGTCCTCGATTTTAAACACGCCCTGTTCGCGGTCCAGCCACCGGATCATCTGTTGCGGCTGCGGTTGCTTGTTGTCCGCGGTGGTGGCTGTCTGCCGTTCCGCGGTCAGCAGCAGTTCCTTGAGAAACTGCCACAGGTGGATGTGTTGCGACGACGCGGTGGTGGCGGCCCCCGTACTCTTCGTCGGCGTCGTCCGAGCCGCGCGCAGCTGCGTTTCCGATCGCGCCCCGTCCGAATCGTCCGGCGCCGCGGCGGCCGCGGTCGCGACTATCGCGTCGCCGTCCGCGCACGACGAGGCCACGCTGTACACACTACCGCTGTTGCTGCAACTGTCGCAGTCGGCCGTCTTCGCGTCGTCGCGGTCCGCCTGCACCATAGTGTTGTCCATCATGACCGACATGAGCAGTCTGTCGTAATAATCGTCGGACGTCTCGTTCTCCCCGGTTTTCCAACACATTTCCCCGGACAACTGTTGTTCCGCTCCGTCGTTCTGGAAATTAAAAATATTTATTATGTTTCATTAAAAAAAAAAAAAATCCATTTTCGGATTAAATACAACACAAGGGTTTCAGCCGCACAGACGTATTAAAAAAAAAAAAAGCTCTGACGCGGTTCGACAAAAATGTGAAACGTTTAAAACGTTAATTATAACCGCTAAAATATATACTATTAATGCGGTTTTTTTATATTATTTGCCCAAAAATATATTAACACGTATAACAGCGCTTTCAGTGGACGCCATACCGATGTAGGATCGCTGGCTTTCGAAAAAAATCAACGAATTTCGGTACTTATAGGAACGGTACTGAGTACTAAAAATTACTAATTGACAGAGATAGGATTACGGAAAATAAAAGCTGAAAGAGCTTCATTTGCCTTAAGTATGTTCGTAAAATCGAAATTATTATCAAAAAAAAAAAAAAATAAATACCAAAGCAAGGTTATATACAGCAATAATAAGATTTACTCTTACACCTATGGCTTTGGAGCATGGACTATATATATATATATAACCAGCAGTATTACCAGTATTTCTTATCAAATCATTTGAAAAATTACATCACAAAATACGTTCAAAAATCTAATATACTAAAAAGAAAAAAAAGAAAAATGTGTTATAGTTCGATGTTTGAAATTAACGATTTTGACGAAATTTTATTGAATTATATAACGTGAAAAAAAAAAGAGAGAATATAATTCCGTCGTAATTTCCGATTATAGAAGTGTATTGTTTTTTTTCTTTTACGTACATTTATTTTAATTTTTTTAAGAAATTAAAATTTATGGTAATCGAAATCGTAATTGTATACATACATATATATATATATATATATATATACACAGAGACACTCGAAAATTTGATATAACCTCTTTAATGTTTTTGAAATCGTTTAATTCGGTTTTACTCGTCATAAATTTTAACATGCGCACGAGTTATAACGCATATAATAATTTTATTAAAATAAAAATTTTGGAACCATTCACAACGTATTCCGACGGACAATTAAAACTGAATACCTAATTATTATCATTTTTTTTTCCATCGTATATAAGATGTTTTATGTTTTTTAAGGACTTAGAAATACGGTCTATCATATTATTTTTAATTGAATATATTAATAATAATAGTTTTATATGATTCTTTATGAACATCGTGTCCTCGTGATTACCGAGAATAACAAAAATAACATTAAAATTATTTATAGATTTACTATGAATATAAATAAGTATCCGAACAGATAATATTTAATAAATACAGAGAAATCAGTCCGGTTATATTGAAATCGATTTAACCCACTTAAATGTATCGTAAACAATGCTTGGCCGAATATCGCTTTCTCACGGCCAAAAACAATATTTGTAATAGATATTATTATTATTATTATTTTTATTATTATTATTCATACAAGCATTTCGTTAAAGTCTTTATACGCGTTTATAGGTACGTCTGTTTTCGTGATTAAAATTTCCAGACATATAAACAGGTTTTTCACTTCGTCAAACGTGCAGAATGCATACAAATAATTGCGTACACTTCAATAACAATTACTTGAAATATTTTTCTTAAAAAAAAAAAAAAAATAATAATAAATAAAAATAAAATAAACAATACGAGAGACATATTGTTTTCACGCATCGGTATAAGAAATACATGTGTTCTCCATCAACGACAAAAAGTATACGGTCCGCGAGAGTTTCCCGAACATTCGGTATCGTCGATTTTCAACACTTCCTGATTGTCGGCTAAGAGCTCTCACTAATTCGTTTAAATCAACATAAAAACAATTATGAGTCTAGTTAAAAGTTACTTTTATTTTACTATTAAAAAGTGATTGTTATTGACCAGTGTAAAAATTTAATAATAATAAAAAAATGCGCTGCAGAGTTTATGTAATTAAACACCGTATTACGTAAACAACATTTTTACGTTATTTAATTGATTTTAATTATGATAGTTATTTGTATACAAAAATAATTAACTATTGACGCACGTAAACGCGTTAAGTCGAACAAAAAGAAAAGAACGGGGAGTACTATGTCAAAGTAAATTTTTGAAAAACACTAATTAAACGACTATTGATCGAAATCAACTCCACTCTTTAACGTGCTATCGAATATCGGCTGTTCCGAATTGGTAAAAAAAAGAAAAAAAGTGAATTATAAAGTGAGAGACACTCTCTTGTGTCTGCAATAATAAATAAAAAGAAAAAAAATCCCGAAAACTTTATATGGTCTGTATTTTTTTTATATATATATAATAAATTTGAATACTCTTTGTGTGTCGGTATTATGACATTACTGCATATGCATACTCAAGACGCTGGTACGAATGATTCGATTATTTATTATTATTAATATTAAAATATAATAATGTATCTGTTTTTTCTGATAATAAAATATTATTTCATTTCGTTATCGTTTCTCTTTTTCGTAATAATAAATTATCGAATTATTCGGTGTCTTGAATATTCGAAACCAGCGACGACATTGTCAATTTTCAGTTGAATATTGTTAAAAATTAACCAAATGTGTACCATTCATATTTGAATAGCTAACGTCGGATGCTGACTCGGTTAAAAATAATGTTTTTATTTTTCATTTGACATTTCGGACTAGTGTTTCTTTTTTTAAATTATTCAAAAACTAAATTTTTCTACTGAGTATTTACTTTTTTTTTCTATTAAGACTGTTTGTATTTTCAGGAAAGATAAGAATTGTCTCCAGGGACTCGTGATAGACCCTCAAACGTATTATATATATATATATACAATAAAAAATTAAAACGGTCAGTATGGTCGTCAGATGAATACAGCTAAAACGAGTCTTCCTCTTCGTGTGTGTGTGTGTTTATCGACCGTGGCATTGGACGTGTGAAGACTGAATGAGATTAAAAAAAAAAAAAAAATCAAAAGTCAAGTTTAACCGACGATAACTGGTCAATAAACTCTGTATATAGTCGAGATTAAAAGTAAGAAAAAAAATTAACTTCTTTTCAACCAGTCAATGCCTCCTGCCCACCAATATTTGTATATACATATATATACATTCGAATGTATGTTCTACGTAACTACGTTCCAGTTAGTCATGTCCGAGGAGAGTTTTTAGGTTTTTTTTTTTCTTTCATTATTCACTTTTTACTTTCTACCGGACGCCGCGCGTCGTCCTATTATTATTATTATTATTATTATTATTATTATTATTATTATTATTATTATCATCATCATCATCACCGTCGTCAGCTCGCCTTTCGAAACGGATCGAATTCCTGCAGCTATACACACATAGCGGCGCGGGTGTGGTCACATAATATAACCACGTGTACAACGCGTACTGTACTATATATACATATATTATACGTTACATCTTGTCAGCACAAGGTTACCGATCTGTGGTATATATATATAAAAATAAAAAAGGATATACGCAATGACGCAATACGACGAGCGCGCGTGTTACCTTGAACGAATAAAATCTTATTTTTATATTGAGTCATGAATTAATAAAATATAATAATACTGGACCGGTCGGGATGGTGGTAAACGCGTGTTCTTCGAACGTTTCCGATATTCAAGAGTGCGGACATGGTGTAGTTTTATATAACTGCGTCTATATCGATAATATTCAAATGTCGAATTCGAATTTCCAATGTGTCAGTTAGCGGACGCGTTCGTTAAGTTCTTATGGAAAAACACACGCCTTGCAAAAAAAAAAATCCCGTAGTCGCCAACAAAAAATTGAAAATAGTCTCCTGCGTTTAAGTTTCTTCCTGTGGGCGTTGATTTTTATTCCCGTAACGCGCGGTTTTTCGCAAAGCTAACGGTAAATAATAATTTACATAAGGCCGCTTGTCCTGCAATTCCGATTGGAACTGTGAACGATTTCGCATATCAGTGAACTTTGTGATGACCATAGACAATGGCTGACTTGATAGTATAGTGTAAACGAATAAAACAAATGTAACGCATCGTTAAAATAATATGAACACACTGTTGTAACGAAAACACAGTGTACTCGTTAGAATATCTATTGAATGACATTGTAGTCAGATAAATGTACTCCAATATCTTCTATTCCGAATTTCCTGACATTTGGTTGATTCTTAAAATACATTTAAAATTATTAAACGCGTTATAATGTTAAGTTAATAGTAACGTGAGAAATAAATAAATCAAGTACGAAATTTCTCATGTGGCAGTATAAGGTAAATGTCAAACCGCTTTTGGACAACATACACTATTGCTGTATTGGTGGGTTCGGTATAATAATTTTTATTTTATTATATTCGCATAAGCGTCGTCGTGCAGTAGTGAAAACCCCGCTGTATATTATTAAATTTGGCCGAAGAACCGCAGTTAATACGCATACACGTTATACCGAGTATAAATTTTTGTTTTTAACGTTCGACGAGTATTCACGCAATACCGTTAGAAAAATGTTTTTTATATATAAAATTATGGACAAAGGTTTGGGAGTACAATAATAATGTATTGGAATTTCAAACGGCTACGAGACAATATCGCACTTAGTATGTAGCGCAGTAATAGTGCGGTAAAGTGGTATTTGTGGTGTAAATCCGAATATTCATATAATATCCTCGTAAAACCAATAATGGTTATTACGATGACGCACGTGGGGCACGACGATGTTTTCGAAATATTCCGGTAAATATATATATATAATGTTTTTTCTTCTTTTTTTACTCGATTATATCAAACTTAAAAAAAAAAACGCGTTATAAGTGACGTAAGTAAATTAACCCGACTTTTTAACCGGTTAACATATGCGTTGTACGGTCTTGCGTTTTGTACAAAAAAAAAGAAAAGAAAAAAACACCAGCGTAACATAATATTATACGAGTAACAGTGCGTTTTGACCTGAATAGTTTCACGCGTAGAATATTCAAGAAAAACGTGTACGATTTCAATTCACTTTCCCCTGTTGCACGACGACGGGCAATGATGAAGAAAGCGGCGGGAGAAGAAAGTTCTCCGTCTTGTATTCTCGCGTCCTCGCCCAAACGTCCTTGGGTCTAATATGTTTTTATTTTCCTTCCTTCGGGATAACAATTCTAATAGAATTTTGAAATAACTTTCCGTAAAAAAAATAAAATAAAACATGTATACGACGACAACGGCGATGTCAATGGCGGCAATGATTTCGTAACGTCGACGAATGTTTTTCGTTTTTACTCGTTTACTCGTTTTTTTTTTTTTTTTTGTAGCGTAAACGAGTTGAAAATTAATTGGAAATGATAGCGCATATACGGATACAAGGCGTATAATAACATTTTTTACAATATTGTTATTTCGATAATATTTCAAATGGAATTCACGCGTGGATTTTATATGGAGAAAAACCGATATAAAAAGAAAAAAAAAATAGCGACAACAAGTTTTAATATATTTACATTTATAGTAAACACATTAATACGTTTAACCGCCTATAGGTATAATATATATATATAAAAGACGCGTTTTATGTTGTTGTTGTTGTTGTTATTATTATTATGAGCGCGATAATTATATATTTTTAAATATATTAGTATCGTTGGGCTGTATAGGATGTACAGGATGTTGTCTTCGCGATGGATTAAAAATAATTAAACGTGAGAGAAAAAAAAAAGTTGTTTTAAAATATTCGCATTGTGAATCACTACTGTAAAATATAATAAAATATTGTTTCGATGGACGAAGAGATGGGATATAATACAAAAAATATACATTATTATCACGACCAGTTCGTAGGGGAAAATTATAATTATTATTTGTATAAATAATACAGGTTTTTGAATAATCAGATTCTGTTTGCTATTATTACATTATATTGAAATACAGATGCGTGCAGAGTTGGCTATAAAATATTTTGTTTTACACGCCTCAAGGATTCCGCCGTAAATTTTAAATCACGTATTTTATAAGCGTTTAGATTTTTAGTGCTATTTTACCGGTTTCAATGCTGCTAATTTTTGTTTATATTATGCGTTGAATTTAAATTATTTTGCGATTTTTCTTAATATCACGTAAGCGTAAGAATGTAAAAAAAAAAAAAAAACGTACATCGTATTTAGTATTATATTAGTCTACTTCTGTACGGTATTAAATATCATCGCGATATCTATTGTTAGTGTGTGCGAGGTAAACCTTGTAATTCGTAAATAAAAACACGATTTTTTTTCTCACTGTATTTTTTTACCGTTTTTAGAGCATATACTTTTAAGATGTTTTCGGTCATATTATAGCGTTTTTAATAAATTATATATTATTATTATAGCGGTACCCGCGTGTAATCTGTTACAGAAAACCGTTTAAAATGTTTTTATATGGCGTATAGTTTTTTTCTGACGTTAGACCAGTTCATCGGTGATTGGAAGAATTTTAAAAATTATATTGTACAGCCAGTTTTAAAACCGTATCGTATTTCTATATAGAAATTGTATCGGTGCAGGAAAGGGAATAGGACTTGAGCGCGAAAATCGCGAGCAGAAAATTATCGATAGAAAACTTGAAATTCAACGAAATACTCCTACAATGAATAAATGCGCTGTTTTCGGCCGTTCTTTCAAATTATCGAACACGGCGAAATAAGACAAATTTAAACAGTCCGTGACACGTTTGAGGATTTAGTAAATGTCGGTGCGAAGTTTCTTTTCGACGTGCCAAACGATATATTAACTCGGAAACTCAGTAAGGAAAAGACAATTCGGTTTTTTTTTATATATACGATATCGTGATAATAGATAGCTCCGGTGGCGAATTTAACGTCTAAATATGCATTTTTCTAAATAGTCTGCGCTAAATCGTAACGGGCGTTTAAAGACTATTACGTGCACACATTTTAAAATATATTTTACGAAAAAAATATGGTTTTGAAAAAAAATTGTTAAAACCGTACGTCAATGGTCGAATTGGTTTGGGGGTTAGAAATGAATTCAATGAAAAAAGACACATGTGATATTTTTCAATTTTTTTTTAACTCTAAGACTTACTTGATGTTGATAAACATAACAGCGCACGTAAATTCATTTGAAAACTAAACGAATTTTCCAACGCAATATTACACTATAACCCGCGGTGTGTATACATTTGTTTTTTTTTTTTTAAAAGAAATCCTTAATTTCTAACTCTTTCCCGCTTGTGCGTGAAAAAAATTAATTATATCGAGAAAAATCACGATTTATTCTATTAGAATAAACGTTTACGAACATGAAAAAAAAAAAGAAGCACAAATAATTAAAAAACGCACATTACTGTAAAACCGAAGTGTTTTATTCGGTTTTTATTTTTTTAGAATCTCTAAAATGGGGATTCGTCTCCAACAATAATATTATTATCGCTTGGTATTGCCACGCGCCGTTCTAAAGTATTTGTACGATTTATACGGCGGGGATACGTATACGTGGTGACAAAAATCATCGTCCATATATTTTATATATCTAAAGCACATATATGAGTGTAAATGTATGTATATAATACAGGACGATTCGCGTAGGCGGTGTATTTTTATGGTTTGTTGTAATTTTTTTATTTATATATATATATAATTTTAATACAGTTTTATTATTCGATCGATATACAGAGATCGAGGCTAACGTGTATAATATATTTATAATAGGCGTTACACGATATGGTTGGCGAGTGACGTGTAGGTACTTAATAGAATGAGAGGCGTGGGCTTATAATAATAATTATACAATATAATATTTTTAACGTGCGATTTATAAATAAGATCGCAGCAGGAGGCGTTCAAACAATAATAATAATAATAATAATCTATACGGATAATAAAATAATTTATATTTTTAAGCTCCGTTAAAAAAAAAACGTATTTTAATTCAATGGTGTTTTTTAAAATACATAATATTTAGTATATTAAAGATAAACATTGAGGGCTTGGAAAATTCGATTAACACTGCGCGATTAATACCATGCATTAATATACGCGTATTTATAGAGAAGAGAAAATTTTTTCTTTCCATATTCGATTTGTGCGTCACGTATGCGACGATAAAACATATTAATACGTATCAAAAGTAAGTACATTTTACAAAACTGGACACATATAATCCGTGTGAAAATACAAATAAAAATCGTCAATAATAGCGAAATCGCGTATTTCTCGAAAGTTTTTTTTAAAGTAACTATTCAATATTAGTTATTCAAGATTTTCTGTGTGCAGGTCGTTTTGCAAAACGAATTCGAATACGCCATACAGTATTTTCCGATATCTGCATACGTACGTTTAAAGTGTACATTCTAACGATAGGTATATAAAAAAATATATTATTATTTTTTTCCCCGTTTTAATATTAATGTTTGTTAATTAAAACAAAAATAATTATTAAACAACAACAACAAAAATATTGAAATGAATAAGAACTGAGTGTTTTTTAAACGACTCGTGTAATATATATATGTACATACACGTTGTTGTTTTTCAAGACGTGTAAAACATTTTGTTTAAATTTCGATTAATGTATTAGTACATAAAAACAACGTACTTAAAACACCATCAGACGACTGTAATTATAATTTCAAACGTATTTTTAAATATAATAATAATACGTTATATAATACTCTCGTAACCAGTGATAAAAACAAATTGAAATCCAATAATAATAATGTGTCAAGAAAAACTAAAAATCCCCGGACGCTTTGAAACGAGATATCTCGTTTAATATAATTATATATACATATACATAATATATGTACATATACATATATATATATATATATATATATATAAAATAGTATTTCACTTTCCAAAATAAAAAAATATAGACTGCTTTTATCCGTTGCGTATATAACATAGAAGTTCAAACTAATAAATATTTAAATATTTAGAAAGTGAATTTTCAAGGTTTTAAAAGTTTAAAATACGTATTATACTCGTATAACGCTTATGAATACGCCGCAGTCATTAATAAAACTCAACAAATATTCTATCGGTATCCGATAATATACGATTTAAGTTCAAGAGTCAATAAAAGTACAATTATTTTTCATGAATTTTTAATTTGAATGCGCGATATGAGTTCTATATTATTATTTTAATAAAACAATTTCACAATTATTATTTACAATATTTAATAAAACAAATATTACATGTATGTAATAACGATTATTATTCATTGTTTTACGATACGAAAAAAAATAAATAAATGAACGATTTTTTTTCGATATAGGAAATCGAAGAGGAAATTATATATTGTTCCTGCAGGATTCTTAATCCTGGTAAACGGACGCCTTATACATTTATATACTACGCTGATCATAAACCCGCAGTACCCCGTATTCGAACTGGGAAAATTAATGAAAAGGAGTTCTTTTGCAAAGAAATTTATTTCAATGTAATCACCCCCGCATCCTAATTCTTTCACATAGTAAAAATCCCTTAACTTAAGTCTCTGTATCCCCGCCGTCTTCTCGTTCTAGCAAAAAAAAAAAAATAGTAGTTGGGGTACACAGATTATAAAAAAAAAAAATAATACTAAAGGAGCTCCGTCTGTTTGTGCACTCTCCCTCTCTAAATTCGAACACTGTTCGTACCGATAAAAACCTGCAGAACATCATTCGCTCTTAAACCATAATAAGTACACCGACAATCCGGGCGAATCGTCTATTCGATCAGGCCTGTGCGCAGAATTTCTTCTGTGGAGAAGGGTTTCTCAAACATTTTATCCAATATTTCCTCGTTGGTGTTTTTATTTCCGTTTAACGTATTAATTGATATTTTATATAAATTTTTTTTTCTTTTGGAGAGAGATCTATTTAAAACAAAAAAAAAAATTTGAAATCCGATATATTTGGCTAGGCGTGGCGGCGTAAAAATGGGTTTAATCAATTATCGAATATTTTATTTGAGTAAAAAAAAAAAATTATCGAAAACTTTCACAAACAAATAATATTATTTGTTAACACACACACACACACACATATATATATATATATATATATATATATATAATAATAAATAAAATATGAATATAAAAAAAAAAAAACGAAAAGAATTCGGGTGAGGGGGGGCGTCCGGACCCCGTGCACCATTCCCCGTGGATACCCGTCACTGTCTACTCATAATAATTTAATAAATATTTCTAGTCTTTGAATCGAAAATAACAAATATAATTTATTAAAACACAACACACACGAGGAGTATACTGTGTATGTACGTTTGCCTTCTAATAGCACCGCATATAATATTATTTCGATATCTCCACCGTGCACGCGCGCACACACACAGTATACCGCGGCGGTAGTGACGTACGCGACGATGGACGCGTTTATACGCGGGTCGGCGGCTGTCTGCAGCAGCCGGTGGTTATAAAAGTATAATGGCGAGTGCGTGTAATAAAATAGAAACACACAAAAACCGCTTCAGGCTCGGGCGAAATATTTTTTTCATATATAAAACGAATACCGCTGTTTTTTTTTTTTTTTTATTGAGTATTATAATATATTTAGTTATTTTTTTCACTTCTCGTTTACATGGCACACACACGTACGTAGCGAAAACCTGTTTTTTTTTTCGCCGTGGTAGCGACGACAACCACGACGACGACGACGACGACGGAATGCGAACCGCGCCCAGGCGTTTCCCGCGATGCCGGCTCGCCGCACCCAACTCTCGATATAATACTTTATTTTTTTTTGTATATCACACGCCAAGACTTTACACGCGCACACACACACTTGATTTGTATACAGAGTGTTTCACGAATATATATATATATATATATGATTATCGTTCCGTTCAACGTGTATTGTTTTTTTTCAAGTTTTCGTTTTGAAAACGTTGCCAATACTTCCTAGTTGTATAATATTTCTAATTACGAACGAGTTAAAATACACATTTTATCCTTTATTATTATTTTTTGTAATATTCGAGATAACGGGTTTAATACGCGCGTTTTAGAGAGAGAAAAAAAACGTTCAAAAGCTTTCAATCGCGTTTTATATACGCAGTCGTTAATTTTTAAAGGAATTTCTATTACTATTATTATTATTATTATTGTAATTATATAATTTTCTCGTCGGTAGTTTTTCCAATAAGAAATAACTCGTCAGAAAGCAAAAAAAAAAATGACAAAAGAACAAAAGTTATTATTGCGTTTTTGTCCACATTCTGTATAATATACCTAACCGTTTAAGCGTTATAAGATTATATATTATTATAAATTTGCCGATGTCAAAAAAATATTCTCTCTATATAGCTCTAATTACGTTTTTTTTCCTTTTTTTCGAAAAAATATCGTTGCGCTTCCACTTAACCTCAAATTCGTCATCACCCCGTTTTAGTAGAGTGTTAATTTTTCATACACACACACACATAAATATTAACACGAGGATTTTTTTTTCACTACAAAATTAACGGGTGTAGCGCGATACTGCATACTCGTATAATACACGTGCGATTTATTAAAATATTATATAAATATATTATTCGAAATTTAATTTCTATATGACTTTCGCCGGGTTAATAACGTTAACGATTAACCTAATATTATCGTGTATGGTGTGTATTTGTATACACATAGCGTCTCGTCGCGACGTGCAAACGCGAGAAAGTCAATAATATTTCGAGCACAAGTAACTCGGATTAACGATATTTACGGTTGTAGAAGTTAGGAAATTCAATTGGAACGAACAAAAAAAATTATATATTGACTTTACTTGGCGAAATAGAGAGAGAGAGAGAGATAAAACGTTTATAATTTTTATAAAATTACGTATCGAACTCTATAAAACGAGCGTTTCGATGGAAACCGTTTGTTTGACCTATAAACTGTTAATTGTGTGTACGCGTTATTACGACAATATTAAACACTCGAGTTGATCCAATAAAATTTGCGACTAGTTGCAATACGCGCAACATTATTTATTTTTATAGTCAATGATAACGAATATTTTATATTACAGCAAAATCACATATCCAATACCCTATTATTATTTTAGTAGTTTTTTTTTTTGCGTCACGTTAAAAAAAAACTATCGGGAAAATAGATTTTGTTTTCAATTTTTATTTTGAATTATACGCATAAGAAAATTACTGAATAAAAAACAAAAAAAAACGTATTAATCGCATCTTAATGGATACGATTTGCTACCGTCCTTTTTAATAGAAATTCGTGCGCAGAAAAAAGACATAGTAATAAAATAAACGTCGCACTGCAAGAGCTTTTTCATTTCGTTCAGAATCTAAAAAGAAAAAAAAATAGCAAACAATTTTCTGTACGATAATTCATACCGTCTTGCGTGATATTTTCTGGTTTCGATTTGAAATTGATTTCGCGCGGATTTTACGGCATTTATTTTCGGAAGTAAAAAAAAAAAAAAAAACCCGTACTGTCGATGGATAGAAGAAAAATATTGATCATATACGTATAATAAGATGTTTTACGATAGTACTGTCACAGCCGTAATTTTGAAATCAAGTAAAATAAAAACTAAAAAAAATCTTTTGCGCCCAGCCTCGTATTGATGTAATTAACGATTACCAATAATAATTATTATCGTTTGTTGCTAATTATAATATTATAATACGCTATAATTACCGTGTCGGTTGTGGTCGAAGGATCGTCGTAGACGCCGGTGGTGGCGATGCTCGTGTTGACGACGACGGTCGATGTGGCCGCGGTCTCGGTAGTACAGGTGACGGTCGATGGCGGCGGCGGCGGCGGCGGCGTGACGGACGGTACTTGCGCCGCGGTCGGCGGGCTGTAAGCCGCGTCGGCGTCCGAATATAAATCCGCCGCGGTCACCGCGTCCTGTACCATATTGTCCAGCCACGACGTGGACGCGGAACACGAGGAACCGTATAACATGAGCTCGTCGTCGTCGTCGTTATCATCGTCTTGGCCGTCGGCACACCCTGCGTACTTCCGCGATTCGTTGTCGGCCGACGGTGGCGGCGCGTCCAACTTGCGCCGGCAACCGTACAGCGGTTCGTTGTCGTCGTCGTCGTCGTTGCAGTTCGCCCCGAAAGCGGCGGTGCGCGGACGACGCCGAATCGGTACGGTCGGCACGCGTACGACGTCTTCCTCGCCGCCGCCGTTGCCGTTGCAACCGCTGCGGAGGATTTCAATTAAAAGTCGGTGTTTGTTGTTATCGTACGCGGTCGTAGTGATCGGTGTTGTTACGCCGCCGCCGCCGCCGCCGCCGCCGGTGGTCGATTCGACTACGGCCGTGTCGTTTTGCGAAGTTGCGGGCACCGGTTGCGGTAACGGCGGACCGACCGCGCAGGTCAACAGCGATCTCAATAGAGTGGTTTTGTTGGCGGCGGTCGCGTCGTTCACTTGCACGGACGGGACGACAGCGGCCGCGTCCGCCACCGTGCACGTCGTGGTGGTCACGACGGGAGAAGGGTCCGCCAATTGTTGTTGTTGTTCGGAAAGAAACGATTGTTGTTTCACTAAATCGTCTGAACCGTCGAAAAAACAGTAATCGTCGCACAGCGACAACAACAGATCCAATTGTTGTTGTTGCTGCTGCTGCTGCTGCTGCTGTTGCTGTTGCAGCTGATGCTGATGCTGTTGCGGCGGTGGCGGCGGTGGCGAATAATATTCGGCTACGGTGACGGTGGCGGAAATGGCTGCGGGAACGCGACAATCTTCCTCGCCGTAGTCAACGGCGCCGTTGATCAACAGCGACAGGTCGAAACCGTCGAATTCGTCGTCGTCGTCGTCGCCGCTCGCGGTGGTTGTGGCCTGTTGCATCAGCTCGTTCGGTTGGTGTAGCGATGACGAAGATATGTGCGCGTTCTGCGACGACCACCACCATAGATCTGACGAGTCGACGATCGGTTGTTGTTGCAACATGTTCTGCAATTGTTGTTGCTGTTGCTGCTGCTGCTGCTGCTGTAATTGTTGTATTTGTTGTTGTTGTTGTTGTTGCATTTGCAACTGTTGGTGTGGTAACGAGTATTGCTGTTGTAGGTTCGCCATGTCGGCGGCGGGGTTGTTTGAAAAACGATTGAGGACGCCGTCGTCTTAGATAAGATGAACGGCCTAAATAACCGTTGTCTTCGAGACGCGCGTTCGAAAATACTACAAAAAAAAAAAAAAACAAAAAACAAAAATAAGACGAAAAGTTATAAATCACGCGAGACTTCTCGAGGAACAATCGAATTTTTCTTAGTTTGTTTTTTTGAATTTATAATAAGGTTTAAAATGGGGAAGCTCGATTCTATTTTTACTGACTAGAAAAAAAAAATTGATAAACGAAATATCGGTTTAAAATAATTTCGACTTATTTCTCCCCTTTGTCCCTTCTATAAATCACGAATATCATATTATTATATTAGATAAAATAGACGTTGTGTAAATGTCATTTTCTTTTATTTACGTAATCGAGATTTTTTTTTTGTTATATATATATATATATACATATAAGTATGTATGTAATATAATGGAAAATAAAGATTTAAAAAAAGAAGTATATTATACGATTTTTCATCGATTAAATGAAAAAAAAATCGTCGTACATATAAGTAAAAAAAAAAAAAAACCGAGTTTTATGTCATTTAATACGTTTGCGAACGATGAGAAAGATGCCCTCTGAACGAGCGTTTGAATTTCGCTCCATTAATATCGCCAAGTTGAAAATTAATTTAAAAAATATATACACATATATGCATAACGAGTACGTCGATTTAAACTTCTTCAACTTGTTAACGACCACTGTTCAGCCAAAGCGCAATAATAAGACATTTGATTGTATACATTAATAAACGTATAGTTACATTATTAAGGTCTACGAGAATATAAGTTCGAAAAGTCCATATATATTCCTATAATAATACGATTCGCGCAATAACGCACCTCCTCCCCCCCCAAAAAAAAAAAAAAAATACATACATATATTTTAACAGACGTTAGTCTTGCTGACTCCGTTTCCCCTTAAGTGCACAGTGGCGCAACGGCCGAAGACGGTGTTTATCCGGATCTGATTTCCTCAATTACCGTAGACCCTTTTGTGTAAATATATTCATAAAAATTATTCCGGACCCCGTTGAAAAAATTCTGATTGCGCCCCACTGTTGTAGTAACGCGCAGTATACGGAATAACAAAATAATAATAATAATAATAATAATATAATAATAATAATATGATATTGGCTCGTGCGAGAAAAGCGGCTGCGTTATTGTGACACAGATTTTGCCGTCGTCACCAGCAGCTATAATAACGTGTAGTGTGTGTGTGTGTGTGTTCGCCGTTTTATACAACGTAGTGGTAAGTTGCTCTCTCTTTTCTGCGCGCGCGCACGTTATTCGCGGTAACGTTCGGCAACGTTGTAAAGTATGAGCATCAACATGCCAACGTATAACCCAATATTATCACGGCGGCGGCGGCGGCGATTGAGAGAGTGTGCGGGTCGTTCGCGGGCGGTGGCGAAAGGTCGGTGTCCGAGAACAGAATATAGAGAAAGTAGCTCGCAGATGACGTGTCTTGTCCCGGGTGAGCGGGCGCACACGACGATTTTATTATTATTATTATTATTTTCACTGCGTAGTATATAATAATATAATATATTGTTGCGGCGTCGTGCATCATATAATAATAATAATAATAATAATAATAATAATAATAATAATAATAATAATAATGATATGTGAACTGTTGCACGGTGAAAAGAAACGAGGAGCGCAGACCGCGTTTTCGAACTGGTTTATAAACACGGCCGCAGGGGTCCGGCCGGACGATTTGGCCGAATGTCAAATTTATTGTAGAAAAAAAAAGTATTTCGTATATATGCGCGTATTGTTGTTTAAAAAAGAAAAAAAAATACATTGACCGGAATATCGATTGTACAGAGGAAGAGACGATAAAAATTATGTGAATAGAAATAAAACGTTTCTGCTGCAGCAGAAGACGAAAGAATTTAAGAAAATCCTGTAAATACCTCCCCGCAGCGTGTTTGAAGCGTTATTTTTCGACATTATTTTTCCCCCGTCCGCCAGTCCGGATTTGGATGATTTATAACATTGACAAAAGAAAAAAAAACATAACATGTTAAACGCGACGGCTAAGGGGCCATAATAATAGTGACACTTTCTACGATTATTATTATTATTATTATTTTTTAAACATTCTTATAAGTTTTGTTTATTTTTTATTATTCCAGACAATCAATTAGTATGGATCAATTACGTTTGAGGTGTCCAGAGGGGAGGGGGGGGCAGGAATTGTCGGGTATAGATGATCAGGGCGAGAGAGTTAATCGAACCGTTTATAGAAATATACTGTCACTTTTTCTACGGTTTTGAAAAACGCAATTCCGAGTGAAATCGTATTATTATTATGTTTTTCTTTTAATCTTAAAACGATCGTTTTTTATTGTAAAAAAAAATAATATTGAACGTGTCTATACATCATTCGACGCTCCTCTCGCGGACGTACTAAAATAACAAAAACCAAATGCGCATTTGGTACCAATTTTTTTTTGTCCTCCTTTTTTTTTTTACCTGTTAAAAACTCGATAATTTCGAGTATTAAAATCTTATCGCATATTATGCGCATAGACACGCGCTTATTATTACCACGACTTTTAACGCGATTACAGATCTGCAGACGCGTATATCATCCGCGCGAGCATTTAATGACTTCGAATTTTGATTTTTTTTAAACTATTACGACCAAGACGGTAGAAACTGCATATTGCGCCCGGGACAAAACTTAAAACTGCGCCCTTTTGGTTGCAACACAGAACTAATAAAGTATTAATTTTATAAATATTTTTTTTTTTTATATTTGAATTAATTATCGTTGAAAATAATCAAAAATAATATTCATATATTTATATTGTTATTATATTAATTTTATAATTTCTTGAATTTTACGCCCGGGGCGCAGGCACCCCTTTCGCCTCTCCCTTGCTTACGGCTCTGACTACGACGTCAGTCATCAAAACACGTTTTCCCGACAAAAAAAAGTATTCAGGAACCCTTAAATTCCGAAAGAATCGACTCGGATCGTTTGTATTTATGTACTCGCAACTCACATATCGTAAGTATACTTAACCACAAATGTTTACGGAGGACAGACGAAAACCGAAAATGTATTAATTATTAATGGGACCGCGTGTGCGCAAGCGTTTAAGTCTTTTTCTCGGATTCGCCCGCGCGATAATATCTTCTACTGTGCATATAATATTCGTTTGGACCGAAATAATAAAATATCGCTGGAAACGTTTTTTATTATTATTATTATTACTCGTATTATCGGTTTCGCGAAATATTATTGATCGGGGGAAAAAAAAAATCGAACCCGTCGTCACACCCGCGGACCTCTACTTATAATATAATATATACTAACGATCATTTTTACATAAATATAAGTGTCTGTTAATATTATATGCTTATTATGACAAATTCGAATACCCGCGTATGCATAGACTGGTCGTGTAGGGGATTAGATTCCCGAAGGAAAAATCTGTGCCGAGAATGGAAATAGTAATAATAATAATAAAAAAGATTCTAATATTTTTTTATTTTTTTTTGTTTTGACGGAGGGCTTGTTGTGGAGACCAGCAGATATATCGACGGTAAAATATCATATTAATTTTTATACTCACGTCTATCGGCCGAAGCCAGATGAAAAGGAGTATTGATGTTTTCGCCCGCGAATCCCTGACGCACCGAACGCGTATTGTAAATGAAGTCTTCTCCAGGGGGAAAGGGATGTATGTAAAAAGATACGTCGTCGTCGCCGCTGTGCTGTTGCATGTACCGCAACACCGCAAAAGAGTTCCGCCGTTTCCTTGCGTACTCGTGAAACTGTTCTGTTTTCAGAGGTGTATACGCGCGCGCGCGCCCGCGTCGACATCGGCTGCGGCGGCGGCGGCGGCGGCGGCGGACGCGTAGGCAGACAGCGATTGGCCAGCGCGGGTTCGATGCGTAAAATATATGCGCGCATAGTAGTGGTGGTGGTGGTGGTGCGCGAACCGCTGTTGGTGTTGCTGGTGCCGGCGGTGGCGAGGGTTTAGATGGAGGTGGGTGGTGATGGTGGGAGTAACGCGCGTTCTTTTAACCGAAATGTTTATGAGTGGTATACCTCCCCGCGTACCGCGCGCTAAAAACCCGTCGCGGGGTTCTGTACGGAACACGGAGTGCAGCTTTCTTCCACGCGACGCCGCGCGTTACTTGTAATATTCGCGAACGGGTTTATTTTATAATACGCGAACACGTATTATAAACACGTAATCAAATGATTTTTATTGTCGTTTGACGATTTTCGTCAACTCAACTCGTACGTGTGTGTGTGTGTGTGATTGACGAAAACAATCGACACATTTCGATCCAGACTTCACTGTTCACGATCAATGTTTTTCTGTAAGGAGTGCAATTAGTATTAGATTTAAATTTTACTTTCGGAAAATACACCTCTGGACTCTTGAGTTTAACGTTAGATGATAATTAATACGAATGTCACGTGTAGCTTAATATTATTTTCATACGATTGTTTTTAATTTAAACGTTTAGTAAAAAAAAAAAAAAAACAATATATATATTATAAAGTCAATAAGAAAAATACTTTATAAAAATAACAAATTTAGCTATTTGCTATTTCTAACAGCATTGGGAACAATTATTATACACAATATATAAATAAATACAAAGCGAAAATATATCTAAAATGAAATTGAAAATAAAAAAAATTGTGTCTAGTAAATTAACGTGTGTGTGTGTGTGTGTGTACGTAATAAAAATTATACGCCACTTTCGCGCGAGAATAATAACACTATCATTATCGCGTTACTTAAAACACAGTTTTTCGGTTGTAAATAAACTTTTGGATTTTAAAAGCAGGACGTTATACTATTGCAGAATTCGGTCCGTCTTCGATAACAAACTAATGTTTATTATATTTGTGGACAGTTTGTCCGGTTTTAATATTGTTCAGTTTGCCTGCGTGGCATTGTTTAGCACTTGAACTGTTAAAAGTAAAACGGGTATATCATATGAGAATTATGAAAACGCATTATGAACAAAAAAAAAAAAAAAATATATATATATATAAAATGAATACGTTAACTCATTAAAAAAAAAAAATAATAATAATAATAACGAGTTATTTCGAAAAATCATTACTCGACAACTTTATACCTTATATTACGCGTCTGAGACTGAATGTTTTGTAATAAAATATATTACACTCAAACTTAAGTCATTATTCTTTATACGATTAATAGTGTCTAGGTACGTATAATTTCACACAGGAAGAATCGATGTCTACACAAATAGGTATACGTATTTTTTATTAGCCATTAAATCTTCTTTTTTTTTTTTAACAAACGCATATTTCGTGTAAGTATTTATATGTATATATATACTTATATATATATAAGTAACCATTAATAATTGTTCTAGTTTTTTTTTTTTTAAATATTAATACGTATATTTTTATTCGATAGTGTTTCCAATTTGTGTCTGACGTATGGCGATATGATATTAGATTTTATTGCATCTCGTAAAATACACGCTTTTACGCGTTTATAAACGACTAATGCTTTAACGATATAAACGAAAACGGAATAAAAACGAAACATATATCTTTCGGTTGATCATTATACGTTCTGTTTTATGCTGCGGGATTATCCTTTGTTTCAACTTTGCGTCCTGCCTTCCCGGCGAATTTTCATGTACTAGGACCCTTTTCGTACTTGTTTTACAATTCGCAATTATACGTTTTTGTCATTTAAATGTTGAAATGTTATTTTATTTAAAAGTGAAATCTGCCATTCTGAACGACTATGAGATTTTCGATAAAAACAAACATTACAAATTCCGATTTGGATTAACGTTCGAAAAGTATTAAATTTTAATTTCGAAAATGTCTATAAAAAAGTGAATTGTAAGAGTATCGTGATGATTTTCACTTAAGTTTTAGTATGCTAATTCGTAGTTAAGTAGACATTGCATAAGTGAGTACAAAAAAAAAAAATTCTTTTATTTATGGTCAGTGACACAACGATCATCGCTAAATATTAATAACGTTCGAACTCAATAAATAGCTTTCACAATATTTGTAGTTTGTATTCCTAATAAATTGGGAATAATACATTTTCTTTGGCATAGAAAAATGCATAAAATAAGAAAGTATGTTTTTTTGTTAGAGCATATATCTGTACTCGATAAATAATTTATTGATTTAACCTCTTCAGTTCCGCATGACTAAATTGTAATTTGATAAACAAATTAATAAATTAAAATATTAAATCGGCATAAAATATTTATATATATATAATTCAATATCAATTATCACTATAAATAAATAACTGCTATTTATTATTATTTTTTTGGTAAACCACTAAAAATTAACAATAATTCAGTATTTTATGAAAGGAAATGTCATTAAAAAGAAAAAAAAATGAATTTTAGGTATATCGTTTAAAAGATTTTTGAAAATTGAAATCGAGCTTTTATTGCGATTCGGTATAGGCGAAAAAACATTCTACTACACCAATTATATTTATATAAATTAGTGGTATAATCCCGGAGACCTGAGGAGGGGGGAGTGCGAATCCTCCCTTTGCCATTTTTCTTATTAATGGGATGGAATTTTGGAATAAAATATAAATGTTTCCGATCACATTTATACAATTAGATGATCAAGATTATAATCCAATAGCGCTGTAAAAAATTTGGTCGAAAAACGGACCGCGTGAAAGATGCGTGTTTCTAAATCAACAGACGGCGAATACAAAAATGAGGAACGGTTTTGGAGAGAGAAAAAAATTGCAGTTTCTCTCGTCTTCAACCGGATTTCTCCAAAAACAAAATATTAACAATATCATAATATCATTATCATTCAAGCGTATTATGTGTATTATTATTATTATTATTATGTATAATGCTCCGTGATTTTGGTATCGAGTACCCACTCTGCGTCACAGCCGCGGTTTCGCCACATTCCGAGGTCACGTCTCTCATGCACACCAAACTTCTACCACAACAACGTGCGTAATATAATCTAATATTATAGCGTCGTATATTAAAATAATAATAATAATAATAAATAATAATATTATAATATTACATGTTTAAACGCACACTTGGCGTCCGCGGAACACGCGTGTATGAATATTTATTATATATATATACATATATAAACGAGTTTTAGCAACAGTAGTGTGAACTTGTACATTCTATTAGAATATTCGAAATGAAATGAAACGTAACGAGTTGCTGGGTCTTAAGCGATTTAATTTTCTACTTTTTTTTTTTTTTAGATTCTGAGCGGAGCGAGGTTTTACAATGACGTATTATTTTTATGTCTGTATCAAAAATTCTACCAAAAGGTGTGTGGCTCCGGTCTTTATAATATATGTAGCGCACAATTTTCCGATAACGAATCGCATTGCTAGTTGGCACTTTAAAGTGGTCTGCATTTGTCGATTTTCTCAATAATTTTCTCAAGCCTACGGGAAAAAAACTACCGAACATTACATACGTAAATGAGCGGGGGTAAAAATGCAATTTCGTCAAAATCGAATATCGTTATTTCTTTGTAATTTTGAAACTAACGGTTGTAGAAACCAGACATTTTTATAATTGAATTATATAATACATATTTATTTGTATTTTGCACGGTCAATTTTCAAATGTACACAATACTGCGTAAATAGATAGAGTTGAATTAAATTAAAAAGTAAAATTGAAAGGATTAAAATAATAATTACTATATATAAACTTAATTTGTGACGTTCTCATCGTATAGGTCTATAATATAATATGTGTACGTATATTACTGGCAGTGTATTTTGTAAAAAAAAAAATAAAAACCAAAAAAAAATTCCATTTATTTACACACGTATATAAGTTTTTGTAATATTATTATGATATACACACGCCGAATAATAATAATAATAATTATAAAATATAAAAATCATTTTTTTTTTTTAAATTTAAATTGCTATTAGGAATATAATTATTATGTTCATATCGTGCGCGAGTTCATGCGTATCCCTTTTTCTCTATATATAAATCGTTAGATAATTTAAATATATGTATAGAGTTAGATACAGTTACAATAGGTACTTATTACAATACAAGTAATATATACACATGAACAGTTATACGCGCTATTGTACGTATTATAAACACGACAACATATTATTATATTGCGCATTATTGTCATTATCAGATCTATGGCGCTGTTGTTGAGCGTTGTTATACGACGTCGAAAAATATTTTTGGGTTGTTGAAAATAATTTTTTTACTTTGTTAAATTAATTTAATCGGTGACATAAGTATAATATAATAATCTATTGTTAAATCCGCTAATAAAAGAAAAACAAACAAATATTTCGTCATCGAATTTTCAATAATAATTATCACTATACTGCGGGTAACTATAGCGAATCAGGAGAGGTGTAAAGTTAGCAGAACATTTCAAAACCTATCAAACAATAATCGTTTTGATATGTTGGAAACTTGTTGGAGCCTCCTTTCTATTTATCCCACGTTTAACTTTGTACTGCTAACTTCACACTTAGCATTACATTTTTAATAAAACCGTACAAAAACCTTCCAATAATGTTCAAATATACTTGTTGGAATTAAAAGAAAAATTAAAAAAAAACTGATTTATGCCTAAAATTGTCACACATGGAAAAAATTAAAAAATTATGTGTTATTTATTTACAACATATTTATTTAAATACATGATTATCAATTTTAAAAATACATTTTCCAACTAACTTCTACCGTTTAAATAGCGATCAATCCTAAGCTATATTTATTATTTTATTATTATTATTATAATTATTATTATTATTATTATTATTATTATTATGACTTAACATGGACTATATGCAGTACAGTAAATAATATTTTTGAAAACTACGAGATATTAAGTACTGCTTACTATGAAACTATTTCAAGTACGAAAGTTGTTGGAATATACTTTACAAATATTATTTTCGACTTTTTTCCGTGTAATTTTTATCCTTTATCTTAAAAACTACATGAGTATACTATACTCGTACATATTATGTATAAATAATCAAATGCCTTTTCGTTGATTTATTCAAATCTGAAAATGTAGTACACATGAAATATTGTTGTGATAAATAATACAAAACACATCGCAAAATTCATATACCGTTTAATGTTTAAAAAAAAAATCCAAAATATACTTAAAATATTCAATACAAATTGGTATTCAATAAATAATTTAAAAAACAAATTAAATATCATAACAAATATTTGACGTTAAATGTATTTTAACAAATATTCAAAAAACTGAAACAGTATTTATAGTGATATTTTTACTAAAATAATTTAATCTACATTGTATAAAATATTATGTACGTCTATATCACAACTTACAATCGTTTTTACAATTTTTTTTTAAATTAATTTCTTACCGAGTAACTTTTCACCAATTTAGTCTCGTTTTTTTGATCAATTAATTTAAACTAATACTATGAAAATTATATGTAAATAGTAACTAATTACTATTTTTATTTTGAATTTTTAAATTTTAATTAGTCTAAAATATTTAGTATTTTGGTCAGCCTATTTGTATTAAACATTGCAAGTTTTGCGTTTATTTATTTTTTGTATTTATGTATAATAACAATATTTACGCAATAAACGTATATATGACATGAATTGGAAATATAATATTATATTAAGTTTTAATATATTTAAAAAATGTTTTTTTTCCGATTTCGTTCGTTTCACGAGAAACGTTGTTATACATTAAGATTAGACAATACATTTATCGACAATGATTAACTATGTACAGATTAAAAATCCGCTTGACGGCGGAGTGCAGGTGTAATCTCCAAGTGTTTTTCATCCCTTTTCCAAACCCTTTCTACGCCAATAATAATCGGACGTCGGGCTACGAACCTCAAACCGGACTCGGAGTCGGGCTAGTGGTCACGTTGTAATGTTTGTCTTCACCGTCGCCGGCGCCGTAGAACGCTACGATGTTCAGCAACGAAGTGTAAGCCCCGGAAACGAGGGCGACCAACGCCGCAATAGCGATCGTCACGTCCTTGAAGGCCGTCCACAGACTCATGACGCGCCGCCCGCCCTTACGGACAGTCTGCGCGTTTTCGAGGTCGTCGTCGCCGCCGTCTTCGCCGTCTTCGTCCTTGTGTTCCCAAAACGTGACCAAGTGGATGATGGCCGGACAGAACAGGCCCAGAATCGAGAAGAAAACTGCCCCGAACAGCGATATGATCGGGGCCAAGTTCGGCACGATGGCAGCAATGCAGACTACAGAAAATATATTCAAAATCGCCAAATTAAAAACCGATAATTATTAAAATCAAAATCCTTATGTTTTTAAAACCGATTTGTAAGCGTTATTTATCGGTTCCAAGCCTTGGAAATTATTATTATTTTTTGGTTCAAAAACAATTCAACGTCTTAGCGTATGGGTGATATACGTACAAGTGACCAGAATCATGGAAGCCCGCATGACGTAGTACATCCAACCGACGGATTTCGAGACAATCCCTTCGTCGTCAACGGAATAATTGATAGTTTTCCGCAGCCACGGTTCCAGACGCGCCCAAGCTATCTCGCTGGGCACACAAAATTGCAATCCGTACGAGAACAGTATGGATAACGTCACCATTATCTTGACCGTTTCGGAAAATCTATTTGAAACAACGTGTATGACTTTACATATCACACTATGATAACCGGTATCAAAGTGACATAGTATTATGTGGTGTAAACCTGTCGCGAGTATACAAGGGTTTAAATGTAATAAATATGACGTATTATGCTTAAAAATTACCACCGTATTTGGAAAGTTCATTTATAAAAAAAACTGAATTCGTTCGCGCGATCACGTTAATATCCACAATTTCTTAATAAATTTGTTTCCGTTAACGGGATAAATAATTTGCATAAAAAAAACATTTTTTTTTTTTTTTAAATATTTTTTTTACTTTGTGCTCAGAAATCCGAGACACACATCTACCCGTGTCTTCTTTTCGGCAGTTATAAATTCACTAATTTAGTGTAATAATCGCGTATAAATAATAATTAAACTGATAATGTAAATCACCATCATATTATATTAATAGTAACTCTTCAAATTAATATTCTTAAAAAATTGTTTTAGGTCCATTCACAAATCCTAATAGAAAATACAAATAGTACTCTACACATATAGATCGTAATAAGAAATAATTACAAATAAATCGGTATATATATATACTCGTATACATATATATATATATATAACTGTTAATGTAGGATTATTATTATTATATATTTTTTTAATTATTAATACTTACACGTCTTTTGGCAGATTTAACGTTATGGACCCTTCGGTGGTGTCACCGAATCGCAAGTATCCGAGGAAGCCAGCGGTCGCGTATAACACTACAACTAACGTCATAGCGGTATTCAAAACGCTGCAGGGCCGACCCTTTAGGAAACGGTGCGGTTCGCTCATTGAGTTCTCGATTGGCAGCACCTGAATAAACGGTTCAAAGTCATGATCAGTGTAAAAGTAGAACTATCATCCAGAAAAACTATGAATCCCCCTTCGAGTTAATGCGAGAGACGTTAATTCGGATACAAAGTCAAGTGTTTAATATTTTTAATAAAGTTTTAACAAATTTTCGAAATGACCACCAGCCATATCAGAAGTATCAAAATAAAAAAAAATGAATATTTACGGTGCCGATGCCCTCCATGGCGAACAATACGGTGGCGAAGAATAGCGGCATGTGGTCGATGGACGCGATCCACGGACGCGATCCGATGGCCGGCAAAGGGACGGCGGGCGTGCTACCGTCGGCGAAAGGGCTGGCGCCGATCACGACCCACGCGATGGTGCAACCCAAACCGACGAGAATGAACGTGGTGGCCGCGGCAGAGAACGGCACGAGCAGCCGGAGCGAACGGATAATGCCGAGTGGCAAGAACGGCAACGCCAAACCCATAATCCAAGTACGTATGGAGAAGTGCCATTCCGTGTGGTTGTCCACAACCTGAACGCGTACGAATGTAAAACGTATTTGCGTTAGTAAAACGGTCAATTTAAAAAAAATAATTTACCAAAAATTAAAATTGTCAACGTACGTATGTATTAAAAAAAAAAAAAAATACTTTATTTCACACGTCATTTTTTTTGTTTATTCCGAAGAAAATAAACCGGATTTTGTTTTTTTTTTTTTTATCAATATATTTTCGCAACGTTTGAAATTTATTTTTAATATCAGTATACCGCGTTATAACAATTTCAATGAGAGGGAGGGACTTCAATGTTATTATTTTTTAAACAAAAATTATAAGTTGGGGGCATTGTTCTCATGCCCTTTAAGTGATCCAAAATAATCATTTATGATATAAAACACACGAAGATAAAACTAAATATAATTTGCAATAATGCTATAATGCATAGGTTTATGTTAGTACACTGTACAAAATGTTCAAAATCCTTGAACGATTTTTATAAAATACGCAAGTAAGGCCCTCGATTTTTTTATTTCTCCAAAACCTTTTGTCGTATTTGAATTTTTTTCTTTACAAAAATTACATTAATATGATAATAAATCCGAGGGAGGGGGGGCTAAATTCTCATCAGGGGGTTTTAGTCCTACCCTATTTGCGCCTATTTGCGTAGGTGCGACGTATAAATATTACAATGTATATATGTGGGATTTGTACCTGTTTGAACGAAGCCGAAATGAGTATGACGTATACGCAGTTTCCAAAATAATATGTGCAAAACAGCGCGACGTTGACGAACGATCTTCATAGTCATATCATTGTGTTAATATTTTTTTTTATTATTATTGTATATTGTTGTTCGACGCACAAAATGATGTTTTGAAACCATGATCGCGTTTACGTAGACGTACCGAAATATAAAAAATATACAAACAAACACAAACGTTATTTTATTGCCTATTTATAAGTATATAATTGCACACGACGAAAATGGCTCGGATTTGTCCAAAGAAATTATTTTATTTTGTATTCGAAATACTTATTCGAATAAGCGGATGAAAATTATTCGGAATAGGTGGTATTCGAATGTTTAAAAAAAAAACTTTGAATAAACGTTACAATTTCCATTTTATTCTTGTCGACAAGAAAATAAATCGGTATAGAGTAAAAAAAAAAAAAAAATTAACTAACTAAAAACGCAGTAGATGTATCCATTCTCTATGTATGTACTCTCATATTATATTATTACAATATAATAAAAATTCTATTGGCGGAATCATCGATAAAAAAAAAAAAAAACGTATGTATCGTATACCTGGCGAACGTGGCTAAAAATCGAAACTTCTGCGGCCCCGTAGTGAAAGCTGCGAAAGCGGTGTCTGCGAATCCGATGAACGGTTGACGCGTTCGTCGGGCCAACGCCTGCGAGCACACCACCTGAAAAAAAAAACGATATTTTTATTAAAAAAAAAACGAACAATTATATTTCTTTTTGAGTATGTCGATTGCCTGTCGTTATAGACATTTATTCCGCCTTTCACTGACAATTTCAACGCCGTTTTTCAGACACTGGTACTACGATAAAGTATGGGCATTGTCGGCGCTACGAAACGTACCCGAAGTCCTACGTGTAAATATTACGAATGCGATATGTCTTTTAAAATTTAAAAATATAAAGCATTTTGCGACGCCATCGGTAGTGAAAAATAAATGATTTCATTCGTATTTTTAACACCACTCTATTATGCGTAACAATAGAAGAAGAAAAAAAAAATCCCGTATTATTATTTTAATTATTCGGTAAATTTGTATTGTGGACATGAAAATACTTCAATTACGGACACAACGCTCGTATCAATATAAATATATCAGGTTTCTCGCAATTATCGAACGAGACGAATGTGCTGCAAGTGGTTATAGTATAACGTGCCACCGGTATTATGTGATGATCATTCGTCCGTCATTCATTTAATAATTTTTTTTCTATGAATTTATAACTTAAACAATTTTCTTTTGAAAAATGCGTGTCGCTTATACCTAGTTTATCAACTTAAAAAAAGTATATGACCGAGTATATCGGGCAATTGCGATATGCGACGATCAAATTAATTTGGTAAAATAACGCGCGCGTGTGTGTTGTAGCCCGATAAGCGTGTAAAATGTACAAAACAGTGTTTAATTTTGCGTAACACACAGCGTCTGAATTCAATTCATACACATGGTGCTGTCCAATTAATTCTATCAAAAACGGATTAAACAATTTTCATTATCATCGTATAATTTTGAAAATGTTTCGAAAAACGCAATTTCGAACTATATCGTATTGGTTTCTACCATAATAATGTACATATTTATTTCTTGGTAACGAACAAATTTGTCTCAAATTTCAATAACGAATCGCATGTAGTCCGGTGTACTTTACCTGACACGTTTTTCGATTCTATCAATAGTGTTATTTGCGCGCAGGGAAAACTATTGAAAAATTACAAAAAAAAAAAAAACTGATGAAAATGCCAATACATACGATATTCATTGTAACCAATTTCATTTTTCTTTTTTTTTTTTATCGTAAATCGAAAAAAAATGTTTACCAGTCATTTATTTTAATAATAAAAACGCACGTAAAAAGTGTTCTGAAAATATTCAATCAATTCCGAGCTAAATATTTTGAATATGTCAATAATATCTGGGGGGTTTTTTTTTAATTAATTTTCAATTTTAATGCCGAGTACGTGAAAATGTAATATGAGATCAATAATCATATAGATTATATCCTAAAAATCTTTGGTCACAATTTTTTTTTTCTTAACGTTTAAGGTTTTCAGATTTTACGGAAATTGGATAAATATATAAAGTATTCAAATTTAAAACCGTACAGATGATAATTTTAATTTATTTTTTTTTCAAATTTATTCATTTTTGTGTCTAAATAGCCGGGTGTCCTTGTATACCATACCTATATAATAATAACAAAAAACGGACTCACCAGAAGATATATGCAGTGAGTGCACAACATTCCGATAATCACAGTGCCGAAAAGTCCGAACAACAGTCCGCTGTTTTTGAACGCATTCGGCATGGCTAGGATACCGGTGCCAATACTGCTTTTCATCAAATGTAACAGAGCGCCTTTAGCGCTGGAAACGTAAATCAAGAAATAGTTGTAATAATAATAATAAAAATAATAATAATAATAATAATAGTGTAGGAATGGCATCTTTTATGGATAAAATGAGGGAGATGATTCAAAGCTTGTGAGAGGTGTTATAGAAACGGACGATTACAATATTATATTATACAACATGTAAAATTATTTAATTATACAATAATTACTATTACATTAATAATTTACAGTACTCACGTTGTCCCGTTATTTTTGTCTCGCATCTTAAACGGATCGTACGATGGTAATTTTTCGCTTCCGCCCTTAGTAGGATAACCGTTAAAATTGCAATTTGAGAACGAAGTCGTGTACACCGACATCGTCGTATTGCCGTCCGCTACATGATTTTCTCCCGCGTTTTCCATAATGTATTATTATAATAATAGATCTCTTCACTACTGAAGTCGTTGAGATTGAAAGGTTATATAATGTAGTTTTGATGACTGGACACACGAGACTAGAATAATTGTTATTTATATTATCTAAAATTAATCATTTTTCATACACACGTAATATCTCGAAATTATATTATACGCACACTTATATATATATAGGTGTGCGTATAATATAATTTCGAGATATTACGTGTGTATGAAAAATGATTAATTTTAGATATATATATATATGAATAAACGAAATATTTTATTAGTTTTCTTGGAAAACTTGTATAAAAAGTTTTTTTTTTAAAACATATTTAGTTTTATACGATTTAATTTAACGCATTTTTATGATAAAACTTATATTTCGTTCAAATAAAAACCATAAAACATCACTCATCGGTAATATTTCAACACCTTTGTGGCAGTCAAGATGAATTCACGTTTTCACGACCAAATGTATCCCGAATTAATTTCTTATAGTAATGAAAAAACTGGAAGAAAAGTGTCCAGTATTAAAAATATGAATATATTTTTTCTTCTATAACTAAGAACCGCCATAATATATATATAAATATACGTTACTATTCGTGTTAGTTTAGGGTTACGTATAAGAAAAAATATTTTTTTTTTTAAATAACTTAATAGACCATAATTTAATTTTTGGACGTTTTGTTTAACGTAACCATTTTACACATATATTTATATACTCGTATAGTGAAAAAATGTATAAATTCAAGAATGAATTTGAAAAAAAAAAACTATTTTTGCCACCAATTTTAGACGTGCGTCATTTATAATATATGCAGCGTTTGAGTTTAAGTGCTTTTACAATTTAACAAGAATTGAAAACACAATAAATATTGTAGTAATGTACAGTGCGTCTCACAAAAATCTGACAAAAACAATAAATTTTGTTCTATTCAATATTAATGTAATAATTACTAGAACAGTGCGCTACGGATTATTGCTTAATAATAACGAATTATTACTATGAAAATTAATTCAACATCGAGAATCTAGTAGTTTACTGTAACGTCAATTTGCGGGAAAAATATTTGAATTTTAACAAACTTCAAAAAATTAATTAAAAATTAGCGACGTAACGTAATTTAAACTTTTAAACACCAACATTTTTTTAGAACGTCTATTTTGTTATTAATTTTTCATTTTTTTTTTAATATGAAAACACTTAAATTTTTTAATTTTTAGTGTTTTATAATTAAAAATATGTTTATTATGACGCAGAAATATTATAATTATTTAAAAACAATTCAATAAATAAAACACATAAATGTTAAATAAAACAAAAGTTATATGCATTTGTTAGATTTTTGTGAGACATACTCTGTATATAATCGAAACACACGTCATATATAATATATAACTCTAATCCTTGTATAAAAGATAGTCATTAAATTTTTATGATATTCCAAACAATTAAACTCTTTAATGCTATATATATTATAATAGTTATACAGCTTAATGTAGATATATATATATGTAGGTCATTTGGATATATAATTGTTACAATTATTATAATATATATATATATCATGTGAGTCATATTTATGTCAAATACTGTTGTCATCATTGAATGTTATTACATACGTATTTAATAGTAATAATTATTACATACGTACGTATAATAATTACTGATTTAATAATAATAATAATACATGTATAAAACCGCGTATTGAAAAACCACGTTAATTATTTTAATTATGTTTCGATTGTGTGTGTTTTTTTTTAATCGTACTCAGGCATTTTAAAAATTTGTTTTTTCTTGAATTGGAAATAGTTTTTTGAACGCAATTATAATAATAATAATTTTTTTTTACAAACGACGACGATAACCGTGCTGTCTCTTAAGATACCGTTGAATTGTTTCCCTTTTTGCGGTAATGTCACCGGTGATAATATTACAATGCTATAACATCAACTGCAATTTAAAATGTATCTCTATAACTATGTTTTCAAAATGCTTGGAAAATTAATGTTTAACGAGGGAGAAAAAAAACGAACTTAAGACTACCCAAAATATATATCTCCGTAAATCAACAGCTATTATCCATAACCTATGCATAACGGGAAGTTCTCAAACTCTTGAACGTCAAAACCTTGAACATAAAATAATTGCAAAACCTTGAGCGTCATTTATACCATGAACTACAAAATATTGGACGTCAAAATCTTGAACAATAAAGTTTTAGGATCTGTTATCTCAGATGTGAATATTCATAACGAATCGGGGGATATTTTCTATTTAAGTACTAGCGCAATGTTGTGAAGTGAGCGAGTGGTGATGTCTGAGTGAGCGTAGCGATCGAGGATTTTCGTCATGAGCTAGTTGAAATGCGTAAAATATATGTTAAAAAGAGAATGGATTTTTGTAAAAATTATGATAATAATTGACGATTAAAACGTAATTGTTTTAGATTTTGACGTTCGAACTTTTGTCATTAAAGATTTTGAAAGCCATCCAACATAATTATAATAAATCGGTAAAAAAAACTTTCGTTGCATTCAAATTTAGATTAATTATACAAGTTTAACAACACCCGATTCACTGAAACTGACGTCCATATCACTAGTGGCTCATTTGTTTTTTTTAACTCTACGTGCTGACTTCAAGTTAACATTTTGAAACGATATGGTTCTTACTTTTTAGGATATTTGCCCCAATATGAACCATATTTGGGAGAAAAAAAAACATTTTAGGAGGAAACTCGGACTCGTATAATATACAGAAATGCCTAAGATTTTTGATAACATTTATTTTAAAAATTACATAAAAATTTCAAAGCGTTTATTAAAGGATTTTCAAGCTATTTTTTTTAAATTAGGAAATGTTAATTTTATATAAGTTGAATTACTTGTTTAATTGAATTTTCAACTTTTATCAAAGTAAAAACCGCATCAAGAATAATATTTTTATAATTCGACACTTGATTACGAGAAACAAAAAAAAAAGAGATTAACTCGCCCAGCCTTCTTATGGATTTAAAGCAATTTTCGTCACCGATTCACCGTTCGATATAATAATTAATATCAAATAATATCAAATGTCTTATAGTATTGTCATACCTTATATATTATAATACAAGAACGCTCTATAGTAGTCGATATAATATAATATATATATAATCACGCTTCGACTAAGTCTCGATCGTCGTTGTTGATATACATTTTAAATAAGCGCAGAATGTTTCGACGAGTCATTTTTCATAGTATATTTCGCATTCGAACTATTGTATTCGTTGTTCGAGTGAATCCTTAAGCCGTTTTTTTAAGAGGAATAAAAAAATCTCGGAATTCATTAACAATTATACGTATTGTATAATATATCGTCAATGACGGATCGCGTAACACATTACGACGACGCGCGTACAGTGTGCGACGTATAAAAAAAACCCGTATATACTCTCGAATAATTAAAAAACGATTTAAAAAAATAATATTGTACTAGAGAAATTTCACTGGAACATATAATATTAAAAAAAAAAAAAAAAAATTGTAATACGGTACGTTCGAATCGCGCGTTCTCAGTTCGCGTACTGTCGGCGAGACATTGATTTACAGTCGTTATTTATTATAACACCGCAGTATCGTGTTATCTTTGATTGCGCCTGACAATAACACGCGTAATAATTATAATAATATGTAATAATTGTTCAATATAATATACCGCGTCGTATACGGCAATTATTATTAACCATTATGCGTACGTTTGTCGTTTGCATCATCGGACGAATTCGAAGTTTATATTAATTTCTGACATGAGTGGTGGCACAGGAAATATTATTCACTTGAAAGGAGAAGAGGGTAAACATTTAAGGCTTATATATGTATTGTTTTTAGCATGTGACACATAAAAACTCTCGTCAATATGTTTTTAATATAATAATTACGTACTAAAATGTCTGAAAAAGTGCGAAACCGCAGTTAAACATAAAAATATAACACTTTATTTTTCTTTTTCTTTATAAGTTTATATAGGACATATTATGTTATATAATATAAGCAATGAAAAAGAAATATCACCGCCAATGGCTGATTTAACGGCGGGAGGGAAATGGGACGATCAGCCATAAGAGTCTCTGAGCCCTCCTCAATGAAATGTGTTCTATTGAATGGCGCGGAGAAAGAAAATTTAGACAAATTTATCACTATATTATTTATACGTATATAACAGCTAAAGAAGGCTAAGCGAAAACGAAATAATAGCCCGCGGGCGGGCGATACGATGTCAGTTAAAGTAAGAAAATGCGTAATAAAAATTCGGCGAAGTTTTATTCGTCAGTTCGACATGTTACCTTAGCCGAGGTAAAAAGATGGGAATTGATAATAGGAAAATGAGATGTTTACGTTAAAAGAGAATTAGAAGCATTAGATAGTCGGGTGGTTGTGATAAATAAATTAATACAGATATTTATTTTCTTTTAAAAGTTGTTGTATTTTATGTTTGTATATAATAATTATATTATAAAAGTTATATTTGTTTTATTTTTCTCATTGGCATTTCATAAAGTCAATACAACTTTAATATAAGTTAAACACAACGATTATGATAAAATGTTTAAAATATAATAATTGTTGCGTTTGAAAATAAAATAAAAATCAAAGTCAATCATTTTTTTTTTTATGTTTTCAACATTCCTATTACACCGAGTATTGAATAACGCATTTTTTACGGACAACGACAAATATATATATATGTACATCGATATAATTATTATTATTACACTGTTTTCATATAGATATATAATAATAATAATATGTTAATATATTTGAGTCGCATTGTAATAACACTCGAGTAATATTTATAACGGCGCGTGTGATCGTCGTTAGAAAAAAAAACCGGAGATTACGACGAACGTTTAAAAAACAGTCACTAAGAGCGATAATATGAAAAAAAAAAATTTAAAAAGAAAACCCCCCGCGTCGTACGTACGTGAAATACCTGCGATCCATATATATATATTATACATTATACATATAATTCGCTCGCGAAATATATAATAATATTATTATTAAAATAATTGTGAAAAAAAAAAAATAGCAATATTTGTCGATAACGATGACGCGACCTCGTGCGGCGTATAATAATATTAATAATCACTCTATATAATATACTCTAATTGGCGATTATATAATTATATTTGTAACGACGGGAAATTTATTGTTAGAAAAAAACAAACGAATGACCTACATATATATATTTATAAAAACCATAACCCGCGCGTATCTTAACGAGAAAAATGCGCTCAGGGGAGTTGTATTTTTTCGTATATAATATTATCGTTTATGTAGACACGAATACGCGGCAAAAGCTACTGTGAAAATCGAAAAACGTTTAGTGTAGACACGATTTGCTCTACCGGACACGCGTAAACGCATGACGAGATTATCCGAATAAACTTCGAAAGTCCTTTGCACATTTGCACAGAAAAAACATTATTAAATCTGGTTCCATTGTAAAACCTGCGCATTAGCAGCCCTCCACGCTTCGCTCTGTTGCAGAACCTACAAAAAAAAAATAAAAATCCAAATAATATACAGTAACATTGTAAAGATGAGGCAAGGGGATGAGATTACTTATTTTGTGTGTTTAAGTATATAATTCAAAACGATCGAAATAATCAATTAAATAGCTTCTTTATAAACACCAAATTTAACAATTATTGAAATGAGCAAAAAAAATAAAATAAAATAAATTTCAAAACATACTTTCTCCTTTTATATTGTAAAAAAAATTTTTTTTTTTTTTAAAGAAGTAGTTTATCAAACGTTTCCAATAATTTTCCTATATTTATATATTTTTATTGTACAATTATTGCGCGTGCTGAGTATAATTTTGCTAAGACTATACAAAAAAAAACCCCCATATTAAAAACGCAGAATTTTTTTGACAATTTTTATACCGTTTAAATTAAAAAAAAAAAAAAATATATATATATATATATGTATATAATTTTATAAATACATATTAAATTTTTAACTAAATTGTGTTTTTGAAAAATAAATTCAAACACCATATAAAAAAAAAAATAAAATAAAATAAAATAACTCGCAAAAAGTATCATTTTTTTTTTTTATATATATAAAATAACCATCGAAATATAATCAATTTAAAACGTCTTGTTCGATAGGGTCGTCAAGTGACATAAACTTTCGTATGTAAGTAGCACGTTCTGATAGATTTCATGCCAATAAACAAATTAATAATAATAAGCGAACTCTTCTTTATACTCCTCCTGTGACATTTAAAATTACGTTTTGTATACCCACACATAATAGCGCGGTACACGTCGTAAAAAAATAACGTTATATATTATACGCGTGTTGCACACTTTTTCTGTTGTGTCATCATACAAAGAAAAAATGTAAACATTATTATAATATTATAGTTACCTAAAAATAATTTCTTACAATTGCAGTTGTGTTACATTATTGTGTCTATCTAATCGATTTGATGAGACGCGAAGCGAAAATACAAATTAAACGCGCGTGATCACGGACGATCGGCGTCGGTACAATATATTATTATTATTATTATTATTATATATTAATTATGTCGTCATTTTTTTTTTTCCGTTACATCATTTTCATGTTTTATTCCATCATACCGTTTGACAGTAATTCATTTCAAAATAAATAATATAATATACGAGCGTATATATTTCAATGTTCGATGTTTGGGGCGAGGAGATGCTATTCCACGAAATTTCTTTTCGCCTTTTGGCGACTGAATTGTTTTTTTAGTATGAATACTTTCAGAGAGTGAGAATTGTTTTTATGAATAATATTTTTCGATGTTTTGAATTTCTATTGGTTTTTGGGCCTTTCCAATTGAATTTTATGTACATTTTTTCGTCTTTATACGTATTAGTATTGTTATAAAACATGAAGCGATTTCTCTGGACAACCATAAATATCTGAAGTTCAGCTGAACCGATTTTCATGAGTTGTTTTCAAACGCAAGTGCTCAGTGTACAGATGAGCCTCATCTAATGAGGAAAGTCGGAAAATGTATCAATTAAATATAGTTTTCGGAAATATTTAGTTTTCCGTGTAGTTGCGTAGGGCGACGCCCTATAAATATACACATTCCATATCATATAGTACATTTTATTTATTTATTCGTATGACGTATATTACATTTACCTACATACATATATAACTTAAAATTGTTTTTATAAATTAACTGAATTATAATTAAATAGATGGCAGATCGCTGCTTTTATGAACAATTTAGTTTTTATTATTATTGACTTTCCTTATTACTAATATCGATTTTTGATATTCGTTTCTATGTTTAAATTAATTAATTATGCAGAATAACAAGATATAATTTGCATACAATTCAACTATATATATATGTATATATATTGTATATTTTAAATTGGATTTATACTCGAAATATTATAAGAAATAATATAATAATTTTTGTAAAAATATTATAAATTTTAATTTAATTAGATTAATTAAAACCAAATTAAAGTTTAGATAAACTAAAAACGAAAATGTTTGAAATTTAACCTAAAGAATATAATAGCTTATAATTAATTAAGTAAATCTATTTATTATTTTGTTATGTAGATAATTGTTGTATAATTTTGAATTTCATATAAATTTCAATCGAAACCAAATAAGTGGTTATTTTATTTTATATAATATCTTTATACTTCATTTTTAATAATTTTTCTATGTCACTAAATGTTTATATTTAATCTAAGTTAAGAAAAAAAAATTTGTTTTTTATTTTTTTCATAATTGTATATATTTCCTGTTACGTTTTTACACCCTGGAAACAAAATTACCTCCTATAGACTTATGCTGGATAATCGGTTTCACTAGGTTTTATAAAAATAATTGATTTTATATGTTTTATTAAAGGTTATTAAATACTACAATCTTCAAATTTTTGAACGGAATTACAAATTAATAACTTATATATATACGTTCACAAATATGTTAATGCTGATTTCCTTAATTATTCTTAATACTGAAAGCAATTTTTTGTTAGTACTAATGCTTATATCTTTATTCTAAATATATTACTGTAAAATAATAAAAACCAATTTAAAAATAAAATTAGAATAAAATTCCAGTTTAAAATAGGGTTGCCATACGTCCCGGTTTTGCCGGGACACTACCGGGTTTTAACTAAGTGTCCCGGTGTCCCGAGAAAGTGTTTCGGGACAGTGATTTGTCCCGGTTTTTAAATTTTACTCGATAAAATACCGATTTTCAATTAGGCGAAAACATTATCGTCCTACACATTATAAAATGCATGATTATTCGCGCGAATGATAGGTAATTTATTTTTAGACTTTCTATAGTCAAACCCAAAATTTATTTTCGCGATAATCATAATCTTAATGGTTTCTATTAAAACCACTGCGTCACTACGGTAATAATGGTATCTACTTTAGAGTTTAGACGTAAAGTTATGACTAATAAATGTAGTTTATGTAAAAAAAAAAAATTGTAGTGATTTATTAATTTTAAATAAAATAACGGATATTTATTATTTCCATATAATATATATAATATATGATATAATTATACTAACTATACTAAAAAAAAAAAAAAAAAAGGTTATTTAATAATATGATGTCCCGGTTTGGCGATTTTAAAATCTGGCAACCCTAGTTTAAAAACTTATGATAAATTTAATTAATAATTCATTCCACTCTATAGAACTATCATACAAACCGAGTTATATTATTATTATTATTATTATTATTTTTCGATGGTCCTGTCTCTCCGCGTATCGGACTCGCGTAATTTTTAATGTGTAATTAAAGTTGCCTACGTCACAGGCTCGGCCGTTACGTTTACGAGCCACTTTCATTGCCTACTCAACAGTTTAAAGGCGTTCAATAAACAACACAACTTTATTCCAACGTTATCTCAACACAAAACCTGACCCCACCTGAACTAAAAGAAAAAAATGTGTCTTTTTTTCGCATATATTGTTCTTGTATATAATAAGTGTGTGTGTGTGTGTGTTACATATCTCAGACATGAAAATAGCCAGTTCGCGAATACCGCTGTTGTGCAATTCACGGCGAGACTCGGTTTTTCATATTATAATAATTTATTGTAAATTCAAAAATAATTTTTGACATTATTCAATTGATTTTCAATTATCGTAATTAATTATAGCGTTGAATATATTTACACAATGTATTCATTCGAAATTAAAAACCAAATACGTTACACAATGTTCTATTGCAAAACCCGATCTGCAATTATTTTTCTTGTAAAAACGACATCAACGCCCGACGAAAATTTCACTACTAATTACTTACAGTGTTTCTTGTTTCAGTTTTGGAATATTCGACGAGGCGCCGGCCGGTTTGCAGGAAAATTATTATTGAAATTAAAAAAAAAACTAATAAAAATAATATTGTACATTTCTATTAGCGAACAATTATTGAATAACGATTTTTAATACGAAAAAAGTGTAACCGAGATGACTCTAATACGAGAAAATGCAACGAGGTAAACCCGTATAATCGAATCGCTTTGGAACTGCTCACATATATACACTGATTTGTATATTTAATATTGGACATCAATTATTATATGTCATTGCGATACGGCGACACTTCTGGTTATTAATAATAATAATAATAAAAAAAGAAAAATATAAGAAATTTATCATTTTTTTATTGTTAATGCTTATTACACAGACACGCCGCGTGCCATAAGTAACGAAATGATTGCCTATTCCGGTTATCCCTTAAAAATGATGTGTCTGCAACTGTAAAATATTATATTATTATTAAATAATAATTAAAATAAATTAATGTTCATTGTATTTTCGGATGTTTTAAAAAGCAGTATTAGAAAAAACCCCGGTTGGATAAATGATAAAACGCGAAAAAATTAATGTAAAGTACTCGCCTATATTATTATAATACAATACATATTAATTTATTTGAAAAAAAAAAGAGGTAGCCTATCTACTTTATACATATAGTCCACAAACAAATTATCAAACAAAACTGATTATATTATATAATATATATTCGTTAGGAAACTTAATGACTATTACAATTTTTTATACTAACTTACAGTTATTGTATATTATTATACGAGTATATAATTAGTATATTTATATAAATAATCCCTGGTAGAAAATATATATTATTTATCAGATTTTTTTTTTTGTTTTTTTCCGTGAATGAGGAGGAGGCGATTTAAATGAGTTTCATATATGGTTTCACAAATTTACAGGTTGTGAAAAATATCACTGTCATTTTTATTTATGCTACTTACAGCGTCGGTGGATAGGCGTGTCAGAAGTGGCAGCTACTTAAGTGTTTAACGTAAATCTATGTTGCAGAGATTTGTTATTGCTAGAAATTTAAAAGAAATATAAAATCATTGCGTTCAACAAAACGATTCCGAGCGGAGTTTTGGTGTGTAATATTGTTTATTATATTTTAATATACAGTTGTGGATTTCGATAAAATCGCGTTTTTAACAAAAAAAAAAAAAAAAACAATTATTAATACTATATTTTAGACCGCGTTAAAAAGCGTTTGAGAAAGTTGAAAAATGACATCATTAATGTACCACTCCAGGGAAATTTAATAACAAAAAATGAGTACTCGTGTTTAATGATCGGAGCATTCTTTCTAGTTGAAAAATCGTGCACAGAAAAATAATAAACGTCATTATAAAAACAATAGCTCCGTCCTTTCGTTCAGATCTAAAAAGAACTATCTTGTTTTGAATATTAATTTGTAATTTTTTCTTTATTAATGTAAACATTTTATGTCGCAGTGAATAACATATTATGATTCAATATTGTGCAAAATAGTATTTCGTATAAATATTATATAAAAAGTGTACGATCGTTTGGAAATTTTTTTAGCATGCAGCTGCAGTATACAAGTCTTATTATTATACGATATGATGATATGTTAATTGAAGTGAATACAATGAGCAAAAGTTGATATTTGCAATGTGTTATTCTCAAATTTTAATTATAGAAACGCCGATTTCGCAACAAAAAGAAAACTACACATATTAAAAAAAGGATATTTCCATACGATACTATAGTGGCGAAATTATTGTAAAATAATCGGATGTACTTGCGCATGTTTTTATTGAGAATATTATTTATTATTATTTGTCGATTATTGTGAATGGAGGAGTGTAATCGTTTCAAACGTTGAAAATGCAAAAATTACAAAAATCCCAAATTGCAAATGTGTTGTTCATTTTGTAATAATGAGTGTGGGGCAAAACATGTAATAAATAATTTACTTTTATATAAACTATTATCGATGGACGATATTTGGTGGTATGCACGAGTAGATTTTTGTTTTAAGGATTCCGGTACGTTTTGTAAAAAAAAACGATACAAAATAAAAACGGAAATTTCCGAATAATTTATTATATCGGTAATGAATCGACGGATGCAAGGGCCACACAATTAATACTTTTGAAAATTTTCCGAAGGATATTTCGAAAACGGGTTCACGCGTATAAATGTGAGGTAAGCGAGTCAATATTTTCAAATATAAAACGTTATAGCTATACGTCATATAAGAAAAAAAAAAAGGAAAACGGTAGCCAAATGTTTCTTAATCCCTTGTTTCCTTCACGATCCCCCTCCTCTATCCTTCAAAAAAAAAAAAAAAAAAATCCCTAATTTATGTATACATTCGTGCGGTCTTGAGAATGTATTTTTTTTTCTATAAAAGTTTTTTCGGTGCCCTACACTTGAAAAATTGTAGCGGTCAAAAATTGTGAACACCGCGGATTATGCGGTATTGAAGGCGTTGTTGACAATGTCGCGGACGTTGTAATATGCTCCGCCGATTAGTGCGAACAATCCCAACATCAACAGGAACGCGTTCTTCACATGTCGCACGATCCAACGGAAACGCTGGCAGCGATTGCGGCCTGTAGCCGCCGTCGGTTTATTCACCGCGTAATCACCGTCACCGTCGTCGCTGTCGTCGCCTCCGTCCTCTTTCGGATACCAGTACCACACGGTTTCCATGATGATTGGCACGAGTATACCGAGTATGGAGAATCCGACTGAACCGACCAGGGACACTAACGGACCGATATCCGGCACGGCCGTAGCCACAAGCACTGTTTCGACATCGATATTATAAAATTTAATTAAAACCGTTGTTCTTATACGTAAACAGTGTTATAATATCCAGTGTTTGGATCGGGTCGAGGGAGTACCGCATTTTTTTCGATAATACTAATTCAACGTTCCTGTTTGATTAACATTTTCTAATTTTTCAATTTCATAATGCTACAGAACGGTTATGTAAGAAGGCTGCGATGGGCTAGCTTCAGAAATTGTAAACCCCGGTGTTACCCGTAGCACTTATAATGTATTATTATGTCTATGGTGTTACCACCATAGGGGCCGACTTGAAAACTTTTTAAATAGTTCACTCGTACATTCTTGCAAATCAATACAAAGCTACTTATCGTTTGGTACTAATTTTCTAGAAAGGGGTTGAGTGGGCCACGTGAATTCGACTCAAATTACGAAGGGAGTTTTTTTTTTTTAATTTTATTAAATATTTCGAAAACGTTAAAAATTTCTCATAAAAAAAAAAAAAAAAAAAAATTCGTCGTTATAATAGTGACGTGTATTCGAAACACGTTGTTTTGAATACGAATATGCATTTGAAATCCGAGCCCTGTACGTTTATTATAAAATTATATAAAGGCTCGCATGTCGTACCGGTGCCGAGTATCAGGAATAGCCGCATGACGTAATAGTACGCAACGGTCTTCGGCGAAAAGTCGTCTTCGAAATCCTCGAAGTCTATCGTCTCGGATTTCGAGGACTTGATGAGATTGGATCGCAAACCCTGCCAAGCCAGGTCCGCGGTGACGGTCAACTGGAGTCCGTACGTCAACAAGATGCCCAAGGCTATTACTATTTTGATAACGTCCGACAGTCTGCACAAATAATAAATGTTATACAAATTAATTAATAAAATATACCCTATAGGAACTCTGACACATAAAATTTGGTTCAAAACATTTTTTTTTTTTTTTTGTAACAATATCGTCCAGAATTAATGTACTTTTTATTTAGACGAATAACTCTGCGATTGTTATATGAACTAATTCTATTTCATGTTATTTAAAATTATTTCTTGCGAAATGTTTCGTTTGTGTGCTAGAAATATTAAAATATCAAAATATATTGTAATAACATCGAAATAATGACGTAGTTCCATATAGATTTATTATGTACGAGTATATATATATTTTTTTGATCATCGCCTAAAATAAAATAATAAAAATCTACATTTTGTAAACCAATGCATAAAAATTAACTTTTGTACAATAATATCCTACAGAACCAATATAAATTGTTCGTTTGTAAAAATTACTTTTTTTCATATTGTATACATTTTATACATTTTTCAATTCGAAAAAAAATTGCACAAGTATTATCGTAGACAAATATATTTTAGACATTATTATTATTATTATTATTATTAACATTGCAGTTACTTGCTCTTCTCAATATGAAATTGGAATTTTTTTTTTTTTAAACTCGTATATAAAGATTATTTGTTGCAAAAAAAAAAAATGAATTGTTAATCATACGTTTTTAACCGAAGTTATAATCAATCATTCATTTGCATATATTTCAATAAAATAACGTTATTGTTCTTTAGAACGGACGAACTCGAAACCTTATTAAAAAGTTATAATTTTAGGACGTACTAGAGAGGCTCCTTTGACCCCAGTAGCGTACCGAGAGTTTTATCATACTCTCTTTTATTTTACTCCCACATAAAGGGGATCAAAATATAATAAATTTACCGAAATGAATAAAAATCAATACCATGTTTTATAGCTCCTTGAATTTTTCGAATAATAACGTTTTTAATATCAAATATAACAATTGTTCGTACTTTTAGTATTTCATTATTTTTATATTTTCAATTTATAATTATCGATTCGCTGTAAGTCTCCTAGATTATAACTAGAAACGTAAAGCGTGATACTACATTTTATCGAATCTATAAAATTTAGAAAATCGATTTTGTTTCAATGAAATCAAATTTAATTTGACTTTATACTCGTAGTTAAATTTATCGTTCTAATAATTACGCAGCAATCGTTTAAATTTTTAACTAAATATAGTTAAAGTCAAATTTTAATTGATCCAAAAGTTTTTGTATTTTACATTTATCTGTTTTTAATTTTGTGCGTAAAAAATACTTTTACATTTCAAATTACAAAATAATAGCTGTATTCAGACAAAAATATGTTACTATTACCTAAAACAAAATTTGCAGATAATAAATCATTACGATGATTTTTTTTCTGTTAAATAAGCGGTGTTTGGATGGTGTTTAACCGATTTATTTTTAAATTCACTTTGCACAAATAAAATCGGCTAAGAAATAACTGTCTTTTACATATTATATCTTAACTGCGTAAGTTCACGTTACGCCGAATCAACAGTAGTTGGGTTAATAAGTAAATAGCTACTTTTTAACTTGTATTTTTAAATCCTCATCTTTGTTTTGGTCCGCATTATAAATAAATTTAATTTATTTTATCTACACGCGTTGATGGCTAAAATTCCTTACTCACCGTCCCGTTAGGCCTGCCGAATTAATGTATTGTGTAAAATATTATTTAACAAAATGTACTGACTTGTTATCGGCTGGCAAGTTGAGCGATATGCTACCCTCACAAAGTTCTCCGTATCGTAGATATCCGAACAAGCCCAATACGCTGTTGATCGCCATTATGACCACCATGGACCGATGAAGTACGTAAGACGGCGATCCGGCAAATTCCAACGGTTTCCGCATCGCGTTCTCGATATGTAACAACTGCAGAGTTTCGACATGATGTTATATGAAATAATGCAAGTGAAAATATAAAAAAAAAAAAAACGACAAGTAAATAATAAAATCACAGTTGATAAAAAAATCATTAAAAATACTCTTTAGGGAATTTCTGGAGTCCGAAAATGTATCATATTTTACTCTTTTTTTTTTTTTAAGTTTTAAAACAGATGAAATCGATTTTCTTTCTTTATTATTATATAATTTATACAATTACAATATAATATTTGTAACGTACTATAGAGTTATATAAAGTTTAATTATAGAGATATTTTATCTCTATAACCATCAAATATAGATATATTTAAAAACCCCCCCCCCCGTCATTTCGATGACGCACACTCATAAATCTTAAAAACGTGTTACACGCGTCGAAAATAGTGAAAACGTTTGATAAGCGTATAAAAATGTTACGAATTTGTTGAAAACGCGTTTATAATTTCCTTGAGTGTATAACTAGACTTTAACTATTTTAACTCGTCCTCCGGTACCGGGAAAATATTTCGATTTCCACAAAACTACTATTATTATTATTATTATTATTATATAATTATTGAACGTTACGCACTCACCATTCCGACGCCCTCCATCGAGCACAGCGTGCTTCCGGCGAACAGCATCCACCGCGTGGGCGGAAACACTATTAGTTTGGCTTGTTGCTCGGGACGCAACGCCGGTCCGTGTCCTATGAATATGAAGTAGAACACTACGCCGGAGCCAAACATCAGGCACACGTTGGCCATCACCGAGAACGGGACCATGTATTTCATTAACCGGACCATGCCGACCGGGATCACCAGTAGAGCGGTGACGGCCGGGTACCATCGTATGGACAGACCGTGCAGCGAACGGGCCCACGTGCCCTCAGCCCCGTCCGCGGTGTACTGGTCTACGAGCTGAAAAACGGCCCCGAATATAAGTATCGACGTTAATTTTGTATACACAGTATTTTCACATGGATACAGAAATCAATTACTGCAGTACGATTAAGTACAATCATGAAATCATTACACTGTTTATTCGTTTCGTAATACCGTATTGTCCGGTGTTTCGAAAGGAGTCGCGGCGCCGGCGAAAATAATTATAAATCCAAAAACGGATGTCTCACCTGCTTGCACGTGCTGGCAACGATACACACGTAGATGATGTTCACGCCGTAATAAGTGGCCACCAAACTGCTACTGGTCAGGTTCCTGCGTTTGCATAATAAATAAAAATTATGTACATAAGCGAGTCGCGATAAAACTCATATTATAAAAGATTTCTGAAATATTCGGCCGCACGTGTATAAAAATTTAAAATAGACTATACGCCGAATTTCGAAAATACAATTTTGAATTTTACACACAGTGAATGTTGAAAGACAAAAATAAATAATATAGGGCACGGGTTATTACTTGAAAAACGGCGCCAAACAGGCGAATCGGCCGCGGGCGCCCCGTTGGAATACGGCGGCCACCGTATCCGAATAATCCATTGGCGGCAGAATTAATTTCCCGTCATTGCGCGTCTCGCCGCTACCACCGTTTTCGGCTCGTTGTTCGGCCAACACGGCGGCGGCGTATTTGCCAGATCGCAAAGACTGTGAACACCGAACCTACACAAGTGTACATTCGTATAAAACATACGTGCGTTAAAATCCTACAGAGGCCGTACAATTATTGTACGTTGAATAATAATTGGGCCAGTGATTACAGCGGCGTGTACAAGTAGACGGCAGGTCTGGTGAGCGTACGTCGATTACAGATACATCGAATTGAAATGGTTTTTTAACAAAATTTCGGAGTGGTATACATTAATGCAGTGGCGTGACTATTGGAATTTAGGGCCCAGGGGTAGCATCCAGTTTCGGTAACTCGTCTATTTGTGTTACCCGAAACTCGTCAATTTGTTTTAGAAAATTTAAATTCTATTATGTATTCACATATAACATTAATTTTATAAATGCTAGTTTAACATTTTTTTTTTTTTTTTTATTATTATTATTATTATTTTTACTATTTTTTTTTCTTACACTTTAGTTTCTATGACATGAATTTCAAAACGAAATTACTAAACACATATAAATTGTTTTTACTAGTACTTCGGGTCGTTGCTCCGCCTAACTACCCTTGAATTACGTCACTGTATACATATTATATAATGTATTCGAAGTATTGCGTTCTAAGCAATGCTCGAATTGGAGGGGTGCGCAGAGGGATGAAATTACTCTATTATTTTTTTTTTTATTCGCTCACCCCAACTACTTGTTTTTTACTAGAACGACGACTTAAAATAAGAGACTTTTACTACGCGAAAGCGGTGATATAAAGTGGCGTAGTCCACACATTATATAAGTAATGTAAATTTATTTGTAAAACGCTTTATTATTATTATTATTATTATTAACAGAGCTACGTTTTTTAATGTCACCAATTCGAGCACCGGCGCAAATAGTATTCGGACATCTAATGATTTGAATGGTGGACGATTGACATTCTAACGAATTCGAGACGGGTCAAACGCAATTCGATTAAAAATTAGCGTTTTTCACGCATAACACATTTTATTGTTGCACGCACAAATACTCACTATGAACGACATCATATTCAACACAGACAAGCCAATAATGAGAGTGCCAATGATGCCTACCACCACGCCGGTGTTGTGGAAAGCTTCGGGCATGGCTAGAAATCCGCCGCCGATGGTCGCTTTCACCATGTGCAACATCGCCTCGGTGTTTCTACGCGGAATGGACGCGGACGACACACCGAGAAAGTACGCGAAAACTAAGTTATATTATTTATATTATATTCACGAATCGTGACAGTTAAAAAAAACTTAGTAGAAGAGTGTAAACGACCTTAAAAGCCTGTTAAGTACAAAAAAAATCATAATTTTTTTTAAATAGCATTTTACTTGTATATGAGCTATGCGCGCCATTCAAACGAGCGTTTATAACGTGATAGGTAATAGAGATATATTATCATAGGCGAAACTACGAGTTCCCGCGGTCTGACCCACCGACTGACCCGATAATAATACTTAAGAATTTAAAATTAAATACTTAATATCCGCGACTGTAAAATGCCTGCATGCAATGTTCTGTTTAAATAAATAAGTATACCGCTCGTACAAAAAAAAAAAATCCGATACCGTTTAATTATTATTGTCGCTTAATTTATAAATAAACTCACTTATCGTTATTTATTTAACGTAAAATACTCGTAAAAGAGTGTGCGGTTACGTTCAAAAAAAAAAAAAAAAAATTAATAAATTACCCGTTACGGAGTTGTAACTTTTCTTTCTTTCTTTATATTTGGCCTAATGAAATCGTTTATATAGTTTCGCTTATGGACAATAATTAATACTGACGATATTTTGTGTTTGTCGTCATCTTCGGCGGCCGCGATTCCGGCTGCCCCGACCGAAGTGATGGACATTAGACGCGAGCGACGACGGAGGTGCGCCGCCGTCACGTTGCCGCTATTGTCGCTGTTGCACGACGACGAGAGTTTCCTGGACGTCGAGTCGGTGGGCGACGGGACCTGCAGCGTGTTGGCCGTTGTCCGTTTCGGCGACTGATTCTGCACTTCCGGCGACATGGTTTCGCGTTGGACGGAAGTGAAAAAAAAAATAAAAAAAAAAAAAACCGCGAAGAAATTTAAATCACGGGCGATCCACAGGAAAAAAGGCAACAAAAAAAAAAAAATTAATAAATAAAATAAAAATCAATATCGAAACATCGAAGCACTCGTGATGATGGATCCCGAGTTATATATTACATGTCCGCGTATAATACGTATTATGTGCGGCCGTGGGAAGGAGACGGTAAAACTTATGTTTTATTTTTCCTTTTTTTCCTTTTTGTCGTTGCTCTCCGCACGGATCTCAACTGTTGCGCAGCTGCTACACAGGTGTCGGCCGAGTGGCGATATTTATACGACGCGAGCGAAGACGCTGCTCGAAATATTTTCAAATAACTCGTTTCCATAATATATTCGTACGTTTATTGCCGTGTCGTTCACTGTTTTATCGATATCGTCGAGTGCGCGAGTTATCTTCGAAAACCGCGGCGGGAACGGCGCGTTAAATCTCGTATATAATAAAACACCGAATAAAACACACACATTTGCTAATAACGTATTAGCGGATACGTGCGAGAGATAATAGGAAAACGGAGGATTTGCCGAACGAATCGTTTTATCTCGCGGATTAATTATTGTTACAATACATTGTATTGCACGTTAGAAACCAATAAAATTAATAACCTCGCAGATAGGATTTATTAAATTTTTTTTTATTTTATTGTGTTTGTTCTCTTACAACGCACACACCGATCGATCATCATCGTGTCTGTGCAATGATGACGGCAATCGGTATTCTGCGGCACCGGTTTTCGCAGCCCATCCACTGCGTAGACATTGTGTACTCGCTGTGGTTTATGTAAAGGGTTCAACTCAGGGAATTTCAATATGTATGTATATAATATATATATATATATAGGTGGTTGGAAATATTTTAATTTTTTTCGAAGGAATCCAACGTGTCCAATTAGTCGGCATATACTGAACCGAAGAATTTGTAAAAAAAAATTATATATGTTACATTTACAATATTCCGTGAAATAAATAAATCGACGTTTTATTTCACCCGATGTTGAATTAAATCACCAATATTTTCTTAAATATTATCGTAGACATACGATGGTGTGAAAGATACATAGAAAATTTAGAAATTGGCGTAAATTTTTTCTAAAATTGACATGTTCAATAAACGTACCACTATTTGTGCTATATTACTGCAATGTCAATAAGCAAACGCCTCTTTCCGTAATGCATATACGGAATACAGTTTCTTTTCTTTTTCTTTTTTTTTTTTTGGAAGTTACGGAGACGAGTGTTATAAATATTAATTCCTTCCGTGTACGCTGGTATCGTTATAAATTATAATTACATTAGGAAATCCTTATGATCGGGACAAATTTTGTTGCGGTAAGCTGTAAACACTGTTGTAATTAATCTTGCACTTAAGATTTTGAAAAATCATTGAACCTAAACGAATTATCGTGTACATCACTATTGTATATCTTGTTGTAACAATCGATGAAGAGGAGACCTTATGAAAATCTAATATATCAAAAGGTCATATCTTTTGCTGCTTAGCACTTCAGATAATTGAACTTGAATCCAGACACGTACAGTATACGCTCGGCTCGCTTCCTTTATTATTATTATTATTATTATTATTATTATTATTATTATTATTATTATTATTCATTATAAGTATATAAAAACGGGGTATAATTGTTATTGTGACGAGTATAAAATTATTCAAACGTTTTCGGCGTACACATCGGACATGTGACTTTTGGCCACCCCTGTATAGAAAAATTCTGTGTAAAACTACTTTGTTGAGCATACGTACATTACGTAAGTAACTATATCATGTTTCCTTAGGTCTGAAAAAGAAAGGTTTGATTTGAAAATGTTGGAATTGTTAAACGAAATGAATTGATACAATTTTAATCGAGTAAATATAAATTACGCCAATGTAGTTATTAGTGTTTAGTATGAATATTGCAATACCTCAATAAATATAATGCTTAATCAACATCGTATCTGTAATCATAAGCGGTATTTGATGACGCGTCATAGAGTTGATCCTCCCAATGGATAATAATAGACGAAAGCGGGGCAAAATTATAATATTTATCACTGGAGGCGAACCAAAGCAATTTGTTGTTTGAAATATGAAAAATAAATGTTAGTTACCATAATATCGTGTTGAAATTAAATAGTTTAAATAACATTTGAAAATGTGATAAAAATATTATTGATGAAACGGGAATTATAATTAATTAATAATAAGAAAGTTTTCGTTTAACACTCGATAAGTAAATACAATATTTTACAAAATCGAGGCGTCGCCAGAAAATAGTATTATATTACACTTCGAGCTAATCTGGTTTTTTAAAACATTTTATTAAACGCCTTATAGAATTTATAAATATTTTGTTATTTTTATAATTAAAATAGCGCGTTATTTAAATTTCACTAAAATGTTTTAAAATTATAGTTCAACATCATTATATAATTTATAATAATTATATACTTATAATAATCAAAATACGTTGTTGATTTTACTCTTCTTTTTTTTTTTCTAAGTGGAAAAGAAATCTGTCTATAGGTTTCACGACTCTTGATTAATTTACGTCTGCCTTTAGGCATTTTAAATTATTATTTATAGTCGATTATGATTTATTTAGCGCAATTGTTATTATAAATATTATTTTTATTTTATTAATTTTTTTTTTTAATAACTATAAACTAATTATTATCTAATAACCAGGCGCACGACGTCGCGAAGATGTTAGTGTATTCACGTAATATATTATATTACAAATGTCCTTTACCTTGTAGCCATCAACCCTGGCCTAAAGTCTCGGTCATTGTCATATTTTATCATTATATTATATATTCGCATTTAAATTTATCGAACGCAATCATATACATACGAATGTATTATATCATTTAGATGCCCATTAATAATAATATTATTATTAACGATTTGTTTATTGTAATATTATTATATATTTGTGGTATTTTCAATACGCGTATTGTGCGCACATTGTTCGAGATCGGAGAATTATAAAATGCGCTGGCGATACTCACGGTCGTCGCCATCAACGAAATTTATTTATTATTTATACACTGCAATCGTCATACTAAAATATCTATACGTGTTTTTAAAAGTATTTTTCATATTTATATATATAAGCACATACGCAATATTTAATAATAAAATCATATTATATTTTGTGAGTTGTTAAAAAAAACAAAATGGATTTGAGTGTTTAAAAATATTTTTACTTTTTTTTTAATTATTTAATAATATATATTTATATTTTTTTTTTAGCTTTTCAGCTGAAACTATTATAGCTCAACACTTAATTTAATAATATATGCGTACAAATAATTGGAAAAAGTGTTTAAAATACAGATTAATACATAACGCATATAAAATAATATCGTACATATTTAAAAATTGTCTAAAATTATATAATATTTTATTCGGATAGCCAATATCGAATTATAGTGGGATTATTGCGCACTAAAAAATGTACCGTACATTTATAGAAAATACGTTAAAAAATTATATCTATCGTATATAATATAAACGTATAAAATGATATTGTATCGTCGACGACACTATTTTCAGAAATCATTCGACTGGGTTTTAGTGTGATCAATAGCATTGAATACATCATGATATTCAAAACATTCGTATTTATATTATAAAAGTGTTTATGTACTTAATTACTTTTTTTATAACATGTTGTTTACGTATATTTTTTATTAATATAATTTTTTCCAATAATTTCCTGGCACTACAAACACCAGTGCCAAACACAGTCTTTGCTATGACGAATATAATGCGATGACAATATAAGAATATAAGCTTTGAATTAATTTAATTACGTATGTCTATCATGTTTTCCGTAGATTTTTGCGGATTAATAAAATAATATCCAATAAAATATAACGTCGCAATAATTATTGATTACTCACCAAATACATAACGAGTAGTTATATCAACAAGTCATAGCTGTTTATTAACCCGTAAATCAAGTATACAAAAATAAACTTTTTATGAACATAATTTAACACATATTTAATTATATCCAATTGACCAATTAATGGGCGTATACTAACAAATAATAATTTCTTTTATTATTATTATTATTTAATTAAAATTCGACCGCTTTAAATTTCGATAAAATTTTTAAATAATAATATAAAACATATTTACTTGTAAAAATTGTATTATTAAATAATACAATATTATAAAATATGGTCTTGAATTCATTTGAATGATCAACCCGTTGAGATATTATTTTATTTCATAAAATGGGTGTGTACTGCGGTTGTAGTACATTACGAAATACATTACACAATGTACGTATGGAAATCTAACCGTTCCGTGAAAAGTCATACGGATTACGAAATAAATAATTTTATTACATAACACCCAATATAAATGAATGAAGCATTTCGTACGTTTCACGAACTGGACGTCCAAAATCCGTGATTTCGCTAAATTTCGATGAATTTTGTTGTACAAATCACAATGCGGATATCCTAGTTTATGAGAAGAACACTCTTTCGCTAATATAACAACATGACAAGATCAGGGACAATTTTTTTTTTAAATTTATAGTGTTAATCATTTTTGTTCGAACGTGTTTCACGTGCGCAGGTTGATCCGTAAGGTTACATGCGTGTCATAATATATTACACGTCGCGAATTTTCATTATTTTTATAGAAAGGTCGCACGCGTCCGACTTCACGAGTAATTTTTTTTTTTAGTGCACAATTTAAATTGCAAATTCGTCATTACTCGTGAACATTTATTATAAATTATATTATACATTGTGTACTTGATGTACTCACACAACTCATAATAATTTGTAGATTATTCTATAATATATTGTCGTATTATAATATTATATTATACGCAAATGTGCATAAGCAATGGCTGGGTAAAGTAATTGATTTTTTTCGTTAAGCCCGATTGGTATAAAATATACGAAAAATCACGTTTAAAAAAAAAAATAAATAAATAAATAAATGACTCGGTGGCGGTGGTTAAGAGCATTGAAATATATTATATTATAATCGGCAATAAAAAATATATAGTAACGCGTGGTGAAAATAAGAGACCTTTCTTATTTAACGTCTTAACACATAAATATTACAATTAGTTTTTAATACTATTTTATTAATAATATCGTACACAACACTATAAAGGATAAGTAATATATTATATATTATAGGTATTGACGTTATCCAAACGATTGCTAATTTTATTCAATTCACATAACTATTCATATAGTAGTTCACACGTTAGTTAAATGTGGTAAAAAAAAAAAAGAAGGTAACTTAACTTTTCAACTCGTTAATACTCACCCTCGTGTAGATACGTAAAACAAAGACGATTTTCATTATCGTGAATACTATAATAATCGTTTTTTTTAATAAACAAAAAGAAAAACAAAATTATCATTCCTGATAATAGCGGTTTTTCGAAAAGCACGATGTCGTCAAAATGTATTCGTACAACGAATTTGAATTTAATCGAACTTTTTTTTTTACTTTGTTTAAATTGTTAAATACTTTCTTGCAGGCATTCCTGTTCAATTATTTATTATTAAATTATTTTATATGCCGACGTGTAAATGAACAATTATAAATCGATAAATAAGTGATCGCGTACTTACCCATTCTAAGTATATAATCATTTATCGATCGATTTTTTTTTTTTCATAATCTTCGGAAATTTGTTCAAATTTTGATAGTTTAATACTTTTGTGGTTCTTATTGTTTGTAAGTTAAAAACCCAGTAATATATGTTACGTTTAACTATACGCTAATGATTTAAGCTTTCTGTTCTTTTTTTTTTTTTAATCTCAAGAATAAACGCGAAGGATGAAGGGAACTCGCCATGGAATTATAAATATTAATTTCTACTCTTTAACCGAATCGTTGTTTCATACGCATTATTAAATGAAATACCATTTGCAAATAGTAATATTAAACAAAGACGGTTTTCTACGACACGATTTGCCAATTCGCATGTGTTTAAAGTAATTTCAGCGTCAGATTTTCCTACAAGCAGGTGATCGGAGCGGCATAATTTTAGAGGCGGCAAATTTGTTACTCATAAAAAAAAATTAACTTTAATAATATTTTAATTGTTGATTATTTAACACACTGAGTGCTATGGTCGTCAAGATAGATAAAGAATTGTTCATCTCCATGGTGTTGCCCCGGTGCCCGTGGTCGACGCATATTTTTATTTTTAGTGAAACTATAAGTTTTACTCACAGATATATCTGTGGCTTTACTAGGAACTTGGAAATGGCTTTATTTAATGGCTTATCATTGACGATCAATCGGTGGTACTATAGCGGCATTATTATAGCTATATTATATTATGGCAATACACGTTGTTTTTGTCAAATATATTTTATTTTCGTGATTTCATTGAAATATGAATAGAATTTTACGTTTCGTTTATAACAGAATTATTACTATTAATTGCGGCTTGACGACAGTGTCAACTTATCTGCGTTTTTTATTTTTATCTTTATTTATCTATTATTCGGTCATCGGTGTTAATATTATTGTATAAAGAGTGACGGAAGATCGAGAAGAAGTTCAATTTATTGATTAACACAGAAAACAAGTCAATTAGTACCGATGATATTGTTCGAGGGGCTGAAAAATTTCAACAATTTAATGAAATGGATATTGATGAAAAAACATTTTCACAAGAATGCATACATTTCAAAATGTATATTTTAAATATAATTGAGAAAAAGCGACCGGATCAAAGTTTACTTACATTTTTTCGAAACCAGGAATTAGAAGAACTATTTCCGAATGTGAGCATTGCTTTAAGAATATATTCCTGTATGGCGGTCACCAGTTGGTTCGGCGGAGAGGTTGTTTTCGTGTCTTAAAAGGATAAAAACCTTTATAAGATTTTCTATTGGCGAGAATCGGTTGAACTCTTTGGCCTTTCTGTGCATCGAAGCGGAATTAGTATCGATAATCGATTTCCAAGACATAATTGACGAATTTGCAAACCTCAAAAACCGAAGAAAACTTTTTTAATAATGTATTCATATTTATGTTTTGATGTCTTAGCTGTATTATATAGTTTTAAATAATAATTAAATTAATAATACATTTTGTTAAATAATTTATTTTGCTAGTTAAAAAAAAAACTTATGAAAATAAAGTGGCGGCAAATTTCCTTCTGCTTGTAGGCGGCAAATTGCTTAATACGCCGCTGAATAATTTATATATATACATATATATAAATCTGCTATATATTTTTTTTACATATTATCTTTATTTTTTCGATAAAATTCAGATCATTTCGTAATTTTCATATCTAAAAAATGTCTAAAGCAAAACGGGATGAAAACCAACCGGTTTCAGGTTCGACAACGAAGAAATATTTTTCTGGGTTTCGGGGTTCTTCGAGTAAAAAACAAAAAGTATATAATATTTTGTTTAAGTTGTCCTAACAGGACATTTTCCATTCAAATATACCATATTATATCGATAATAAAAAATGTAATATTATGTAATATTATGTTTACAATACGTGAAATGCGTATAGAGTTTAAACGTTAAAGAAAAAAATGAATTGCGATTTCTTAAAAAGATATCTAGATTTTTTTTTTGTCGACTTTAAATTAACTTTATTGACATAGCTTCACTGTATTGACATGCTTTATTTATTTATTGATACTTATATCCGAGCTGATGTTTATCATTTATTGTATAAAATTCGTATATTAATTTTAATAAAATATATATTAATTTATATGTATATAAACGAATTATATTTTAATACTATTTAATTAGTGCGTTTATGATGTGTGCGTGTATATATATATATATATATAAGCGTGTATTATACTTATTATTATATCCTAGAAGACGGAAAATCATCGCCGATCCCGCGTTTGTGCAATATCATAACGTTTTACATATTATTATTACATTTATTACATTTATTTTTTAATTTTTATTAAAATATATGTCTACATTACATAATATAATATAATATGATGAGTGCACGTATGTCTCGGGTATTTAATCGCGTTTTGAACCGAATATATAAGGCCGACCGGTGATCCGGATTATATTGTGATTTATAATACGTCGCTACATCGTTACGGTGGTAATAAAAGAAAACCCCGTATATCGTTTTCGATACAGTGTTATAATATTGTTCGATTATAAAATAAAAAAATAGAAAAAAATCGTCATTTATAATTATTGTGTTTTTATATTTATTAATCGCCGGGCCGTTGTATGAATAGACGAGATAGCATACACATATCTGTTCAATGTAAGTACTCGCGATAATATAATAAAATCTATTGTTGTTGTTTTTTTAAACGTTAAAATAATAATAATAATTTAGAATAAATACTTTTTAACGGTATTAAAAAAAAACACTTTTTTAATAACAACAATATACTACGATTCAGCTCCTCTACAAAAAAAAATGTACGTTTCAGTGATTATATAAAAAAAAATGATATCGAAAAATATATTTCGATTATTACGCGCAACTTATATAGAAAGAAGAACAAAATTACTAAAAGTATATGATTATATAAAAGTATAATATATTATACAGTGCGGATTTTTATCGTTAAAGCAATTTTTTTTTTAAATATTCAATCAGGTAACAAAAAATCCATAACATTTAATCCCCAGGACAATTAAATAGCAGGTAATTATTATTATTATTATTATTTTGTATTTATAATGAAATGTATATTTTTAAAATAAAATGTATATACGTATCATGTAATGAAATTGTTAACGATTATCTATAGTTTCAAAAATTCCATTTCGAAAAATTATACTTTGTAAAATCACGTGCTGTTTAGTATATATATATATATATAAGATATATATATTTAAATGATTGCACTCAATTTATTTGACTATAGAACGAATATCGCGCTGCAAAATAAATTATACAAGTTTATATTGTACACGTTTGAAGAGTGCGAGATGAAGTTAATAAAAAAAATTATCTTTACAATAATTAAATAATCGATGATCGAAAATTTCAAATATTCGCAGCTCTTTATAAAAATGTACCATAAATGTGCATCAGACAGTTACGAGAAGAACTGCACGAGAGACCAGTCACACGGATTTTTGGTATTATTTAAAAAGAAACAAATAAGAAACTCCATTTTCATTTTCAGTAGATATCACCAAAATATAATATCCTATAATTGTGGAAAGTCTTTGTTAGGAATGTTCGATTTATATATGAAAAGTAATTTCTTATCACTGAGGCGCTGCAAGCACTGAAGAATTTTTTACTACAACTACGTAAGTACCTATAATAATTCGATTACTATCGTATAAATAATGTTACGCACAAATATTTCAATTATTTTTTTAATTTTTTTGAGTTTACGAGACAAACCGATAGTGGAAATATCGAATTTTTTACAAAATATTTATCGTTTATCATTACAATATAATGTAGTACCAATTTGTAACGATCAATTACATATTTGTAACTATGTATGGGCAAAACATAATAATTATAATAAAACGTAATCAATATATTATAAAATTTTACTAGAAAATCCTTTCGAACACATATTATATAAATCAATTTTTTACGCTTTACGATATGAGAGAAATCGTCATTAAATGGATAGGTAAAATTTTTCAATTTAGTCTTGTAAAGTATTTAAACATTTTTTATCAAAGGTATTTAAATACGCTTATCATACAATTCATTCTTATTTTAAATAATTTAAAAAAAAAATTATTCTAATACAAATTTAAAACTCTATTTTGTGAATCTTTATTCTCGCCGCAAAATATTTTTTGTAAAACATTAAAAAAAATTATTATTTTTCCGATTATAAATTATAGATACTATGAATAAATATATGTACAAAGGATTATCCTATCAATTGCAGTCATTATTAGATGGTTTTTATAATTTAAAAAGACATAATTTACACTTATTGCATCATCTATTGTTTTTGCACTTATCGAACATTCGCGTATTTCGTTTCTTACGAATTCGACGTGGTTCTTTTCCCCCTACGATAATTTGTTTTTTATTAGATTATAATATGCAGATTTATATTTCGATTGTTTCGAGATATATTATTATTTATTACTAATAAGAAGTATCATCGAAAACCGGATTAATGTACATTAAGACACTACCGTGTTTGTAATAAAATAATATCGTGATTGATCAATTGCTCGTTATTATTTATTAGACAAATGTTCTGTATAAATAAGTTAAAATAATATATGCATATTAATCAAAATTATTAAATTTAGGAAATATATCTATTTTTTAAATCGTTTATTTATCCGTTTTAGACATGTGTTATTATTTATGGTCTAGAAATTTATTACAAGCTAGGATACATACAATAATACATTGTATTATTCAAGTAACACGCTGAAAAATTTTCTATAAAATATATTATTTTTGTGATGTAGAATTTTTTAATTGAGTTCCTATATATCCTGCAGAATTTCATCTAGAAAGATCAAACGAGGAACGCTGAAAAAATAATTCATTTAAATATACGGATTAAACGAGTATGGTTTTCGCGTATTTAATCCGTCGTCGTTATATCAGTCCATCTGGTAAAAATACGCAAACGTCATTATAATATATTAAGTAGGCATGTAACATACTTTTGGGACCTACAATAATATTATTTTCATTATTATGATTATTATTCTGTATTTTATGTGCCAAGGTTCGTCGTCAACGCTATACGTGATGGATGATGCCGTTGATGGATAAACATGTTAAGTATCATCATGATGTATTATATAATATAATTACATACTACTTATATGAAAATGATTCGATTGACTGCTTTCTTGTAAAGAATTTCGAATAAATTGCCAACGATATCTTATTTTTATTGAACAAAGTGGCTTTCGCACTGGTCTATCATAGGTATCTAAAAATACATTTCATATTACTAAGTATGGTAATTTTTATCCGATCCTGTTTCAGTCATTTCGGGTTTATCAACAGCTGATATCACCATAATAATTATCTTTTCTTATCCTAAAATATATGCAAATATATCAATGGCCTCAGTTTTATAAAACGATTTTTTATATTCCTCTTTGCCGATTATTCGAAAATTTATAAAAAAAATCTGTATCTCTAGCGAAACGATTTGAATAATTTTTACAATTGGTGTTACAAAAATGGTATGGAAACAATTAATAAGTATTTATTTACAACGTCATTTTTTTGGTTTAACTATTTTAACTTAATATAATTTGAATAATTGCTTAATGAATCCGCGTGTCACCTGAGTGTTAGGATGTGAACTTAACCTAAGCGATAATTTTTATTTTATATCATTTTTTACTGAATATTGTACCTAATATAATATATAAATGTATATATATATATATATATACATGCATGAAGGTAAATGTTAAGTTTTATAAAAACAATTGAAAATAATTTTGAATCGGGTTCCAAACGTATCTTCACAGATAATTAATTAACAAATCTTATATATCATTAGTTAAACACGAATTTTTAAAGTTATGAAATTCTCTAGACTGTAAATTTTATCGCGTAATAATATGTTATTATAAACGCTGCAAGGATATTTTTAAATAATACCTTATATATATATCAATAATTATTTTCTAGATTTTAACCGAAACGATTTTTATTCAAATTACATAATTTTCGTTACGACATACAATTGGATTATTATATGGAAACACTCGACTGGACGTTTTATAATTATTATGATAATACATCGACTAATACAAATGATTCTGAACAAGGCGAGGAATGTATTGAATTCCATTAGTTGAATTTTTATGGTTTGTAGAAGTATTTTAATTATTTGACAAACACGATAATTACATTTTAACGACAATACGATAACATTAAAAACGAATATCAGTTGAATGTTTCGAGGAAAGTATAGCATACACATCGATCGACCACGGTATAAATACTAAATAGACTATTATTATTTTTATTACATTTGCTTACCTGTGAGCATTTGAAAGACATGCCCGATTCGATTCTATATTCTATAATACATGATATTATAATACCGAGCATGGCAACTAAATGTATCAAAATAATACGAGTAAAAGACATTGTATATTATATACCGAGGTCTCTCTTGATTTTTTTCAAAAAATTGGCGCTTGTAAAAATTATACACATTAAAAAGTATAGACCACAATGAAAAAAATTTTCACTGCCTTTTGAACGAAATTAAACTTAATTTAAATTCCTTCGTATAAAAAAAACTTGAATTCAACATACTAATTAAAAAAAAAAGTCATTTATTAAGTTAATGTTAAAATAAATTAAAGTAACCTAATTAAACTTAATTTTGATTTTCGACTCGTTAATGACAGTTTCCAGCATTCTCGTTGTTTGACCACACTATCAGTCGACTCCGGTCAATATATTTTATTAGAAAAAATAAACTGTTTATACCGTTATTTTATTATTGAATAAATAATGTATTGTACAAATAAATATATTGCCCATATTATGGTTAGCGTTTACAAAAAAAAAACCGCGCAAAGATATATACACAGTATATAAATAAATATATATATGAGTATTTCTTAGCATATCAATAATTTGTGATTTTTTTTCTTTATTTGTCCAAAATATATTTAATTTGCGTGTTATTGAGAAAAATACACGCACAGTTTATAAATGTCCTTGGAATGAGTACCTGTACAGGTCAGTTTCGCACCGTGTCATAGAGCTTTGCTTAAAAATGTTGTAATGTTTTGTCAAATAGCACTTTAACTCAAGTCATAGAATCAGGGTTAATAAATAAATATATACAAGTAAAAAATTATCCGGTATATGAATTTATTGATAATATAAAAAGTAGAAAAATATACATATATAAAATAATAAAATGAATGGAATATGAATGAATATTTTATAGTGTATTACAAGATAATAAAAAAATATAAACTAACTATATATAACTCCGCAGTTTTAGTCAATGTTTACTATTAATAGTAGCGTTTTATTATATATTCGTTCGGTCGTCACCTTTTCCGTCATATTAAACTATTTACACGTTATGTATTTAAACTCTAAATTTGCGATGCTATAATATACATTGGAAGTCCATGTGGTATAATTTTTTTTCAAATATAATTTAAAAAAAATATATAATATAATTTACAAGAGAATATGCACGATAAAAAAAAAATAAACAAATTACTTAATACCAAATGATCGCATTTTAAAACGAGAAAAAAAAATGACAATTTATAAATTAAAATATTATTATGTAATTATATAATAATATGTACACATATTTTATACACTACTTGAACTAGTGAATGACGTGGGGAGGGCTTTTTTTAATTTTTTTTATCTCTTTTAATTTTTCTAAAAAAGTTTTTTGACATTGGTCATGGACTTATTTTTACATCTTTAAATTTATGATTTTATTGCATAAACAAAAAATAATTGAAAAAAAAATTGTTTTACACGTTATTAAAGTGAAAATGATATCGATTTTTGATAATTTATAATAACACATGAAAATGAATCATGTACAAACGTAATAATCTAACGTATGGACATAATATATAACATATATGTTTGTGTTAAACCTTCTGTTCAGTTATTTACTTATGTTTAGACAAAATGTATTTAATTGTCTTAAAAAAATTGGTAAGAATGTTATCATATTGCAATCGGTTGTGGATATTGAAGCATATTCGAATATATTTTAATAAAAACATTATCATGATTGTTTTATGAGAATAAACAATTGACGGAGGAGGTGGGAGGAAGAGGAGGTATAGACCTCCATGCGTGTTTATAAAATATATTAGTATTTTGGAAAGCAATTTTTCAATACACGTTTGCGTACCTCTAATAATTTTTTCTTAGTCCAATCACCGATTATATAAATCCAATGGCCGAACAGCTACTTATATATATATATATATATATATATATATATATATATATATATATATACGGATATTCGTATTTTTTATAAAAGTAAAAATTTAAAAAAATTGAACCGAGCTGTGTACGTATAATGTGTAGTTTGATTTTGATTTCTATGATATGTTCTACGTATTAAAATGAATTCATATTACCGGACGAATTTTATTATATTACAATAAAAATAAAAGAATGAGAGAAATCTTATGTCTAATGTCTTTTTCTTATAAATAATATTATATAGATATAAAAATTTGTTTTAAATTTTTTTTTTTTTTTAGTAATGATGTCTACATACATAATATGTGTGTATAGTAATAGCCAGTATATACTAATAGTCATTATCTCTTCGAGAAAACGGAAGGAGCGAATTACTGTTTGACTTCAGTTATCCGGGGCGGCCATCAAAGACGTGGATTGCGGTCCTAGGCCTATTGTGGTGTTAACGAAGGCGGTGCCGTTGGTGGCACTGATGGCCACTTCGTCACCACTGCCGCCGCCGTATAGCGCGATGATGTCCACCAGCGAGGCGTAAGTGCCGGACACGAGTGCGACCAGTGCGATTATTATGATCGCAACGTCTGTGGCCACGGCCCAACGGCTCATGCCGGACGACTTATCGACCGGACTTTCGGTGTCGTCAACACCGACGTCATTGTCGTCCTGTTCCTGTAGGTCCACCTCGTCACCGAAATCATCGTCTTCATTGCTGTTATCGTCGTAATCGTTCATCTCGAACTCTCCGTCGTCGTCATCGTCCTTGTCCCAGAACGCCACCAGATGTATGACCGCTGGACACATAAGTCCCAGGATGGAGAAGAACACGGCGCCGATAAGTGAAATGAACGGCGCCAGATCGGGCACCAGAGCGGCGATAAACACTGAAACAATACGATGTTTGTTAATCACGAGAAATCGACTCTTGGCGCTGACCTATGTAAACAAATTAGAATTTTTTAATACAGGCTTATGTGTTTGTAGGAAATATTAGAGAAATGCAGACGACTGTATCGTATTAGTATTAACCGTATCTAGAATTAAAATTTAGTTTTGTTCCTCATTTTCCTCATTTCATTATTGTAATATTAAACGTAAAAGTGAGAAAAATTACCAGTTGATTTTTCATTTTATATTTAAATTTCAGGCACATTATTTAATAAATATTCCGTATAATTAATATTATTGACAAAGTTTTTTTTTAAGTTACTCATTGAGTTAAAAGTAATTTGAAGAAAGCAACACATTAAGGAACATAATTAAAATTATCTTATTTTTTAACTAATTATTCAATCATAATTTATTGCCACACAAAATGCGGTAAAAAATATTTCGTAAAGGTCGACATTTTACATAGTATATTGATTTGATAAATTTACTCTTAAACTTTAATGATCAATTATTATCGTATAAAAACAAAACTCGTTAAAATAAACAATAATAATAAAATTTAAAAATTTGAGAATATTTTTTATGTAATAAAAAATACCTGTTAATGTGTCTAGTCAATTTAATAACTGTATCAAATTGTTTTCAAAATTGGCCGATTATGTAGATATTAATGACTAGTCAATTATGTAATTGCTTGAACAATTTAACATTAGATATGTGAAAAAATTACTGCTATTCATATCTAATGATAAAGAACATCAATTTAAATATAAAAATAAAATAATTCACGAGAAAGTAAACGCAATATTTAAGAAATATGTTTGAATACAGATTCGAGGATGTGGGTACTCTTCATCGAGAAGGAAAAACATATTTCAGATTAAAAAAAAATCGCTATCCCTTTTGTCATACTTATGATAAACGGACAGGCTTCGTGCAGAGTAATTTACTATTGTTTTCGCGAGTAATTATTTGTTAGTTTTCCAGCTCGTGCTTTAAAACTACAATGAAAGTCGAAAAACGAGATACTTCTTCCGGACGACTATGGTTGGCCTCGGGAACTTCTATAAACAATTGCACGCTTTACCTGTGCCCAGAATCATGGAGGCCCTCATTATGTAATAAGCGCCGTCCATGGGCTCCTCGCTTTGCACTGTCTCCAATTCTATTTGTTTTTTCTCCTCGACTACAGACGTGTTGTTGGTGCTGGACAAGGTAGTGGTCATTGTGATGGTGCTGCCGGTAATCGTGTTCACCGATCTCTGCTGGGTGACTTCGTTACGGCGTCTGCGTAACCACGGTTCCAATCGGTTCCACACGATCTCACTGGGCACGCAAAACTGAAGCCCATACGAGAACAGTATAGACAGGGCCACCAAGAGCTTTACGGCTTCGGCGAACCTATTAAATAATAATAATAATCGCGTAATAATATAGATACGCATAAACATCTATTTTTCACTATTAAATCACTGTAGCACAGTTCAAAAATTGTCAATTTATGAATTATAATCGTATAAATGACTGTAATAAATTCAAAAAGAAAGTATTTAAAATACGCAATCAAGTATAAAAAAAAAAAATGTATTTAAATGTAATATTATTGCAAACGTTCTATTATTAGAACCTAACACGTAATATATTTATATGTATATATATTTACAGATTTTATAATCGCACTTTTTCATTTGGTGTTTTTTTTTTAATGTTATTATTCATATAGCAAGGAAAAAAATCAAAAACCAAAAAAAAAATGTATACATTAAAGAATAAAACAAAAGCTAATATTATTATATGGACATTTTTCAAAAAGTGAATTTAAATGACGAGCTATGCCCGAGATATGTGTTATCGCGTGATTTACACTTGAAATCGATTAATGATAAAAAATTACGATTAAAATTTGTCCAAAACCTTTTTTTAAAAATTTTACCCGATTGTGATAACAATTGTGTTATACCAGGGGCGTATACAAGGGGGGGGGCGATGGGGCGATCGCCCCCCCTAGATACTTATGTATGTACCTATATCTACTGACAACTAAAATTAATCGAACTAAAACTAAAATGTCATAAAACATTTTTTTATTTAAAACTTATTATTTTTATATAATTTTTCGATAATTCTAAGTTGGCAACAGATTCGACGGGTCCTTTTTTCTATTCGCCCCCCCTAAGGGATGAAGTAAATACGCCCCTGTTATACAGGTTAAATATACTATAATATTATAATGATATCAATTGGCCAAGAATATATGTATATTATCATGTATACACTTACAAATCATTTGGTAGGTTGAGAGTGATTGAACCGTCGGTGTCGTCTCCGAATCTCAAGTAGCCTAAAAAGCCAGCGACAGTGTACAGGCACACGATAAGTGTCATTGCCGTGTTCAAAATACCGCACGGACGCGATGTAAGGAATCGTTGCGGATGGCGCATCGAATTTTCGATAGGAAGTACCTGTTAAATATTTAAAAGAAAAATATTTTTGAAAAAAGTGTAGTTATTTCAACTGTAATCAGTACACAAAAAAAAAACACATCACAGGCTGTAAATTAATTAAAAGTGCTTTTTTTTTTTTATGAAACAATTAAGATATATTATATTACGAAAATGAATAGGATACAATAAATTATATAATATTATACGCACGGTGCCAATGCCTTCCATAGCGAACAAGACCGTGGCGAAGAACAACGGCATTTGACAGATGGGCGCGATCCAGGGGCGCGACGAGATGTCGGGCATGGGCACGGTTGTAACCATTGTGCTGTTACCGGCAAACGGGCTAGCACCAATGATCACCCAGGACATGGTGCAACCCAAACCGACTAGTATGAACACGGTGGCCATGGCCGAGAACGGGACCAATACTCGCAGAGTTCGGATTATTCCCAACGGTATCAATGGCAAGGCCAGGCCCATAATCCAAGCGCGGACCGAGTAGTGCCATTCGGGTGGAGTGTGCGAGTCGGCGACCTGCGGACAAAAGTCGAGTCCGGAATTATGAGTGCATTGTTGGCACACCGTGGCATTAATGGCACTTTAAAAATTGGAAAAAAAAATTGAAAACTGCTGATCCGTAGAGAAAAATATATTACTTATATACATCGTATTTTGTTCACACTATTTTTTTAATTTCTGAACTGAACACGGCGTGTTCTTAAATAATATTATTTCATTTGTTTTTTATAACACACCTGTTTGAACGATGCGGCGACAAACACGACGTACACAGTGGTTCCGAAGTAATAAGTACAAAACAGTGCGGCGTTGACGAATTCACTTCATAAAACAAACAAAAATACAAAACAACAATAAGTTGCATTATATTATGTAGCAGTAGATATCGGAATCCTTGGAATATCCGAACTTATATGATTAAACTACTTAAATATATTTATATGACGTAGTCGCAAAAAAAAAAAAGGATATACTATTTAAAATATCACTCGAACGGTGTAAAATTAAAAAAATAAATAAATAACGAGTTTACGAATTCGATTTCTCGCGTGGAAATTAATATATTAAATTCGCGGAAATTTAGAAAAAAAATATGATAATAACTCGATTTATATACAGCCACCTCTACACAAATACTATGAATTTGTAAATGTAATTGAAAAATGTTGGCTACATGAATTTATTAGAAAATAATACGTGTTATTAAATTGAAATGTAATTTTTTCTTAGCCAAACTAAATAATATTTGAAAATATAAATAATTTTTGATAGATTTTTTTCAAAAAGTTATTCGCACAGTTAATTGTTTTTATAAATTATTTCGAATTTGAACGATTTTTTTTTTAATGGCAATCTATACGGTTTTAAATTTTTATTAATTCCTCATACTAGTAGTAATACGACTTTATATAATTGATAATTCGAAGATCGTTCCCGAATAATTAGTATTAAATACTAATTACTCACACAGTGAATATCGGAAATAGATGTTGAAAATGTACCCCTTTGGAGGCGCTTCTTCGGTCATTTTTAAGCCAAGTTGTTAAATATCCTGTCATATCGCGATAGTTATATTGTTGTTAGCTACAGGGATTCGTCGTTTTCGCCGAACCGCGCGAAAAGCGATACTTACGAACAAATATTTAAGTAATAATAATTATTAAAAGAAATATTGAAAATAAAAATCGGAAAAGCACGTTTTAATTTATTGAAATTCCGTTGTAGAAGAATCCAGTGCAAAATAAACATATATAGTTTGCTATTTGAAAATCAAAACGCTCACAAATGTTTAAGTGTGAATATATTTTTGAAAATTATAAATAATTCTTAATGATTTAAAATAATGAAAAATCGTGATCAAACTCTTGGTTGATAATCACTGGCTCGTGATAAAAACAAAATTGTAATTACATCCAGTGTATACACAGGACATAATACACGTAATTTACTTATTGCGCGTTTCGATTATTGAAATTCGTATAGAAAACTTTAACGTCTTTCTAACGTCCGAAAACATTTTTTATACTCGCGCGCCTTTTCCTAAATAATAATAATAATAATAATAATTATTATTATTATTATTATTATTATTATTATTATGCACACTAGTGTTCCGAATGAATATTCGAAACGTTCAAAATTCTTATGCGAAAAAATGTGCGAAAAGATTCGGACTTGACATAACTGCAGTCCCGGGATAGACATTGCCAAAATTGTTATTCACGTACAATATTATAATTATCATTTACGTGACATATTATTATATTAGGTAGTATATGTGATTATGGCATTACAATACGTGTTCAACGTTTAATTATACACATTTGTATGTATATTATAACAAGCACGTCATAATATTCTAAAATTTTCTCCACACTCACTGTACACCATTTGAGTTTTGTAATCCATGTTATGAGACCTATATAGGATGATTTATTATTATTATCATTAGCGGTATTCTCTATAGTTTAATAAATACAATGATTAAAATATCACTGTGATAACGTGAGTTATTAAATTAACTACCGTTATGAATATTTCTTATTCTATAATTTTAATTTTGATACAAGGATTATCATTATCACAGTTATTAAAACGTTTATTGAAGTGATTAAGAAACATAGATTATTTATCAGCGTAATATTGAAATGGCTAATTTGTAAATTAATCTTATCAAATGACATCAATTACAATTATTGTCAATATTATTCTATATGCAATTTTTTTACTTTAAATTTATTTTATTTTGGTCTCATATATTACATTTATTAAACATGTTTATAATTAAAGAAAAACCGTATGTATAATGTCAACAATAAAATATGTACATAAAGATTATTATTTATATAATTGGAGAGTAAATTATTAGATACTTGACTTTTATATGTAGTATTTCTACTTAAATATTATTTATAATGTATACAAGTTGCATTGTGTTCATATTAAAATAAGTTAAATATATACATTATGGACAAATAAAAATTGAATTAGCTATATACCTATATAAATATAGGATTATTATACTCGTACTATATTCTTTTCTGTACAAATAAAATTCATAATGTTTTGTGTACTTTAAAACTGTATGGCATTTTTATATTATAATATTTTTTCAGTGATTATTAAATAAATAAATAAATATTATAAAACTTTGTATTTATTAATATATGTTGCCTATAAAATCTATCTCCCATGAACGTTTCCTATTTTCATTTATCCAAAGTCAATTTTAAAAAAATACAAATATTATTATTTATTGGTAACATAATGGAATATAACTATTAATATTATAATTAATATCTACGGGTATATTGTTATGTCTTAATTGAAGAATTCGAGGTAAGCGCTTAAGTGAAGCATAAAAAGAAAAAATGATTTCTTTTATGCAAAAACATCAAATGTTCGCATCTGGGAGATTCGATTCTGCTAACGGAAAACAAAAACATTTGTTAACATAACGTGATAAAAATCTGTAAAAGACCATTCGGCCTTAAGGGTCTTAAAGTAAGGTGATTAATTAAATAAGAAATAATCATAGTAGTTATAATAATAATCACTGTAAAATAATACAGAATACAAATTCCAATTATATGTGATTAACGTAAAACACTGTGATTAACTAGATCATAATCACCGTGATTAAATTTTAGAGAATACCTTGTGCATTATTTTTAGTGTTGGAAAAAAAATTATTATAATTTTTCGAAAATGTTACATTTGAAAAACGGATGTTGTTTTTCGATATATTATGTACATAACTTCCGAAGTTGAAGTCAAATGTTCGGTCAATTTAAAACGCGTACATTTTGGAAAATAAAAAAAAAATGCAGCGTTTATCATGTCAAAAATTATGTTTATGATTTTTTTTTTTTATCCGAAACTTTGAATTTTTTTAAATTTAGTTTTAGTTTAAATCATAATATATAATATTATGCATAATTCACTTTTCACGTAATGAAAATATTACGCAATATAATAATTTCCGAAAATTGTCTATCCACAATTCATTCGAAAAAATGCTTTTCCCGTTGTCTTTTAAATATTTTTTTTGTTATTTATTATTTTTTAATTAATCTAAACAAGTTTAATTATATTTTTTCAAATTAAATTTTAACTTTTAAAGTCAATAATAAAAAACAATCACTTTTAACTTGTATTAGTACTAATTAAATAAAAAAATTAGAATAGTTTTCCTAGCCATGATTAGTACCCACTTTTGAAAAATATTGTTTCATATAACACGGTATTTTAAAATATTGTCAGCATATTCAGCAACAATATGAAATTTATGGAATGTGTGAAAAAAAACATAACTGATAATTTCTATTAAGTAATATTATTAAATAATATAATAAATTTAATATAATTAATTTATTGTAAATCGATTCAAATAGAAAATATTTTATCGAAAAATTGATAATAGTGATATTGATACAATACGTTAAATAATAATAATAATAATAATAATAATAATAATAATAATAATAAATTATTAAAATTAATATAATAATAATATTGTGTCCCAAACTGTTGATAAAAATTAAAATCGAAAATAATATAATATCCAAAAATAGATCGTAAAAGAAAAGTGGAAAAGTGTAAAAAAAAAAATAAATATATACCTACTGTCATTCTCACTCGTACACTTGTGCATTTTATAATGTTCATGTATGTAATTAGATTTTTGGCATTAAAAATAAAATAATATTAGCTCTAGTTATTTTTGTTGAGATGTATAATATAATATCACTCCTTCTCGAAACTCGAACATCATTATTCTAAATATATTATAAAAAAAATCGAAAATTTTGACTCACCATTATATACATATATATTGTACAAAATTGAATAGATAAAGAATTTTATCCGCTTGTTATCAAATAAATTTAAAAATATAATTAACAAACGATTATTTTTTTTTTAAATGTCTATTACGCTAAATTATAATAAGTACGTATAATTACTACACCAAAACGTCGGCGCATGTTACACGAGTCATTTCACGAATTAATTAAAACGTTTATTTGTAAAAATAAAAATACTAAAACAGGATTTTTACACAATCCAATGAAATTTGTGAATTTTCGCTTTAACACTTAGGTGTTTATTTTTTTTTTTTCTAATAACTTTAACTTAATAACTGTTTGTAATGCATTATGTCGAAAATAACTTACTGTTTTACTATAGTCCTTGTTAACTCTGAGTATTACGTATAATTCTCTCTCTCTCTCTCTCTCGCATCACATCCTCTTTATGCATTTGCTTATATGTCGGACTTCAAAAAAATGCTTAGGAAGTTATTCAAACTAAGTAAGTCAAAGAACTTACCGTGCGAACGGACCCCAAGAACGGAATCTGCGAGGTCCCGTTACGAACGCTGCTGCGGCCGTTTCTGAGAATCCGAGAGCTGGACGACGTATGCGACGGGCTAGAGTTTGCGAACACAATACCTGCAGTATGTACATAGAAACATAAATACGTTTTTAATACAAAGACGGCCGATTTAATGAAAAAAAAAAAAAATTACTGACGTTGAATAATATAACTAGCAGTTAAGAGTTTTTAATAAACAAACGATATTTCCCACTAGTTGAATTAAAAATGTTAAAATGGAAAAATGTAACGAGCCGCGGGGTTTTTGTCAATGTCGCTTAAGGGAATTACTTAAATAAAGATTTCGAGCGGAACTTACAACGCGTCTTGTAAATACTATTGTTGATTTTAATTTCTTACAACGTCGAAAAACAGGTTTTTAATCATATCACCTAACCTGTCCGGTGCTTAATTAATCATAATAATATTATTACGTGAATAATGTTCTTTCGATGCTTACCAGAAGATAGATGCAATAAGTGCACAGCACTCCGATGGCCATGGTGCCTACCAAACCGAATAAGAGCCCACCGTTTTTGAAGGCGTTTGGCATGGCGAGTATTCCTGAGCCGAGGCTGCTTTTAACCAAATGTAACAATGCGCCACCGTCCCTGTGAACGTAGAAAACACATACATATTATATTATAATCGTGTATTTAACGCGTTTTTACAATACTTTTCTTTCGTTCTTGAAAATATAATCGCTTATTAGTATTTGAAATTCTAAAAAACCAATTGACACATATTCTATAATTGTTCCATAAAACTTTTTGATTCTAGTTGGACTTTTGAATGATCAAAATAGTGCTAGACGAGTTTTGTTTTTTTTTTTTTTAAGAAATCTATGGTAGAAATTGAACATTGTAATCAATTCGCCCATAAGTGTACGAGTATGTTATATACCGAAAATAGGTTGACAGTACCGACAAAATGATTTTTTTTTTTTTGATAACGTAATATATATGTTTGGCGAAATAAATCGGCCGACAAATAAATTTATGTATGAACATAGAAAATTTTAAAACAAAACGTTGTGTAAAATTAATCGATTTTTAAATAAAATAAAAAACTTTTGGAAGCCGTTTCAATACGCGTTTTCCGTTTTCCATTATTTTCACTATAATGGTGTGTTTAATGAAGCTGTTTATTTAAATGAACGAGATTTGGAGAAAATAATTATAGTTCTTTTTTTAATTCGCACATTGGTATATGTATTATTATCATTTTTTTTAATACCGTAATGCCGTGTTAAATTTCGTTCCGCGGCACTAATAATTATTCGTGATTACTATATGTAATATCCAGGTTTTTTTTTAAACATTTTCTTTGTGAATAATTACATTTCAAACGTTTATACTATTAAAACAGTCTTTTAAGACTTTCGCTCTATAATAAACATATCTTTAAATTCATTTTAATTCTAAAATAATCAGAATAAGAAATTGAATAAAATATAATTAATTTTTTCAATCAAAACAGCAATTTATTATTTTAAATATCCAGAATAATTTGTAAAATATGTAAAAAAAAAAAAAAAATGTTAATTAAATTACGTCGTTAATTTTTAAATAATTTCGTATAGTTTACTGAAGTTCAAAAATATATCTTGTCAAGGAATTTATGATGTTATTCAGTAGCGGCCATTATGAAGAGCGCCACGAAAATGAAACGATGGCGGCGATTAAATTCATTATGTTATAAATCGGTTTTTCTTGTTTATAATGAAATGAAATTTACGTTTTCGTGAAGTTAAAAAAAAACCAAACGAATCTAAAATACAAATAGCTCGGGATTCTAGTAAGTATTGTATAATTCTAAAAAAAATTAATTAAAAAATATCGAGTAAAGAAAGTAAATGCATTTGTCACACTGTAATTAATAAATGATGAAAATGTTTTAGATGTTTGTACGAAATGAATTGACATTTTCATAAATGCGAACCCTATTATCCAAAAATCGACTATTATTTCAACAAAACGGTTTTGATATCGAAAATGATTTTCTTCTTAAAAATGTCGACTCGTCGAAAAATGTACAATTAATTGTAAAAAAAAAAAAAAAAAAATCGTCCTAAACACAAATAATATATTGTATTAATTAGTGAATATTTTATAAACCGTAAAATATTGTGCCGTACATCGCATTCGTAGGATATGACCGTGGGACACACCTAACCTTGCTTATATGTATGTGTGTGTGTGCGTACTGCGCGCACCACATGCTGCTAACGATTTATTAAATAATATATTGTGTATAAAAGGTGTGTGTTTTTTTCTTCCAACAAATGTGGCGTGATACGAGGGGTTCTTTTTCTTTTCAAAACGACCGAAAACTCTCCGGACCTCGAACGAGAGAAGTACGGTACTGAAGGGTAAATCGGTATACGAGGGAAAAAGAGAGAGAGAGAAACGTAGTTACCATACGTATATGTAATTTAACACGGGGCAATAAATAACCGTGTACAAAGAACGGAGTGTTTTTAAATGCATGTCTATCTATACAGTATACGCGTTGTAATGAAATATAGTTGAAACACGATGAAAAAAATATATACGTATTGGTTTTGGTGAAAAAGGAGCGACGCTTCTGGAAATCGTAATAATAATCGTCTTACCTAAACAGGCGAAAAAGAGGAGTGATTATGTTTTTATTCGAGCCTCTATATAACACACACACACACTGTGTAACAAAAAAAGGTATACCGGTTATACTCTTCTCGTCTTCATTGTCGTCGTCGTCGTCGTACGGCGTTTTCGATGCTCACAAAAATTTTATTGTGTTGCTTTGGAGCCCGTCAGGGTTTCTCTATTCGAGCAGACGGTTGTGTATTTCACTATATTGGGGTTTATTTCTGCCTTTTATTTATTATTATTATTGTTGTTGTTGTTGTTGTTCGTCGTGTGTCCCTCGCAGGTAGGTTTTCGGTGTCCCCGTCTTCTTTCTTTTCGTTTTATTTAACAACACTACGGGCACCATCACACATTTCTTGCATGAGACGTATCGAAAATTCCGGCGCACTTCGTTCTCCGCCGAATAACATACGTTCCCCGCACGTAAACGGCAGTTTACATTATTGTTCGATCAGTTGAATAAAATCTTAGAAATATATTTTTGCGTTTTCACAACGGACGCGAAAAGAGATCCAAACGCAATAATTTTATATCGGTGCGTGCGTGTAATCGCGTAGTGATCGCCCCATAAATCCGTCGTACGTTTATACCGGTTAATGCGTTTTTGTGGAAAAACTATTTTACGTTTAATAAAAATCGAGTATTCGCGCAGTGTATAATATTAATTGAAAAATTATTAAAATTTCTATGCAAGATGTAGCGGTCACTTTGAAAGATAAAAAAAAAAATATATATATATATAAAAACGCTACTTTCAATTGTATTATTATACACGGAATCCTAAGAAATTTTTCAATTTTGAGTAAAATATATTATTATGTAGTTTGATTTTCAATCGCGGCGGGGTAAATCGTTTTCAAAGATGAGGTGAAAATACACTTTACGCGCGTGGGTTTCGTTACTTAAACAAACAAATACAATACATGTGATTTCAATAATACTTCATGATTACTACTTGTGTAATAGATAGAATATGACGTGTAATACTCGTGTATTTGCTAGCTGCAATTCAAACCGACGTTTATTAAACAGAGAACGAGAAGATTTGTTTTCTCGTTTTGTTTTGTAGGAATTATTATAGACATTAACGATATCGCGCGCAATATACTAGTGTTGACTATTCCCGTGTTCTGATAATTGTTTTTGATTTTTCTCATAACTGCCGCATTGCATTTAAAAGTGTAAAATAAGTCCGTACTTATTACTTCTGTAAGTGGCCGCTCAGCAGGAAAGGGCCACGATGGCCCATCCCTTTGCTCAAATGGAATACGCCCACCACGATATTATGGGTAGAAATTTCTTTTTTCATTTGAAATTCTATGGATTTCGTTGTTCTACGCGTATGAGCTATGAATTAAATATATTTTACACATGAAAAGGATTGATAGACATCGAAAAACTATGAGAACAAATTATAATATCGTTTTGTGGTGAAACAAAAAAAGAATATATACATAAAAAGCCATCCGTTGTAGTTTCGCACACTAATAAACGTCGACGTTGCTTTTTAACAAAAAATAAATATATTGTATATTTGTACACAATTATGGACAACAATTTTGAACTTAAAGACTTAAAAAGTGTTCGTTATCGTAGAAATCGAATTAAATTCATTTATATGTAAAAATAACGTACGCGTATTATATTTTATACGTGTTAGTATAAATCAAGTTTTGCATTAAGTAGAAACGATTAGTAGATGAGAAATTCAACAAGGTAACTAATTAGAAGCCTCAGAAAACGAATACGTATAGATTTCAATGTTATATATACATATTATAGGTTTAAGTACACGTCACGTAAGTCCTCTAAAATAGAACTCTTGCCTGTGTGTAATGTTATTATGAGGTAAAAATATGTCGCGTTTCTAACGTCGAAGAGTTTAAATAACGCTAATTATTACATTTCACACGTGTTTTCTGAAAGCGTTCGACTCATGTTTCGCGTTACAGCGTTTTCTAATCCAAGGCGGGTCTTTATCTTAAAAGTTATTAAATGGCCAAAAAAAAAAAAAAAAAACTCCTGAAATGATATGCACACATACCATATATGTACTCTATTATAACACAAGCCGAAAATCTTAATTTTGGAATGAATTTTTTTTTTTTTATATTTTCTTATACATTATATTCAAATAAATATATACCACCAACGCCTGCATCTCTCGGAATGCCGATCATATTATAAAAAAAAAAACATTTAAATTCTAACACATGTATCGGTCCCGTTTGGACCCAAAAAAAAATAATTACACTATATTTTCATATCAAACACACGCGGAAAATGCTGATCACCAGGGCCATACTCATAAATTAACTATAAATGAGAAACCGACTTTATATATAAAAAAAACCTTAAATAATAATAATAATAATAAAATCATACATAACGCATATAAAAATGTCCTGTAAAAATAAAGTATGAATGTGAATATGTATATAAAAAATAGGGAGGTATATCATGAACAATCTCACACTGCGTCGCCACAGAAATGTAAAAAGGAACAAAAGCCACACATTGTTACGTCGATATCGACTTGACCGTTGGTCGATCGGACCACTATCCTCAGCGTCCCGATCTAATTAAAATTAAATAACACAAAATCTACACCCTTGGTCCTCTCGGTGACCAAGGCAATCGGCATTCTGTGAGGGCAAGTTTAGCACTTCATGTGATTCAATCAGTCTTGAGTTGTTTCTTTTTGTCGACGACTTCGATTAGCACGAAGTCGGCGTCCCGAACTTTTTTTTATTTATCACTATTTTTTTACTTGAGTTTTTTCACATTTATAATATTTGAATTATAACCGTCGACGACTTCGATCCGCGCGAAGGCGGCGTCCCAACCATTTTACTTATTTTGGAAGTCTCAAACACCGCGTTAAAGGTAAGACGTTTTCTATTCACCAATTCATTGCTTATCATCCTTGCTTTGTTTTCTTTCTATTTTATAAAAAAATTTCCTCGTACTCACGCTCCTTTCCGTCAACAGGATTAAAGTGATAATTCAAATAAATAAAAAAAAGAAAGGGAAACACCACTAATCTCTTTTTACTTTTTTTTTTTTTTTTTTATTTATTTATTACACTCCGAAGAAGTTTTTTTTTAGAATCGTCAAAATCCTATCGATCTATCCGTCAAAAAAATTAATTATTTACTCGTATACACGTTCACGTAGCCATCGAATCCGTTTTTACCGTGTTCTTAGACTGTTACAACTCGCGGTACAAATATATGTTCGAATAACAAAACTCCTAAAATAACAGGTACTCAAGAACGCCACGGTAAGAGATGAACAATTTATAACAAACAAATAAATATAAATATAATTTTTCACCGGGTTTTTCGATTTGCCGGTTCAATAAAAGCGTTTTAGGTATTTTTTTTTTTTTTTACTTTTCCAACGACACCCGACGACGACCGTAAATAGAAAAGTGTCAAAATCTTACGGATAAACGGATAACTAGACGAATGAATAACGGTTAACTCACGACGTGGCGTTGGTTTTGTCCCGCATTTGAAACGGGTCGTACGTCGGCTGTTTTGCCTTGCCGCGGCGGCCCTTGCGCGAACGCGTGTTGCCGTTGGCGCCGGGACGTGCGGTCGCGCCGTTCACTGCGATGTCGGCTGCGGCGTTCGGTTCTTGCGGTGTATCACCGGACTCGGTGAGTTTCATGATGTTGCGCGAAGGACGAGTTACGCGCGCGGCACAGTAGACGGAGTCGATATTGTTTTATAACACGGTGACGGCGGAAAATCGCGACGATTCAACCAAGGCGGTGGAGAAATGCGATTCAGCAAAAGTCGTGTCCTGATGAGGGGATACAACGACGGCCGAATAACGAATGACAAGGCGCGCGTCCACGGCGGTCCACTGCTGCGGCAGCGAAGACGGAGGTGGCGGTGGTGGTGGTGGTGGAAGGTGGCATCAGCGGTGGCGGTGGCGGTGGTGGTGGTGGTGGTGGTGGTGGTGGTGGTGGTAGTGGTGGTGGCGATGGTAGCGGCGGTGATGGGTGTGGCAACTATTTGAAATATTTGATATTTTCGGTAGTAATAGGCTTCGTACGCGTATTCGGTGAAATGGCGGGAGAAAATAACAAAAAAATTACAAAAAAAAAAAAAGGAATAAAAAAAAAAAAATCTCGATTTACAAATAATAAAGAAAACCGATCAAATCAAACAGGTTTTATAGAGTTGAAATGCACGTTGTTAACAAAAGCCTATTAACACCACTCGAGTTAATAAAAAAACAATTCGTCGTTTTTATTTTTATTTTCAAAACAAACTTAAATTCGATCATAAGCGTTCTTTCACACGAATCCTGTGCGTGTGCTTTTAACGATTTTTATTAATAAAATATGTATTTAATTTAAATTTCTGATGTACAACAGTTTAACGTTTTTTTTTTTTTTTTTTTTTTTCATTTTGTCTGCGAACACTTTTTCGTATAACATAAATGCTCCTGGTTTTTAAGTCCAACCAACACTCCCCTACAGCAAAACATATTAAATCGATACTTTACACGTTTGTCGATTTTCGACCATACCAATATGTGTAATGTGCATCGTGTACATTAATATAAAAAAATTCGAAAATTGATAATCGAAATTTTTTTTTTTTTTTTAATTTTTTAAGCGTTCGATATTTAAATTCCATGTGAATCGGACAAGCTTTTCCGTAAAACAATAAAGTCTTTCAATATATGTGTTCGGTACAAGACTGATAATCATACAGACAATAATTTTAATAATTATTAATTTGTAATAATAATAAAATAGAATGTAAACCCATGTGGAGTTTTGACGTTTACCAATTTGTGGGATATGGTATTCTTATTATTATTTTTTCTTACAAATGATTCCAAAGAATCTGGACACATATTATTACTATTTCCAAGTCGTGCAAAGCGACTTGAACAATTTTTATAATTGGTGCAATATATGGAAATTATTATTAATACAATAATTGCCTGTCTACAACGTCGATTTCTAGGCGTTAAAACACAATATTATTTTAAACTGAATATAATTTAGGTAATTCGTAAATAAATCGCGTGTCATCTATACGATTACCTTTTACAATGAACCCGAAATTTAATTTTTATGCACACATTTACACATATTGTTGAAGAACTTTTGCCGTGCAATTCAAAACAAAATAAGGGGAATGCTGATGAAGGTGGTGCGTTTTCATCAAATAACGGATATTAACCAATTTTAACGGATATCGTCCACACCTCCCTACCCACCCGGACCTAATACCAAGTAATTATCATTTCTTTCCTGCATTAAATTCACACTTGGGTAGGACGAATTTCAAGACCGACGATAGAAGGGGACGTACGCTACCGAAGCGCTGGGACGGGAGAATTCGATGACACGGGCATGTGAGAAACGCTACGCCGCACGCAAAGGGGATTATGTAGGGAAATAGTCCAGTAAGACCTGGCTTTCTAACAATTCATATAATTCGTTGCGAATAAATGTGTTTTTTCTTAATGAAAAAATCGGTTATTTTACGGACCATTTTAGGTAAATATATATAGTATGTCTTAGATAAGTAAAAAAAAAATCGAAAAAAATTTTCAAACCGCATCCCAACATTTATGTTTTCATAGACAATTAATTAATAAATCATAACCACACATCGAGTTGATCAAGAATTTTTAAAATCGTTAAATACTTATCCGACGACCGCGCGTATTACGTATTATATCACTGTAAATACTATATTTTTAAATAATATACCATTTGTTCAAGTGGAATTCGCGATTACCAAGATATATTTATATAATATATTATATGTTTTTGTCATATCAATTTTCAATAGTCATTATCAATCGAGACGTTTTTATTAAAAAAATCTATCATTTTCGTTTCGAAAACAATTTTGATGTAGAAACACTGGAATAAGCTTCTTGTAATAAATTACAATTATACATCGATTAATATAAATGATTGTGAAAGTGACGAGGAACACGTATTATTCGATTCATTAGTCACATTTTTATATTTTGTAGAAGTATTTTAATTATATGAAAAAATAAAACGATAATTACATTTTAACGACATCGTCAAAAACAAATATTGAGTTTACGACTATCAGTGGAACAGGTGGTGTTGCAGAATACGGAAAAAGAAAAATCGAAAGGGCAATTAAAATACACATCGACCAAAATGTATAATATTTGTGTGGTACGGTATTCTACGCACATTGTGGAGAATTTTAATAATTATTTTACCAGAGTATGTAACAGTAAGTGTCTTTTACGAGTAAATAGTAAATATTTTTGCAAAAGTGCACATAAGAATGTTTCATCTTATTCAATGATGCTTAAGTGTTTAAATTATTTTTTTCTATATATTTTTAGTTTTGTACTAATGTATGTGTGTGTGTGTGTGTACTGAGTACCTATTTGTTTCACCACGTACACGAGTAATACGTATTTCAAAAACCTATCATCCTAATAACTATAACACAAGGAAAACAGTAGTAAAAACTAGTGTGCCGAGAATCGATTGTAGATTATGTCACAATACTTGTCTGTAATATCCCGCCAAATGCCAATTATTAATGTTATGTGTTATATTAATTTGTGAGAAAATAATATATATATATATATATGTATATTTAAATATTCGATATAAATTATTATGCCTGTAAATAATTACAGTAAGACTGCAGACAACAGGCAAAGATACAAAACATAATTTTTATTTACTGAACCATACAACGTTTAAAACAAAACGTATATAAGTAATATTATAAGAATTGAACATGAGTAAAAAAAAAACAAAAAAAAAACGGATTATTTTTTGAAGAAAAACAAGTCTTCAACAAAAGTAAACATTTTTAGAATAACGAATGATAACTTATTATAAATATAGAATCGTTTATATAATAAACACATTTAAGTGTTTGACTTTAAAAGAAATTTATCCTAATATAATATTTACTCTTGTAGTGGAGGCGTGTGAGGGTCTCGACTTTTTAGTGGCTTCTGTCGGTTCACACGCCTCACGTCGAATAGTTCCCACGAGATAATAAAATTGTTATTATTATTATTATTATTATTCAGATTAATGTGTCTGGAGGTAAACATAAAATAATTATTATTTTATACAATGAACGTGCGTGTGTTATAAACACAAATACTATTTAAAAAAAAAAACGTATATTTGTAATACATTTTATATTAAAATGTAGACGAAAAATTTCATTTGAATTTTTTTTTCTTTCTGATAAATTTAATAACTTTTGTTGCTCGTTGTTTGTAGTACACCGCATTGCTATGCCTGCAGTGTTGATGTGAACATAAAATTATAATAAACGAAGAAAACGCCTGTAGGCTGCGTGTAATAACAGCGATATAATATTTTATTATATTTGTGATATGAGGATAAGCGCCATCGCGGACAGTTTCCGCTTCCGCGTCGTCGTTCATGTACTATCTATTTTTATTGTATACACTGAATGTACCTATGCATGAAATACACGAGTGTTAACGATAATCTGTAATAAAGAAACATACAAGAATTGGCAAGTTAATCGATCGACTCGCTGAATTAAGTTAATATAAAAAAAAAAAATTAAAAATATAAGTCAAAAATTACTTTTTTTCCTTGTTAAATTCAAAGGTTTTGAAGAAAAATTAACTTCACGCAGTTAAAAGTAAACAATATACTCTATAATTAGTAAATCTAAAATTTAGAAATAAAAACCATTAACTTGTGTCTTGAATAATGTTAGGAATTTTTTTTGTTTTTAACTATTGAAACACCGAACATTGAAAGGCCTGTCAAGAATATTATTGACGAGTGTAGGAAGTTAAAATTCAAAATATACGTTTAATGTTTATATAAACTGTGACTTCTTTAAAAATCGGCACGTATAAAAATTGTATACAATAAAACGAGAAAACTCGCATTCATTGCCTTGTCTTTCGAATACAATAAAACTGTATTTATATTTCTTCGTACATATTTAGTAAATAACTTGAAGTCAACACTATTTAAGTGGATTCATAGCGATTATTAAACTATATTACCCGTTTATAATGCTCATGTTAGAGAAGAAGTCGAAAATATCTTTGGAATAAGAATCTTCCTTTTCGGGATAGCCGCGAGCAACATTTACCCTCCAAGTACTTTATTTTCCGATGACGACCACACATTAATAGCGATCATTCAAAGAGTACATTTTTAGACTTTTGAAATTTGATCAGTAGCAAAAGTATAATAATAATAATAATAATAATAATAAAAAGCCACTGTATGTCCAAATGTTTTTTTTTTTTACCAAAAACCAATTATTCTTATAATATTTAGGTTAAGACTTGGGTTACAACTACAGCATAATATATGCTTTCAAACTGCATAAATATTATAGCTATTTTTTTTTATTCTTTCTTCTATTTTTTTTCTTGAGAAACCTTTCGTATGCATCAATATATATTTTATCCAACTTCATAAATTTACGTACTCACTTGAGTGCATATATTAAATCGTATACGATATTTGTATTACGTGACACGTGACGTATCTATATTACACAATTACGACAAAGTAGCGTGTACACAACGCGAAGCGCACGCATACGCAAGAAATCGGTATAATACGTATAATATTATAATGTATTGTCATACAATTGTAATATTATTATATTTCAGGGTCACGGAGAGAATACAGAAATTTAAAATAATTTTAAATTATATACATACATATCTATTCGAATTGGTGAAATTTAATATTTTTCCATAAATATATATATATATATATATTAATATTTTTTTTTCTAAATATTAAGTACTTATATTTTGTATTAAATACTAACGGTTAATTTGTTAAAATATATTGTTGATTATCTTTAAATAAACCTATCTAACTTATAAAAGTTAAGATCAGTGTTTTTTTTTTTTTTTTGTTGTTATAAGAACGGTTAAACGATTGCTTTTTTCTACGTGTCACAGTGTATAAGAAACGTCCAAAAAGCTAATTTATCAAAGAAATATATATAGAAATGATTAACTAACCTGCATATCCTTATCTTTAAACAACGTTTATTGATTACTTTGAAAGTAATTGGATTTGACGATTACGTCGTAGGAAACCAAAGTTCGACACTAAAATATAGATCCGTTCTTTTTCTCATCGAAACAGATTTACTCCAAATAGAATATTCGAATGAATGGAATGTCATAATTGCTTTTTCTTGACATTTAATTCATCAATTCGTCCATCTTTACACGAAAATTTGAAATATGTTATTGCTTAAAGAAAAAAAGGAAAAACGAACGTCTAATAGGTACAATGGAATAAAAGTTCCGCTTAAGTATATTGCAATATTTTTTTTATCAAATTTCAGGATCAGGAGTCATGACTAAATCAATAAACAAGCAAATGCGTGAAAATCATATGTATATTGTAAACATATATATAAAATAAATAATATTAATGTTGATAATATATTGTATAATAATAAGGAAAAAAATTTGTATAAATAATAAAATATATAATAAATTATAAGTCATATGCGACACAATTAAATATAAATTATATAGCTGCGCAAGTGTAGAAAGTATTTTAATAATTAGTATCGTATTGCTCGGTTATTTCTTCACTCGACTACGTTTTCCGCCATGTTAAACCGTATGCGCGTTACACGCGTATTCCAACATTTAAACCATCGATAGAAATTCAATATAAATACATATTGAAATTTCACGCGTGGTATAAAACGGAAAAAATAAACAAACAAAAAAATCGTTTTTCGTTAATATAAACGTTAAGTAAAAAAAAAAAAGATAATATTGTATACAAAAGAAAATAAGCGATAAAAAAAATAAATAAAAATAATAAACAATGAATTTAAAATCAAATCGTACCGTATTTAAAATAAGAGAAAAAAGAACGTATAAAAGAAAAAAAAAGAATAACAAATATAAGCTAAAATATTTTTACGTATATATATAACATATACACAATATATAAATCCAACGGTCGAGCAGCTGATTATTATTATTATTATTATATTGTAAAAAAAAAAAAAAAGAAAAACTTTGAAAATCGAAACGATTTATGTACGCGGATAATAATATTTTGATTTCTATGTGTTCTATTTGCTTGTTTTATTGAAACGAAGTCATTCTCGACCAATTGGCCACGAATGGCCGCGACCATTCGAAATCATATAATAAATATATATTTATATAAAAAGTAAAAACTTTATCGAAATCTAATGTCGTGTAAAAAATTAATATTAATAAATATGAAATAATTATATATATATTTTTTTTTTTTTGATCTTTTAAAATTTATTTTTTCTTAAGTAATAACGTCATAATTTATAATGTAGTCGGTATACAATAATATAATAAAGTCGTTATCTCGAGACAGGCGGACAGAAGCGTAATGGTATTTGTTGACTTCAATTTTCAGGAGGAGTGGCCCTCAAAAACGCGGATTCCGGTCCGGGGCCTATGGTGGTGGTGGTGACGAACGCGGTGCCGTTGGTTTCGTGGCGCGGACTCTCACCGCCCGCGCCGTAGAACGCGATGATGTCCACCAGCGAGGCGTACGTGCCGGACACGAGGGCGATCAGCGCGATCAGAATGATGGCGACGTCTTTGGCCACGGCCCAGCGGCTCAATCCGGACGACTTGGCCGATGCTTCGCCACCGCCGCCGCCACCGCCGCCGACTATGCCACGATGCCGGCGCGAATCGTTTTCGTCCCGCTGCTGTAGGTCCGCGTCGTCGCTGTAATTGTCATGTTCATGGTCGTCTTCGTCACGATTGTCGTCCTTTTCGTCGTAATCTTCCGTCTCGTAGTCGTCATCGTCATCGTCGTCGTCGTCGTCGTCTTCATTGATATTCTCATCGTCCCGGTCCCAGAACGCCACTAAATGTATGATCGCGGGACACATCAGTCCCAGAATGGAGAAGAACACAGCGCCGATGAGCGATATGAACGGCGCCAGGTCGGGCACCAAGGCGGCGATAAACACTGTAACAATGATAATAACAACATTTTGTTGTAAATCACGAGAAGTTATTATTATTATTATTTTTAATATTATTATTATTTTCAATATTATTATTATTATTTTTAATATTATTATTATTGATTCTTGACATTGTCGATAAAAGCCATTTGAAAACAAATTTTTAATTGTCTAATAAACGCGTTCGTAGGAAATGTTAAAAACGTTTTGATTAAAACGATTTTTTTTCTAATTTATAATTATTAATATTTCAATATATAAATATTAAAAGTAACTGAGAGAAAAATTATCGGGTGTATTTTTCATTTCACTTTTAACATTCGTTTGCTTCATTAAAGTAATATTAATTGGCCAATATTATCTTGTTGATTTGAAGACAATTAATTAATTAATTATTCGGACATCATAAAACATGCAATAATTAATTGCCGCACGAATAGGTGTAAGCGCATTTCGCTTGGATTAAGACATGATTTAATGAATAATGACTGTTTTTATCGGATGGCTAAACTTTTAAGGTCGTTTATCGTGCAAAAATAAAACTCGTTAAAATAAACAACAATTATCGTTAAAATTTAAAAATTTGAAAACGTTTTTGATGTTTCCTAAATATAAATACCGTGTCTAATACATTTAATAATAATATAAAAATGTTTTCAACATTGATCGATTAGGTCAATAGATAAGTCAATAGATGATTAGGTTATAGGTCTTATATAGGTATGAATTAATTATGCAATTGCCTGAACAAATTAATATTATTAAAGGAATGTCGACAATGATTAGTTATTCATTTTTAATGATAACATCATGTATATATAGATTAAAAAATACGACGATTTACAAAAAAATAAAACATAAACAAAAAAAATCAAGAGAAAATAGACAGAATTCAAGAAATATGTTGGGATAAAGATTCGAACATTTTTATACTCTTCAATCAGAAATATTAAAAAAGAAATCGTCATCCTCCCCACGGTGTCTTAAGTAATTTTTTTCTTTTTTTGCGGTCAATTACTTGTTTCTTTTTTCCATCTCGCGTTTAAGAAAACTACCGTGAAAACAACGAATAGAAATGGGATACCCATTCCAGAAGATTATTGGGAACTTTTAGAAATAATTGTGCACTTTACCTGTGCCCAGGATCATGGAGGCCCTCATTATGTAGTAAGCGCCATCCATGGGCTTTTCGTTGTGCGCCATTTCCAGTTCCAGTTGCTTTTTCTCGTTGACGGACCCGTTGCTGACGACGGACAAGGCCGTAGTCGTTATACCGGTGCTACCGGAGATCGTGTTCACTGGTATTACCACCTGAGCGACTTCGTTGCAACGTTTGATCGCATTCTCACGGCGTTTGCGTAACCACGGCTCGAGTCGGCTCCACACGATCTCGCTGGGCACGCAAAACTGTAGCCCGTACGAGAACAGTATGGACAGGGCCACCATAATTTTTACGGCTTCGGCGAACCTTTGAATCGATAATCGCGTAATAATAATAATAATAATAATAATATAGTGTACGTAAAATGGGTATATTTTTCGCACACAAACGGTGTTGCGATACAGTTTGAAAATTATCGAAAAACAGATTATATATCGAATATTACACGGATATCAAATATTAGAGAAAAGAAACTCGAACTCGCATACGATTATCGTACGAGAATATAGTGTTCAATTTACATTTGAAATCCATTTAACAGGTATAAAATAATAATAATAACGCGCTTTTATTGTATTATAAATAACGTTTTCGTCCGATCTACGCATGAATATATTAGTAGATCAAGTGGACTAGGCATAATAATGGTTTTATTGTATTTACTCACAAATCGTTAGGCAGATTGAGCGTTATTGAACCGTCGGTCTTGTCTCCGAATCTCAAGTAGCCCAAAAATCCCGCCACCGAGTACAGACAAACGACCAGGATCATGGCTGAGTTCAAAACCCCGCAAGGACGCGACTTGAGGAATCGTTGCGGATGGCGCATCGAGTTTTCGATGGGAAGCACCTGTTTGATATTCGAAAGAAAAACGTTTGGTTTTTCAAATGTATAGTAGAGTATACAAAAAAAAACACATCGCAAACTACAATCATTTTAAAATTTATTTAAGTAGAAGAAGCAAAATGGTGGCGTGGCAAAATAAAATTGCCGTCAACACACGAGAATAAATAACGTTATACGCACGGTGCCGATGCCTTCCATGGCGAACAGAACCGTGGCGAAGAACAACGGCATTTGACCGATGGGCGCGATCCACGGGCGCGACGAGATGTCGGGCAAGGGCACGGCCGTTACCAGTGCGCTGTCGCCGGCAAACAGGCTGGCGCCGGTCACCACCCAGGACATGGTGCAGCCCAAGCCGACGAGTATGAACGCGGTGGCGATGGCCGAGAACGGGACCAATAGCCGCAGCGTGCGGATTATGCCGAGCGGTACCAGCGGCAAGGCCAGGCCCAGAATCCAAGCGCGGACCGAGTAGTGCCATTCGGGTGGTGTGTGCGAGTCGGCGACCTGTACGGACAAGGCGAGTCCGGAATTATGATTTCGGCATTCAATATTGTAGCAGCTGGCTGGGACACATTATTTTCCTTACAGAGGAGTTTGTTAAAATATCAAACTTGCGCTTATTAAATTTGTCGTACTTTAATATTAATGTCTTTACATGAATAATTAAAAAAAATATTTTCGCTATACACAGCGTATATTATATTAAGCTGTGATGCGTAGAAAAGACACTGAGAAGATATTTTTCTTTATATCGCGTCAGTGCGCAGTGTTTAGATTTATCCGATCTCGCGGAGGACATTTTCGACTCATTATAACGCCTTCAATAGTTTATCTTTGTGCGCGCATCTATATAGTTATAGTCGTAGAAAAACTTTGACAAATGTTCTGCGCATTCGATCCGCAGCTGTACTACGATCGTGACTGCTGTGATTTCTTTCGAAACGAATATTCCGGCTCGACATTAGGGGAAACTTTAAAATGTCTCGACGAGTCGTATAGGAAAATCAATTTCGAATAATTGTGAGAGAAGTAATGGAAAAATTGTTTTTATCTATTTCCATGAAACAAATAAATGTATATTGAAAACGTCGTAATTTTCAACGTAGGATCATTAAGGTGACGTTTTTATTTTGAAACATTGAGCTGAGTAAGCCGGTGATAACGTGCTGCGAGTTTGTAATATATATTTATTATATGCAATGGTCAAAAATGTAACGAATGAAATAATAATTCACCATGGTACTTTGAAATTTGACATTTTTTTTTTTTGAAAAATCTCAATTCATAGAGCATAAATATACTTATTAGATTCATTTTCTAATTTATTGTGCAACGACGTGTTTGTAATGCGTTTGTGACACGAAGTAAACGTGATTTTATTTTATTTTTTTATAACATACCTGTTTGAATGATGCGGCGACGAGCACGACGTATACAGTGTTTCCGAAATAATAAGTACAAAACAGTGCGGCGTTGACGAACTCACTTGATGAACCGAAAATAAAGTACAAGAAAAAAATAAAAATATAGAAATAACGATTAGTTAAATATTATATTGTATAGTTGTATACAGGAGCGTAATTACTGCGGGGGGGGGGAGGAGGATATGGAGATAGATCCTTCCCATAAAGCAATTCGATTTTCTTTTATTTTTTAAAAATGTTTTCATAAAAGTATATATTATGATTCATTTTCTACGGTATTTTCGACGTGTTTTCAATCCGAAAAGCAATATCAAAAATATTACAAAAAAAAAAAATATAAATATATATATATATTTTTTTTTTACACACTCGTGTGCCGAATGAATATTCGGAACGTTCAAAATTCTTATGCGGAAAAATGTGCGAACAATTTTCTGACTTGACGTATTGGCTGTGTCGGGACAGATACACATTGCCAAAATTGTTTTCCCCGTACAATAATATTATTATCTTTTACGTGACATATTATTGTATTTATCTCGTGTGTGTGTGTGATTACGACGTTACAATACGTGTTAGACGTTTAAATATACACGCACACGGCGCCAATATTTCACGCTCGCATACGGTACATAATAAAAATTCGTACGTACTTACAAAAAATTATATTATTGTGTGTACAATAACGGTTCCCGTGGAATAGCGTTAGTTAAGAGAATAAAATTAAATTTTTTAATAAAACAAAAAAAAAAAAAAAATGTTTTAAACACGCGTTGTGTTCGCATTACGTGTGTCTGCATTACGAGTAATATTACAGTATAATTGTACGCTGAAGACGCGTACGATCCGTTCTCTTAATGATCGAGAACGTGCAGCGATTAAGTTTATTATTCGACTGTGGGCCAGGACCGGACTGATAAAACAAACAACAAGATCGAAATGAAATTAAAAAAAAAAAAAATCGAGTGTAAACGGTAAAAAGTTAAATTTCACGCACTATCACAAAAATAAACGTTTGTTGATTGTCGATCGGACCGAACGGGACCGGGGAACCGGCCGTTATGATATTACAAAATAACCGAAAAATATATCGCCTGACAATTCACTAATCGCGCAGTCCGCTCAGATTAATTATATCAACGACTGTTAAATGCCGGCATAATAAGAGAAACTTCAAAAAAAAAAGAAGCTTTTTTTTGCTTTTTGTTTGCGTCATATTTTGTTTCTCGGGCGATTTTCTATCGATACGATTTTCAACGTTTTTTTTTTTTTTTTTTTTTACCTTATCCAACACATTTCACACCACGTACACACTTTTGTAATTTTTTTTTTGCCATTCCAATTTTAAACCTTATACACTATTTAAAATGTCTTTCGCTAACCTAAACTGCGACACACGCACACACATTATTATTATTATTATTATTAATTTTAACTTAATCGTAATCAATTTAAAAACAAACCAAATAATAGTACCGATACTATGTGATGTCACACTGCGTTCTATTCGTGCGGCGGCGTTGAAATTGCAAAACGATAATAATAATAATTTCGTCGTCGCGCCTTAAATACAATTTTTTTTCCATATATAATAATGTGTATACCGGGGACCTGGTGCAGTCGATAAACAATGTTATTTTCATCGCAGTTTAATGTGAGTCATATTTCTTACTACAACTCTCTCACACGTTGTGCGTATTGTCCAAAAAACGCTATGTCAATGATGCAGAACGAATCGATTTAAATCGAAGAAAAAAAATTAAGATTATTTCAACCGTAACGCATTAAAATCAAATTCATATAAAAAAAATTCTATATCATCTCATAGATGTCATATATTTTTATGCGATATTTAAACGAGTTTTAACCGTCCGAACAAAATATTAATAAATCGATATTTTTTTTTTTTTAATGTATTATTTACTACGTTTATCGATTTTATTATTTGTGAGAAATTCTATTAAATTAATATTTTTAAAAATTACGGAATATAAATCAAATTTTTTCGATATATAAAACATACGAAGTTAACAAGTCGTTCAATGCTTGTACAACAATGCACACCTTTCAGAAAAGAAATAGTGTAAGAATTTGTAACACTAAAAATTATGTCAACGATTTCTCGTATACAAGCACTCTCAAGTTCTATAAAAAAAAAAAATATCCAAAATTGAAATATAAATTATACAGTACGAGTTTATATAACACGTGACAACAATTGTTATTTTATTATTATAATTAGTGACAATTATACAATATTCATTTGGATATTCAAATGTATAATTTACTCTCACCTACCACAAGTACAAATTTTCAAATAATAATAATCATAAAAAAAAAATGTATTGTAAACTTTAACGTAGGTGTATTATTATATTATCATACTATTATATATATACACACAATTTAATATAGACACCCTAATAATACTATATTATAATATGTAAATTTTATACTTACGAAATTTAATTACGCCTTTACTACATTGAAATTTCATAAGATATACACACGTAATACAACATAAATTACTTGAAGAAATTTATTTATTTTTCCTAACGTCACTTTTTTAATCACTAATGTTTTTAAAAAATATTAACAATAGTGTTTTTTTCCTACAAAACGAAAATTCAACATAATAAAGAAACGCGGTTAAATATAAAGAAAATTCGGAATAAATATAATAAAACGTAGCGCACTCGTCTAATTTTTTTTTACCGTCTAAATTTAAAACGAAAAAAAATCGTAACGACCATAATACCATCAAATAGCTGAAATTCATTTGACGAATTCATATTTTCCTCGTAGAATAACGTTTTGTTTAATACAAAACGTTCACTAATCAAATTTTATGAAGTCGTATTTAAAGTATGCGTTGTAGGAAATAAGAAAACTACAATACTTTTTTCAATCTCACAAAAAAAAAAAATATACATAAATAAAAAAAAATTTTGACTTCTTAAGATATTTATAACAAAAATAATATAGGTAAAATCGTCTATAACGACTTGCAAATCAAAATTCGGTTAGTAAACTATGTGCGAGTGTAACGTTTTCAGTTCCACCGCGAATATGTTCTTCTTTTTCTCTTTTAGTTAACACAGAAGGCTGGGAAAGTTAAAGTCCTTTCTATTGAAATTCGTTAAAAAAATCTAATGTGAAAAATATAATTTTACGTTAAAATTTACTAACATTGTTCTTTTCAGCTTCAAAATTCAACTCCAAAAATAAAGTAACCATTTAATTTATTTTCATTGATTTTGAACCTAATAAGAGATACTTTTTTCAATTTTATTATGTAGACTTCGAGTGCACTCTATAATACACATTTGTCTAAATGAAGTTAAACATTGCCGATTGCAATTGAAAAGTAATGCAAGTTTTCTGAATTCTACTTCGTAGTGTAAAGACATATTTAGGCGATTTTTGACATTTGAAATAAAACCGTGTTAAAAAAATATGACGATTTCTTACATTTACAAACATAACTCTAGCAATAGCCTAAAAAAAGACTGATGGAGTCGAATATTTTATAAGAAATAAATTTCGTTCGTTCTGAACGATTAAAATTTTGTCTAGCATTAAATCGTTGTGTAATGTATATATCATTAATGTCTCACGCGCCCACAACATTTCCGAAGTTACGCTGTTCGCAATTCCTTCGAAAAAAATACGTGTCTTTTAAATATTTCAATTTATTTTTAAAACTAGTGATCGAGCGAAAATACAATTTTCCAAGCGAGTTAATTTACTTCTCTTTAGTCAGATTAAGAAAAAATAATAAAATAAAATACACGTTTAATTTGAGCTATAATTGTCTTCATTGACTTCGACGGAATAAAAAAAATTAGTCGATTCCGGTACCGAGTCTTGCCGAGTACGAATAATTTAAAAAAGAAAAATTAATTCATAGCATACTGTATTTTGATACAGATACGGTGAAAATATGCTTGGTAACAATGCACGAAATATGAGAAGCAAAACGGAAGATAATATTTTCCATTAAAAATTATGGTTGCGTTAATAAATCGATTTGAAGAGAATATATTCTTACGATTTCTAAGTCGAACGCAAACATTTTATCGAAAAATTGATACACATAATAATATTCGTAGTATGCATATAATATATATATATATATATGTAAATATAATGCGGCCTTGACGGAATAATTGTGTGTCGCGCAGTTGATAATAATTAAAATCGAAAATAATAATAATAATAATAATAAAAAAATACAATAGCCGAGTAAAGATCGTTAGGAAAGTGGAAAAAAAGAAAAAGAAAATAATGCTGTCATCATCGGCACTCATACGCAGGTGTATTATATAAAACATTCGAGTACACAAAAATATAATTACGTTTTTGGCATTTCGAAAAATAATAATAAAAATAACAAAAAAAAAAAATATATATATATTATACTCCGCACGTTTTCAATGGTACGATATATAATATCATTCCTTTTCGAACGTCATACACGCGATCATTATTCTAAATACCCATACGCACATTATATAATATATCGAGAAAAAAAAATCAAAAATTATCACTGGCCATTATAATATTTAAACATTATAATATATTGTACGAAATTGAATAGATTGTAAAAATATTATATCTTTTTGTTGTCTAACAAAAAGATAAAAAAAAAAAAATAAACAAACGATTTTTTTTTTAATATCGTCTACTACGCCGAAGCGTACGCAAATTATCAACGCGTATAATTTATTATACACAAGACAATGTTAATCAATCAAAACATTTATTTCACACATTCTTTCCTTTAAATAATTTATATTGTCTTGGTTTTTTTTTTTTTAAATGTATAGAAAATCGTCAATATTTTTCGGATTTTCTAAAAACTGTTAACAATTACTAATATATTGTATACATATCAAGAAAAGTATAAAATCGTAATAAAAAGCAAAATTATGTGTTCTCTTATACGGCATTACTTACAGACGCCGAGATAATTGCAATTCGGCGTTATCTATTGTAAAATCGTAATTGTTTCGCGTTTGTAAGTTGTCGTTAACGAAAAAAATATGTTTTACAAATTTGCTCGATTTTGTCGATTGTAATAATTACCGATTTGATTTTGATGTGAATGCATATTAACTCTACTTGTGTTAATTCAAATGTTAATTTTCTTTATTAATTCTGATTTCGCACATAGGAAAAAAATGTAATTTTCATTTAAAATCACAAATTAAAAGTTAATTTAGACAAAATTCAATAGTCAAGTACTTAAAACAATATAATGTTAACGCGATTTTTCAATTTCTCTTTAACGCCAAAAATGTACTTTGAGACTTAATTTTGTTTACAAAATATTATCTCTTGAAAATAACTTATTGTCCTTGCTAACTCTACAGTATATAGTGTATAATTTTCTCTCTCTCACACACACACGCACACATTACGTCCTCTTTATGAATTTGCTTATATGTGAGGGTTAAAAAAAAAATGCTCAGGAAGTTATTGCAAAGAGCTTACCGTGCGAACGGAGCCCAAGAACGAAACTTGCGCGGTCCGGTTCTGAAAGCCGCAGCGGCCGTGTCGGCGAATCCGAGAGCCGGACGACGTGTACGACGAGCTAATGCTTGCGAACACAACACCTGTGGTATGCACATAAAAACGTAAGTACGTTTTTAAAGCAAAGACGGTCAAATCAATGAAAAAAATCGACTTTTAGTTGAACAACACAACTCATAGATAAAAGTTATTAGTAAACAGAATATATTTCCTACTGGTTTAACGTTAATATGGGTTAATATATATATATATGTTGCAAAATTAGAATTTTATTACAAATTATTTTGTAACATTAAAAAGTAATTCCCATTTTTTTTTTTTAAACCATATCTATATATGTAACATGAATTATCGATTCGCAGGTTATACATTTGTAATATCGTGTTAGACATGAAGTGTGATGGTAATTGTTTCGGTCCTTATGAGTTTTTGACTACTTTATAATACATATAATAGTACACTGTTATAAGTGTACTTGAAGGCTACAAGGCATTAACGTTATAATTTTGTAAAAGTAAAGATTATTTTAGTTACACATAACGCGTTAATCTTTTTTTTTTTAAATTTACTTTCAACTTAATTTATCATTTGTTGTTTTAATTTTACGTGTTTACAGATGAATTATTTATATAAACACGTCAAGTCTTCAATTATTCAGACGATAACAAATACATACATATAAATATATATATATATATTTGCGTATGGCTAACATGAATCGTAAAGGTAATGAAATAAAATTATAAGATGCTAGTAGATCTTATCTCATTTTATTTATTTATTATTAATTGGACCATTTTATATTTATTTTTTTTATATGAACTCGATATTACGAATTCAAAAACAAAAGCATTGTTAACGTTTCCAAGCCTTGAACACTAGAGGGAACGTATACAAAATCAATATATTACACAAGGTATATTATAAGGTGTATGGGATTCATTGCTTACAAAATCAAATACGGTAAAATGTCTGTACGAACGGTGATTTTAATCCTTCTAATTCATCGATTTTCGTAGAAAATTTCCGACAAAAAAAAACTTTTGCTATTTTATGTTAATAATATTATTTTGTTTGAATTCGTCGAGTTTTGACGATCAAACGATTAGTTCGGGTTGCATTTTACATTTAAAAATGTTATACATATAAAAAAAAGTTTTCCGAATTCACAAAATGTATAATACGAAATTTATCTCTGCATAAAAATCGCCTAATCCGCACCGTGTAGTATTTAAAACAATGCTGTAATATACATAGAAATTACCGATAATCGTATTTCATCATAAAAGTATTGTCACGCGTTCGCAGCGACCGAGAAAATAATATCATTTTAATAATTGTTGTACCGGCGTTTAGAAGACGCGAGATTGTGCTTGACTATATTGTGTACGCCGCGTTTATCGGAAATGTCAAAAATCGATTTCGCCTACAAATATCACACACAATTTTATATACACATATATATATATATATATAAAAGAAAAAATACGAATACACATTATAGCCTATGCGAATCAAGCCAAAGAGTATAATTATACAAAATAAAGAAAAAATATAGTTGTATCGTATTTTTCATTTTGCTCAAAAATGTATTATATCAATTATTATAAATCAATTTAAATGATTATTGATTACTTTTTGTCGAAACCGGTAGTAAATAAGCGTATTCGATATAATAACGATTATATTTTTATTTTGTTTAATACTCTTTGACTCGATTGTACACGTATATTCGCGTATGTGTATATATATATATATATACATATGCTTATTTGTATTTTTTTTATACACATTTATATATTATATTGTATATAATTTTTATTATTTACGAGTATTAATTTGTAGTTTGTTTTTCTTCCTATTTCTTAACCATATTTTTTTTTATCATTTATTTATTTTTTGCGATTCACTATTTTATTAAATATTGTATAATACTTCTTAAAGGTCAGAAATAACGGATATTATTTCCTATTTAGTGATTAGTGAATAATATAAATATCATAACGAGGTTTTTTGATTTGAAAAAAAAAATGAAATATAACGAAAATGCTATTGTCTTTTTTTTCTTCTAAATTTCTCACACCGCCGATAAACATGTTTTTAACCGTATCGCCTAACCCGTTCGATGCTTAATAAATGGCAATAATAATATTATTACACGAATAACGTTTTTCCAATGCTTACCAAAAGATAAATGCAATGTGTGCACAGCGCTCCGATTGCCGCGGTGCCTACCAAACCGAATATGAGCCCACCGTTTTTGAAGGCGTTTGGCATGGCAAGTATCCCTGATCCGAGGCTGCTCTTAATCAAATGTAACAATGCGCCGCCGTCCCTGCGTACGTAGAAAGGACATCATACATATTATATAATCGTGTACTTAACACGTTTATTTTTTTAATTCGCTTCTCTTTCGTTTTTAACAATATATATATATATATATATATATATATCCGCTTATGCATATTTTTCAAAACCATTTGAAGTATTTTGTATCATTTTTGATTATAGTTTTTTTTTTTAGGATTTTAGTAGGACTTTTTTGAACGGCCAAAATAATGCCGAATGGGTTCGGAAAAAGCGATTTTTGTTTTTTAACTCAATATATATATATATATATATAAAGCGGTATTTATAAATTCCGATAAATAAACATAATATGTATATATAGAAAATTTCATATGAACTTTTCAGAAACAGGAACATAAAAAGCGGTTGATTGAACTGCATTTGTTGCGCAAGAATAAAGGTCGACGTTGCGTTTTAACAATAAATAATATATTTATATTATAATATATAGTTATCGACTTCTTGTTTCTATACTAAGAAACAATTTATAATTGGACTTAAAAAGCATTCGTTATCGTACAAATTAAATTATATGTATGTATATATATATATTATAACGCAGGGTTTGAAGTTCGCGTATATTAAATTATGTGTTCGATCATATAGTTAAGCTGTATTATGTGAAAACGATCAATAGATGTGCAACTGAATAGAATCCTCGGAATACGATCGCGTGTAAATTTCACATTATATACTATACAATGGGTTAAAGTACAGCCCGTAGTCCCATAAAGTACAAATCTCCGGCATACGTGTTATGAACAGGACTCGGATTTTATAGCATTTGCTGATTATTATTAAATACAGATAACAACAGCGGAGTTTGCTATAAATTTATTTTACGTATCAAAGATTCAAAAATAAAATTCTATATTGTGTATTTTTCTATATTTTAAGCGTACAAATCATCTTTTATGATTTCATTTTTTAAAACTATGAATATATACCCGATATTAGTGTTTTTTTTTATAACACGCATTAGATTTGTATTATTTCGTATTCTTCATTAACGTCGTAAACTTATAAGAAGAGAAAAAAATCACCTACATTTTTTTTCTATTTTTAGATATTAAATTATGACAACATTTTGGCAGTATTCGCAGACCTTTACTATAATAAATCTGCATTATAGAAAAATAATGTTATTTTTTTGGGATTTTTCACTGTATTTTTGTGTGTGTTTTAAAATATTTTCGATCATATTTCGGCATTTTTTAGCGCTATAAAATCCGAACCCCGGTCATAAGATGAAAAATGTCGCGATTCAAACGTTTTATTAACGTATTAGTTAAATATTTTTCGATCGTTTTTCCAAACGCATTTTGGTCATTTTTTCGAGATCATTTTTCGAATAATACACATTTTTTTCTCAAAAAAAAAAAAAATATATAAATTTAACGAAAAAATTATAACCTGAAATAGTAGTTTTTTTTCTTAAATCGTCGTCGACCTGTCTGTTAAATAAATAACAGTTTAGGATATTTTCCTGTGTTTATAATTGTAATTCGATGTACACATAACACAGATGTCCGTTCAAATAACAAAAACTCCTAAAATAACGTCAAAATCCCTAATGAATAGCTTAACAAACGAATTAATGAAATATTACGTTTTTCGGAGTGTTTTTGTAATACAATTGTTTTTTTTTCGATTTTTAGCGTTTTTAATAAAATTATCAAATTTCTTTGAAATCCGTAAACAAACAAATTTCTGTGTTTTGGGAAAACGTTTTTCTAGGAGTTTTTCGAACGTCAATAGATTTTTTATTTTGGTTTTCGAACATCACCTAAAGCCCGGTCAAACTCCAAGAACAGTAATGATAATTATAATAATAATAATAATAATAATAATAATAAATGTCAAAATCTTATACGGCTAAACATATACATACATAGACGAATGAAATAATAAAATACGGGTATATGACTCACGTGGTCGCCTTTGATTTGTCCCGCATTTGGAACGGGTCGTATCTAGGACGCTTCGACTTGCCCTTGCGACGACGTTTGCCGTCGGCGCCGGGGCGCACACCGTCCGCGCCTTTGACCGTTGCGCACTCCGCGGCCGCGTTCAGTCCCTGCGGCGGCGTGTCGCCGGACATGTACTCGGCGAGTTTCATGCTGTTTTATGGTACACAGTTGACGGACGGACGGAGTCCAATGTTGTTTGCAACGATGACGGCGGAAAATCGCGACGATTCGCATGGGCACACAAGACGCCCGGCCGGTAAAAATGCGATGTGTTGTGGTGGTGGTCCGGTGGCCGGCGGTGGACACAACGAGAGCGCGAACAACGACGGCCGGAAGGCGAATGACGACGGATGAGACGGCACGTCGAAAACAGTGTACCGCGATGTGAACAGATACAGCGGCGTACAGAGGCAGTGTTGTAGTAATGATTTTGCGCGTGATGTGGTATATGCGGTATTCGCGGTGGTTAGCAGTAGCAGTAACAATAGCAGCAGCAGCAGTAGTAGTGGTAGTGGTAGTGGTAGTGGATTTCGTATAACGTGCGGTGGTAGAGAAACGGCGGCGACGGATAAAAAAAAAAACAAAAACCTCGAATTATAATAATAACACGGTAATAATAATAATAATAATAATAATAATAATAATAATAATAATAATAATAATAATAATAATAATAATAACACTCAAGGTTGGGAAAATTGAGTTAACCTGAATTCGTTTTTTTTTTTTTTTAACGGAACTAAATGTTTATATTCGTTTAAAATCTATTATAAATACGAATCGAGTTAATTTCTCGTGAAATCCGTCCGGTCGTATTAATCTTTTCCGTACACGAGAACAAATCAAATCGATTCAAATACATATTTTGTATTCAACGACTCGCGTATTACGAAATCGAAATCCGTTGGAATCTACCGCTGTTCTAATGGTATAAGCTTATACATATTTCCGTCTCGAAAGCATCTCGGTGTACGCTGCAACAGCAAACCTTTGGCCGTGTAAATTAAATCGACGGGTGTGAGTACGACGTAAATACATATATTTTATATTCAAAAATTGCCGCTAATGCGACGGAAAATAGTTTACTGAAAAAAAAAAAAAACCTATGACAGTTAATCTGTTGGAATAAAAAATCGATTTAATCACACGTTAATAGGCATATAGCCTCAATTATAATGACCGTTTTCAAGTATTCGAATGAACGCGTATATAATATAATATTACAATACGAAACATTTTTCTTTTTGTACATTTATTCGAACGTAATTTTGAATACTTTTCAAACGTGTTCTTGACAAAAATCTCGTGCGTTTATGAAGATTTTTTTCTATTATAATTATGATAGTATATTTTTTATTTTGTCTGTAAACTGCACTTATTCGTACAGCGCAAATGCTCCGATATTTTAATATTCGAAAACACAAATCACACCGAATCTTACGTTTGGTCGGTAATTTATTTTGACTCACTCGAGAGTATTCTTAAGCATGTAAAAAAAAATTACCAATTCTTTTTATTTTTTATTTCAATTTTTGAAATTCGTATGATTAGAAATTAATGCGATTTTCAATATTAGTGCCTATAAGTCTTGATCATTTAATACGAATTATGTTGAAAAGTAATTCGAAAATCTATTGTCAATTTTTTTTTAAACGTTTGACGTTCAAAATCTGTACGAATTCAACAAGTTTTACATAAAACGATTATTTTTTTTTTTTTAAACTCTTAGTAAGGATAATTTTCGTATTTAAGATTTGAAAACTGAAAGAAAATCATATACATATATTAATTTTTTTATATAAAAATTTCAAAATATCGATTTAATAAAAAAAAAATTGTATAAACGTTTTCATTAATTTTATATGTCATTACATCGATATATTATAAAAAAATTAAAATTTCGGTTATTACAAAATATTTATCATATTCACTAATATTATGTTATTATTAATTAGTAACGTTGCACAGAATAGTCATTTGAATTCAATAATTCCGCAACTGTTTCGAAATTCAAAATAATATTACAACTCTAAAATATAAAATTAATATTAAAAAAAACTTTTTCGACACATTTTACATTATTATTATTATTTTTATTATTATACATTTCTGAAAAATTAATTTAATTATATTTCTCCTAATTGAATCAATTACGTGTTTTTAATTCTTCTTAGTTTCTAAATGTATAATAATAATAATAATAATAAAATATAATGCCCTTTTATCGGCCCTTGTTAAGTTATGACATATTTTCTTAAATTACTTGTAGAATAAAGCATTGTATTATATTTTTCTCCATGCAGCACTCTTTCAAACCTACTTAAATTTTGTAATTGATGTAACAGATGCTATGAAACAATTAATCGTAATAAGTGTTCATTTACAACGTCATTTTCTCGGAAAAATACAATTATTGTAACCGAATATAATTTAGGTAACTGTATAATAAATCGCGTGTCATCTGGGCGATGACATAAGAATTACATTGAATATTATTAATGAATGCATTGACAAAATTAATATATTACTTAAATTAAATATTATCAAACGATGTCGGTTCATATTTTAAAAATCATTATGCCTTGAAAAATATTTATTTTTATCTTGTCAGCTTTTTACTATATCCTATATATACTCGTATGACGTATATATATATATATATATATATATATAGATTAAGTGACATTTATTTGGTCTTCGAATACAAAAATTGAAACACAAACCCTAGAGATTTGAACCGAAATTTTTCTCTTTCGTTTTTGTTTTTATCGTTTAAATGTGAAAATTCCGAAAAATATCTCATTGTTAATATCGGACTTTAATTATTTTAAATGTCCTCGTTAAAAATACCGTCGAAACATCACATTCTTTCATTTTAATCACAAAAATTACTAAACAATCAAATTTTTTGTCCACAAATTTTAAAAAACTTTAATTATCGAATTAATACGAGAAATTGATACATTTTTTTTAACGAAAAACTACAATAATACTCTGCGACTCGCCAGAAAATGTGTTTATGTTCGTTTATAATTCTGTTATTGTATATAGATATTCAGTAATTATAATCTTGACGATATGAAAATGAAATCGAAAAAAAGAGTTAAAAACTTAAACAATAATAAAAAGAAATATACGAAATACAAAAGTAAATCAATAGGTTTCACTCTGAGATTATAATATGTCACGTGTAGGAATCACATACACACACGTATTGACACAATGACACGTGTATAATATACTTTATATATTATAATAATATGGTAATTATATACTTGTAATGATGACGCGTGATATTGTCGTGTAGTGTCATTGTGCGAATAATATTATTGAAAAATGCTCGACGAGATGGTGAGCAGACATATAATTTAATGTAATATAATAATTAGAAAGTATTATTACTATGAATATATAGTTAGGTACATATATATATATATAGCCTACGATCTTTTCGTAGACGTTTCAAAGATTGTATTATAGTAGTTACGTACATTTTTACAGCTGTATAATATAATATTATATATATTTGCCAAGAATGTGGACCAAATTTAATTTAATTTCTTTTTGAACTCGTCGAATTATTCTTATACCATTATTATAACAATCACCATATTTTTTTTTTTTAACAAACGGAACGCTTAAGAGTTCTGGAATTACGGTGCTTATAAAAAGAGAAAAAATACTAATAGTATAGGCTAAAAAGTGAAAACCGCAATCGAAAATTTTAGTAATCCATAATACATGCGTTTATTAAATAAAATGCCACACATTTTAAACCATATACGTACACATAAATACTTTGGTTGCTTTTGAATTTTTCATAAATTTTTTTTAAATTCATATATATATATATAAATATAATATACATTCGTGTACTGGTCTAATGACTAATCGAATCGTAAAAAGTGTTCGAGAATCGTAACAATATTTTCGAAAAATACAAAATGGTCTTAATAAAGTATCTAGATTATGTCACTATTTATAGTTCCACAAATAATGATAATTATAATAATGATGGTACTCTGTCGAGTTCTTACAATCGGAGTCTGTAATGTACTACGCATATTATAAAGCGTACTCCAAAATTCAACTCGACATTTATATATATATATATGTATATATTGTTCAGACCATTTTTAACAATACGTTAATTAATAAAAAATTAATTAAAAGCAAAAAACAAAAAAACACTAGTCGTTCGCAGTACAACGGGTGTGCGGACGAGCTCCCGATTTCATCTGTCGGACCTGTCAACGGCAATTAGCCCTAAACGCATCCTTAATTGTTTTTAAACGATATTTTAATAAACGAATATAACTTACTATTCTCGGTACGAATGGTGCACGCCTTAAAACGTATTCAAAATCCAGCGTCCAGTGTTTCGAATCGCGTTGAAAATTCCGTAGGAATATTCCAAAAACAAACACCCGATTTTGAAAACCGCCTTAATTATTATGATTAGCGGACGTTAAGCAACATTTATGCACAGACATAAGACAAAATTTGCTCCTCCTAAACCACCAGATCCCTCCCTTAAAATATCAAATATATTTATTTCACACATTAAATCCTTTCATATAAATTATTGTTGGAAATTTATATGACAATAACGTCTTCCGCGCATAATACGCATATACGTATTACTTTGACCATAAAAACGTAATAAACGTACCAATGAAAATTCCGTTTTACACGCGTAAACCCGTGAAGGCCTATGCCTTCCGCCAGCCTATTCCTTCAACGTACTGACCCCTGTTGTGTCCATAGACCATTTGTGAATTCCATAAAAATTTTACAAAAAATTTCTTTTTAACGTAGCTTTTTGACGTTTTTCGACTTTTTCAACTAGCTAACTTATTGAATGCAAATTGCGACCGGGGATCAAATGCGAAAATTGTATTGTAAATAATTACATATATACGAAAACGAGTTAATAATACAATTATTTGTGTAGATAAGGATAAGGACAAGTTTTTAACTCGTTGGAGTATTCATTGACTTATGATTATTAACTCAGCTATATCAATAATTAGTATATTTTTAATTTCTTAAAACAGAATTTGTAAAAAAAAAAATATTTTTTTCTGTCTTTCTTGTTAGAAACAGTATGTCTTTCAGTAATCATTGATTTATTTATTTATTTTCAAAATTAAATTAAACTCGATTTTGTTTAAAAAAAAAAAAAAAAAATTAACTGGGTATTAACTCTTTTGCGTTAAGTTCGTTTGAACAGCTCACCAATATAACTAATTGATTATTATAAATATTAGAATTATTGTTTTTAATTCAACAAGCGTATCGCATAAGTCCAAACAATTCATTATAAAATATATTATTTTTATTTTAATCAACAATTGTCTGCATGTAAATATAAGTCTACACGAAAACATCGTATTTTATCACTGTTATCGAAACTTATAAATCAATTATTTAAAAAACAAATAAAAAAAGCACTACCGTGATTTCTGTTTTTTTTTTTTTGTAATTGAAAAATACAAAAACCTCAAAACGGGCTCATAGTAATTTTGTTAAAATATAATTTTCTTGCAATGATCGTTTAAGAATATAAGTAATAATTATTTTATGTTTCCGTTCATGTACAATCCACGTGTCTATCAGTTCTTCCGTCTGTCCACCTGTCCTACCTGTCTATCCGTCGAACAAAAAACGTCTAACAAAATATTTATGCATTGTCATTGTTTTTTAAGTATTCCATACACCTGCAGCGAAACCGATTCAATTCCACGCGTTTTCGGATTTTTAATAGTTTGTGTATTTATAATTTTTTTTTTTTTTTCAAAAACGAGTTGCTAAACCGAAAACATTTTATTACATATTGAATTTCTATGAAATAATATACGCAGAATATATTTTTAAGTGTTTGATAAAACAAAATGCCAAAAATATAACAAAAACGTATTTGGAAAAGAAGAAATGGAAAAAAGGAAAATTCGTTTTAGGTCATAATAGAATAATATTTTATGACTCGTATATTATATAACGTCTCGATTCCAATGTATGGTTTTTTTTTTATCCATTTCATTTTAACTTTTAAGCATACCTATATAAAGACATTTTTATTTTGTCTTTTCCTTTTCAATTCAAATCAACCTGTATACTTTACCCAAGTCCAAATTTGAGTCTTTCTCTAGAGCGCTATATAACTGCAACGGTATATAACGATATACGCATTAATCTTATAACATCGATTAATATTATTGTAACCTTAGAAAAAAACAAAAATAGGTTACCGCTGTTTATTAGACAATATTATGTTTAACTGTTTTCAAAATTATTATCCACAACTGTATTGATTACAACATTCTGTATTTATTACACAATAACGATGAAATATGTTTACAAAATGATATATAAAAAAAAAAATTTTTAATTTTTTTTTATAATAATTGTGGTGAAAACCGAATCTTCCGGAAGCGTATGCTGCAGCTATTAAAAATGTTCTGAAAAAACAATTTTTATCGGGTTATATATTTAATTAACAAAAACAAAACAATAATTTTAGCATTACAAACAAGAATTAGCAAACATATTATTGCAATTATAAGTTGATCGAGAGCTTAGCCAGAAGATATTTCTTTGTGATTTCTCACAAAAATTTCGAGGAGGACAATGCACGCATAGTACCTCCGATTCAAAGCTGCAGCAGCTTGTAAATAAAAAATGAAAATTATTTAAAAAAAGCGAAATAGCTTTTTTTCACGTTCATGTTTTAAGATGAACTTGTAGCGTACTACACAAAAATACTATACTCTATTTATACTATTTAGAACGCCAAAAACAAAACAAAATAGCCAATATTAAGCCAGTATTGAATAATATAATGTGATTAATGCGAGTTGTTCCTGCCCATAATAATAAGCGAATAAACTTATGTACTATTAGATTTAAAAAAAATAAATAAATACTCAATAAGATAATATAACCGCACTATATAGTCCATAATATATTATTTTACTTATAAACGTATATACGAGTATATATTATACTATATATATATATATATATTATGATCTTGAACGTTTTTTTCATTTCTATTTACAGAAAATAAAAAGTATAACTTTTTTTTTTAAATTCATAAAAAAATATACCGTTTTGTTTCTTCATATATATCCACAATATTCGGCCGATTTCACCGACATTTTTAAAGGATTTAACATTTTATTATTATATTTAACAATTTGTTAGTGGAAAATTGGGTTTCACCGAGATTTGTTAGCCATAAAATGTTTGTTAAGTTAATCGCTTGAAAACAGTTTGTTAAAATTTAATCGGCAATTTAAAATACCATCGAACCTTTACAGTACATTAGGTACTAATCGCCTATATTTAATATTATATTATCATTTATCGCATTTCGTGATAACCAACGAGAACGTTAAAATCAAATAGTCGGCGTATGGTAGTTTATCGAAAAACGATATGAGTTTAAAGAGTGTTAAAAATTTTAAATACACAAATTAATTCAAGTCGACTTCTTGCGGGTGTACATAATAAATAAATATTTTCGACATATTTATTTTATTACATCATAATATGCGGAGCATGCAGAATCAACGTTTCCGGGAGTTTCTTTTTGATTTAAAATCGAAAAGAAACAATTTTAACGTCTTAAAAATAATAAACAAAATTAAAACGTAGTCTTATATGCGAATATGATCAGACCCGGCTTACGCAAGCATTTAATCCGCACGGATAGGCGAATTTAAATTCTCTGCCCCGTATCCGCAATCCCTTAGAGATAAAACCACCCCAATCTCTTTATTGAATGTGTAAAAAAAAAAGTGAGAGAGATATTTGATAATGTAAATGTCACCCTATAAGGTGGCCGCCTATTTCGTTTATCCCTTAAGCCGGGCCTGAATAAGACCGAATAAATGATAATCAAGCAATGTATTGGTTTATACTGCACGGCTGCGTGACAAGTATTTGCGCAGATAGGTATATAGCGGTTTGAGCGCAGAATAATACGATTATGCGTTGTAAATCGTATTCGTAAAATCCGTTAATCGCCAAAATCGTTTTGAATACCGAACGCGTAATTTAATATTGGTTATAAATGCGTATAATTCGGTCTGTTGTACGGAAAACTATAACGATTCGAAAGTGTCAATCGGATAAAACGCGTTATACGTAGTAGCGCGCGCGTTTTACGAAAAACAGTAGTGACATTTCGAAAAGTTTTCTTTGAAAAGTTTTCTCTGTTTTACGCACAACGTAATAACAGCTATACGGTTATACGACGACGGTGACAAAACGATTTATGGCGAATATTTATTCAAGAACGGACAAAGTGAAAATCGATTGTAGATAAAGTCAAGTAACTGAAAAATACTGTACTGAATTAACTAAACGAGTTGAATTTAAATCTACGGCTATTATAACTGTTGAGGTAAAAAAAAAAAAAAATACAAAAAAAAAAAACACCGCGTTTTATTCGTAAAACGAAAGTCGGTTATTATTATTATCATTTTTTTTTTCTTTTTACTGTAAATTAATTAAAACTTGACTTTGCACCTGAAAAACGTCGATTACACGTATGATAATGATAATAACTCGTGAAAAAGTGAGCACATATTATTAACTTATATAATATTGTAATCAATTGATTTAAATCCTTGACTCATCAACCATGTAACCGTATCGTCGATATACATGTGTGTGTGTCATCACGTACATGACATACTCGTAACTACTGGATCGCAGTTTTCGGTACGAGTGAAATAATATTTTATACTCACGTTGGATTATCAAAACCGTTGTTTGTCGTCATCATCAGTCCCATGGTGACGGGAATGTCCAGGGAATAAGTGGACGCGTTGCGCTTGTACTGATACGTGGCCGGTTGTGCGGTGGCGGTGGTGGCGCGACGACCAGGATTCCAGTCGGACACGTCGTCTGTCAACACAGCTGCCGGGTTGTCCATAACGATGGGCTGCTGCTGTCAGAAACTATACTGATTCCGGTGATCGGTGGATAGGGGGGGAGGGGGGGGAGAATAAGGTGCGAAGGTGACGTCGGCTGTTCGACGGTCACTCGTCGCTGCCGCCTTCCTTCCGCGGCGTCTCGTCCCCAGCTGGTTCCTCTTCGTTTTCCGACTGAAGTTCCCAAACCGAACCGCCGTCGTCGTCTTTGTCGTCGTCGTCTTTGCCCTCGACGCTGCAAAAACATTATTATTATTATTATTATTAAGTATTAATATAGACAATAACGACAACGATAAAAGACAAATAACGACATTAGCGTTGTGAATTGGCTTTGGGTAGGGTGGGGGATGTTGGATACCTATCGTCGTCGTTCAAGAGAAAGTCAAATGACGGTACATCGATAATTGGCATATCGTCTTCGCTCTGTCCCGGTCTGAATTCTCCGAATTGGATGCATCGGGTGGACTCCTCGGTTCTCATCGTGCCGTCAGAGTCGTACACGGTCTTGTTCACCGTACAACGATAAATCCGTGCACCGGTACGCCCGTCGGAAGTACGGTCGGAAGGCGTTAATGAGCCCGTTTGGTCGCGCGGATCCTTCATAAAATGTTGCCTTGACCACATGCCCATCATCGATAATTCATGAGAACTGTTATCGGCCGGGGATGATGCTGGCGTTTCGGGAACATTCGGCGGCGACGAGGACGGAGACAACGAGAACCGCTGTCTGATCTCGGGCCTCACACGTACCGCCTCCAACAGGTCGGACGAGTAACGCCAGGACGGTCCCGGGAAGCATTGGTCGGCGAGCGAGGGGGATGGCTCATCACCGGATGACAACGGCGATTGGGAACTTGCGGACACTGAACGGGCAGAGGAGTTTGGAGACGGTGAACGGGAAGACAAGGTACGGGGAATTCTCGGACGGCGTGCCACGATATTCGACGAACGAGATTGGCGCGATGAGCGATCGCGGCGACGGTGGACCGAACGCCCGGAATCCGCGGTCTTGTTTTCGGCCGCCGCCGGGTCGTCACCAGTCGTTTCCGTGGCCGCCGCGGTCGGCTGTTTTTCTGACAGCTCTTTTTCTTCTTTTTTGTCACTTTGTTGTTGTTGTTGTTGTTGTTGTTGGTCAGACATGTCGGCGGCTGCAGTGGCAATAGCGCGAAAAAACACAAATCGTACGACGAATAAACGGTGTGGAAACGCGTGCAGCGTGCTGTGAGGCAAAAGGCAGAATGATTACGGCGATTACATCGGTCGGTCAACGATGAGCGCGACCGTTCACGGGCAAGCGTTATCAACCGTCCGGGAGGGATGCGATTGGCCGACCGGCCGGACACCTGTAGCGAGTGGACGGGCGGTGGTTAACAGGGTCTACGGTGCAGCGCGGCGTGGCGGTGCAGGCGAGTGCAGCAGCGGTGGGAGTGCGGTGTGCGTGCGCGCGATGTTCTTTTTTCTCTCGGGTATTTTTTTTCCCCTCGCACCGATCTACAGACCCGCACGACGCGAGAATAATTTTATTATTATTATTATTATTATTATTATTATTGAAGGGATGCTGGGAGAACTCGTGAATCTCTCGTATTATTGTTTCTTATATTTTTCCCATTTTTTTAGGATTTTTTTTTTTTAACTAATGATCGCGTTTTATGCGTGTACAATAGTAAAATATTGTAGTCAGTCGTCAAAACGTCTGGACGACAAACAGCCGTTTTCCACATTTGTACGTGGCATGGACATTTCACCGCTATTAAAAAAGAAAAAACATTATAGTTACACGGTAAAACATGGAGCGTCTTTTTTTTTTTTTATGTAACGTAAATGTGTTTGTAAGAGAGGACTTTTATTAATTTTTTAAATATTCCAAACACACACACACACACTGCAGTGGCGCAGGAACTACTTTTCCCTTGGGGAGGGGTAAACGTTTAAGGGTTTTATATATTTTCATACATGAAAACTCCCGCTAATATTTTTTAAACATAAAAATATAATACGTGTAAGAAAGTGTGAAAGGTTTTGATATCCATCATATAATATATATATATAATATTCAATAAATAAAATTATTTAAAATAAATATATTTTTATTAAATGATAGTTTACCGATACTGATGTTGGGAAATTGGAATATATGAATTCTCCGGTATTCTCTAGAAGAGAGATTATCAAGGAATATTTAAGTTTTTACATAATATACAAATCGGATTAGTTGCAGTTTTTGTCAGAGCTGAAGCCATTTTATGATCAACAAGACGTAATGATGTGTCTGTCGTTATATTTTTAATTTTATTGGCATATGTGCATGCGCGCGTGCGTGAATGGGCACTTTTTACGACGACGTTCAATAGTCGATTCCCGGATATATATATATATATATTACGGAATTATTAATAGAATACATCGATAACAATCCATGATATGGATTACGAAAACGATTTACTAACACAAAACATCGTTTTTTATTATTAATACTATAATATTATAAATTCGTTAATTTTTCTCTCGTTCCACGCCGCCGTACACGGAGTGCAGGTGTTGTCCGCACATGCGTTTATTATAATAAAATGAATTGGCGAAATGGTAAAAAAAGAAAAATGTTATTTAAAAAATTTCTAAACGCAAATAATTTTTTTTTTTTTTTTTTGATTTCGTCATAATAAGGGTAAATGTTTATTGACATATATATATATATATACATACATACATTTATTTGTGTTCATCAAAATTACAAGTTAGCTCACCCGCGTTTTTAATGTTATAATCCAAAAATTATTTTGTGTAACATAGTTTTTCGGTAACAAGTATACGATATTAATTTTACGAGTAAGTACGTATACAAAATATTGAAATGTTATAAATAAGTTGAGTTTTTTTTTTTTTTTTTAATTAAAATATCGTATAAAAATTAATTGCCATCGGACGCGATTACTCGCATTCCCCGTATTCGTTGTTCTAACCTTTATTTTAGAACACTGAAATGAAACATTCAACAGAAACAAACAGTCCGACGTATATATACTTGTATATATTATTAATTATTATTTTTATTATTTCACTAAATGGTCTCGCCGAAATATCCCACGTACAATATTCATTTCCCTAATCCAACTGTCAATTGCGCCGTCGCCGTACGACGACTGATTAAGAACGTATTTACGCACACAAACAATCATTTACGTTTCGCACAATCGCATTGCGTACACCGTGAACAAAACATTCAAATGCCTATTAGACGACCATGTTTAACGAGTGAGACACCGATTAGAGCCGATTTCAAAAAAAAAAAAAAAAAACATTCTAGTTAATTGTCGAAAATAGTGAAAATATAATAATCGCGCGTTGTTATAGCTCGTGTTTAAAATAGGAAAGCGTCTGGAAAAAAAAAAAAAAAATTGACGATTCTGCACAAACAAGTGACATTTTTTTTCAAACAAAGTTTGATGAAACGAGAGCGAATTTTCACCGTCGTATACATCAATAAAACGGGCTGGACGACAAAATAATAAAAATAACTATTAGAAAATAAATACATTTTTTATTATTCACGCGGAGTGTGTCAGGGTAATAAATTATTATTTATTCGAAAAAATCTTACGTAGAGTAAGTGAAAATGTTGTAATTAATTTTATCCGACGGAACAGAAATATAACTTTGCTCCCTCCCCTTCACACACACACACACTGTGTTTTCGAAAACCGCGTAGAGACGAAATCGCCGTTTGCTTTTCTACGACCGCATAACGTGTGCGCGTGTTTTTTTTTTGATATTTTATGATATTTTGTACGTTTTCAAACACGAACCGCATATAATAATCACACGTGTGCAGGCGTAATAAATGCGAGCAATTACGATATTATAATGCGTTCGTTCGTTTTATCCGAACGTACGTCGATTACGACGGGCCGTTTCTTCGAAACGAGACCACACACGCGCGCGTAGTACGCCGCCACACGTCTCGTCTCGATTAAAATATATATGTAACGCGCAATAATGTAAGAAAAAGATAAAAACGCGTGCGCCGGCCGATCGACGAAAACCGTCGGCGGAAATCGATAAAACAGAAAATAAATATAAAATGACTCTCACGACGGGCGCGCAGGGGAGAGAACGCGTATTACGGAAACGCGGTGGTGTTCCAGCCGTCGGTGCGACGATTTATCGCGTTTTCAAAAACACACAATATGCGCCGGGGGGGAATCGTGGAGAAAAAAAAAAAAAGAGATAAATAACATAAATCTTTGTAAGAGAGAAATTGTACGTCGTTGTTTCACCGTCTGCAGCGGTTGTGTGAAAAAAAAAAAAAAACCGAAACGACGTAATGGTGGAGACTCGCGTACGTGTGCGGGACACCGGTTGAACATCGTTTCCCGCACCGCCCCTCAGTTCGGTTCCCGAGACGGTACGAGGGGGGAGGGGCGGTCCACGGTTTGCCGCGTTAAGGGGACGCGGGGCGTTTCCGTTTCTACCGTTTTTATACAAATAATTAATAATAATTTATATTTTATAAATCGACGTTCGTTAATTTATAACGTACCGATTACGAACTCGTAACAAATTACAAATTAACACTTAAAATAATATCATTTCAAAATAATAATATTATATTATAAAATTATAATAATATTATAAAATATAATATAATATTATAAAATAAATATTATTTCATAATATTTATGAAAATAATATCATTTCAAATATTATTTGAAACGCCTTTGTTTTGAAAGTGAATTTTTTTTTTTTTTTTTTTATAGAAATCCGTTTATGATTTAAATTTTAAATTTCCGTCTATAACCGTTTTAAATTTTGCTGTTGCTCACCATGCATCGCTTCCTCGCTCCCACCAATTACACATTTCTCGATACGCCCAGGTCGCGATGACACCAAAACCGGCGGGCGGCGAAAGTACGTAAAAATTAGTTGGGGGGGGAGGGGAGCAATGTCATCGTCATTGACAAGTTTTAAAAGCGGAATGGCACAATGTTGTGAACGATCAATTAATAATAATTTTTTTTTTTTTTTGACAAATAGCTCTAACACGGGCTCTATATTAGTGTTGATGGTTATAAAAAAAAAAAAAACCGAGTTTTTAAAAAAACCAAGCGAGACAAATAATTTTAAACAAAATACGTTCTGAAGGAGGGGGGTTATTGAATATACTGCTAACTAAAAGTGAAGAGTGAGTGTGGCATCCACTTTTTATATTCCTCTTCAAACACACCGTTTTGACCGTTGCGCCGTACAACACTTGTACGATGCGGCCACCGCGTCTCGCGATCTGTCGTCGTGAAAAACGCGAACACCTGACCTCAGAGCGCCTCCTACTCGCTGTATTGGAATCTGTCGGATTCGTAGCGCGGACAAATCCCTTACACGTAATCGGTGTACGGGGACAGTTGGTCCCCGTGAAAAAAAAAGATTTACGCGGACAATATCGAATTGTAAGTAATGACTAGTTTGTGATGTATGACTATTTTAACGGTATTTTTCGCAATAAAAAAAAAAAAAAAAAAAAAAATAGGAATATTTTCGATTTAAAAGCGACGACTTTCGTTTTTATAATCGATAAATAAAAGTAAATTATCGATTATTGATTTGATTGGTATATGTAGAAAGATATATATGAATATATATATATATTTTTCTTTTTGGGAACCAGTTGTCCTTGAATCACCAGAATACAACGTGTATTTTCGTGAACGCACAAGTTGTTGTACAAAACCGAAAAAAAAAATATATATATAAAGAAAAGTAAACGACAAGGGAGCGAGAGAGAATGAGAAAATCGAATGATATATGCGCACGTTTAAATCTTATAGGATTCGAATAAAATTCTCTCTGTGTCACTGCTCAGTCGTTTTATACAATCATCTGTATGTATTTATTTTTTTCTCCTTAAGGACTACCAAATGTTGGCGGATGGAAACGAACACCGCACGTTTTCATATACAATACGGATGACCTAGACGAATACCCGCGCGAACCGTCATCTGGCTTTTACATGATTATGCACACGCATAACAAGCAATATATACTCGTGATTTTAAAAAATAATTGTTTTTTTTTAAATATTTATAAATATTTATAAATACTTATTATTGTTATTACATATAAATTACAACGTGTAAGTATTATTGTTATTTAAACCCCCCCCCCCGTTAAGTATATTGTTATACGACTTTACAAGACTTAATTCGATGTGTTTACTTTGATTTTGGTTCTTGTAACACTTTATTTTCTACCACGTTTAGAACGGAATATCCGCTTTATCCTCGTCCGCGCATTTACTGGATTGTTGGTACCAAATAAGTAATAAGTAATCGTCGCTGTCCGTCTATATTCATAGAATGAAATGGTTTTTTCGATAAATATTTAAAAGAGTTTTTTTCTTTCGATAGTAATCGTCGGGGTCAGGGAACGCGCGGCATTTTTTTATCGAGATTGTACTCGAGACTTTAAAAACTGTCGTCCCAGAATGATTTTCACCGAATAATATACACACGACGCGGTGATTGTGATTGAGAACGCGCGTCGACGTCAACGAGTGAAGAGAGAAATATAAGGAGTAAAAAAAAAAAAATCCCTTCCATACATTTGTTATGGAAAATTATCTCCGAATTTTATCATAAATATCCGCTGTTTGTAATTATTCGCGCAAGTGAAAAATCGAAAAACAGATATGTAATGTCCACCCACCACACACAATAAAGGGCCACGTTTTTCCGGGCGCTACACGACGTGCAATATACCTCTTATTATATCACTTTTCCTACGCGTTATGAAATAATTATAAGAATTCTGCGCGTATCTGAGTATAAAATTCAATATTTATTTGATTGCGTAAAAATACAATAAACTAGTTTTTGCAAAAAAAAAAAATTTATAACTTACACGTTAAAAAAAAAAAAGTTAAAAACTCGTATGTATACGCAGGGCCTGATTATAGGAAACAGGGGCCCTGTGCACTTCTAATTCTGGGTACCCTATTTAGGTAAAAAAATTTTATAAATATTTTTACACATTCTGTTCTATAATATTATTGTTCATTAAATTCTCAATCTTATTAAAAATAACTTCTTTTTTTCTGGTATGAAAAGAAGTATGGAACGGGAAAGGGGCCCTACAAATTCTGCTTGTGCACCGTCTGCGCATGGGTTGATTCACTGATTCGGGCCTGTGTATATGAAAATATCAGAGTAACGATTTTTTAAAAATAAATATATTCCACCGGGCTGCTACTAAACTCTGTGTCCAATTGCCACTTTGAGGCTTCGATAAAACGTCGACTGTATCGGAAAGACGGAAGACGGATCCCTCCCCGTACCCCGATCTATCGTATAATGTAAACGTCGGACGGTAAGAGTATAGACGCGTTTTTTGCTTTGTCCACAAAAAAAAATTAATAAAATATCGAATTTAAAAAATCAATCGCGTTTTTAAACGTACACAAAATAATAATTTATTTACGTCCACGGTTATTGTTGGCCGTGTATAACGTCCGTCGAGTGTTGTTGCGCGTGTTGTGTGTGTGCGTGTAACGAAGAGAAGAAATAACAATTTTTATCGAAACGTCGTTGCTGTTTGCCGCAACCGCCGAATTCGAGAAACGACACATTTAAGACTACTATGCTCGGTGTTGGGAGAAGGAATATTTCGAAAACAGAACTCCGATTAGTATTTCACGCGATTTGTGTTATAATTATTTTTTTTAAATTTTTTTATTAAAGCAATCACCACCTGTTACACGATATAAAATGAACAGCGGTGATAAACAGGGCACAGAATTGTAGACTATCCTCTCGACGGAGGAATTACGAAGTGATTATTATTATTTTTTTGACGATATGTTAAATTAAAAGGTCACCATAAAATTATTGTTCCGTCTTCTCAGTCATTTTTAATCGAATCGCCTGGAATATCGTATCAAACGAAATTCCGGAAATAAGAGGATTTTTCGTAACGAGTTTATCGAAATGTTTGTAGTGATTAGTGTTGGTTAAGTACATATTATAGAAATCATATAATAGTTATTCAAAATAATCGAACGATTTATAACGTCAATTTTTTTCGCACTATTAAGTAGGTAGACATTATCCAAAAAAACATATACTTATATAAAATACATTTGCCCGAATGAAACGGACACTTGTCTACCGGGGCAGACGTTTACTTTTTAGATTTTCTTTTTTTGTCTGTGTATATCGCGATGACGACCCGTATACTCGTATAATCGTTTGAGTTTTTATTTAATAATCGTGTAAAAAAAAAAAATTAAAAAAATCGCCATTGAATATCGCGAATAGTATTGAAATCGCGTGCGTATATACGTTATTTTTTCTGTACAGTGCGTTTTTTTTTTTAAAAAAAAAAAAAATCTCTAAACAATTTTCAGATTCAAAAAACAATAATTATACGTTCTCCTATTACGTTGCAGAGAATATTGTTTGAATGCACCACAGGTGCGGCTGCTTTTCTCGTTTTATAGATACGGTTTTTTACGACAATAATATTAATGTTTATCGCGTGTGAGCGCGTTCGCTGACGGCAGATGTTTTGGAGTTTTGGAGTTCGGATAAGACGAGGTTACATAATATAAGGTTATATAATACAAGGTTATATAATATATAAACACCCGCGGTGGTAACACTACATCGTCGTCGGTCCGTCGATCGTTGGATTTACAACCGAAATTTTAATTAACCGTGTTTACGTTAAAGAAAAAACAAAATATATATATATATGTTTATAAGAATTATGATACGGCGGCGACGGGATAATATGATCTTTGATATCGGCCTGTTTCTGACCTTTTGCCATATTTCCCGTGCGCTCGCGTTCACAATCACTCGAATCGCGATACCGACAGTCGGCGGCATTCGAAGTCCAACGGTTCGAAGAAACTTTCTTTATAATATTAAAAATATTATATTATAATGTTTTTATTTAAATTTTATTAAACGAATCCCTCCCGGAATAATTAAAAAAAAAAAAAAAAGTCAACCGTCCGAACGTCGTGCACCTAAATCTTATTTTCGCGTTAATCGTTATATTGCGGTTTTTATGAAGAGTACATTTTTCAATAAATACAACAATAATAATAATAAATTTAACGTTTCGGCACCACCTTCGCTGCTCCGTTGAAGAAAACCAATCAAATTTTCTCGTACAAAATTCCGAATCATTTTCTATAGAATCGAGTAAAAACGCAAATTAAATATTCTCCGTCAACTATTTGTATCTTGTATGCATAGCCAAATACACATTCATATGCACACAGCGTATTGTAACGCTAAAGATTTCTGAACCTCATATACTAACAATATGCGTTGAAAATCGCTGTATTACTTTCGCAATCAACGAGATGCAAATTATTCGTGACATTTCGGCAATAGCGAGAACAATTATTTTCGGTGGCTTTTACGCGAATGGAAACCCATTACGCCTTACCCGTATCTACGACGCTGTTGTGAATGAAAAATATTGTGTTCCACTCGTTGTAAAAAGAAAGCGATTATATTTTAAATGTCTTTTCGAAAAAAAAAATCTATTAAAAAAACCCGTGTAGAGAACACACAAAACTATTGAGGATTATTACTGATTTAAAATTAAAAAAAAAAAAAAAACAAACAAACGTTACAGGTACACGTTATTTTGATGATTTAAACGTTCGTTTTGAAATTGCGTTTAATTTTTTTTTTTTCTGAAAATGTTTAAATAACATCGTCAATATTGTATTCATATTATTTTTAACTTGTCGTCTATGGATGCTGAACATATTACTTAGTCGCGTTTTTACGCGACGAAATGTACGAAATAATATTGTAAATTATTATTATTATCATTTCTTAATTCAGCGTTTTATATAATATGAAATATCACACGCATATTCATTGATAAGCAAAAAAAAAAAAAAACTATACCGCGTTTTTCTTTTTCCTATATATAGGCAGATGAGATTATCGATTTTGCAGAAATCGTGTAATTTTTATAAAATCGTTTGGAATAATAAAATAAATCGACTTGACGTAACGTCGTATTCTAGAATTTTTTTTTTACTGATTTTTTCCAACCCCGAAGAATTTAATAGTTTAAAATATGAAATTACAAAATGCTGAGGAATATTCCAGGGAAAGCAACTGGCTCCATCTCCTGTTCACAGACATTCGCAACGTTTTTTACGCCTCGAAAATCTCTCTAAATTTTCTCATAATCGATTTATCTAGCTGAACTACACACTTAAGCTCGAAAATAATACGTCATTGATTATAATATAAGAGCATGCGTTTTACTCGAACGTGTTTACATACAATACAAATAGTAAACCGCTTCTGATTTGCGTACATGCTTAACTAGACCGGAATTTTTGCTTTACAACACTATATATTATTAACAAATATAACGATAATTTTATTTATTATTATATAAATATATATTTTTTCCATATACTATTTAATGTATACGAATCACAATCTGATTCATACTCGAGAAGCTGTGTTAGGTCAAAAACACATGTTTCATTTCGTAGAAAAAAAAAAATATATATATATATTCCATATTTTATAATGGAGTGCATTGTTCTTTTTCTACGTACATTCGTGAGTGTGTTTCGACCGAATATATTCGTATTGACGTGATTTGACGGAGTGGCCTCAAAAAATATTATTGCGCAAAAGCTCTTCCCAAGAACTTAATACACAGTTACTAATAACAATATTCACATAACATCATACGATGTTATTGAATACGTTGTTTTTTTCTTTTTCTTTTTTTTTCTTAAACAATTATATAATATATTTTACAGGCATTGTTTACAGACGTGCATTGTAAAAATTATGAAACGTTTTCAGCATATAATGCGCTTAATGTTCACCAAGACACGGTTGTACGTACGAGATCGATCGCTAGCTTATCGATTTATGAACGCAGTAAATCATAAGCGTAAAAAAATAATAATTTATAATTACACTCGTATTGCGTGATGCTGTACGCTTTTCACGTCCGTGTACTTTGAGCGAGATAAGCGTTATATTATATACTTAGACGAGGAACGCGAATATGAAACGTACGCGTTCGGACTTCGAGCCCGGTAAAAAACCAAAGAAAAAAAACAAGTATAAGTCTTTATTTTCCCCGTTCGCTTAATGCGAACATTTTTTCATACAGCTCCTATTTTTTTACATTCGACAAATCTTTCGTCGGTTAAGAAATCGTACGAATTCGATTAAAGCACGATAAAATTGACATAAAATTGACGCATCCGACACGGCGAGTGTTTTTCGAATCGTTGTAGCACCACTGATCGATATATTAAACCCTTAAAAAATCGGTACTTATTCCGAATTTCGATATGAAAATTAGTTATTTAATTCACGTTTGTTAATTAATTCAATAATGAGTACATATACAATTCGTTTTTCATTTGTTTCTAACATTTCTATTACGTGTATTTATAAAAATAATATGTGATATAAAAAAAAAATGACATTTTTCGTTAGTAAACGTCGTCGTTACATAGAACACCTGTGTTAGCCCTTCTAACCGTTTAATACAGACACAATTTAACTGTATTATAATCGAAAAAGAAAAATAATCCCATTCCAAATTTCCAAAATCAACAAATTTCAGAAAAGCACTTTGACTCTTACAAAAAATATATTCTCAATAATTATTACCTTTAAGCTTATAACAAGCGTCTGAACTCCAAATTTGACCAGAATGACTCGATTTAATAAACCTCGTGTAAGTTTGTATCAACAAATTGTTATAAATTGTATAGTTTGACATGGAAATGTCTTAGCTCTGGGAGGTCAGTAAAAATTGGTGTCACGCAAAACTGTTACGGAAGTGACGTCAACAATTATTAAACCGGCAATGATAATTGGCGGGAAATTAATTTAATTAATTTCCATGATAAAAGCTGGATTGGGGTTAAAAATGTACCGAGTGTTACGAGTAAAAAGAGTCCAAAAAAAATTGTCTCCTTAAGGAAAAAAAACCTAACTTGTTACGTGCGCTTCATTGGTCGGCCGTATTTATACATTGTAACTACACATACACAATATGATCATATAATATAAAATACATTGTATGTATAACATGCGAAGTACAAGTGTCACATGAAAGAGTTCCATTCTTTATTATCGAGTAAAGTGAGTAGTTTTTTTTTTTACAACTTTGTAATAATGACGCGTTAGAAATTTGTTTTGTACGTTTTTAAAATTTATTAATTTTTTTATGAAGTTTTTTTTAGAAATGTATTTCGCGTTCACTGTGAATTGAATGTATATATCGTACAGTGACGCACTAGTGAAAGTAGGAAGGGGACTTCGGAATTAAAGCCAAAAAAAAAATGTTTTTTAAAGTAAATATTAATATATATATATTGCATACATAAATATTGTAGACAATATAAATGAAATGTACGTATTATAATATTTTGTTAGGAAAAAATAGAATAAAATTAAACATAAAAAAAAAAAATTCTCTACCATTAACGTTATTAACAAGAAATTCTTTTTTCGAACAATTAGTTTAATTTTGAATTTTCATTGCTTATTCGCCAACGTGTTTTATTCCGACGTATAAGGAAGAGGGGGGTCCATGGGAGCCCCCGACATTTTTTCAATATTATACGAGACATATTTTAATGGCAAATGTTAAAATATGAATTCGGTATAAGAAAGATTGAAAAGTTATAAAATATATTATGGACATTCTCCTCCCCTTCTTCGACACGAGTAATGTTTAGAATGGATAGAGAAAAACAAATTAATCACTTAAACTATTATAAAATTCGTTTCTATAGAAATCAATAATTAATTTTATTTTATATAAACGAATCGATTACAGAATAATTTAATAACAATAATTGTGTTACCGTTATTTTGTTAAAAGGACTTTCAAATTAACTGAAAGATTCCTACTTTCTTTATCTTTCTCTACGACTCACTCCATATACAAGAACAGTATGTTATTCTCAGTTTTGACCTCTACATAATCGGCTCATTTTATCTGCCCGACAAACATCCGCATCGTCATTAACGACCTCTAATCACTTATTTTTGGCCAAACTCTGTCTGGACTTCCTCCTAACAACTAATTCACTCGCTTTATAAATTGACTCATTGAGGCAAAGTGATTTTTTTTTTATTCCGTTCATGCAACGCCACAACCGAACAGTTCCGTACATCATCACAGGCCTAACTTAAGTATTATTAAAATTTCCATTTACTGTAAAAGGGCGCTTTTCTCTATCGCACAACACACCCGTCGATATATTTTAATTTTAAATCTTTAACTCGGTCAAACAAATTTGACCAAACATAATTTTATCGAGTAATTAATCTAATCCTTGCCTTTGATTTACGCGCCTAGAATAATACGATTATAATTATTACAATCGTCGTTATTTATATGTAACGTATTGTTTTTTAATCGTTCGCCCGTTACACGCCTGTATGGTAAAATTATAATATAAATATTATCTTATTTTGTTATGTAAAATGAATATCGTGTTAGGATAAAACAACAAAAAAAAGAAAAAACTGTTCAAGGTGAAATCGTGGACACAAAGTGTGTGTCTGATTAAAATTTGTTCATATCTCCCACACACTAAGTGAACAATTAATTGTTATGAATTCGTGTCGAATTACTTACTTGTTGTCGTTATAGAAACAGGACGCGGTTATCGAGTTTGAACGCCCCAATCGGTTGATTTATTACACGACGAGACGAGCGTTAAAACGAAACGAAGTAAAAAATTACATCCAACGAATATTAGTTGCGCGCGTATTTAAGGGCAATCGGATTGGACGATTGCATAATATTAACGTGCGGACTCGCCGTTCGAAAAACCGGTATTAGGCCAGTAGTTTTATACCGTCTGCCCATCGCGTTGTTGTTGCTTTTCAGGACTGTTGACTTTCACGGCAAAAAAAAAACGAGTTGCTTGTTATTTACAGATTTCTCGCGAGAAAAACACGTTTTAAAAATAAAAATTAGGGAATCGTAAACAAAAAAAAAAAAAAATACGCATATTATTATTTGACATTTAAATGTTTTATAGTCGTTCGTGTGTTGTTTACGCGCGAATCTTGCTGGTAAGGTTAGTTAGCCTCCTTGTTAATTGCGATATAAATAATAGAAAAAAAAACGCGTTCGATGAAACAAACGTAAACAAATTTCGTGTGTTTCGCGAGTCGCTTCGAGCGCCGGCTGTCGGACGAACGAAACGCGAAGAGAAGTCAATAATATTGTGTGATTGGGGGAAAGAGGTGCGCGATCCGCTGCGGATTAACGTTTTTAATGTCATTTCCATAATCATGAATAATTTATGGAATTTATTATTAACGAGACATTGTTGACGATTCCGTGATATAGGAAAGAAAAACAAAAATCTTGACGGGAGGAGAGACGAGTTTCGATACACGTTTTATGTCCATTAAATGTATATATTAATAATATAACGTACGCACGAATATATTATTATGCGTCGAATGGTTTTTTTCATTTATTTTTTTTTTTTTTTAAACACCGTTACGTTTTTTTTCTCTCCACAACATAGTATTGTGTCAGCGGAATACGATTGCGCGCGCTCCTTATCCATAGTACCATTTTGGTACTACAAGCATATCAGGCGTACGATCGGTTCATCATTTTTTTGTATTTCTATGCAATGCTGCCCCGCATCCTCCAGGCTTTTTGGTAACCTGTACACGTAAATAACCCGTTACTGGGTAACGTTTATTCATTATTGCCGGTAACGAAATTTTATATTGAATCAGAATTTTTTTTTTTTTGTAGAAAATTCCCATAAAGGTATTGATAATACGTATTGTACCTTCCGTCAGTCGTGTATACTGTCAGCACATTGGTGTCCGTAATTTTCCCGATAATAATATTTGTAAAATTGAATTTTAAAAATGAAAAACGAAATTAGTTCAGAAAGATTCGTAAATAGGCTAATGGGGTTATATCTGATTGATTAGTGCCGTACAAGTGTCAATGATTTTTTTTTCAAATATTGCAAATTTACCAATAAAACATTATTTATAATGATATTAATCGTAATAAACTTGGAAACGTCGCTTCCGATTTCGCGCGCTGTCGTATTATGTTTGTCGTTTTATTTGAAAAAAAACGACGGAAACGAATAAAATAAATAAAAAAAAAAACATCGAAAAATATTTTCGTCGGCCTTCTACCCCGCTTTCCTGATACTTTTTCAACATAATATAATTGACAATATTCTAAAATACGATATCGTATTGGACGATTTACTATCAGAACGCGCAAACTATTTTGAAATATTTTTATAATTTCAATAATAATTTATCGATCAGGATGAAAAATCACTGGCGTGTACAATATATTATACGATTTAGGCGTTATTTAGCGCGCTCGACATATCGTTTATCACGAATAGACCACCGGGATTTATATGCGTTTGAAATCCTAAAAATTTTTACGCTCCGTAATTTCATCGAAATAATATTTTCTATACGCATAAATAATCTTTTCTTTTTTTTTTTTTTTTGTTTTGGAAATAGTACTGGGTTTCGTAAAAATGTATTAAATACTAAAAAAAAAAAAAAATATATGAATCGTTTAGACAGATCGTCGCATACTCTCAATAAAACACATAAAAATCCGGTCTCATAAACGTCATAAACATGTGGTGGAATTAAAACGAGCATTTGTTTTTGTTTTTTTGTAAATACGTTAAAAACAAAAAAAAACTCATCGCTTTAACCGTCTGCTATGGAAAAGTAGGATTAAACAATAGTCGAAAAGTCTACACGTCTATAACAATTACGTTTAAAGTGATACGAAAATATGTACACAGATTTTTTTTTTCTTTTTTTGTTCTTCGCGGCATTCGAGAAATTTCGTTTGGAGCGCATGTTCTATCGATTTCGGTCGTTATTTTTCCTATTGGTAAACCGTACACAACAACGCGTCATTTAATCCTTCCGTTCTTTTTTTTTTTTTTTTTATACATAACGCAGTGTTTACAACGAACCGGCATTGTTCCATACATTTGTTGTAGCAAGCGATTCTCAACGTTATTCACGCGTCAGCGTAGATAATAACACATTGAATTTCGACGAAAAAATAAAGAAAATAATAAATGAACATCAAACGCTCGTATCGAAAACGAAAACTGATGACGGAATCGCATTTTTCCGTATATAAAAAAAAATAAAAAAATACCAGATACCGAGTAATGGAATAAAATAACACATTACGAGATCGCTATAATTATCATGTGGCGCAGACGGGTTAATATTAATTAGCGCGAGATAACGCGAAACGCCTAACAACTATAATGTACGAACTGCGGCTATACGCCACACGGTGTAGGCACCGTTATTATTTTTTTTTTCCCGGCAAAGGATATTACTAAAATATAATTATCCACTTTTCAATACTCGTTTCGTAGCGGAACATTTTCAATACTCGTACGGCGTATTTATATTAAAAAGGGATTTTTTAGAGATATTTCGGAGAAGATTGCTGAATTATAATCCCTTAAACCCACACCCCTGTGTGCGTCACTGTGCAGTACGCGTAATAATAATTTAATAACGTGACGTGTTTCGAAGTCGGTAAAAGATTTAAGAGTGTGTGTGGAATCCAAAAAATATTTTCATTTGTTCGAAAAGAAAAAAGAAAATCGTATACCGTAATATATTATTATTATTATTGTCGTTGGAGTATAAATTACAATTGCGAGTATTACCAGTTTAAAAAAAAAACCTTATGTCTTTAAAACAATTTGAGAAAAGAAATGTAATTTATTATTACGACGACATGCGCATAATTTAAAATAACTGAAAATCAGTCAATTTTATCTATGATATCGTAAAAACCTCGGAAATCGTTCGAGCCGCCAAGTCTCTGAACCCCGTTTGAAATCTGCTATCGTGATTTTTTTTTTTTTATAAGGAAATCGAGAAAACGCGTATTAAAAGGATTTGTAGTCGAGAAGATTTTTTTTTTACTATTAACGTATAAATAACTACTAATTGATTAATTATTACTTATTTGTACGGATCAGGGGAGAATTAATATTATTATCGCGCATTGTACAGTTGCGCTGACGAAAAATCGGGCGTTTTCGTTGGACATTTCGAATTAATAGCGCTATAGGATTATTACATATACGTATAAAGTGTATTTTAAATTAAATCAAGTACATAAATTATTCGCTTACTTTTTTCCAAATCGTTCGGTTACTGTTTGCCGGACATTAATCTCGTCGTCGAGTTCCTCGAATAACACCTGTAACACACAATCAACCGCATTATAACACGCGTTTATCGTCTGCACTGTTATAGTTCTTATAAAAAATAAATATATAATTGAAAATTCGCCGTTGAACATTTCGCTATTTTTTTTTTTTTTTTTTTGAACACAATACCAAACTCGTGTACGATACGAATAGCGTATAGTGTATACCTATTTTTTGACAACGAAACTACGCGAATTCGCATCTGCCAGCTTTTGCTTGTCGGCGTTGTCGATTATTACGGACTGAGGGGATTCGTTATAAAATCGGGAGGAAAGAAACATTAAGTGCATAGACGACGTCGAACTTCGGTGTTAAGATTTCAAAAAAAAAAAAAAAAAAAGAGAAACCAAATCTCGTTTTTCAGTTCGATAAAAATCCACAAATCCGCCGCGATTAGCGAGGATTTTTTTTATTTCCCGCAAAAGGAGAAGTGAAAATTTTCAGAAATAAACACGCGGACGTATCACGAAAACGTTGAAGATCGTACTACGGGAAAAGAAAATAATCGTACACCGTGCAAGATATTTTTTATTACTCCGTATACCACTACCACTACTACTACTACTACCACTACTACAATTACTACTTCACTCGCAATAGTTAAGTATATATTTGTGTGTGTGTGTGTATACAGATTACTGTGCCCGTATATATTGTACGGATATTGTGCGTTTTTGTTTAGCGAAACGTTCGCTCGGCACCGGTAAAGGTCGCGAAGATGACGAAAATCAAGGAGACTTGGCTACACAAGAAATCGTGTTTACATATAATTGAACGTCGGTTGGCGTGGCGCATCTGTAATTAGGGCCGCGAATCAAGGGCGCGGTGGATAGAGGCACGTCAACATTTCATCGTATTTTATCACATTATTATTACGGGTAAAGAGAAAAAAAATTCTTGTGTTATACCTACAATCCGATAACGAAAAATGTTAAGTAGACATTTTTTTTTTCTTTCGTTAACAACAACAAAAAATAATAATTCAAATATTAAGAAAATATTAAAAAAAAAAAAAAAGATTATATTATCACACGACTGTTCGTTCCCGTTAAAACATTGCTGTCACTGTTTATGTAATCTTTTTTTCTCTTAACGTTTCGCTCGCAGTCGGGGACAAGTGCCGCCGCTTACTACGCTCGCCCTGACGCATGCGTGTCACGATCGAAAGAGAATTTTTTTTTTTTTAAAAAAAAAAGAAAAAAAAACCAATTTTCACGGATCAATAGAAATGTAAAAAACAATTTTTTTTTTTTTTTTTTTTAAAGTAACGCTATATTAATTCGAAAATGAACGCAAAACAAAAAAAATAAATAAATAAACGAGCGTATTTTTTTTTTTTTAGAAACTGCCAGCACGGACAATCCGTTTAATCGATTCCCGACACTAGATGATCAGCGTCTAGGAAAACCGCGTTGTTTTTTAATCAAAAACCGTTTTTCGGTCATCCGACGGACACAACAAACGAAATGCACTTGAATTTCCCGCTTGAAATTAGTAAGAAAAAAAAAAAGACCAAGGGGTTGGGTTGATTCGATAAACCTCGGATGATCGCCGCGCCGTGGGAAATTAATTGGAAGCAGAGGGCATTGGGAAACGAAACGGAATTCGAAATGAAGTTTTTAATTAAAAAAATAAAATAAAACCGGTTTTACCGCTCGCTACGCAAACGCATAAACGTATAAAATGAACGCGGGTTTACGTACGTCTCGACGAATAATAAACTCCCCGCCGTCGGGTGTAAATAACGATCGTATGCGTGACGAGACGAGATGGAAATCTCTCCCGAAAAACGCGTCGTCCGACGAAAAAACATGTATACACATCAGTTCGTGCGTATGCGACCGAAAAATAATAATAATAATAATAATAAATAAATAAAACAAATACCACCTAATGCGTATTGATTGACGGTACACGGGAAACGGACGAATCGGCTATTGGGAAACAAAAAAAAAAGTGTCACCGGGAACACTCCGAGAATCGGTTTCTTAACAGACAGACTCGCTTGGTTTATCGTTCGCAGCGAAGTTATTTCGGTATGATCTTTTCTCCCACCGCGGTTTTCTCACCGTACAAAAGCAAAACGAAAAAGCGACATTCGATTTCATCCAAAACAAAAAGAGTAATATTAGGAAAAGACAGCGTGTAAACACGTATACGCGTCAAAACCGGTGTTGTTGACTTCAAAAAAAAATATATATTGTTCAAAAGGATTTAAAAATTTTTAATTTACGAATATAAACGTTTGGCAGACTTAAATTTGTTAATGATTAATTATATTAATATTCGTAAAATAAACAATAATAATTATGAACCGGGATGCTAATGCCTTTTTTGCGCGTTTTTGAAGTCTTTAGGTTTTTTTTGGGTGATGTGAAACGTGGGCTAGTGAAACGCGATTCAATAACACAAAATAACTAATTGTTTATTTAGCATTTTTTTTTTTTTAATACATTTTTGAACAGTGTTTAATGTTATTCATTGCGTTTTTAGAAAAATCACGAGTTCACTATTATTCTTTTATATAATTATTTTACGCGGCGTTTTTTCGTTTACTCGTAATTCGTGCGCAAATTTTAGTTTTAAAAAACCGTGAAAAGTCGAGAAAAACTATAAATCGATAATGTGAAATACGTCGTATAAACACGATTCATATATTTAATATAATTGTTCGTAATTAATAAAATAAAAATAATTTACGTATTTTAAACAATTTTAAAGGTTTTTTTTTTTTTTAATGTTTTTATATTGTAAATATAATTTTTATTGGACATTTTGTACGTTTATAAGGCATTTTTTTGCTGGTTTTACGGTATTTTGATAGGTTTTTCAGGACATTGGCATCCGGGCTCTCATAATAATGTATTATCGTATAACTTAAATTGATATTCGAACCGAATTATTGTGTTCATCAATAGATGAAAAAACTAACCTTTATAATACAAATTATTTTTATACTGGAAAAAACGTTAATTGATCAGAAGCCGAATACATTCTGAAATGTAAATACGTAGTTACGTTATTTTTCGTTGCGGTATTACGAGTGTATATATAGGAAAGCATATTTTTCCTCTTATCACGTATGAAGAATATTAAAGTAATGAAACTAATAATGAAATTTCTAAGAATAATACGAAACAAAACAGACTTGTTTAAACGTTTACACGGCAATATTTCATAAAAAAAAAAAAAAATATGGTGTGTATTTTATACAGACAGGAAAAAGCGAATAATACGAAAACTTTGAACCGTTTTTTAATTTATTTCTCATCTAAGATTACAGACGATTATGTAATAAATTAACAATGATTTCGTCGTAAAAATAAAAATCCGCTTGTATGAACCAGACGATAAAAACACACAAACGGTACTGTGTAAATTGGAAGCGTGTATCATCTCTCTTCGTCTTCTTGCACACACGAATCGTAGTACGAATATTATGACCTAATGACGTGATAAAGATTCTGAAAACGTATTCGTCGTGAATTTCACTGTTTTACCTAATTTAATCGTCCTAATTATAATTTTGAATATTTACATATTATATTTTTGATTTCTTTTCTCTTGCCTTACGCGCGGTCACCGCGTGCACGCAAATGTAGAAAAATAAAATCGTTTTCCGGAAAAAAAATTTTTTTCCAAACCCGCTCTATATGTATGTACAATCGTAGTTTTACTTTAATTTATATACCAGTCGTGCTAATCCTACTGCACCGGCCCCGGTATGTACGCGTACAACTTAAATTACAGCTTTTATATATATTGGCTAGAGTATAGAATATTAATTATATTAGTATATAGCTAGTACAGATTTATTTTGAAATAAATTAACCGGTTTCTTCCTTGCACCGTGAATGGAAAAACGACTATTATACGTCGTTTTTTTTTTTTTTTTGTTTTATCGACGTTAACACCGGCGCCTCTGTCGAGTATTAAAAAAAAAAAAACAACTCGTATTTATATAAACAACAATATATAAATATATAAACTCCGATTAAACTTTCCGTTATCCATTGGGAACGAGTTTTTTTTCTCTCGAATAAAAATAATTTTTAACGACGCGTACCGCGCGTTTACGTCAGGTTTCCCACGCTACGTATACGTATTAGCCGAAAACCAAACTCGAAAACAAACGGATTAAAAAAAAGAAAAAAAGTAACGAGCCGCGGGATGTTGTGTGGACGACGCTAAACAATTTTAGAGTTTCGTCATTACTATAAATATTCGAAAACAATGATATAAATCATATATTTCGTTATGTTTTCGTCTGTAGTTTTTTCGCTGACGCTCAAAAAATAGCGTTGAGGAATCGAACAATGACCTCTCCAAAGTACCAACGAGATGTAATTTGCTACCGAGAAATAGTGATGACGAGCACGTCTTGAAGATCGCAGCACTCTTTTCCGTAAAATTTTTGGATACAGACATAAAAGAAAAAACACACACACACATCATTATAAAACCAATACATTCCTCGCTCCGCTCAGAATCTAAAAAATTGAAAAAAATTCAATACAATTATTATAATCGTCACTTTCGTTATAATACAAAATATTATGATAAATCGTTTTTCACCCGAAGTTAGTGCGTACGATGTCGTTTAAAATATACACGTCCGTGTGTCTATAGCGTTTAAAAATCAAAAGAAACCGAATATGTTCTGTACATTAAAAAAAAAAAAAAAAAAAAAATCATATATATATACGCGATAGTCAATAAATATTAAATTGTAATTTAGATACTATACTATATATCAAATATAATATGTATATAATATATAAAATATAAATTATATAGAAGAAGCACAGAGTGACGCATCCCAAACTCGGGAATGACGACCGTTCATAATATGATCACACTGTACATTATTACCTGGTAGTAGTGTCCGTCCGTCGATATTAATCTCGTCGTGTGTTATATTTTTTTACAATAATATATTGTTTTATTATTGTTATTCGCTATATTATAATTGTTCGTAATTATTTCATCTTAAACGCGTCTGAATTACTTTTAACCTATTCCATTTAACAATACTGTATCGAGACAATAAACGTGTGTAGACAATAGCTGCGCTGTATGGAAATAATATCATTGTAATCTTATTACAATACGACGGAAACGTAAGACGCGGCAGATCACTAATAATAATTGTTTTTCTCTCTATTATCTCTACACGTTGTATGCTCGCAATAAATAAATAGACTTATTACGGAGAAATATAAAATCTCGTATGAAAATCCGATTGTAATATTATCGTTGTTGCGTATACACGCGATACGAATAATTATAATCGATTTTTGTTCACTACTGCAACGGTGTATTTCTTATAGGAAGTATATATTTTTGTTCTTTTTCTTATTCTTTTTAACTTTACTATATAATAAGTAATGAATTTTGGATTTTGATCGCGAAAACATCAGACTTCCGCGTTCTGAACAAAAACATGTTCACGCTTTATGTTTCGCCGTAGTGGAATATCGATCCGTACGTTATATAATATATATATATATTAAAATGTTATTGTCGATTTTTTTTTTTTTTATATATATAGTTTATAAATCATCGATATATAAAATATAATCAATGCCCTTGAGTATATTATATATATATATATATATATGTTAATACGTAGCAGTGGGTGCGGGGAAGATGGTAGGAATCGTCTCACAAATTAGTTTTGTTACTTTTACAATAATTAACGTCATTATATAAAATTATAAACGTATATATTTTATATTTAAATATTCGTACGAATTAACATTTATAAAATATATGAATCGCGTTTTTTTTTTCCTTTTCCGTATAAAAACTAGAGGCATTATGATTTAGAAAAAAAATCGAAAAAAATTCGAAACCCTAAGAGTGTAGGAATGGAGAGGAATTGTTCAAGACGACGGTGAGAGATTATAGCGGTGTACTGACGGCAGGCGAAGGCTCTGATAGGGTTGTAAATGCCAGTGATGAAAAAAAAAAAAAGAAGAATTTAAAACAAATGTAACTATTAGTGGACACTACCATTATATTATGTGAATAAGGCGGCAAACAATAAGAACGGGATTTCGATATATTTTTACATACTCCAAATAGGAAAATCAGCACCCAGACAAAAAAGATGAAACGTTAATCGATACGTATGTATCGAGTGAGATGGCTGGTTGTGATAATATTGATATCGAGGCGTTGTCTCTAGACGCTCGTGCCGCAGCCAAGATTTTTATTTGGCGGAGGGGAGGGAAAGCCCGGGGGGTGATGATTGATTAATTTATATGTTAATAATTAATATGTATAGACGATACGTGGTAAAAACCGATTATTTATCAATTTCACGAGAGGATAGGGGGAGAGCTGTATCAGCCTCCTCCCGCTGGCTACGACGCCATTGCAGTGCGAAAAAAAATCAAATATTTATTCCGGTTTTCTACGAGAACGTCGTCGTGATACGGATTTAAACGCGCCGCCAAGGGACGGGGCCCGGAGGTGTGACCTTGTTCGGTACGCCAATGTCACTAGTGCGCGCGCGCGTGTCGTCACGCCGAACAGTCGAATGATTATTATTATTAACTGACGAAATCATAAACGTTAAATATAATATTTTAATCGTATACGTTAACGAATAAATCAACAATTCCTAATAATTCTACGTAAAATTACGTTTTTCGATTATTTTTTTTTTTTTTTTTTATCCGAACGAATCGTCGTTTATTATATTTTTATCTATATACATACATATATATATATATCGTGAATTAGAGTGTTTTTTTTCTCCCGCCGCGTCGATTATTCCCCCCGTCGTCGTCGTCGTCGTCGTCGTTGACCTTGTAACACGGCGTGCGCGTGTGTGTGTGTGTTTATTATTTTCCGACAAATATATGGCGCGTGTTAAGACGAAACAAAAAAAAAATAAATAAAACACCGTTTTTAAAATATTTATTTGGTCGAAACGTGTATCCCGCGACCCAATCTGACGGCCGATGCCGCCGCCACGATAAACGTAAATCGTACAAACACAGGAGGAACACGTCGGGCGGGGGGCGAGCGTAAACGAAACGTCCCCGCAGCCATATTGCCGTACGAATACGACGCGACGAAGACGGGCGGCGTCCCTATGTTGCCCCGAAAATTATTGTGTTTTCGAAACGTATAAATTTTTAACCCCCGCCGCGGTAATTTCTGTAAACGTCCATAAAAGCATATAAAAATACCTAACTCGTCTACAATATATATATATTAATAATACGAAGAGTAGAATTATTATATTATTTTATTATAATTAATTATAATAAATATTTATTATAATTAATTCGTATTATCAATATTCGTTTACACTTTTTCCTTTTTATATACATACGCATAAATTTATTATATATTAATATAATAAATTATATTTTTTTATTAATAAATAAATAAATATACATACATAAATATGGTGTACCGACAAAGAAGAGGACACTCGCCTTATAATCCGCACACGCAAAATTATAAAACGTCGTTTAAAACACGAAACCGTATATATATATATGTAAAAAAAACCACTTTTTTTAAAAAGTGTTAGGTCGCTAATAGTTCGAATGTACTCGGAAAACGTATTTTAATTAAATTTACCGAAGGATTCATAAAATTAAAATATAATAATAATTTGTAAGGTGTTTCTGGGCAAAAAGGGGAGAAATAAATATCCACGAGTACGCGTAAACCGTATATAGAAAATTTGTGGAAAAATACATTTGTGTTTATGCGAAACAAAAAATACAAACGATTTTTTTTTTTTTATCACACAAATCCCGCGTAATAAACGAGAACACTAACCGATTTCGCGTACAATATGTTGTGCGAGAATATTTCAAATAATCAATTTAGACGTCTGAAACTCGATGAAAGCGCGGTGTTTTTAATTGTCTGCTCCGACGTGTTTTCGAATAATAATGCGACACAAACGTCAAAATACGTTGTTTGAAAAATATTTACAGACTAGTGAAATATTTGAAAATATAATTACAATCATACCGAACATATGTAGGATTTAGAAACGGCATCTAAAACGATACGGACGACTTAAATCGTGCGTGAACATTTCTCATCGCGTATTACCATACGCATATCATTATAATGTATAAAAAAACCTTTTCCTACATACACGTATTTGAATTATATCACAACAATCTCTCGTCGAATTCATATATATTTTATTTTACAATCAATTTTCGTCTTGTTTCGTTTGCAAATGCGTGTAGACGGCGTTTTTCCGGCTCGTCTGAACCACTGATAAATTAAAAAAAAAAAAAAAAATGTACAACTCGCAATATTGTTCAGCAATATTATTTATGAACGCGTAAAGTGTGAATATACAAAACTCTATATTTTATTGTTGAATTAATTTGTTTATTATTATTATTATTTTCTAAAACGAAATGTCCAATGAAACGGTAAATGGTTTTCATCGCGTTTTTTTCGATTGGAATCATAGCGCATCATAGATCGCTCTCCCAATTTTTTTTTTTTTTTTTTTTTACTTTTCATTGTACGAGACGATAAATTATTTATATTTAAATTATTTCATAACGATTTTGTTGTTAATAATTCGAGGACTAAAGAGAAATGTATTCAATACTCTCCCGTTCGTGATCCGTATGCCTATACATATATGCTCAACGTTCATATTGAATTTAAAACGACAAACATATTGTGATCATACGTATTCGTGATTTGAGTTTTCGGTGCGTATATAAACCGGTAGGTACATTGTACACCCTACAAGAGTTTAAACGGATAATATGCGTCGTCTACAAGAAACGTTCGTTATCGTGCGAAAGGAGAGAAGAAATACTGTAGACGAGCGTAGCCATCACAAAAACAAGTGCGTTCACAATATGTAATACACAGGTAAATTCCATAGAACTACGAGTTTGACGTTTTGAAAGAAAAAAAAAAAGGATAATAAGCCGTCCGTCGTAAAATATACAAGTAAAATATACGAGTATAACCGTCTGGCGAGACACTGTTTTTATACACGAGAAACGCATTTTTAAATATATATTTTTTTTTTTTTTGTACATATAAATTATATTAATATGAAACCGTACAGAGATTAGAGATTACAGAAGACGTACGGCCCAAAACCGACGCCAATCGTCTGGGGGATTGTCACGGTTTATACCAGTTATTTATTGTTCCTGTGGCTCCACCAACCACGAGTTAAAAGATTTCTATATATATATATATATATGTATATAAATAAATAAATAAATATGTATAAAATTTCTCTTATTCGATTAATAAATCGAAAATCGCTAATAAAACCGCATTCAAATATTTGAGTTTTAACTCATTCCCATTAAAAACAGACAAGTAAATAATATAGAAAAATATCATATAATTATCAATAGTAAAACTCGCTAAATTTTTTTTTAAATAACAATATAAATAATAGATTTTAATTAAAGAAAGAAATTATATATATATATATAAAAAAAAATTTCCAAATAATAATTTTTTTACAAATTTAATTTTTCTGGAATTTGTCTAACTAAGACGTACGAATTTCATAAACGAGTAAGAAGTTTAAAACGAGATAACAATTCTGGCACAATATGTTTTAGAAAATAATAGTGTACTATTGTTTTTAATACAATGACTTCATTATTTCAAATATACAACGTTACGTTAATATAAAATCTGATTTAGAAGAGTCGTATATATAAATATAAATAGAAATTAAGCATAACAAATTTAAAAATATTTTAAATGTACGAACAGATTTTATATTAATACATTACACGACAAAATTACTATTTGTTATTATTATTATTATTTATTATTATTTTCAATATTTACTTAATTTAAAAAAATGTTAAAAATTACAAAAAAAAAAAATAAATAAAAATATCATTTGTCTGCACAGTATACCAAAGTGTATTTATATACCTAACGTCAAGTAAGGTATATGCATACACCAACAATTTGAACCAAATACTGATAAGATATACGATACCGAATACTGTACGCCGGATGATACTTCTTATCGTACTGCTCTGTATAAACGGCAATTGGTAAGTATATCTCTTATGCACGAAATACAGCTGTGTTATGTTTGGATCAATGTTGTTTATAGATAGCGGTGTTTACTTCTTTATTTAATTTTTATGAGTTTACCAACGATAAGCGTTGGTAGAGAGCCGAGGAATAGCATAAATCTACAATCGTTGACGCCGGAGATAAAACGTATCGAATGGGCCTTTTCTGACTTATCAAAAATCAAAAAAATCGAACGGATTGCTTATAAAACCGTACATTGGATATTTCGATCTAAAAAAAACCATACGATCGACGAAATGAGTCATATTATAATTTACCAAAGCCGTTGATAACGCGTTATACCGTAAAATATTTATTTCCTTCTGAATTACGGGAATAATTCCAGGTATATATTTATATAATAATCGATTAGTATGAATTTTGAAAAAATATTATGTTAGTATTCATTCACATAAGACAAGTTCTTTTTACTTGGAAAGTGTGCGAAAATCGATTTTTTTTTTTGTTTTTAATAAATTATTTATTTCAATTAAATCATAGCGATCGAAGATGGAGCTCGCGGAATTGTAATTAATATTGTCTATATAACATTAACTCGACCGAAAATCACATCATAATAAGTACTGAATGTCAGAAAACGTTATTGTTACATTTTTATAAAAAAGAACCGTAGTGTATAGCACCAATATTCTCCCAGTAACGACTTTCTTCTTAACAACAACCCAAGAAAGTCATCGCTCGATTCTTATATAAATATATATTAAAAAAAAAAAAATGATCACAATTGTTATAGAAAAACATAAGCCCTCAAACTATAAACTTATTTTATAAAAAAAGAATATTTTGAGATTATTATAATACAATATATATTTAACGTTTCAGTTTATATTGTTATAATAACGTACAGAAACGATTCAATATGTATAGGTGCAGGTTTTATAATTCGCGATCAGTAGTAAAAATTAATAAAAAAAAAAAAAAATTGTACACTTACGTGCCAAGGGAACAAGTAGTACACCAGTGGGGCTTCTACACTGCAAATTTTCAAAATTCCTTTGAATATTTATATGAATTCGTACAAATTATGGTTTCGTTCGTGAAAATTTGCGAAAAAACTACGCGTTTTAGGCAGTAAGTAATATATATATATATATATATATTATAAAGATAATTTGTATTTTCCCCCTTATAAAAATCAATACCTATACGCGCGTAATACAATGGTGTAAAAAAATTCACGCTGTTTATTCAAAACGAACATTTTCAATGTTACAGATAATGTGTAAAAATAAAAAAAAAACATATTTTAACGTATATATATAAATAATAATATTGCACTCCTATGCGGAAATTTTTCAACACTTTTTTTCGCCCTTGAAAAACATAATACGAGCGGCGGACTAACGAATTGTTTAATAAAATCGTACGCTGACAATAAACCGTCGAAAACACGTTATTATCGATTTTTAATACCTCGGCGTTTTTTTTTTTCATTTAAGAGTTTAGCGCGCTCTTGCTTACAACGTGTAATCTGTACATTATTGCTTATTAATTATTATCATTATTGCTTATTAATTATTATCATTATTGCTTATTAATTATTATCATTATTGCTTATTAATTATTATCATTATTGCTTATTAATTATTATCATTATTGCTTATTAATTATTATCATTATTGCTTATTAATTATTATCATTATTGCTTATTAATTATTATCATTATTGCTTATTAATTATTATTATTATTATTGGTACGTAGGCACGCAACATTAAGTTAAATCTACCCCACTCGTCGTAAGTAAATCTATGCAGAGTTCAAATCAGGTAGACACTTATTTGAAAAACCAAAGGTATACAGCACCGTTGTTTTGAAAATCGAGTCGTTTGTCGACGATTCTTCGACACGATATATCGTCATTATAAAAACATACACGTGCGGCACAAAACATAACCTACGGAAAACGTGAATTATTGTCTAACACGATATATCGTCATTATAAAAACATACACGTGCGGCACAAAACATAACCTACGGAAAACGTGAATTATTGTCTAAACTCGGATAAATATAACGTCCTATTGACACGGTGAGTACAAAAATGGCACGTGTCCTATTGAACGTTAAACTGTTTCACGGCAAACAAATTTCTCGCGTTTCTTCGGAACAAATTGAATCGGGGGAAAAAAAACCAAAAAGAAAATGCCACACGTCAATTAATACGGTTTCAGACGGATTCCGTCTACAAGTCTCTACAATCGTTTTGAGGGGAAATTACAAAGTTTTAAATACTGTGAGGTCTCGCGACAGACAAGTTCTGGTCGAGGTACAAAGAAATGTTTGTGGACACTTTATTGGCGCACATTTTATTCGTGCGGTTGCCAATAAACAAAAACCGAAAACTAATAAAGATATTCTAGAATATTTACGCATATAAATGTATATGAATTTTTTTTTTTTTTAAGCGTTTGTAAACAGTGCGACGATATACGCGCTATCAATACTTTAATAATACCTTAATATGAACTATAATTAGTTCGCCTCGTATTTTACAAGGACAAGCGTGCGATTAACAATATTCGTTCACCTCTGTCGTTCGGACAGTTTTAGCCTGCACGCACCGTTTTCGCAAGTGTTTACCCCATCGCGTTGATGGAAATCAGATTTTTCACAAAAAAAAAATATCGTTTCCGCGTGTTTTATCATAATATTATTATTATATATATATATAAATCCGAAATTATTATTAAATGAAATTGAATGATGTAAAAAAAAAAAAAAAAAAATTATTGAAATATTTCCGGGTCTTTCTCGTTACAATTTCTATACAATGTCCGACACTCGCGAACTGGTGGAATAATAAAAAAAAATTTTCGATTTAAAAATAAAATAATAAATAAATTTATACGGAGCGCGCGGGGAGCACCGCCGACATTGACGTGACCTTAACACACATACGCGCGTATGTGTAATAGCGTATAATATGCTCGTTCTCTATAAAAAAAAAAAAAAAAAAACGACCAGACGATTATTATACTTATAATACTTATGGGTATTATTAATATTATTATTAATATCATTATTATTATTATTATTATTATTATTATTATTATTATTATTATTATTATTATTATTATTATTATTATTATTATTATTATTATTATTATTATTATTATTATTATTATTATTATTATTATTATTATTATTATTATTATTATTAATATTATTATTATTAGTTGTAGGCGTGCGCAGAGAAATACACAATAGCGCGTTATACATATTTATTTACATAATATGTGAGTGTAAGTACTTATTATTATTATTATTATTATGTACAAAGTATACGCGTGGATTATAATATTATGCAACGACGCCTACGCGTTTTTTTTTTTTATGCCCGGCTACTTTACACAGCCGCGGTGTATGACGGAACGAGGAGCCGTCGCGCACGTCTCCATTAATAATATAATTAATACGCGCGTTTAGTGCATAACGGGTTATTATTGTACGTTTCGAATATATTTATTGTTATTATTATTATTATTTTTTTGTAATAAACGTATGAATAGGTCACACGCGTCATAAGTGCACTCACACGGGAACGGGCAGTCGGCGATTAGCGTAAAAAATTATACCCGCGTCATTATATATCATCTGACAACTGCGACGGCCACGCAATCCGAATCGATTTTTACTTCTTTTTTTTTTTCGACACTAACCCAGTGTCAGTTGGTTTCAGTCGTGTGAAAAAATTGTATTTAAAAACTTACGCGTTCTCGACAAATATGTTCGACTATAGAATATTCCGTTTATTATTGCGACGTGTTTATAATTACGTTCGGGTGTTTAATTTGTCACGGCACGAATACAAAACGTCGGATTCCATCTTTTGTCCGATTAATACATAAATTTTATTTGAACGAACACCGTAAGCACTATTTCGTTTCTTATTACGACTATTTCACGGATAGCTTCAGATATGTCGATTGTGTTCCACAATCAATTTGCAAAACGCTGAAATCGAAACGTTACGTTGCGATTCACCCCGGGGGACCAAGTTTAATTGTGAAGACGTTTCGACCCAATCTGACCGCAGTGCAAGACAAATGAAAATCCGTTGGTAAAAATCTTAAAATGCTCATCCGCGAAACGTTTCCGAATCGCGAAAACTTCTCGAGGAATACTTCTAATGTGATAAATCATAAAAACACGTGCCGTAGCGACGAAGTAGAGTTGCATTGACGAAAATTCGCCTAATAAACCGCGGTTAGTTTAAAACATTTTTTTTTTTTATATATAAAAAAAATATAGTTTTATTTTACTTTTTTTTTTTACGAATTGACGAGGGGGACACATCCGTGTTCAATTGTATTTCATACACCTCACCACATTCAGCCGGAATCGGAACGCTACGCGGCTGGACGACACACATCTGTTAGCTTTATAACGGGCGGCAGGGAAATCTGAAAAGATTATTCGGATAATCGGATCGGGTTAATTGGAAATCGTATAGCCATTTATCCATTCGACGTATAAGCGCATATAGGAACGGGTATAATGAATGAATTGAGTGACTCGATTTCGAATAAAACTGAATTTCGTCGTTTGAAAACGCATTGCTGCAGTGTCCTTGTAAATTTTAATTCGCCAATTAATCACGCCAATCTCTATATACGCGTGTACGAATTGACAAAATGACATATTTACAAACTCAAGAAATACATTCGATATAAAAACGAAATGATTTTCCGTTATTATACAGATAAAAACTTTAATAACCAGTGCCGTGGAGAAATTCTATCAAAACGAGAGAACAATACGTTGCTCAAAAAAGTTCACCGATCAAGAATGTTTGACGGAATCCACAAAAACTGTAGAAAACTCGGACACCAAAAATTCCAAAAGCCGATTCATATTATTTATATAAATTTAATTTTAAACCCTATATGTATATACATAATTTAAAATAAAATCGTTAATTTTTCGAAAATTCGAATTAACATAGTATATAAGAGATACAATAAAAAAAAAAATTATTATTTATTTATTTATTACAGTGGAATTCCTAAAGAAGAAAAGCGGTGTTTTAAATAGAAAAATGTAAATTTCAATAATATTTATTATTATATCTTCAAGAGTGTATATATAAATTACTTATCGCTTGGTTTTTAATATCTCTTACTATAAGATATTTCATTGCAATATGCATTCAAACGATTCGTATTATAAACGCCTAATAACAGTCGACGCAGTAATAATAATACACACACACACACGTCATTGTATCACTTAATAACGGTATGTATTAAACTCATCTACTTGAATCCCATTCATTCTGAATTACCGTCAAGTTTTAATGGTTTATTGGATCGATTATCTTTTATTAGAGCTGATATTTTCGTTACAATTTAAATAATCGATTCACTTTGAATGATCGCACGTGATTATAATTACCTCCAGAACTGTGTGAAAATATTACGCATTATTTTATACGGCTCAAGTAACGTGATGCACTAGTGAGAACCAAATGTATAAATATTTTTTTTTTAATGGTGTTGCAAATGTATCGATTACGTGCATTGACGAAACAGAAAATATCGCGTTTTCTCAATTAAGTACAGCGTTAAAAAAAAAATATATATATTATAAGTATATATGCGAGCACATATACACATTGCAAATCGAAAAATCGATTAAGAACGTATAGAAAATTTAATTATAAGTCGACATTCATTGTCCAAGTGTGTAAAACCGATTATGATTGTGTTATTTCAAAAAAACATTTTTAAAAAATTTTGAAATGTATTTATTAATTTTTTTTTCCATGTACCTATCATAATGAAAACGGTGCGTGTGGAGTTTTGAAAATACTGCAAATTGCCGAATTTCTTTTTCGCTGTATTACAGTTATTATTTTTTCTATTTTTTTTTTTAACTTATTTAAAAAAACGACGATACAATCGGAATTTCGTGAATTCAATTCACAATGATTTATAGCGACGATAAATTAAAGTCTTTGCTCAACGCGTGAAAATTCATCATAAATCTCTTTGAGAAAACAATATTTTTTATGCTGCAGAAAAAAAAACAAAATTATTATTTTCGTCAGAGCGACAATTATTGGATAATCGAATAATAATAATAATAATTCATAATAATATCGAGAATATATTCACAATACATTATACAAGCTGTTTTTTTAGGTCATATAGAAATGCATTTTTTAATATTTTTTTTTTTTAGTTTCAGTTTTTTATATTATTTTTTTAATTTTATAAGGGCATCGCGGATGATGTCCGCGGGCTATACGAATGCAGTAGATAATTATTGTGTATATTTTACGCAACGCGTGCGTGAACGGAGAAAAAAAACGGACCACAGGTCGTATTACAAAAAAAAACAAAAATAAACAACATTTACGTATATAATATAATGACATCGTATAATTGCGGGCTATTTTTGTATATATATACGAATAAATATATACGCGGAATACGTATTTTACGTAATAATCGTACAAAAATTGTACACGACGTCCGGCACAAAAAATCCAAAAAAAAAAAAAAAATTTCAATAATAACGTACTGATGTAATATATATATATATATATATAGAACGACTGTAATATATTGTAATCGACAAAAAATTATAATCCGTCCGTTATACACGCGGCGGACGATATGTTATACAGTTGATTGAATAAATATTGTGGTTTCCGCGTGTGATAAACCGTATAAAAAAAAAAAAAAAAAAACACGTTTACAATGAAAATCCGAACGTATTATTTTATTGGTGAGTTTTTATATAAATAAATAAATAAATATATTAAACATATTATACCTATTATATGCGATAATGGAGTATGCGAAATTGACCTTGTGCGATTTTTATTCGTTCGAGTCGAATAAAATCAACGACAGTTACGTAGTATATAACTATTATACGGATCCCGTATAATAGTAAATCGAAATTCTACGCGCGCGACATGTCGTCGTGAACGAATAATAAAAAAGAATATCTCGTATTTTCCGAGAACGTTTAAAACTAAAAAACAGAGTGCCAAACCAAACGACGTGTGAATATGCGATATCTCGACGCAATCGTTACGACGGTTTTTTTTTTAAAAAAAATTTACAGTATACCTTTACAGGGTAAAAATGTGTTGTGCGAGGGGACGGGAGTACCAACACAAAGTTTAAAAATAGTATAACATATAAATATTCGTAATCGTATATTTTCTATAAAAAAAAAAAAAAGCTATGAAGTTTACGATAAAGTAAAAGGCGTTTGAAAACTTAATATTATCTAACTTTCAAAACGGATTCATGTATTTATATTAATTTTTAATAATTTCCAATAGTTGCGAGCTCAATCAGTATTGAAATTAATGAACTTCGATAAAATGTTTATAATTATTTTATAGGTATAAATGAAGATGAGCCCCCACTTCCCCGTGTCCTCCTTAAATACGCCGGTTAGATACGTTTAGGAACTGCAGAATATTACACGTACATTATACGATGCGTAAGAAAAAAAATATTGAAAACATGCGGTACGGTATTGCGCAAACGAGTACAATATTTGTTTTTCGAGAAATAAAAAATTCCAATTGAAAAATTAAACATTCCCGTTCGTAGAAAATTACTGTTCGACGTGTTTAACACATTTTATATAGTATTTCAATTGCAGTAAGAAGAAAAAAAACCATTTCGCATAAATCGTGCGCAACACGATGTTTCCATTTTCGCACACGAAATTCATTTTATAAAAATTCTTTCCTACAAACGACATGGTTAACGGGTTTAATGTTTATACTCTACGAGTTACATCGTTTTTTTTTTTTTACGCCGAATTCTAGGAGGGATAATAAAAATCGGTTGACATGTTTCTCGATTGATACGTGCGATTCCGTCCGAAAACGCACTACCTACACGGGTTTAATATATATTAAAAAAAACAAGAAAACCTCGAAAAAACTAATTGGACGTATTCAAATCAAATTGGTCCACAAATAAATATCATACGGAAAACACGTTTTTATAGGCCTTCTCTCCGTTTGGGTCAACCCGTACGTTGTTTCATAACCGTATATAGGACGATAGGTATAATTCATTAGAGTTTTATGCTTTAAAAATCGTATCGTCTGTTGGAATAAAACAACAACAATAACGACGACGAAATCGTATACGCGTATGTGAAACGAGTTATTTTCACGATAAACCCACGCGAATTAGAATGTACGGCGAACGACGGGTTAGATTTTTACACTCAACTTTTCAAGTTGAAAACGGAAAAAGTATGTTATATATGAATTTTCACTCTTAACGAGTTAAAGAAAAAGGGGGAAAAAATTTGAATTCGATTAATAACTGGCCGATATAATGATTATCGCTGGACGACGCAGCGTCCCGGACTCGGCGATGAAATATTTTGTACACGAGTGTTGTCTAGAATCGGTTTTTCGTTTCCAAACTCAGTGATTGGGCTTACAATACGCTTACAGTACACCAGTGCGTTTAAACCAGCTACGCTGACGCAATAACACCGCGACATGAATAAGGGAAATCACCTAACACAACCTTGGTTGAAATACTTTGTACGTCTGATACAAAGCGCGTGTTTTTGTCACGTCGATGGTGGTTATTGTAGGCGAAAGGCGTTGTTATTATTATTATTATTATTATTATTGCCGTACGATACGTTTACTGACAGCAGTGAACACATAAATACTTTAAAAAGAAAAAACGAAGCTAATAAAAACGAATGTCTGCATTGTGGAATATTATGTGGTCGCCAGGTAAATGGACGGTAAATAAAAAAGTAAAGAATATTGCGAAGGCTTTGGGAACGTGATGTTGGAAAATGACGCAAGGAATAAATCGGAACGAACGAATAAGGACGTCTCAAAGGCGGTACAAATAAAAACAAGCACTAACAGATACGACTTTAAAGAAAATCAGATGACACGTTGGGACGAGATGACGAAACGCAGAGTTCAACAACTAAGACTCGGAACGAGATTTATTATAGCTTGTAGGTAATGCGGAGGACGCAGAAGTCTACACTTCCTACAAGAAGCTCATGAAACGACATGGTAGACATGGTAAACGACGGGGAAATATATATATATATATATATGTTATAAACGAATTTTTGGATTGAAAACAATAAAAAGAAGAAAAAAACCATTTACAAATCGCGTTACGCGGGGAATAAGACGAAAAACGATCTTTCAAGCTGCTCTCAATACGTTTACTGTTAAACTTTTATTTGTACATTATTATCGTAATGACGAATTTGGTTTGGAAAAACGTCAGAAACATAAGGCGAATAAATAAATCGTGCGATTCACAAGTGTTCGGTTAGGTTAGGTTACGAGTACGAGTACGAGTTATCGAGAGAAATTTCTCGAATACCTACCGATCGTCTCAGTGACGCAACCAGAATTTTTTCAAAGGAGGTGTCGTCTGCCAGTAACGTATACCATAGTTCCCTCCAATTATTTTATTCAATGGTCATCGAATGTAATTTCCATCAATACGGTTTAAGGGGGGTGTCCAGACACCCAAAACACCCCCCCACCGCCGTTGGTTGCACCACTGGATCGTCTCAATAACGATAAATACTATGAACAACACGACATTATTTTTTTTCGTTTTCGATTTCTCGCTTATTGTCATTATTTTGTGTTGCGCATTTTGCTACAGCAGCAACGAACGAGAGACACATAATAAATTAATACATACATATTTATCGAACATCAAAACACCGAGTAATTCACGATAAAATCATTTCTTGTGTAATATATTATACTGTAATTAACAATATTCGTTAATATGAACAAAATACAAAACAATTTCTATATGTACGTGACTCCGAAGAACTTTCCCACGAGTTTCTAATATTACCGGTTATCAGATATACGATCAAAAGATTTAAAAAAAAAAATATATATATATATATATAGAAGCCTTTAGGTTTTTTTTTTCCATTTTCTCTGCAAGTTTTTTTCTTTTTTTTACATTTATATAAATTATATAATATTGTCATCTTAGTGCGATATAGTTAATATTTCATATATATATATATACAAAATGATATCGCTTTTAAAAAGTAATTACAATAATTTAAACGCGACGCATATCGAGGATACGTATGGAAAAATTCAAGAAAATATTTTTTTTTTTTGGAAGAAACCTAAACGAATTAATGATGTTTATATTACACTCGATTATTGTTGTATACGAAATATCGAAATATATTATCAGAGAAATTTGAAATAAATTATTATTATTATTATTAAATAACGTTAAAACACCGCATTCAATATTAACGTAATAATTTAATTGACCCGACAAATTATAAAATAAAACAATTTCCAAATAATAATTTTAACGAATTTATATAGTATATTATAACGGAATTTAACAAACTTGAACGTGTAGTCGGAATGAATTTAATATATTTGTAAAACAGACGGAACATTTTTAAAAAACTAGTAATGAATAACACGTGTCTAAGAAGAAATAAATGACATAAAAAAAAAAAGGCTAATCCTAATTGAAATTTTGCTGCGCCGGAAAAACGTTTTAGAAACTATTCGTGTACCGTATTAATTTTAATATAGACAAATGACTTGGGTAAATTTTAAATATACGACAATATATATTTGTATTCGGTTTTGGAAGAAATACATAATATATTTATATAAATAATCATAATTAATTTAAAAATATTTTTATCATACAAACAGATTTAAGAAATAATATTTCATATCGACACACTCGTATGTTAAATAATATTAATAACACGTAGTTGTTTTTTCTACAATTCAATTCACATCGTACACGACTATTTTATTTTTTCTCTTAAACTCTACGTTTTCTTTTATGATTTTTTATAAATATTAATAATTAATTCGTGTAATTTTGTTTGTTTTTATTTTTTTTTTCATTCTGTCGCTGCGCGTTTTCTTTTTCGCTTAACACCCGCCACACGATCACTATATTTGTCGAAACCGGTAGAGTATTGTTATAGAGTGCAGTTTTGCGGGTAAACGCTTAACTTACAAATTATCATAACGAAATTTTTTTTTTTGAGTAAAATCACGACAATTTAATTGCATCGATAATGATTTATTATTTTATCAAAGTTCATTTCTTTTTTCAGCTTAGTAACACTAATTTAAAATTATAATCCAATAATAAATAATCATTCTACTGCGAAATCATTGCGTTGAAATTTATTTATTTTTTTATAAGTGTCTATGATATTCCAAAGCGTTTCGATAAACCATTCCGGTTTGTTTAACGCGTTATTATTATACTTTGTAAATAATATATTTTATTACTAATATATAATATAGCAGTCGCTCTGTGGGATTTTTTTCTTTTAAGTAATTCGAATTGTAACGCCCTACTTTTGAAATCTAAAAAAATAACGTAATTTTTTTTTTTTTACTGTTTTGGGTAGTGTTTTTAATTTTATTACTATTTTAAAACGTGATTTTATTATTTAAAAAAATCGATTTCCCTAAATACCGTAAACAAACAAATTTGATACAACAAATCATATATACTTATATCGTCTTTATTTTTCATAACACGCTCTTTGGCTACATTGCGTGTTTACACATGGACATATTATATTTAAATTAATTTAGATACGTATTGTGAACGCGGAAGTCAGTTCTCTCCGTCTTCATCTTATTCTTTTCTGATTTTTCTTTTTTTTTCAATTATATTTGTATTTATTTTTTTCCCCCATTATTATTATTATTATTATTATTATTATACTATGATCACGACGTCAACAACATCGATGAATAATAATATAATAGGTAATAATATTTATATCGTGTATATTATATGAATATTCGGTATTTGTTCGGGCGCGCGATTAAACGGACGCGTCGATAATAAAATATATAATAATAACAATAACAATAATAACAATAATAATAATAATAATAATAATAATAATAATAATAATAATAATAATAATAATTATATCGATAATAATAATAATAATAATAATAATAATAATAATAATAATAATAATAATAATAATAATAATAATAATAATAATAATAATAATAATGTACAACCCACGTATTTGTGTGTACTTGTACTTGTGTAGTGTACACTTACGGAATATAAAAACACAAACAGACCATTGCACGTACGCGGTTTTGCCTTGGCCCCCGGTCGTCGCAGCGAGGACACCACCTCCTCAACAACCACGGTCGAGAAGTCTTATGTTACGCATACACCATTTATTGTTATTAATATTACAAAACAAATTTTTAAAGCAAAAGCGCCGTCGTTTCCAATTACTTCTATTATAAATATATAATAGAAATATATTATATATATATAATTAAAATATATATATATATTCAGTGGCGCACATATAGTTTTCTTTTTTTGGGAGGGGAGTAGTTGTGCTTATAATAATTTTCTAAAGAACGGGAATTTTTTAGAATTCAATACAGTAATATTGTACAATATTTTTATTAGTATTCTATTTGTACACGGAAAATAAATTACACATTCTATTTCTTAATACGTTATGAACGATTTATAAAAAATATGGTATTAAAATAAATTAAATGAATGAAGACGTTTCGAAGGGGGAGGCGGTTGTTAACCCTCCCCCTGTGGTACGCCATTGTATATTTTATCGGACTATTTCGCTATTAAAAAATAAATAAAATAATAAATACTCCCAAAAATTAAACGGGTATGTATTAAAAAAAAAAGAAAAATAGAAAAGTTAAAGACAATTATAAACATGGACACGAGTTTCTTAATTATTTCTGCGGGTTTCGTTGTTACGAAATAATTCAAAGCCATTCCCGGGTCCAATAACGCATTCATCTCATAAATATCGCAATTATTTCTGACACGTTTTTGAACCTAACAGTGGCTTTTAATTTTTTTTTTTTCTTCGCGAAATTTCCACGTTTCGAGACGATGCGACACTGTGCACATTTTATACAACTAATACGCGAATAATGATCGGTAGTGCAATGTTTCGATTTAAATTTCAAGACTATAGGACCATTATTTTGGTAATTTCTTTGTGCCGCGTTTAAAAACTATTGGAAAAATAATTAATTTCAATTCACTACAGATAGATTTTTGAATTAAACGCGTTTTAAGACGATATTTAGCATTTAATTTTAAGGATACTGTATATACGAGTATATATTGCGCAATATCATTGTTTTAGAAATTAAATACTAATACGTACCGTAGCAATAAAAAGTATTTAAAAATGGTTTCACTACTCGATACTGATTTACGTGCATGTAAAATCTATTTAAAATACACCATTGCTAAGTTTATTGTTATTATGCGGTGTATAGGGGAGAAGAAGAAAAAGCTCTCTATAGACGTAGAGAAAGCGTACGACAGAATGATGAGAGAATTTTTAAAGTGGACAATATTGAGGCATAATAGGAGTCCCAAAAACGTATATTGATATGTGACGGAGGATACATATATGAAGAAATATCGCCGCGTACCAATATTAAAAGTATGTGTGTAGATTTTTGGGTAAGAGTAGGTGTACACCAAAAGTCTGCTTTTACCTGTTTTCTATGGTAATGGATGAATTTACAAAAGTGATAAAAAGTGAGGTGGTACCACGGTGCGTGTTGTTTGCTGATGACACAGTTTTGGTTGGAAATATTTGGAAATTAGCTCTGGAACGAATGGGGGGGGATTGAGGATTAATAGAAGTAAGTCTGAATGTAACATTAGACGCGTGTGTATTTTTATTCATGAAATCGCAATAAAAGTCGAGTTACGTTTTAAAGTTACTCGGATGCTGTGTGACTGATTATTACAACAATAACGAATTACAAAATATTTAACTCGGTCGCGTGACTTTGATACGCGTAACCGATTGTTATTATTACTGGCCGAATCTCACCGTTATTTATTCATATACTCGTGTATATAATGTATGAACGCCGCGTATGAAGGTCGCGTAACGTCGGACCGCGTACAATACCCTCCGAAAAATTGACGCCCTCGCATAATACGTTGTAAATAATTTATATTATTCGTATAAATCACGTATAATAATCGGTCGGAAGTATCCGAATAGCACGAGGAACTAAATAATAATATTAATAAATTATAATATATACAAACGAGCGCGTGTGATGGACAGAGGTAAAAATAATAATAATAAATCTACGAGAGTCTAACAATCCCATTAAGATTGTTTATTCAAAAAATAATAATTGTCCGCGATACAGACAACATATATTTATTTATTTATTATTATTATTATTATTATTATTATTATTATTATTATATTATACGAGTATACAAAATGAACAGTTTGTTTTTATTTTCGTTTTCGTGTCATCAAACAAATTATTGTTATTATTATTATTATTATTATTATTATTATTATTAATTAACAGTGACGGATTCAGAGAGAGGAGGCGATCACCTCTCACCTGGTTTGATAAAAAAAAAATACTACTAGGTGTCTGGTTTTATTTGAAGTCAGTGTCTAAATGTATTGATTGTATAACCTTGTCAAATTCCGGTTGGAAAATTACTTTAGCGCGAAATATACCGTTTAATTGTTTAGCGAATTTTTCTGATAATACATTACGACATTTCATGTTGCAATAATTGCGTAATCACATTATTAATTCGATTTAAGTGTCTTTTTAAATATATTTTCTTTAATTTTTCTATAATATTACGTAGTTTATCGATTGTGTTAACATATTATTTATTTAATATAATACATAGGTTTCACGATTATAATTTTATATAACACATAAAAATGTGTTTTCTCTCGTACGACGAAGTAAAAAAAAAAAAGGAAGAGACACCGTCCTGCGGGGACAACAAAAGGAATATATAAATGAAACGATTTATCAGAGCGAGTATACAAAACGAGTGACGACGATATTAAAAATTAAAAGAATTAATTCGCAAAAACTAACAAAGATTTTCGCGGAAACAAAATATAACGCGACGATAAGTGAGAAAAACGCGTAGCGTCAGCCGACGAGACTATATAAATATTGATTAAGTGAAATAAAAATAATTTTAATAATGAGCGGTACAAACATTTCGCGATTAAAGATAAATTACGTGTATAATAGCATTTCACATATTACCGTTAATGTTATTACTATTATTTATACAAATTATATTTAGAAACATTATAATTTTCGTATTGCGAAACAATAATTGTATACATTTATATATTCGAAGAAAAACGCTGGAATCTATAAAATAAAAAAAATACAATTTTCACTCGTAAAAAAAGACTGTCGGAAATTATTAAGAATAATAGAGTCAGTACATTTCTTTCAGTAAATATTAAATTCAAAATAATATATATTTTTCGTAATCCTCTATGGCTTCATTGTATAATCGCGTGTACGTTTATCATTATATATATATATATTTTTTTTTTTTAATATTTTGCTTTTCGCAATATTACATACAAATTAGGACGTTCGAAGATACATCACAAATATATACGAATTGAAAAAAAAAAAAGAAACGTACATAATAATATACCGGCGTGCGAGAGCGTATAAATAATATTTAATACGTGTAACATTATACTTGTACGGCCTAATTTTTTGTTTATTTGTTATTTTTTTTTTTTATCATTCGTGATTTCGTATAATAATATGCGAGTTTTCGATATTCATAGGCCTCCACGTCTATGTAACATCTATTTAATAATAATTTGATATATGTAAAAGTTGTTTTCTCCGCGTCTTTCTCTCATATATATATATATAATGTATACACGATACGGCTACCGAAATATACATGCCATATTATTTATTTTTTATTTTTGTTTTTTCAATATAATAATACGTCTGAGCAATTCGTTTTATGAAAATACGCAAGATAAATAGACAAAATTATACGTATATCGGTAATGATTTTGTGCGAGTCGATTGCATAATATTTTGTTTTTGGTTTTCAGCGAACCCCGAGTTTCCACTTCGACTCAGCAACAAACACAATTATTGCGCAAATTAACTCATACCACATAATATATAAAATGTCAATAATAAACGTTGAAAACGTATATTGTTTTTATTGAAGTATTTTTAAAAAAAAAAATCCAAGTAAATAGGCTAGATTTCTCCCTGATTCTGCCTAAACCTCTACTATAAATAGAAAGTAATTGAATAAAGTGAAAAAACGTTTAATGTCCTGTAAGGAAAAAAACAACAAAAATTCGCTTATACTAATATATTTTTATTCGTTAAGTTATACGTATACATTTTACGCAGCTTTATATACATATAAAGATAAAAATTCTAATTTTTAACTATATATATTATTAAAAAAAAAGAAAAACCGATAATAATTTCGAGCCGAGCTACTTAATTCCTCGATTTTTTATGTTTTTTTTTTTTTTAACCACACAAAATACTAAACGTGTCGACACGTTTCAAATTTTATAATTTTATATTTCCAATTATTATATTATTTACCGCACGATCGGAATTTGCGCGAATTGTTGTTCGAGTTGAAAATAATTATTATTATAATAAAAATAATAATAATAATCAATATAAAGAGAACCGATACGTATATATTATAGAGAACGTTCGAGAGATTAAAAAAAAAAAACAACCAGCTATATGCGTGTGTAGGAGAGGGTAGACTGCGGAGAGAAACAGTCGAAAATTGTCTGAAGGCTTACATCATCACACGGCCGAACACGCGACAAAACAACTTTGACGAAAACCGCTCGTAGATTTACGTCACGCGCGCACCGACAATATAAAATAACGTTAAATAATAAAAATTATAATAATCGTACGACGAAAAACGTATTATTTTTTTTTTTTTTAACATTTGCAAACGTTTCGACGTACGACGGAGTTTCGAAAACCATTGAAGTGATTTCGCTAAAAAAAAAGAAATAAACCGGACCTCGAACCTCCAAAAACCATCAGACCCCTGTTGGACGAATCAGGGGGGAAGGTGCGGTGAACGGTATTTAGTATTCGTGTCCGTTGCTGCTCTTTTAACGCCAATTTATATAATGCAATATTAATAATCTTAATATGTAAAAAAAAAAAAATCGTAACTCGCTTAATGAAGCGAGTATAGAAAAGCTAATAAAAAACTTTCGCCGAGTGTTTTGTTTCGTTATTTTTAACGCGCAATTTGAAAAATTACCGGCGCGGCAGTGCGGACGAGAACGAGGAGAAAAATGTACTTGAAAATATTTTTTAACTGTCTTTAAACGTCGACAATTCCAACGAATCGCACGAAATCCGCGTGTGTCGGGAAAATCGCTATCACTTGCCGGCGCGATTTGCTCGCGGTTCATCCCAATAGAGACACGTGTCTACGATTTTCTTTCCGAAACGATTTTCCCGTGAAACGTGTCTAACCGAGTAAAGACAATTAACTTTTAAGATACTTCAGTCGGTTACCAGGGACAAATACGGTACACACATTGATTTCCATGGTTACCACCGATCTCGGTTTTAAGAACTTCTCAGTACGCTTCGGTGGTATAAAAACGAAACTCAATTACGCCGCAAAAGAATGTCCGAAAAACATTAATTCCGGTACAAACGAACGTGATTTTAAAATTAGCTGAGTATAAGCTATAAATTTGTTTTATTCATCAAGGACCCGCAAGAGTATAGAATTCTATATCGCGCATATTTCGAGCGGTTTAGATTTTTAGCCGTATTTTTATTTTTTTTCATTCCGTTTTTAATACGCGTCAAATTTAATTTAATTCCTTTTTTTTTTTTCATAAATACCGTGACCTCAAAAACGTGATGTAAATACCCTAACCTAATTGACATTGCCATTTCGTTTTATGAAATTACATCGTATCTAAGCGGCAATGCGCACGGGGCCTTCACCATAATAATTCATAAATAAAACACTTTCCTTTTCAACTATTTTTCGTTATTCACTACAATTTTCCGGGTACATTTTACAATTTTCTATTTCTTCCGCGACATTTTACAGCGGACGTTTCGATGTTATTTAGCGTATTGTACAATCCGCACTTTACTCGTATTGTAATCTGTCCTCAGTGTATTATTATATATTCATATATACTCGTATACAGATGACGCGTTTTCCGAGTAGTCGGTTTTTCTAAAGACAATTTTACGTCTTTTACCGACGGTTCTGAGCGAACAATTTTTCCGAATTGTCGAAAAATATGATTTTATGTAAAAAAAAAAAAAAAACCACTGTTTTCCAACGCTTGGAGGCGTTAAAACAATACATTTATATGTCTATAAGCTCGTAACAGATTTGTCAGACCGAAAATACCAAAAAAAAAAAAAAAAAGCGCGTACAATTTTACGAAAATTTTCCGTTTAAGAGTTAACCGACGAAAAAAATGTGTCACATATTATATAAACAGTATACCGCGCCATATTTTCCATACCTATATATATTTGTGTATACTGACGATTTTTTGCGCAAAAGTAAATAGACTCTGGCTGGAAGGTCCGAAGAATAAAAACGAACGAATGCGTCGAATATGCGAAGAATTTTTTAATCGCGGCCGTTTTTTTACGGCATCAACAAATTATATAATTTCTTTTATATATATGATAATCGCGCAGTTTAAATCGTAAATAATGATGTAATTATTTCTTCGATTGATTATAGGCGCGTACAGTCGTGACTACAATTAATAAATACATTATTATTGTACATATAAGTTTTCTTTTTTTCTTTTTTCTTTTTCCTTAATCGTTTCGAAAATCCTATAAATATACAACAGCCGTTAATTTATTTCGTATAATAATGTTCGCGTGACGTAATAATTTTATACAAATATTATTACTAACAATGACTATACATATTATATTAAAACGATATAAACCTGACAACGGGTTCGAATATGATTGATTGCGTGCAGCTTCAATATTAACGCGCGTACGTATGCGTATGTACGGTCCATACGAAGCAAACAAATAATATGTTTTCAATGAGATTTTTTTTTTCATCACGAAAAAATAATACTACAACGATTTCGTGTTGCGATTCAAATTTTTCTACTCGACAACATAAAAAAAAAAATCACGCAATAATTGGCCTTATAGTAGAACGGGTTAAGTTTTTAGGCATAAAAATATATACGTACGAGCGCAGCTGCAGCAGTATAGGATTAAAATATTCAAAAACTCGACCCGTTTCCTCTCTCGGTCGATTTTCAATCAATTCGAATAAACATTCGTATATACGTATACGTGTATAAATATATAAAATACCAAAATTACCGTTACCAACGTCATTGTACACAGAAATTTTTATTCATTTTTTTTTCAAATTTATTCGTGTCTTCCAACGATATATAAAAATATTTATATGCTGGCAGATACTTATATATATATAGTTTGATCTTACGGCACTACCGGTGGTGGATATATTATACGTACTTCGTGTATTATTTATTATTATATGCACTCACTTTTTCTTTCTCGTTTTATTATTATTATTATTAGTATACACCAATAAAATGTGTTACGATTTTTTTTCCTGTCTATTCAAAAGCATCTAACATAATAATAATAATAATAATAATAATAATAATAATAATAATTGTTTAACATATTATATCGCCGTCGTACATCACACTTTCACGGGCCGCAAATGATCGGCACGAAATTCACAAAATAATAACAAACCGCTGCAGTTGCTACAACGAGATAAATATTCCAACTGTTTTCTTCGTCGTATATTTTGTAGAACGACCATATACACATGTATACTCATCATATGCGTATACGCGTTACACTTCCGTATACAAATATGAAATCGCCAGTCTCGTGGACACACCATCGTTATTATTTTTTTTTTTTTAATAAAATCGTGAAACGAAAAACTTTGAAAAAAATTGGGGGAAAGAGTTAGAATTAAAAAAAAAAACACTACCCATTTTACGAATTGAGCGATTTCGCGTCTTAATTGTTTCGTCTGCCTATATATAATATATAACGTGTAATAAATTTATTGGTATGTGTGATTGAAACGTGCGTTGAATAGGAACCAAAAAATAAAAAAAAAAAACGTTAGAAAGCTTACATGCATTGTAACATTCGAGATTTACAATAATAACAGTCTAGTTACGAATTTTATCGGAACTCTTTTTTCCTTTTCTTTATATTCTCGCGCGATACCATTATATATAGTGTACAATATACGGATGAAAATCGACGTTTTCTCGAAATACAACGAATATAACATTCGTTGAAAATCGTTGTTTTTTTTCTCTTCTTTTTACGAAGACGCGTTATCGCGTGACGGATATTACGCGCACGTTATTTCGTAACGCGTATCCATATGTATATAATATGATCGCAACAGGTGGCACCGAGTAGTTTCGCACGAGCGCGGTTCCCACTACGGAGAATACGATTTCAGCGAACGAATTTGTGCGTTGGAAAAAATTCGATAATTTTTTTCTTATTAATGTTTTTGCTGTTTTCGCGCGTGTCAGCACACCGTCGTAATGATTAATCCATAATATTGTACGTGACGCGCGTCGATTTTTTTTACAGTGTTAAAACATTTTAAAACGGCCGGTTAGAAACAGAAAAAAAATAAACGATACATATTCGCGGGGAATATGGGGGAAAGAATATTTTAAATGTGTAAGTAGTACGCAACAACAGTTTAACGGACAGTTCAGACGCGGAAACGCGTATCCGTCGGTGCGAGTTTCCAAAACGAATTCAGAGAACGTTTTGTACGGTGTAATGCGGTTAGGTTATTATAATATATGACTCGTACGAGTTCTCTCGTATCAATATTATTGCGATTATCGCCGTCATATTCGGTGTGGAATTCAAGACCGTGAAGACTTCGGGTCAATGACGAGTTCGGCTGGAAATCGCGTATTTGACGTCGTTTTTAACGAGAGAAAAAAAAAGAAATGTTTTTTCTGTTTTTTTTCTTCTTCTTCTTTTGAGCCGCGTTTAAAAACTATACATGAAATGGTCGAAAAACGATCTCCCTAAAGTATCGGCCCCGGGCAAAATTGTTTACATTTAATGTACTGCAGTCGGATAATAAAACGTACTGGCGGCGATGATAAACCGCTGGAAACAGTTGTTGTTGAACTATTCTGTCGCTTGAGAAGTGTATACTTTTAAACACATTACGTTATGTCGAGAGTAGACGTTGTGCATAACCGTGCGAGCGAGATCTGAGGCCGCGGTCGGCGGAGTAATCATTTTGCAGAAGCCCCCCGTTATTATTTTTCTACGCGTAATTAAATCACAACGCGTTTTTTTTTTTTCTTTTTCTCAATCGACATTAAATACGTACTTTATTCTTTTTCAATAATATTTTGTTTTCACTGTATTCCCCCACCTTCTTGCGCATTTAAAGACAACCCCCCCCCCGGTTCTGTAACTCTCAATTGGGGGGGGGGAATAATGTGATTTCGAAAACGATTTTCGTTTTTTTTTTTTTTTTTTCTTTCCTACATGTTTGAGACGGCATTTATTCGGTACTGTTCGCCGCGCAGTAGCGTGTAGCTACGCTCGACGATTTTTCGGTGTAGGCCGATTAGAGATAAACACGCACACACACACACACTCATCAAACAGTTATATAATAATAATAATAATAATAATAATATACACGTATCTAATACGTATATTTCAACAAACGGAAGACAACACTCGAAGACACACCCGCGCAATCTTCACCGGCCATAATCGCCGTTAATATAAATAATAATAATAATAATAATAATATTGTGTACCTACTACAGGTGAAAACGATGTATATATTATTACTGTCGTCGTTTTACGCGCGTACAACGGCCCCGGTGTTATCGTCCCCGAGAACGTATAATAGTACAGCACCACACACACGTGCGTGCAATCTCGAGAGAAATACTCGCGGGCGGACACTCGACGATAATCCGCGCGATATTCTACGCGTTTTATTATAATGATTATTGTATTTATACGTCTGTTATTACATAACGGACATCACAATGCGACGAATAAAAGTCTAATAAACCGCAGTCGGATTTTTTTCACTCGCGCGATAATAACACGATACAACTCGCGTATAATATAATACCGGGGAGTAAAAGAAAGAAAAAAAAGCGCGGAAAAATCGCGATTTTCCAGCAGCGAGTACTAACAGTTGTCCTCAGACTATTATTATTATTATTGTTATCCCTCTCACCTTTGACTGCAGCGATACCGGTTGCTAGCCGTTACTACTGCAGCAGGAGCTGATGATGATGACGACGACGACGACGAATCGATTGTGAAATATTGCGTACAGCGGCTGCGGCTGCTGCTTGATACTGAGTATTTAATAGACACGCGATTGCGACGGGGATGAAAACGAGAGAAGAAGAAACGAATCGGGAAAAAAACAAAAACAAAAATGTCGTTGCTTTTTTTGTTTTCTACACTGCGCGTGTGCGGCTTGCGGAAAACTTGTGCGTAGAAAACGGGCGAAAGAAGAAGAACCGAGAAATTCGTCGCGTCCAACGCGCGCGCGCCTGCTGCGGTCGTTTTGCACGCGCGTATGTGTGTATCTGTGTGTGTGTATGCGAACGCGAAGACTGTTGCGACGGTAATGCGCGGCGAACGGACACGACGAAAACGGACCGCGCGCGCGTTTTACACGCGAAACGCGACCGGCCTACGACACTTGGGGCGGTGTAAAAAATGTGTAATGAAATTACACGGCACGCGCATTTATTATTATTATTATATCCGCCGGCCGATCGATCCGGCGTGGTGGATAAATTGAATACACCTCGCTTGTCGCCGTTTTCAATAGTCGTCGACGGACGGAAGGACGCGCTTATAGTCGCGAATATTAAAATGAAAAAAAAATAAATAAACACTCCGTTGGAGGTGGTTCCGTAATGACCGTGATGGCGACGACGACGGCTCTCCGACATCGCGCGCGCGTCTCGCTGCTACGTTTTATTTTTATTATTATTTTTTTTTTAATTTTAAAACTTCACCGCCGCGCGTAACGGAACTGTTTTCCGTACGCCAACACGCGCGTTCGGAGATCATCCGCGGACAACGTCGACGAAGATAAATCGGAGATCATTAGCGGAGTAAATGTACTGCGACGAGCCGTCGAACGGAGTGTTGAAGGAAACAGTCGTGGACGAAATAATTATTGTTGTCCAACGGTTAATAATAATGGGGACCATAAGAATGTGCGCGAATAAAAAACAGAGCGGACGAGTGGGAAATCAGCCGCGAACCGATCAACGGAACAGCAGCAAGCGTTTAAAGTCGGAATCGTTGAAATTCTCGACAACAGCATTATAATAATAATAATAATAATAATAATAATATCCATTAATACCCTATTCCCGTTTAAGATCGTTTCTCCCGTGATATATTGTCCGTCATCTTTTCCACCGTTAACCTGGTTCCGTTGCAGAATCGTCGTGGTGCATTGATGTTCCCCGGTGAACAGTGATAAACATTATGAGCATTCCGATTTTCAATGTCGAAAAATCAGGCGAATTCAAGAATTCGGTCGGATAATTGATTACCTCGTCTTGATCACACGTGCACTGAGCCACTCGCGTCATTCTTATAGTTTCGTGCAAATTTTTCATTATAGCGATTACCGCGGTAACACCTATAATCCCAACATTATTCGTATTACCTACGTAATTTTATATTACAGAAACATTCGCGAGGGGGTGTGCGCAACAACTGGCCGAAGTTTCGTTACCATCGAAATTAACGGCAGTTTTGTAACGCGCGCGGGACATACAGACAGACAGATATTTATTCATTTATATGTATATAAATTTATTATTACATTAAACGTCGAGTGAAACTTCTCTCTACATCGTATGACGTTATACTGGAGCATATTCAATAGACGATGCGAATGATTTGTTTTTAGTGTTCGTCCGACCGAGATAAAGGTATTAGACAGATGACGCAAGTTTCAGTCGCTATAAGTGCAATCGCTGAATGTGTGAATGTTTAAAAAAATCGTTCTGTGTAATCGAGAATAAACCGATTCGTAGACATATTTGACGATCAATCTATTTGGACTAAAGGAAAAAAAACACGCGGATTCGTATAAATCGCCGCCCCTAATCGTCAACGACGTTACGAACGCGGATTTTCGAGGATTTATACGTCTGATTAATTTTTAAAACGACCGATAGCTTTCGACAGATTTATAAAAATAAATTTAATTAGTTAATAATTAATGAGATAAATAATAATCGTATAAACAGTTGTTCCGTGTCTTGTTAACAGGTGACAGAAATCACAGTATTCGTCGTCACCGCGATTGGGAAAAGGGTACACGAGGAACCGTTATTATATTCCCTAATAGTTAAATAGACGTATGATTGATTAGCGGGTTAGTGAATTTATATGCCATAGTGTATAAAACAATAATCTGACGACGGCTAACGTTTAACGTTTCAAACCATGATTGGGCAGGAATTTTTCGAAACGTAATTGATTATTTCGTTTTTATTACAATATTGCATTGGACATCGTATTATATTCTAGTATATACGCATATTTCGAGACATTTTCCGTTATTTATACTCGTAGCGTAATATTAATATAAACATATATACGGTTTAACAACCGAGGTATATTGTTTTGTAAACCGATTTGAAATTATAATTTTTTTTTCCTTTTATTTCATACATGTATAACTGTTTAATACCCTAATGCTATATACATATGTTCCAAGAGAATATATGATATATTGGATAATGGAAATGTAAAGTAATTTTAAGTATTGAATACTCGTAATCTGCGGGGAGTATATCATATGCGTTCGAGTAAGGCACATTTTTAATACAATTTTTGTTTACGTTATCAATACTATTTAAAAAAAAAATCGTATATATATATATAGACCGCAGTAAACGCGCACATTAAAAACTCGTAATTAGTAATTTATATAATATTTTCGTTTATCATATAATAATAATATGTCGTTCGTATTAATCGTATTAATCGAAATCGTTTATTTTTATATTCGTTCGTTGAATGCTATACGCATTATAATATATTTTATGTATTTCAGCAGTCTTCCTTACAACATGTGTGTGTGTATATATATATATATGCGCATTTAAATAATTAATAATATAACGAACAACTCGAGAATATAAAACACAAGTATACAACTACATATACTCCCAAGTACTATAACTGATGTTACACGTATGTTAAATATTAAAATATATATATTTATACGATAGATTAAATGAATTTATTTATTCTATTTTATTATTTTCATTTCATTTTATTCATCTAATCTGTGCTATTACGTGTATGAGCTAACACAAATAATTATTATATCATATCTAATCCAATATTGTTGTAATTTAGCGACGCGTGTATGAACGATCGTTTTCATGGTATGTACAAGAATAGAATCGACAAATATTCGATTAAGATCGAATATGTAGAGCGTAAAAGGCGTTCGGATTTGAAAGCATATAGGTACTTATCGCGAAACGAAACATATGTAACAAAAAAAAAAATATATATATATATAGATAACGAATAAAATGTACTTGAAATATTTGCGCCGACTGAAAATGCAGAAGTACGCAAATATAATTATTATTATTAAAAGAAAAAATGAGTATATTATTATTATAAGAAACCATTATCACACTATTTTTAAAATAATTTAATAATAATAATCGACAAATCGGAAGAAAACTACTTTTTTCTTATTTTTTTTTTACAGCGGTATAAAAAAATTACAAAATAGAAAATTGTTCAATTAAAAACGGCAAAAACGTAATTTTAATAATAGATAATATTACACCACTCAGAATCGCTATATCGAATGCCAACGATTTACCACTTTGCCTTTCAAATTCACAATAATATAACAAAATTATAAAATCTTTATTTAAAGTAATTCATTTAAGCGGCAGATCCACAACGTCCGCACTGCTCACTACCCTATTATTATTATTATTATTATTATTATTACAATTATTAGTCGAAATTCATTAATAATTTATTATAATTATTATTATGAGAATATTTTATTACAGTGTTATTACTCTCATTATACTGTTGTTTAATATATTTTAGACGTTTACGCGTACAAATTGAGAGACAAATGATACATCTCGCCCGTCATATATTTCTATTTTTCACTCTAAAACCCAGTGAATATTTTCAAATTCAATTTATGATTATGTATTTTATGTATCGGAAAAATTCAATTTTAACAATGTTTTAAATAGTTACTGTGTACACTGCAATACGCGCGAAGTATGACATCGGACGATAAATCGAAACTACCCCCCACATTGCGTTAAAACGATCAAAATTTTCTGATATACCTAGAAATAAAAAAAGAAGCCATCTTTATCTACAAAGTTATAAGTATAATTCAATTAATTCGACTCCTGCAGATGAAGAAAAGTGGCGCCAAGTCTGTACGTGAACTGAAGCGAACGCTAAATAAAAAGGGTGGGTGCAAGAGGTACACGTGTTTTTGTTTTTACATTACATAATAATATGGTAAATAATTAATAAGTTCGATATTATATAATTAATAAGAGTTCAGTTAACAACGATTTGGTGGGTGTAAAAAAATTCGATATCGCTTCACTTAAATTTATTCCACTGGTGAAAGAGTTTCGCAGTGAAGAATTTTTTAAATCCGCGATCATGACGCGTTTTAACGAAATCGTCAAATCCTACAGGCGAAACATACGACTGGGCAGATATATTATTCCATAATAATATATACAAAGGCGCGCTGTGCTTACTAAGATAATTTTCCTACTACTTTTTAACCAAAACTGACAAACTTTGTCATTAATTCACATTTTGCACCGTATGATATTATACGCAAAATATTACGCATAATACTGTCGCGTAATTATCCGATTAAGTTATTATTAGTGAAGAATATTTTTATCAAAGTTGGAAAATTCGCATTACCGTGATTCCCGGATTTCATGTCGTTCGCTATAATAATAATGAATTTTGTACCGTTTGATATTGCGCTATTCTCGTGAAATCAATATTAAATAATATATTGACCGATTGTATGATCAAAATTCGAAAACGACCCGAATTCCTTTTCCGTTTTCAACAGAAACCGATTCAATTCGATCAGCGCAGAACAAAGAGAAAAAAAATTCGTAAAACTATTAAAATACCTCGCCAAAAAACCCGTAGCATTTAAATCAAATCCTTCTCAGGCGAAAAATGAAAAAAAGAATGGGCGACGTGGAGACACTCGGTGAAGTATTTGAAACAACTCTGTGAAAAATAATCGTAATTATAAAGTCCAATAGTGTCGTCAGAAACTTGGTACATAAAAAAGGCCTGTTATTTTTTTATATTATATTTAAGGATATGGGTATACGTTGACACTGCGATTTCACAACGCTGCAATATATACCGCTAAAAAGATTGATCGCGACAATTGGAAATGAAATCGCGTGATTTCTGTTAATACTTGTTTTCTATAACGTTACACTATTTCAATGGGGGGCGATTGAATACGAGAAGAAAATATTTTTTTCGTTATTCTGAAAATAACAATTGTCAATGAATTTGAATACCAACTGCAATGAGGTTTTTGAGTTTTTTTTCTCTCCGTTCGAGGTTATATAAAACGAAAAATAAATAAATATACTCGAATCCTTGGAAGAATATCGTGCATCTATTCCGCGTATACACAATATATTATAATAATAATAATATTATTATTATTATTATTATTATTATTATTATGGCCTTTGATCTATTCCGCTTGTTCGTAATTATTACTGTCTGTATATACAAATATAATCGTCTTTGGATTAATATTATATATTAATCATTTATGCGTTGACCGAATCTTTCGGACTTCATTCGCTGTAAAACTTTCGTGGTTATCGTTATTTGAGTGTGTGTAGAGGTCGTTGGTTTTGATATTATTAACCAGACGTTGTAGGGTCAGTGTTAAAAAAAAAAAAATAATAATAATAATAAAAAGACGAGTGAAATATCTGTTGAAGGTCTCTCTTGCCGCAATTTTTGATCGACTCGTTCCCGTCGTGTTTACAATTGCGTGTACATATATAATATTATAATTTTTTTTATAAAACCGAGATCATCTTGTAGATAATAATAATAATAATAATAATAATAATAATAAATGATTTAGAATTTTGGAGATAATATGATTTAGGGGGAAAAATAGATACACAAACCATAATGTATATACTTATTAAATTATTTTTTTTCTACTATTCCGAATTAATCATTTAAAATAATATGTCAAATTTTCCACTCAGCCATAATACGAGTATATTACAATATTTCTCGTTCAAACTCTACACTGTAATATTTCTCGTATTCCTTACTGAATAAGGTTTTTTTTTTTTTTAACTCGCCGCTTATATTAGAATAATTTTTTATTCCAATTAAGAACGTTATAACTCTACGAGCAGTATTACTTTTTTAAAACGATTTACTAAATACAAATATACGCATACTGGTTATAAAATGGCGATTGCAACACAACATTTCTTCTTGCAAATAATAATATATACTTCGCGGATTTTACGGATTTTCTTTATATAAGAAACGCCTCCTATGTACAGCATAACGACAATTATCAAAAAAAAAAAAAAAAAAAAAGACGTTAAGATTATATTTTCTGTTCGCAAATAATGACTTAAATTTTTAAATACGGTTTTTGAATTTGTAATTATTTTTTTTTTTTAAAATTAAAATTCTAAAATAAAAACGAATCTAGTAAAAAAAAAATATATATATATATGTGTGTGTGTGTATTCGGGCACGTTTTTTATATTCGGAGGACGGTCGAAAATTTAAAATCGTCTACATGATTTCACTGTACACGTCCCATGATGACTTGTCACATATTTGAAAATATATGTTCAACTACTATACCGTGCAGATATAGTTCAGTCGAATTTTTTTCTAAAGGACTGGTCGTTAACCGTTAAAATTAAAAGAATTATTATTGGTTAGGAACGCCTATACAACAATAAGCGTACGTGTATGTACGATATAATATGAAGATATTGTAACGTAAAAAATATTACTAACCGAGTATAACGTATTAGAGAAAATATTGAAATCAACTGTTGAACTGATTTTATGATATTTTTTTTCGTCTTTGCCTTGATAGTATTTCGGTTTAAAACCGCGGACAATTTTAAAAAAAAAAAAAAGTCAACATTATATTATTATACAAGTGCACGCCGACAAGAATTTCCTGTGTAATTTATAAAATATTTTTATGTATATACGAATTGACGATTAATAATTATTTCTTTTCGTCGTTTGTATATTTGAAGTTTAGAGAGGGCCACGACGACACGTCTATAGCACGTAACCACCACCCAAGGTCGCATTCCGACCCTGCAACGTATATGATGGATATACGCGCGTTTAATTCCGCCATTTATTTATCGCGTTATTAATTTTATTTATTTTTATATATATATATATATACACGTTAAACATAAGTTTTCAATTTCAAAACTCCGCGAGATACTTAAAAAAAAAAAACAACAAATTTAAAGAGTACAACGGCACAAGCCTGCAAGACGTAGACGCTGTGTAGTCTGCAGCGCACTAATATGATATCATTACGGACGGATATTTCAGAATTTTATATTATTATTTTCGAATATTACGAGCGACCAAATGTGTTTAACATGTATTATAATGCAAGAGTAACATAGTGGCCTAATGGCTTTAATATCGATAAAAAAAAAAAAATAAAATTCAAATTGATAATAATTATAATGCAAATAAAAAATTGGGTAAAAATTAGTGGGAAAAATGGCAAGTCTTACTTTCAACTAACTGCTTGGAATTCGGTGTATGATTCGTGCACGCTATCTTCATTATTATCGTTTCAAGGTGTTCGTTGATGAGCCGGGGGGATCTGAACTCATTCTCAATGTAATTCATTTTCGAAAAAAGCGGACCCACAGACACATGTGGAGCCAAACGTTGTACACGTTTTCACTATGAATAATTTCGGCGTCGGGTATTTTCTTTTCGGATACACACGTTACGACCGCACGGATAACTTATAACATTCGTACAGTTGTAATGCAAGTCAATATGCGATTATAATCCAAAATTAAATATACTCTTCAATGTTTCACAATACGCGTTAGAAAAAACGTCGAATTACACGCTCTTATTTGTGAACGCCCGACATTTTTAAAGGGTTTTTCTCCCGCGCATCGACGGACGCCCGGGACCCTGAATAACGATTGACGCGAAAACGGTTTTATAGACGTGTAGAGAGATACGGCAATCGGTACAAAAATATCGCACAATTGAATATATCTGTTGCGTGTAATCGTGTAAAAGTGTTTCGTTAAAAACTCTACAATAAATGCAAATTTCAAAAAAAAAAAAAATTATCAAAAGTATGCACACGACACTGTTGGGGGGATACGTCGAAGCGTGTCGTGGCTACTGAAACTCGACATAAAGAGCAATGTCGACGCACACGATTTAACGCGTTTTTAATATTTCGAATGAGACGTCGTGTCCCCCCCCCACCCCGGGCCACACAGACGTGTCATCCGCGTCGAAAACATTTATAACATTTCCAAAGTTTCTTATTCGAACGAAAAGAAAATTAGACGGAAAGAAAAAAAAATTCAGAACGCGCAGTTTCGACCGCGAACAATTACAATTCGCGCGTAGTATTATTACAATAAATGTATATTTTTATTTTTCTCGCGCGCGCGCGCCTTCCTTCGACGGTCGTTTTAAAATATATTTATTTTTTCTCTCACTCACTCTCTCTCTCTCTCTCGATCGATCGATCGACGGCGGAAACGATTATTAATTACACACAATATAATATAATATCGTTATTATAATATTATTAACCGCCGCGCGTTTGGCATTGACCTCGGCGCGGTCGGCCGGTACACGCGGCGATACGTACGCGCGCCTGCAATTACCGCCGAATAGTCGCGAAAACCCGTCAACCTCGCGGCGATCGCCGCAGCCCGACGTCCGTTACACACATATATAAAATATGTATTGCTCGCGAATATTTTAATAATTCACACACACACACTGTGCTCAGTCTCTCCGTAATAATATCATTTCGAAAATCACGAATTTTTATTTATTTCCTCCCGTCCCGCCCCGCCATCCCCTATATATGACCGTCGTCGACCGTTTGCATCGATGCATCGACGACGATCATTATCATCGCCGTTATTGACGCAGCGTTGGCCCCAAATATTTCGTATAGTCGCGTGAGTGGGGTGGGGAAAGGAGGAAACGATTTTTTTATTATTATTTATTAAGTACTACTACTATTCCCGCATCACCGGACGAACAACGCCGTATGTATAAACGTCATTGTATAATATATTATTATTATTATTCGAATTCGAAAGCGAACAACACTGCAAGTCACTGTACTAGGTGTACCAATGCGCAAAGGCAATAGGAAAAATTGACTCATAGTCGTGGGAATAATCGAGAGTTGGCCTCTGAGACGACGCGTCGTCTTCGGTTAAAAGCGAACCGAAAATAATATCGACCAGTTGAGCAGGGAAAATGGGGGGAATATATTATAAACATTCGATTTTTAACCCGTCGTCGTGATCGGTGTTTATAACGTTTCGCTAACATAAAACTTTTACCTACCCCAACTTGTTCGAATAAAAATGGATGATTGTCTTGAAACTCCATCATACACCTCTTGTCGCCATAATATTTTATACTTAAAATCACAATAACGAAAATACGTAAACGTGTGCGTGCGCGTGTGTGTGTGGGGGGGGGTATTATGGCCATTCAAAATCCGCGGTGGTACAAATTACGCACGGCACTGAGACAATTGGTTTTTTTTTTTAAAAAATGGACGAAAATTCGGAAAAAGTGTGCGCGTGGTCGAGCGATGTTGAGGACGATTAAACGATACCCCGGCCGATGCCGATTCTGACTTTTGTGTCGAAAACAGTGTAAATATTGAAAGTGCCGGTCCAACTACATCGCGTCATGTACGATCGATGTGATCGATCACGTTCTCATACAGACGGTACCTACTACACACGTGATTTGTGAACCAGAGGGAAAGACAAAATAATTAAACGGCATAAAAATAGTCCCCCGGTTCGCCAGTTCGCACCCGTCGCCAAATCAGTCTTGGATTGCTCTGGAAGTTATTTTTTCCCGACACTGTGATTATTATAGGTATAGTCGAGTGTACTATTATAATAAATGTGTTGCGAAAATTCGTGTAAATTAACAGAATTACAAGGATGTGCGTGATACTACGAAAGAAGAGGTACAGGTGCGCTTTTACGATTATTGTACTTGGCTGAGTATTCGCGTAGCAGTCATTCGAACCTAAACGATTCGTGGCGACTGACGACGGGTTTTCTCCTGAATGTTTCCGGGCAGTCGTGTCAGGTAAAAACGTTTCTCCTTATTACTTAGAGCTCTGAGGTGTTTGATAATGTAGAAACAGGGAATGTCAGAAGGGCAACAGACAAGCTAGCACAGAGATGGCGAACAGGATTTTTTCAACGTGCCAACTTATGACACAATTCAAAAAAAAAATTTCAGCCGCGCCACTAATTATTTTTAATCAATTTTAAATATAAATTAATAATTATCTATATGTATGTGCAATTGAATATTGATTTATTATAAGTTACTTAAAAATTTATAAATATATATTGACAGATGAAAGTTTTCGAGTGCCATCGAAAATCTCCTGCATGCCACAACCTTGGCACGCGTGCCACTTATTTGCCATCCCTGAGCTAGCACCTATTCGTACAGTTTTTGATAATTTTGTTCGACGACGTAAAGAAACGTATACCGTAGAAGAGAGAATTGTGCTATTGATGAGGAGATGCTATATAGAAGCGTTTCGGGGGCGTTGTAGTTTTCGACAATAACTATATGCCAAATAAACACGGTATCAAAATTCAAGCACCGGTTGAATTCTCGTACATTTTATACATAACCCAACCTAAACGTGACAATTCTCCGTCAAGTATTGTCAAACGGCTAATATTATTATGGACAATTGGTATAATTCAATTCCCTTGACTGACGAGTTACTAAAAATCCATAATATTACCGTAGTGGGCACTTTGAGAAAAAACAAGAGGGAAATTCCTCCGTGTTTTTTGTAAATTAAAAAAATAGAGGCGAATTCGATTTTGTTTGGTTATGGAAAAGACCTTTTACTTATATCATACATTCCAAATAAGAATAAAAATGTTATTACGATATTAAGTATGCACGATCAAGGCACGATTGACCCCCGAGTCCGGTGACAAAAAAAAACCCCCAGAAGTTATAACCTACTACAATAAAGGTACTAAAGGTGGAGTAGACGAAATGAAAGGCGAGTACTCGGTGGCAAGAATTAATTGTCGATGGCCTCTTAACAGTTTTTTTTTTTTTGCATCGATGAATATTTCTGGGATAAACAGTCGAATTATTTATCGCGAAATGGTAACTCGTTGAAAGAACTTGAAAACTTTGGGAAAAGAGCTCACTAAACCTTACATGATAAAAAGGCCATGTTTATCATTTTTCCTTCGGCAACAAATAATAAAAATGACTGGACGTACTTTACAGAAGAATAAAGAATGCCCGAATCTAGATGCTATGACGAGTGATCAACGAATCAGATTTTTTTTTGCCCATTAAGAAAAAATCGCTTTACAAAGGTATCATTTATAAAATTATTTATTCAGATAAAATATTTTTGTTACTCGGTAACATAGCAATTTTTATATTGTACATAAATTTTACAGGTCAGTTGTTCGTCATGTGGTGTGTATATATGTAAAGAACATACTACTCTTACTTGTTCAACATGCCATACCGCAAAAGAAAACTCGGAAAATTCGAATGATAATTCATAATTTTTAATTATCTTTTTTATAACTTTTATTTTTTTTTTTTTATATAGAAAATTTGTTTGACAGTTGGTTATTAATAATCAACTTTTTGTACGAAGCATCTAAATAAACATTTTTATCTATGTTTCACCATTTTAAACTCAATGGAATAATACACAGGACCAAAAAAAGTATAATGTTAGCGTAACGCTAACACGATACCAATCATGTTACAAAACATGACGATACCGACGACGGGTTAAACAATTTGGTTATTTATTACTAGTTTTGACAAAAAGTAACTGTAGGGAATTCGAGCATATTATAAGAATATAATGAGAGAACATAAAATAAAAACATACGAATTACACAAAGGAAATTAAGAATTTTACAATAGGTATTCAAAAAGACGTTAAAAAAAAAAAATAATAATTTAAAAAATGGTAATGTATAACCACCCTCTCCTCCTGCAGGCGGCGCCACAGTTCTAAATAGTCCTGACTTAGTTGTCCTCAATACGTTTTTCATTATTTTAAGAAAGAATATACGAAGAAATACATTGAACATAACCAGATATTTAAAAAAATATTTATATATATATATATACACATACAATATTACACAATATTATTTGTACAAGAAGCAAATTTACAATCGAGAAAAAAATTTCACACGACGCAAAATTATGATTTCAGTACTCGTCGTTGTTCAAAATTATATCATCGTCATCTTCATCACTCGTATCTTCTGCGATAATTGGTCTGACGTCTCGATAGTTGGCAGTTTTGAATTTATCAAACGATCTCTGTACTGACCGTTCTTTTTCCATATCCTTGAGCAGAATAAAAACATCTGTATAATAACTGTACTGCAAGAATGGCTTATCAATGAAAACTAAACTTACTTTTAATTTATTTTCATGTAAAATCTGTAACGTTACAGAATCTTTAAGACTCATGCTCTTGGCTTTTACTGCACTGTGTACACTGGGTTTGATTGGTTTATTCAATAATAAATGTCTTTTACCCGTCGTCACAGAATGTTTATCGATACGTCCACATAAATTTTTCGCATAACATTCAATGTTATCGTGGAAATTTCCATACTCTTCATCTTCATATTTTATCGTTTCTACTGGTTTTTCCTCGATCAGATCCGACGGTTTAATTAACGGCTCTTCAGATTTCTCTCTAAAAAAAATTAGAAAAAAAAAAAGGCAAAAAATTACTAAAAACAAACACAAATTCAAACGGATAACGGAACAGGCTCAGTATACTTGATAAATATTTTATCTTGGCAAATTCCTGAATGCGTGACAAACATTTTCAACACGTCTCTGTCATTGTCGATATCAAGCTGACCACCGCGCTCGCCATTCGCGTCTGGTACTCTTTGTTTACCGGTCCATTCAAGAGTGTCCAACTGACTTTTGCTCACGTCCAACGACACCATGTCTTCGCACAGGTTCTCGTACCGACGATGATTGTTCAGCTCCGCTTCAATCTGGGCACGGAAATTTTTCACTTTCTCGCCCTTGTCGGGTAAACGATCCACGAACCGGCTACAACGTTAAAAATAAACGGTGAAACGTCCAGTGAAAACGTCTAGTAGAAAACGTTACCTATCGCTGAGAATTTTGTTTTGCCGTTCCAACAGTTCTTGTAGTTCCGCATAAGTCTTGTCTTTGAAACACACTTTGTTCTCGCGGCGAGTCGACAATTTCGACGCGAACATGATTTTATCGCGCGTTTGAAAATTTGAAAACCGCGAAGAGTCCCTCTCCTCGTTCGTCACCCCACCGGATTTTCGGCCTCCAAAATTACACGCGTAATAAAAATACTGCAAATTCTACAAAATTAATTATTATTATAAATCGTAGAACAATACATAATACGTTTGTTATGATATTTTATCTATGTAATATTATTGTTATAAAATTTTCTACACGCCCAAATCAGTTTTACGATCTTATTAATCTTGTTTACGATCTGATAATATTATTTATTATTATTATTATTATTATAATATTGTTGTCGGCCCGAGTGGCAACGGAATTATTTACATTATATAATAAATAATAATAATAATATTAATTTCGGCCACGAGCATTGTAATCAAAGAACATTGATAATCTGCTATAATCAGTGCTCTCGCTTTATGATAACATTATTATTATTATTATCATCATCAGAAACGTGTGTAATATCTTTTGACGTGATGTAATCGAAATGATATTTTGTGGTTCCAATAGTACTATAACGTTTTGGGAACCGACAAACGTTTTCGTAAAACCGTGTTTGAATCAAACGTGAAAGTAATATGCGTGCAATTATATTCACATAAGTACTAAATATTAAAATATAGGTATGACAATATGTGGAATATATTTTCAAGAGACTCGTCCAAGGATTTCCCGTTCGAGATTACCGAATGTCCGAGTTACGCATTCAGCGACAATAGTTTGTGGAAGTTGAACAAAGGAAAGAAAAAGGTAAAACGCGATGTAAATAGCAAATGTTTAGTGTTCAAACAATCCTCGGGTCTTTGGCCTTTTTTTAAAATATATGCTATCGTCTCGTATACAATAGATACAGTAGTTTAGAGACTAGTGATTATCGGTACCGAGTGAAAACTACTGAATAACTCGACAGTTTCGAAATATCTATTTATTCGGTTGTTTTTAAAAACTATCGAATATTTTTTATGGTCTGCAAAAAATACATAACTGAATGACCCAATAGTTTTTTAAAACTATCGACGGCTCGGTAGTACTACTATCTAGTATCTACTCACAACTGAGTTAGAACAATCGAATGATTCAGTCGATAATTTTTTTTACATATTCGATAGATAATACTATCTAAAATTTGCAAAAACACTCGGCAGTTTATTAAACTATCGATAGTCGAAAATAGTTAATACCGCCCATCACTAATAGAAATTAATAGAAAGCAATTCGGAAGGAACTCGCACGTATAGCCTACCACTTTTTTTTTATGTGCATTCACTAAATTCACATGATGCTCGTATTTCACTTCCCTAGGTCAGTAACATTTTCCGACAGCTGTAATTACCTTAAGCCGTGATCTGAACATAAAATAATTTTAAAATCATCCAAGATACCTGTAGAGTATGTAGCTCATGATAGTAATTAGTAAATACCGTATGAAAGCAAGAGTAAATGAAGTCTAATATTGCTATGGTTTCATAGGTTAGAGTTTCTAAACTACATATTTATATATATATGATAACATAATAGTAATAATGATAATTTTTTTTTTTCAGAACACTGTTCAAGACGTTTCTATTTTTGAATACTTAATCAATGACAACGTTGTAGGCGAAACAACTCTGGCCAAGTGTGCCGTGAAACATTTAAAAACTCTAAAACACCCGAATATTGTCACCTTTTTAGACAGCTCTGAAGTAAAAACGAAATCACCAAATAACATTTTGATCATAAAATGATTAAAAATACTCAATTTGTTACTAGGGTAAATCTGTAATTTATTTATGTACCGAATTCATAGAACCACTGCACCATTTTCTGTCGTATCAAAACGATCTACACACGAATATTATGAAACCGTATGTTTCTTGGGGAATATTCAATGTAATCGTGAGTGTATTGTTCATTTCTCGTTATTGTCACTAAAGGCCGAATTTTTGTGCTAGTAACACCTGAAAAACGTGCAGTAAAAGTGCAAAAATATACAAAATGTGCAAAATTAAATTTTTAGTATATTAGGAATCATATAACAATAATTTTTTTGGTATAAATACTTAAAATTTTACTTTTACTATTTTTGTAATATAATTATTTATTATTGTATAAAAAATATAAAATTTAATTTAATTTACATTTTATTAAAATTTATTAATCTATATTTTTTTCTTTAAAATTATGTCTTCTGTCGCTTAATACGTGTTTTAGTTCTGAAAATATACATTCAATATCGACACTTGTCATTGGTAATTGTTTTTAGCAGCTTATAGTAGCAGGATCTATATTTATATCGACGTCATTTTCATTTAATGAAGCGTTGTATTGTTTTTGTAACAGAGTGTGAAAATAGAATTGTCCAATTGTCAATTTTATGCGAAATAAAACTTTGTTTAAATTAATCTATTTCACTTAGTTTAGATTTATTTCTTAGGATTTAGAACACGCAATAAAAATGTGTGCATTTGCACAAGAATTTGGTCTTTAATTATAACCAACCATGAAATGGATATTGATTTTAAAATATTTTTTATTCCAGCAAGGATTAAAGTTCTTAAATTTAGAAGCGAAACTTTGCCATAATAAGATATGTATTTGGTCAGTTTTTGTAAATAAAGCTGGACAGTGGAAAATTGGTGAATTGGAATACATGAATTCTGTTGACAATTCTTCACAGTTGAATGTCAACGGATTGTATAAAGCTCCCGGAGATCGACAATTGTTATTGTAAGTTTATTATTGTTCTGTGGCATAAAACAGTCCATATGGCAACTTTTATATGCTCTTCCATTTTGATGATTCCATTTTTCCAATCATAAATTTATCATTATTATTGATATTTAATTATTTAAACACTTCACAGTTCAACGGATGTCTGGGGACTCGGAGTTCTTGTTTGGGAAATATTTAATGGTCCATTAGATTATCAGTCATCATTAAAAAACATAAAAAAGGTAATGTTACATGTATATTTAATAAAATTTAACATTTATAATATACAAATATTTTTTTATATTAGATTCCCAAAGAAATCATGAAAATATATTCAAAACTTATTGATATCAATCCAACAAATCGTCCGTCATATGATAGCATAATTTCAACTTTGCGAAAAGAGAAATATTTCGGTAATAATTTGGAAAAGGCATTGAGCACACTTAGCGAATACCATTTGCTTAATGACTCACAACGAACCATATTTCTGGAAGAGTTATTTAGCCAGATCGAAATATTTCCTGAAAATGTTGCCCATTTTGATGTATTGCCAAAATTACTTGAAATGTTTAAAATAGTTCAAGATCAGAAAATAATATTTCCTTCAATAATCAAGGTAGTGTGTATATATTTTTCTTTTTGCAGAAAACATATTCGTTTATTCATTATTAAATGTAATATAATGTAATTAATTCTTTTTATTATTGTTTATTAGTTGAGTAAAATGTTAAATGATCAAGATTTTGAAGATAATATAATCCCATGCATTATTAAACTATTTGAATCCCCTGATCGATCGACTAGATTATTATTACTTAATCAAATAGACCTATATGCAAGTAATTATGTTTTATTACAATTTACTTACATGCGTAATATTAATTTTAAATTATCTGAGATTAAATAATATGTATATTCTTAAAGAATATACATATTAATACTTTTATAATTTTACACTACGTTACTTTTACCATAAAATATCAACTATGTATAAATTAATTTTCAAGTATGGATGTAGTTTTTTCATGTTGACTATTTTTATGTGTGTTTTAAAATGAGGTCTGTTTAAGTATAGATAAGAAAAGTAGTTACATTATGTGATAAAATTTATATAATCTTTTGAACAAATTATAACATAAATTCAATATTTAATTATTATAATATTGTATTTGCAGACAGATTAAAACCAGATTTATTAAATAATACGATATTTCCATTGCTAGTAAATGGCTTGGCTGATACTAATCCAGTTATTAGGGAATTGACCATTCGAGTAAGTTATAATAATAATATTATTATTAATAATAATAATAATAATAATAATAATAATAATATAAACATGTTTATCTTATTATTTTAGTCTATGGTCCATATCAGTTCAAAATTAAATTATAACAATTTAAATGTGGAATTAATGCATAATTTTGCTCGATTACAAATGAAAGATGATCAGGTATATAGATTTTTGTAAATTTTGTTTTTTAAAAATATTAATATTACTGTTGTTGTAGGATATTATCCGTACAAATATTACTGTTTGTATGGGTAAAATAGCTCAATATTTGGACCCAAAACAAAGAAGCAAAATTCTTATATCAGCATTTAGTCGGGCAATTAAAGATAAATTTTCGCCTTCTAGAATAGCAGGTTAGTCCAAACAACATTTGTTATTATTTGTAAAAATATAATTGTTTTAATTCTAATAGGTGTATCTGCGTTCTCCGCTACTCAGAAATATTATTCTTTGTTAGATGTATCATCTCGAGTTTTGCCAGCTTTATGTCAAGTGACCCTCGACTCTGAAAAAAGTGTACGAGACATAACTTTTCAAACAATTAAAGCTTATTTAAAAAAGCTAGAGAATGCATCTGAAAACAATAATTTTGAAGAAAGCTTTGGTATAAATTATATTGTATTACACCAAGCATATTAATTTAAATAATTAGAAATTAATTGACTTTATTTTGTAGAAGAAGAATGCAATATTACAAATCCTTCAATATCAACATGGACAGATTGGGCTGTAACTTCTGTTACTTCCAAATTTTATGCATCTAAAAATAATCAAAAAACTGAAAAGTCAACAACTGAATTGCCAAAGGGTAAATATATATAAGATTGTTGAAGTGTTATTTTTATTATTTATAACATATTAATTTATTTTTAGATAATTTAAACTATGGTCAGACGGACAATTCATTGAAAAAAAATGACATCAAAAATATATATACAGATAGACAAGTTAATGATGTAAATATTTTTTTGTTTTTAATTTATATTATCTTAGCACATAAATCATAATGAGAATACACCATTGCTAACATTTATTGTCTTCATGTTCAGATGTGTAACAGAAAAATTCTATTTTACACCATGGTAACAAGTTGTTTGGTTATTCAATTTGTTATTTATTTACCCTGAATTTTTGATGAAAGTTAAAACTAGTTAAGCCCACTGGTGATCATAAAATTACAGTTCAATCTCACTACTGTCGACAACATACAAAGTGTTTGAAAAACTAATTTTATCATGGCTACAACTTTTGTTGAAAGAAATGCCCATCAAAAAAGCTGAGTTCACTATGAATAATAATTGCTGTAATCAAGTGTTAACCTTTTTTAACTACTCATATCGAGAATGAAAAGCAAAAAAAAAAAAAATTTCTGGTGTATTTCTAGACTTATTTTTTGCTTTTCGAGTCTTCCTTTATTTAAAGATATAACCAAACATCCACCAGTCATGTTAAATTCAAGGCGTCCCACCTGGAACGCCTCGTGGGTCCGCAAATTTTCTCTGATACAAAGACCATTGAGCAATTCAATAATTTAGAAGCAGATGCAAAAAAAATTCATTATCTACCGTATTACCATTAATGTTTTTGTTAAATATTCAATCAAAATGTTATATTTTAATGTTTAGAATACTCAAAATTCCATAAATGAGTCTGAAGCGGACGATTGGAATTATTCAGGATGGAATATTGAAAATAATGACTGGGAAGATATTGATTTCAATCCTATGGTATATAATTGTATATTTTTTTCTCATTTTTCTAATTAATTGTGCATTGGTAATTTGATATTCATTGTTTAAGAATTTTGAAAAAGATAGAACCGTTAGTTTGGAGAATCAAAATTCTGCTATGTCAAATGATTGTTTTGACATTATTAATAGAAGTGAGTACTAAAGGAAGACATTAGATTTTTATTTAAATGTACATTTGAATAATTTTTTTTGCACAGAAACAAAAGTTGATAAATGTGAAGCAGAATTAAATATAAAACGCGAAGAAAGAAAACAACTCGAATCAAAACCGAGCAAACCACAAACCTTAAAACTCGGGGGAAAACGATTACAGTAATATTGTTATTGTAAATTAAAAAAACTGTGTGTATGTACACATTACGTAAAAATATATTTGATGTAAATAACATATTTAATCATTCTTACAAGTTTATAATCTTTTTTTGTTAATTATATTTTTTTTTTGTGCTTGAAAATTCAAGTAAAAAAAATGATAAGCAAATCTGTGTTATAATATTATATTTCCATCTATATGATAATTTATAAAAATTGTAAAACAAATATTGAACATTATATACGATTATAATGTGTCTTGTATATATAAATTCTAATTGTTAGCCATAATGAAATAAAGGTATCAATTATTATTAAAGTATATCAAACGTATTCAAACTGCATATAAACGAGCTCATCAAGAGAATCGTGTATCATAGAACAGGAAAATAATGTACTTCTACAATGATGGAGTCGGACTCGAGGGGGACATTGTTATTGTATGCATTAAGTTGTGCATTCGCTACTGACTCTGACGTATTGTTTATTTAAGAATAGGCAATCGAGTTGAAGTTGTCTAACGCGCACAAATTGATTTTAACAAATGCAAATCTTCCGAAGAATTCTGAATAACCAAACCGGTTCAGTGTATTATGTTATACACTAAATAAAAAGTTCATATAAATTATTATTGTACACTTAATGTTATACAAAAAAGTTATAATACAGAATTTTGAAGATCTGCGTTGGGAGGTAGCGTAGAATATAAAAAAAAAATGATTTGTACCACATAGAAATGTTACAAGACGCTGTGGTCAAAACATTCCACTCGGACGTAGGGGAAATTTTTTATTCATTAAAATGATCCTCTGTTCGCCTATTCGCATTATTTTTCTCCTCCACGTGATCCATAGACGTTTCTTTCTCCATGAAACACCTCGTATTATCACATCATCGACAACGTGTCTGGTCACGGACAATGAACTGTACATGCGTATCGTACACGTAAACGGAATTCTGTCACTAGTGTTGCTTTCCCCGCACCTTTTTTATGCCGTGTTTTCTTTTACCGTCGAATATTGTTCCGTTTACACGTCTACAGAACAATTATTTACCGCATTCGCTCCGGGAGAATCGTATCTGGTGACTGCGCTAAAGAAAAAAAAAAAATGGTAAGATTTTATTTTTCATAATATAAAGTCGTTTTGTTTTTACTAATAACTGATGTCTGATGGTAATAATTGTGGTTTTCTTGAAAACTTTTCTACTGAATTTCGAAGAATTTAGACGGTTAAACAGCCGCCTTATGTATTATCGTCATTTTTTTTTTATTCAATTGACAAAACGTTCACTACGATTCATTGTATTATGGTTTCCATTAATGCGACGGTACACAGTCTTATGTAGTAATTCACCGGGGGATAAGTTCGGTGTTTTTTTATCCGTCAGTGACGCAGTGTTTTATATTTATAAAAAAAAAATCATTATAAACGCAATTTTTTATTATTATTTTTCAATTCTGGAAATTTATAAATACAAGTCCCTTAATGTAAAATAAATTGTTTTCTTTATGGAGACTGTATGGAAAACTAACAAATTTTCTTTTATTATAGCCTGTGAATCCGAATGCAATGCAGTCTGCAAACAGTGGACCGAGGTCTCCGTCTAAACCAGGTGCCTCAAGAACTGCTGGAAACGTGCTCAGACAAAGGTATTTAAATCATCGATTTTTAATCTTTGGTCGTTTTATCTTTTATAATCTATTGTACTGCTTAATATTAAATGTATGGGTAACTGATAAAAATCTTAGATGCTTTATAAAATCTTTAATTATTTTTAGTAATTCATGCTATTGTATTTTCAACACTATTTACATATGTTTGAAATATGTAATTTTAATGCTGTGACAATCAGTCATCCTAGTTGTATTGTAAAGTTCATATTATTTTCAATGATTATTTTTGATATACATAACTTAATTTAACTCTGCTGGTAATATATTAAATGTAAATATATTTCAATGGTTAAATTTGTATTTTAGAAAAACTACAACTGCGCCTACTACTTCATTGAGGAACAGGCAGACTGGAAGTAACAGCGGTGGAATGTGGCGATTTTACACCGACGATTCGCCTGGAATTAAAGTGTAAGAATGTCGTTGAATAACAAATTGTGGGCTACTTTAAAAATAATATTAACAAGATAAATCAATTAATTTTGGCCTTCATTTTTTCTTTTTCTCTATAACATATTGATTTTTTATAAATATTCTCATCATCTATATTTTGGCAAAAAAAAAAATTATATTTGTAAACATGAACTTCTTAGTTGAAAACGTAGGTTACTTTTTAAGTTTTGCGATAAGATTACACCTGGGTTTTGCCAGAAAACATCAATGCTTGTATACGATATGATAAGACTAGACCGCCATGTGACTTATCGTGAAATTGAGGCATCTCTAAGCATGAGTTCCACTAGTTTTCATTCAATATTTCATAAACATTTGGTAGTTAAAAAAATTTGTTCACGTTGGATCCCACACAATTTGACACTTGTTCAAAAAAATGTTCATGTAGATTGGTGCACAGAAATATTGAAAAAATACAATCATGGCACTTCACAAGACATCTATAAAATCGTGACAGGTGACGAATCATCCGTATGATTCGAAAAGTAAACAACAATCGACTATAGGTCTTTCAAGGTGAGCCTAATCCAACAAACGTTGTTCATGCACAAAGCTCTTTAAAGCAAATGGTTGCCTGTTTTTTCGGTATAACTGAACATGTGGCAACTGTAATATTAGAACAACGTATGACAGTCAATTCTGAATGGTACACAATCATTTGCTTGTCAAAAATCTTCGAAGAAATGAGGAAAAAAACCGCCGAAGACGAATCATTCTTCACCACGACAATGTGAGCTCTCACAAATCAGCTCAAACAATCGCCTATCTTACCAGCCAAAACATTGAATTGATGGGTCATTCGCCATACAGCCCTAATTTGGCACCCAATAACTTCTTTTTATTCCCACACATCAAAAAAAAATTGTGTGGTCAACGTTTTCCAACGCCTGAAGAAGCAGTTTATGTGTTTAAAAAGTGTGTTTTAGAGGTATCTTAATTGGAGTGGAAAAAGTGCTTTGAAAATTGATTCTAACGCATGCAAAAGTGTATTGATATTCGTGGAAAATATTTTGATAAACAAAACCATTTTTAATGATTAATATTATATTGCATTTTTTTGTCGCAAAACTTAAAAGGTAACCTACATAAAAAAAACATTGAATATTGTTTTAACACCAACATGGCAAAACATAATTCATGTTTTAATAAGTTATTTTTTTGTGTTTCAGAGGCCCAGTTCCAGTTCTTGTAATGTCATTGTTATTCATCGCTTCAGTATTTATGTTACATATTTGGGGAAAATACAATAGAGCTTAAACGTCATTCATTAAATTTATTTTGTAAATAACATGATTATCATAAGATCATTCCCGTTTTTTTTTTTTTTTTTTATTAGTATTATAATATTACTGCAGCATTATTTTTTTTTTTTTAATTTATGTATAATTTTTGGATACAGTATATTTTTATCAAATAATCTGTTTTTTTTTTCTTATTAATATCAAAATCATAATATTACATTTTTACGTATACAAATATAATTATTAAATAATAAAACAATATTAATCAAAATCGGTGTCATTATTAAATATAATATTATTCTGTTAGATTAAAAAAAAATTCAAACGATTCATAAATAGATAATTATTGACTACAAGAACTTAAATTGTTTTCAAGATAGCGATGTTGTATGATCTCTCTAAATGGCGGTAGAATGGAGATAATAATTAATTTGTCATGGAATTATTTGATTTGTTTGACATGGTCTTTTTAATTATCTGAACGAGTTCTTGATTCGAAGACATAATGTTTTCCAAAGCGGTTAAAATGGAATTTTTCTGAAAAACGATAAAAATGTGTGTTATTTGAATGTTTATAAAACATGACTGATTGACAGAGAGAGAAATTATGTTTAATATATCAAACACATTATTAAATGGTATTCACTTGGAGAAACGGCGGTGAAGCCATGTAACAAATGTTAAAACATCTGATTCGTCCATCCGTGTCACAGGTGATTATATTCTAAATACGTAAAAAAAAACAATTGACATTTATACAACTGCGCTCGGTGTGAAATAATTGAAAATACTAATTAATAATTATTTAACAATCTTTTAATAAATGTATTTTTTTTTTTTTTTTTTGTGCATATAAATCAATGGCTTACAATGTAAGCCTTACATAGTGATGACGTAACATAACATTATATAGTTTATATTATGGACTCTATAACATAGTTGTGCGCGAATGCATCTCTAAGAGTTCAGTTCAGTTTAGGTACTAAGTTAAATAGTTCTCGAGTCTTGACATTTTTTTTGTTTTGTTTTTAAATCGGTCTTTCTCCAAAATAATTTTCAATGTAAACACACACACAGCTTTGTAAAACCAACGGATTTCTCTCACTCCGCTCAGAATCTAAAATTTTCAAGCAAGTGAATTGCGACAATTTAAAATTTACGAGCCCTTCCATGACTACACTTCCGTGGGACACGTGCCCCGTAGATCCATGGATCCTGCGCGTACTTACGTTTCCGTGTTTAGAAAATTTCACCAACGAGAAACGGACGCCCGTTTCGCACGCGTACGTCATAACGGGCTCCACCATTTTCCTCGCAAAATCCCATATGCAAATCACAGCGCCGGTGACGCTCGCTATGACCGTGGAATTTATCGGTGACCAATCCGCTCCGTCTATAATAGCGTTCTGGAGAAGAAAACGAAAATATCTGTCTTTAAAAACGTAATCATGTATGCACGGTCGGCGGTTATCATTCTCTGTAGCAAATGGGATTTACAAACGCCGATATGGAAAAGATATCGACGGCCTCTTGGTGTAAAAGTATTATTGTAGTCAGTGGCGACGCGAGTTTTCTAGTAACGGAATACGTGTCGCGCCATTAAGAATAAATACAAAACTATAAAGAAATTGCGCGTACAATTAATTAACCCTATAACTTATTTTCACGAGTACTGTCCGGAACCAGCGTATGATGAGCACACGGCGGTCGTTGGCAGAAATCGGTTGGGGGGGGCTTAAGAGGACGGTCTTCACACAAAAATTAATTATAACGAACTAAGTCCCATTAAAAATAGAGGACTGTGCGCTTCGTGTGTAAAATTATTAAATTTTAAAAATGTTTAAATAAATCATTGCTATTATATTATGTTATTTTATAAGAAAGAAAATAAAACAAACATTCATACACGAAATAATAACACGGTATTGTTCACAATAATTATCATACGACGTGGATGAACTCGCAGCACTCTTGTTGTCTGACCTAAGTCGGACTTATTGCGCTTATACGCTTTTGTAATTATTGTTAAATAGAACACCAAAGTCCAGCCGTCCTCGTTCACATTTTATTTCGCCTGTCGGCGGTAACGGGTATAAATATGTTTCATAAAGTAAGCGCTGAGAAATATTATTCACGTGTATTGTGCGAATTAATCAAATAGTTTTAAATTATAATAATTAATTCAATAATGGCTAAAAGAGTGTTTGATATCGTTAATATTAAAAAACGAAAATTAATTGTTACTATAATTCCTCGTCAACGACAAACACTAGAATCTGAAAACGGGCAATTAAATATTGGTATGGAAATTGACATATAACTGCACAAAAAAGTATCTGAAAATACTGTAGACGAAAACAACGTCATTTCTGACTTAAATAATTAATCGCCCCGCGCGACTTATTTTAACTGTATGTACAAATGTAGGTAAACAGAGTTATTATAACTAAGTTATTATGTTATATTTGAATTATATATATATATATATTGCAGTCACATCTATGTAAAATAAACGAGTGTAGAACGAGGAAAAATGAATCCTTAAGTTCATTTCATTCAACACGCGCGAAATAATAATAATAATAATAATGATATTTATTAAATCAAAAATTCATATTATTTTTCCAGGGGAAGAGGGGTAAGTGCAATATTTCTCACAATAAGCGCCCATGTGTGTACAAAAAAAAAAAAAAAACCACTAACATTGTAATACAGGGACAACAGCGGCATCTCTACGTTTTCCATCCAGATTTTGATTTGGCAGTCGGCGCCGTACGTGAAGAAAATACTCGAGCAAAACGGAGAGAATTGTATGCCGTAAACCGGACCGTCGTGCGCTATGAAAATGTTTTCGTAACGGTCACAGTTGTCGATCGTGTTCTGTTCACAAAACAAAAAAACGTAACCCGTTTCATTAAATAATACTAATAATTATATTTTATAAAAACCACGCGTATGTGGTAATACCACATACGCGTGGTTTTTATAAAATATAATTATTAGTATTATTTAAGCGTGATATGTACATAATAATAAAGTTATATTATGTGTACAGCAGCTGCAGTATATAATTTGTACCATCGCGTTGTAGTTGATACACAAAAGCGTAAAAAAAAAAATGTGTCGTTTTTAATTTTTTTTTTTTTTTTTTTTTAAATCGTCTTCTCATGGATCGTCACTGAACATTGATGAAAATGCATATGTGTAACAACGGGCCGTAGTGTCGATATTAGCAACCGAATAATGTGACACAAGCAAAATGTGTTAATATTAGCCGCCGCCACACATAATATATTATTAAAAACTTGTATAATGTCGACAATAATATTAAGTTACAATAAATAATATTTTCATTAATTAATAATATTAAAATATATATTTAAAGCATAATCAGGAATTTTATTTTAACACCCATACATTTTGAGTTAAGATAAGACGTACTTATTATACGGTGGCAGTCCGTGACGCTTTATTAGGTACAATTTGTAATATAAACTTATATAATATAGTGTACTACGCAGACAATGCTAACAAAAACTTTTATATCGCTTTTAATATAACTTATCTTGACGTATTATCCATTGTTGACTGGATAATATTATAATATTGTATGGCTACCGTTGCCGTATAAAAAAAAAAAAATCAATATTAGAATTCGAATGACGATAAATCCACAAAAATTATTTATAAAATGGTAACGCAACGAAAATATTCAAAACGAAAATTCAAGTAAAATAATTTAGCAAAAATAAATAAAGGTTTGTCAACAGCGATATTTAAATCGAAATAATGAGAAAAAAAATAATTCAACAAAAAATACATAAATAAAATAAAGGTGTCTCAACAACTATTTGATTCAAATCAAATGATAAACAAGCAAAAATAATACAACTAATGCGAATATTAGAATTCACGCGAAAAGAACTCAAATATAGTAAGATAATATAAATTTAAAAATGGAATCTCTCTCCTCAAAACAATAATGAACAAAATTAGGCGTGATCAAGTTTATAGTCGAGCATAATATATCCTTGGCCGGGAATATATTATAAAAAAAAGAAACAAAATTACTATAATGGGTTTCCACTTAAATAAAAAAAAAATATATATACGTTATATCAGAAACTGTTCGTACAAATTTATACTATAACTATAGGTACTACAAAACATAATATTGCTGCGCGCTTAACGATGTACGGTATAATTTATGAATACTTAAATTACTACGCAAATGTGTGCACGGGTCTAACAGGGACGATTATTAGTGCCAAATCTCATTCAAAAAAAAAAATAAAAAAATAAATAACCCAACAGATATAAACGTATCAAATGTATATAATACGTGTTAAAGAGTGAGGAAACACGGACGGATATACACATTAAATGATGCGGAACGGACGTCGTCGCGAAGATGGTATTCGGTCCAAACGGTAAATCACTTATTAAAATTTAATGATAAATACATCGAGTTACAAGCTCGGGGGAAAAAAATGCTACTTTTTCGTAAGCGTTCGCCCGGAAACACATTGAAACTGACACGCGTTCGAGTAATATATTTATATAAATATTATCGAGTGAAATGTGAGCCGTATAAAAAAATTTAGTAGTCGTGTTAACACTACTCAGTGACATAACGTGTAATGGCATAAAAAATGAAAATTATATACACTTAACAATAACAGGCGCACATTATTAATTGCGCGTACAAATAAACCTAAACGATTATGCGTTGATAAAACACGCGACATAATCAGCGACTGGTGTGTGTACTGTGGAACGGCGACGACAATGATACTTTGAGCATAACGTCACTCGATGAAATACCAAACGCGTTGGATTGTAATGACGAGAAAAATTTTTCAAAAAAAAAATTACTTTTTATTTTAAACTATTATTATAGCAATCGTAGAGGTTTCGAGAAGTGTTCAATTCACAACAGAAGTAATTTTTGCTTTTAAGGTTAAACAATTTAAAACAATATCGGAAGTTTGTTACTTCAATTATATTCAAAAAAATCCTTAAAAATCATTAGATCACGCTTTATTTTTATAACCATTTCGAATTTTCCGACGAATTGTATTACACCCCCGACGCTCTGCTCAGAATCGTTTTATCGAACTTTACGATTTATATCCATGTTTCCAAACGTATGGTGATAAAAATGCACTCTAAAATCTTTATCCACGTATAATATATATTCTACTGAAGCGTCATTCACGACATACCGCGCGGCGATTCGTTATATTTTTACTCCTTTTTTATATATACATTTTATAAACGTATACCTGTACGACAAATCCGATTTTAGTCCCAACGAAATATATACTCTTGTCGATCGGATGAAACGTTATGACGGTTCCGGGCATTTTTTGCACAACGATCTGCCGACCGCAATCGTTTGTTTCAGCAACGCTACCGCCACGGATTCCACAATATATCAATGACATCTGTTCTGGAGTGATAATTAATATGCGTAGGTAATAATAATAAATAATAAATAATAAATCCACCGTATGTATATTATATTTAATCCGTTTTTCGTATACCAGTATTGTGAGTTTTCGAAAAAACCGACCATTTCCGTACGGATCCGTTACCGTCCACGGACAATACAAACTCGTCTTCCGAAGTGTGATTTTTTTGTAAAAACGACACTATACTCAGTATAGGAAAGTTTTGTAAGCCAGTCCTATAATATAATATTAATAAGTAGATACAACGTGTTTCGCTTGATTTATATTAAAGTTAGGTTTTTAGATCAAATATTCGGTGATCGAATAATTCGTGTAGGGCAGCGTTTCCCAACCGGCGTGCCGTGAACCAACAACCATGTAGGTGTTCCGAGGAATTTCGTGATTATTAATAATAATAAACATTTTACGGTTTTCTTATCGGCGATCATCTGACTCTTATTATTTTGACGAATAGTGTAATAAAAATTATTACGTATAATAACTGTAGAACTATTGGAAGAAGACGTGCGAGAGAATGCCTGTCGGTTGTCAACTATTCAACCCCGGAGGAAACGTGTAATGAAAGGAAAACGGGGCAAAACTTCTCACTAGATTTTTATAACGTTATGGTAATATTATTATATTCTCAACTGTTTTTCCATATAAATAAATTTAATATTTGTAATAAATTAAATACATTATTCTACGCGAGTTTTGCTAACCTAAATTGCTTCAGTAGTTTAGATAAAAGCCAATTATTAATAAAAATAAATAAATATTAGTCAGTGCGAGGCATGTCACGGCTGAATATACATAGGTTGGAATAGTGTGCCGTGAAGTCAAATAGGTTGGGAAACGAGGGGCATGGGAAATGCTATCCCTCTTCATACAAAATTTTGTTTAAAAATATCCAACCCTCGTGGATTTTTATAATATACTATTTATTATTTTCTTTTATATTTATAATTTGTGTGATTGTTGTGTTGCTTATTTTTTTTTTTTTAGAAAAATATCTTTGAATCATTATTTTGTTTTTCTTTTATAAGAACTATTTGGTTTTCTAAAATTTTAACATTCAGTAAATCACAATCACAAAAAATATAGTTCACTGTCAAGGTTGATGGATATTGTTATATAATATATGATATTATATAATTATCCTTGGTTAGATATGATCATCATTATTGATATATATATATATATATATTTTGTTAAAAAAAAAAAAAAAGAATTTTTTTGTTGTAATATTATTTTCGATTTTGTTTTCAGTTGTATATTAAATAATAATAGAAAAAAAAATAATAATAAACAGAATATACTCATTGATTATCACCGGAATACAAAATTCTCGAGCCGTGTCCAAAACATAAATAAATCCATCGTGACTTCCGGCAATTAGAACGTTTGCACTGGTTTTCGAAAAATCGAGACACGTTATGGATTTCTGAAATTCGTACATTTTTTCCGGACATACGAGATTCTTTATGGACCAACAACAAATAGCACCTTTCGTATTACGACACTCACCGTATCCAACAGCCAATATGTCCTATAATGCAATAACAATCATATATTATATATTCATACTATACATTAATTTATCTTAAAATTATTTTTTCAATTTTAAAAAATAAAATAATAAAACTTCGTTCCTATAATATGGACACGTGTAAATTATATAGACAATAAAATGGATACTTCAAATTTTATCAATATTTTCTTAATATCATACAATAATGACTTAAATGTATAATTTATTATAGATTTTTCCAAATTTTCATGCGATTTTCTCCATTTTTTTTTTTTTTTTTTTTTGTACATTAAATCCTCATAATGAAATATGATATTAATACGTTATTCATGTAATGAACACGTGACGATTTGAAAAATTTTTCGATACGTAGACATTTTGAAAAAAAAAAAAAAATTTTTTTTCAAACATTATCGTTTGCAGCGTGAAAAATATTTGAATTAGAATAATAATAACAACAAAGAATAAAGAAGTTTATTATAAAAATGTGTTAATCCTTATCTAAAACAATATATCATATTATTATATAATAATAGATACTTCGTTCACAGTGTTCCATACGAATGACGTAACTGCGAAATTTGCTGTTTTATCATTTGAAAATTGCAATATTTCTTCCAACGTATAACGATAAGACATCGAATTCATTTCTGCAGTAAGCATACATATATACTTTAATATATAATATGAATATATGATTATATTTATGTATAAGTATGTAATGATAGGCACTCTTTATTAAATTACGTTTTGTAATCTGTGGAATTGTAAATAATAGAGTGTCTATCATTATGTTTTAATTTACATTTTGATAAAAAAATAATTAAAATAATATCGATCACATTCGATCCATCGCGCTCCCTTCTTTGACTCTCGAGAATCACGATATTTAAACATTTTTATGAAACAAAATAATATTAAATAAAAAAAATATATATACTCGTAATAAATAAACTTAATCAATATCTTCATCGTCCGAATATAAATACCTCTGACGGCTATATCAGATAAGATACAACTAACATATTATTATAAATACAAACAAATATATATTGCGACATTAAGATTTTCGAACACGCCATACCGAGACAATATTTTAAAGTAGACAAATATTGTAGTAAATTTAGTAAGCGAGGCGACATTTAATAATATCGCACCGTTTCTTTTTCCATCTTTATTTTTACTACAAGTAAATAAATATATATTAATAAAAATGTATACAATATTGTCTTACTGTCACTTGTGTGTCGCGTTAGAAATTCAATCTGTTTTTTGGAAAAATTATTCGACGTTAAAATTCGATCGCATATGAATAACATTGTTTTCAAATTGTTTGTTTTTATTTCTGAAATAATTTATAACAATTATCAGTTTTTATAATTTCATGAATTATATACATGTTATATCATATGAATTGCATTAATTTAAATTATTAATAATAGTCATTCAGTTGTTATTATTTGCAATACGTATATTTTTATTACATCAAATATAGTCAATAATTATTGCGTTAATATATATATATATATTTATACACTGAAAAACGAATTGGATAGATTTCAATTTCTAACTTCTAAGCGAATCAACGAAGCTCTTGAGACGATCCGCTACTAAAAAATAATGTATCGGCCTTACAAATAAATAATAATAATAATTATAATTATAATAAAAACTCATTTGTAACCTGGTGGACCAGACTGAACCAACCAATTTGTTTAGTCAGTTTATTTCTTAACGTATTTATAATTATTATGTTAATATTATAAACAATAATTTTTGTGGATTTGGACGGAACACTCTATATTGATTAATATTGTTTATATAAGTTACATGATTTTTTTTCTCGAGGTTATAAACATATGCTAAAGTGTTCATTATAATATTATGGAATGTAACTTTTTTTAATAATATATACTTATAATTATTATACCTTGTTTCCTTGAATATGACGCATTTTCACCAGTTTCGTTCTGAAGTATCCATAACGATACAATATTTGATTGATCCTGTATTTAAATACACAATATATCTTTCTTTTATTTGAATATGTCTACGCCAGCGGTTCCCAACCCATGGGCCGCGAGCCATAGGTATAATGTTTAACATTATATATATTTAAAATGCTATGGGTGGGCCTCAAATATTTTTTTACAAAATTAGTGGTCCGCGAAACTAAAAACGTTAGGAACCGCTGGTCTACGCTATTATCCTAGATTGAAGTTTGTACGATAGTAATTTTAATATAAGCTTTTGGTTTATAACATTATATTTCTCACTATAATTTATACTATATACATGTATTAAACAGTATATTTTGAATATAATATGTATTATATTACTTTTAAAGTGATTTGCTCTGTTTGTGTGTGTTGTGTTCTTTGAAAATGTTTTGAAGTTTGAACAGCATCAGACAAGACGTACTTGTTTGAATTTACAATCTGAAATGGACGTGATATACAGAAATATATATACATTAAATTAATATTGCACTTGGATGTAAAATATTTATATACATCTACTCCTAAATTTAACGCATTAAATATTCTCAAAAATAAACTTATTCCTAATAGTGATATTACTAAGCGAATGAAATCCACGAAATTATATAACCAATTAACGTTATTATTAATGAAAATTACTTCCAATGTAATAATATACTGTGCACACGAAAAGAAAATATATAGCAAAGGGTAGTCCTTTAAATACACATTAATCGGATTTATTACTTTATGAAACAAATAATACACTTCCAAATAAATTATTATACAATAGTCCGCTTTTATTAAAGCTTATTTCAGATATTGTATAGAATCTATAATATTATAGATGATAATTTCATTTTATTCAGTGGTACATATAGATAAGCAAAAATTATGGTTAATAGTTTAATAATATTTTATATCAATTATATATATATAATATTAATAGTATTTTTTTAACAATTATTTTATTAACTACGTACACAAATCCTTCACTGGTTTTTAAATTTTTATTTTTATAAATATTTTTTTTTTACACGATGTCTTTTTATTATGATATTAATAATTTTCTCTAGGAAATATTTTCATTTTTATTTTTTATTCTATTGTATTTTTTTCCTCTTAATATAGGTAATGAGTAATGACGATAAATACAATACCAGTAGTAATATAATAAACAAATTTAATACAACAACTCCAATACATTTTTTCATTCTACATACGTAATATTCTTTGGCTCAATTGTATACACTCACATATAAATATTATACATGCTTATTATTTATGAGTATTAATTTTATTAGTATATTATAATTTAAAACATGTATCCTATGTGTTTATGACAAATATATTTTCATCTAAAGTAATTTAATTTATATATAATATATACATATATTTTTTTTTTACGTTTGACAACTTCCATTTACTAACTTTTCACTAAAAATAATGTGTTATATTAATTATACAAACCTTGACGTCTCGTACATCCGAAATATTTTTTACGGTTGGTGCTAATGATGGTAATTCTAATAACGTTATCGTTTCGGTTTCACGTAAAGAAGCTTTAAAATGCCGAACATCGGGTGATTTGAATTGTTGATTCAAGTTCTTTGCTATTTTCAACGATTCAATCTCTGAAGTGTAAATATAACAATTTAATTAATAAAATAATATAATTTTAATACCTTTTAATAATATTATAAATGATGACGTTTTCACATAAAGCAAAACAATATTTTTAATATATAAATCACAGAGATGAATTTCTTTTTATTCAAACACAGACATTTTTTTTTTGTGATTTATATAAAACGCGTTTGAGTCAGTTCTCAACAGATTAATATTTCTTTTTAAATTATTTTATGTGTTTACTTTTAATTTAAATAATGGAATTAAAAAAAAAAAACGAATGTTTTTCATTATAAAAAGTGATTAAATTTCTCACAGCAAATAATTTATTTTATAATAATATATCGTAGATTAAAATATTATGTATATGAATAGTATATTATTTTGATGCTGTAATACGTACCATTGTCTAAAGTTGTATATATTCTATTAATGTTAGGTTCGTCAAAATGAAATATTTGTTGAAATTTCTGCGTTTCATATGAATGCTTATCCATTTCTCTTTGTATTATATTTTTTTTCTTAAGAAATATTTTACAAAATTTCAATCTATTATTCCGGCCATTATAAATATCATTGATAATTTAATATTTTACCATTTACAGGGAAATGAATCATTATAATATAATCTCGTTTGACATAACGATATGGCAGAAAACTACACATAAACAAAGAGTCGTTTCTGTATGTGTGTGTGTGTATAGGACTCAATATTATTGATTAAACAAAACGAATAAGTACAGCTCGCCATTGTGAGTAATGTACTTATTACCTTATTGCCTTATACCTATAAATAAATAATTACGAAAAAAGTCAAAAACGAAACACAAACGTCAAACAAAAATATTATAATATTGATCGCATATTTATTTATTTACATAAACGCCCATGTGGGCTCAAGTACAATAAGTAATATATTTTATCTTAACATTAATATAATATATATAAAAAGAAAATTAATACGTAATTTATACAATAATAGATGTTAAGTTTAAGTAAAATAAACGATATATATATAACTTAAGTGTTCTAGTAATATGATAATTTATTAGTACACTAAATAGCTGAAAAACAACGGTTAGATGGATATAAATTCCTTATATTAAACAAATCAAAATTTATTAACTTATTACATTCCCTGGGTATACGGTCAAGTGGGTTATTATAACCATAGGATGTACGACGATAAGGAATATGATGAGTCGGACAGTGACGTGATTGATATTGTGGAATATGGAAGTTAAGTAACTGTAATAATTCAGGACAAGATATCAAACCGTTAACTAATTTAGACAAAAAACAAATATCAATGTACCTACGTCTATTAACAAGAGAATCTGAATTTATAGAGTAGTTTGAATTGAAAAAGGGATAATAAACAGGACGGGTTAATATTAAAATGAATATTACGCTCATAAGCGTAAACAATCTTCTTTGAACTCGCTCAATCATTTCAACTAGATCTTTTTAAGAGGGATTCCAAATGATAGAGCAGTAATACTGTAATATTCGCATAGTTATTTCATAGTAATTCATTAAACCTTTTTGATTTATTTATTATTTTTTTTTTTTTGAAGCAAGCGTTAAGCACGCGGATCTAAAAACAAAAAGGGAAAAAGTTGAAAACAAATTTTGGAGAAAAAAACAAATACGTAAACAAACGAGATGTCGTGTGTCATTATAGAATCACGCGCAAACTTTATTTATAAACTAGCCCCATCGTTTTAATAGTAATAATAAAAAAAATTAACGTTCATATAAATTATCTAATAATAATCGATTTATCTTCAAATAATATGAAAATTCCAAAAGAAAACGTAAACAACGATTTTTACAATATTAAATTGTACATATATATACGAAGGATAAAATGTTCCAGTTATATGTTATAATACGTGCGAATATTCGTACATATATATATATATAGTTAATATTATTAATTACAGTAATAATATTTCGTTTTTCTATTGATGCGCGCGTGTATGTTTATCATTATTAAACATACATAAAAAAAAAAAATTAATTTATCGTAATAAAACCAATATTTGTTTATTATACCTATTTTACTTATATATTATTATGTATGCGGTATTCAATGTACATTTAAGTGTATAAATTATATAAACGCGTATATATTATAATATATAATATATATATATATTGGTTTAAAATATACTACAGATAAGCTGTGATTAAATGTTCAGATATATTATACGAATACTTAAATTAGCTTAAATATATACGCGTAATCATCTACGAATAAAATTTCAATACAATTTTAACAATCGGTAATGTAATTACTATAATTAATAATAATTGGTTTTCTGTTACATACTGAAAAAAATATTTTGTTTGTTAGAAAAAAAAAAAAATGTAATAATAATAATAATACGTATAAAATTATTTTTCATCGTCACGACATCCGAAGCGAACGTTCGCCATGATGCTCAAACGTCGGACGATGGGCGATGGCGTTAATAATAGAAAAAAAAAAAAAACTATTTTTTCAGTTATCGTCGGGCGAATCGGCCGGAAACCGTTCTTCTTGTTATTTTTTTTTTTTCCTGTTTTTGTACAATATTTTAGTGGAAAATTTGTTTAAAAACATACAATAACAGTGATTGAAACGATAACGAACAACGTAAGTTTGAGCAATTATTATAATTAAAATCGGCGAGTACCACCGGTAAAGTTTAATAATATTTTACTACATTAGACATTTTCGTTCGTTCGTTCGGCGCGGAAGACACGAGGAGACGGAACAATCGAATGATTTTCATTTGGCTTTTAGAGCAAAAACCATATTCGGCTCAACAAATCTATACGTATATGTGTGCGTACGATTATTAAATAAAGGAAAAAACGAAATTAATTGGACCGGTAATTGAATACGATAAATACGTTAACACGACGAGTCGTTCGTATTGCGATAAACGGCTGGGGGGGGGGACGACGACGACGAAAAACACAAAAGTCGTGTGCGCCGACCAGGGGCGTATTTACTTCATCCCTTAGGGGGGGGGGCGAATAGAAAAACGGCCCGTCGAATCTGTTGCCAACTTAGAATTATCGAAAAATAATAAGTTTTAAATAAAAGAATGTTTTATGACATTTTAGTTTTAGTTCGATTAATTCTAGTTGTCAGTAGATATAGGTACATACACAAGTATCTAGGGGGGGGGCGATCGCCCCATCGCCCCCCCCTTGTATACGTCCCTGGCGCCGACGCACGCACGCACACCGCGCGCAGGCCGTTTGCCGACGTGCAGCACAATATTACAATAATAACGTTATTGCGGACGGACAATCGATTCCGCTATAGTGTACGGTGAGGCGAAAATTGAGCGGCGGCGATCGTCGCGCGTTCGATCGGCCGGTGTTTACCACCGGTTTTCAGTGGTTCTACGTTTGAGCGAAACGGGAACAGCCGGCGGCGCGCTTTTTGAAATCCCACACGCCCGTTCATCTTCGCCCATTGCGCGCACGCACCCGCGTTCGAGTGTGCGGCGCGTGTTGCGTTATCGCAGACACTCGTTCGCCGGCACTACTATAACGTTGAATTCTACGAAAGGTTTACCGTTTAAACATTTTTCTCCCGTTACTCGCGTCGAGTGGTCGCAACACTTTGTCCGTCGCGGGTCACGACTTTCGTTCGTCTCTCATTCCGATAAGATTGCGTAACGACGTGACTCGTTACGATTGAAAACAAACGTATCTATCTCGCTCGTAGATCGTATCGAACGCGGCGGTGTCAACGCGCAAGTCGTGCGTGGGGTAAAAACGTTGCCATTTCGCGGCATATTATTCGACGGATCACGTTGAAATAGCTATTTTTTCATTTATAGTGTAAACGTCGGCGTCGATGAACGTTTAACGGAATTTTCGGAATTATGACCGATATCGTTCGTACGCGAACGTATTGTTTGTTGTGTTGAAACAACGCGCAATGGGCGCCAGAGTGTCGAGAACCGATTTCGAATGGTCGTACACGGACGAGCCGCACGCCACCCGAAGGAAAAAAATACTGGGCAAGTGGACACGTTATCGTTTTGCCCGTTGGCTATCACCGTTCAGCGTTCGGTCCGTTTAATGCGCTTTGTGGTGCTGCCTAACGTTCGTTCGTATACGGTCGACGTGTTCTCTTGCGAGAATTCATTTAATCGACTCGAACATCCGTTTCTCTCCTCTTGTTGTATGGCGGAGAATTTCTGATTTTCTCTCTCTCTCTTTCCATATTGTACTTTAAACTTGCATTGACAAATATATGTGTATACCCAGATTTTTATTTGATTACGTGTTTTCATTTACTCTCGGTTCATATTCCGCATAACTCATAGAAGTTTTAAAAACTTATCTCGTAACTTGACGTCGATACTCGTTCTCTCTAGATATTCTATATTTTACATATAGTTTATTTTAAATAAATAAATATATATATATACATATATAATAACAATAATGTTACGAACTCAAATTTTTGAAGTCAAACCAAACTTAAAAAAAAGAGTATATGCATTTAACTTTTAATAGATTTAAAACAATTGAATACATGAATAAATTAATAGATTTAAAACTAAATCGAATAACTTAATAATTAATTTTTAATTCATAGAACTAATAACTTTACTATAATGTATTTATATAATATAACAGAATAGTATCTCATACTTTATTAATAATGTATGTAATTTTGTAATATTATTGATTTTAGTATTAATATACGTTACAATTTTACAGATTTTGCAATTAATTTACCAAACAACAAAACAATCTGGTTTTGGATCCTAAGTTTTTGAATATTGGTACGCGAATAATTAATATTTTTCCGGGTAACCCACTTTCGATACCAGAAACAGTTATGCTAATCGATAACGCATTAAATGCATTGCATACTGCTTTAATGATAGATTTGGGGGAAAAATTACTTTCTACCTAAACAAAAATAAACTATTTTGTTTATTTAAACCTTAAATGAATTTTTTTTTGACAAATTCAGTTTGAATTTTGTTTTTTAGTATTTAATATTTGAACTGAACTATGTTCGAATATTTTTAATTATGAGTTTGGTTTTTGAAAATCACTAATATATATATATATAATATGAGTTGGTACATTTCTAATTTTCTGTATGAGTATTATGGTTAGTATACTTTAGTTTTAATTTTTACATTTTTTTTTATTTTAGAAAAGTATCCAGAAATCAAAAAACTTTATGGTCCCGACAAGAATTTCAAATGGATTGTTATAGCCATGACATTATTTCAATTGAGTTCGTTGTACGTGGTTAAAGGTCTGAGATGGCCATATATTATTATTTTAGCGTATTGTGTTGGAGGCGTTATAAATCATTCTTTGATGCTTGGTAAGATTTTACGTTTTTATTTTCTTTTAGTAATTCACATACAATTGAATAAACACATAAATACATTTTCAGCAATTCATGAAATTGCGCACAATTTGGGATTTGGCCCTAAATATCCAATGTACAATCGTATACTAGGAATGTTTGCAAACTTACCCATTGGAGTACCGTTTTCCATAACATTTAAATATTATCATTTGGAACATCATCGAGTAAATAATATATTATTAATTTGTAATTTCTATCTCTTTAAGAAGAGTATTCCAAAATTCTAATTTCTTTTCAAATTGGTACGATCACTTGCAGTACCAAGGCCATGAAAATCTAGATACCGACATACCCACAGATTTGGAAGCAAAATTGTTCAACACATCATTTGGAAAATTCGTTTGGGTGTTATTTCAGCCATTTTTTTACGCACTGCGACCAATGTTTGTTTATCCGAAAAATCCAACTAAACTCGAAATAATCAGTGTTAGCATTCAGTTGGCATTTAACTATTTAGTATATGTATATTTTGGTAAGTCTATTGTAAATACGTGGAAATAAATGATTAAATTACAAATAACAGTATACAGTTATAAATAATTAATATATCTGTAGAATTTACACTTGAAAAATGTAGACAGTATACTTTGCTACTTGTGTTTTAAAAATTAAACGTACCAATAGTGTTTTGAAAAAAATTTTTTTTTTTTTGTTTTCCTGCAAGGAACCAAAATTGGCTTCTTCATTAGAATTTGACTCAACCTTAGCTTCAAATACCTAACCTTATCGAATTGTTTCCAATTACAAAATCAGATTATTATATCACAACTTGTAATCATTGTTAAAAATTATTTATATTAATATTTATGTAACATGTTGCAATAAGTCCAATTATTTTAAAATTTTAAATTATCTAATTTAGGTTCAAAAGTGTTAACTTACATGTTATTCGGTTCAATGATGGCTATGGGCCTACATCCCGTGGCTGGTCATTTCATTTCAGAACATTATATGTTTCATAAAGGATTTGAAACGTATTCATATTACGGTCCATTAAATATCATCACGTTTAACGTTGGCTATCATAATGAACATCATGATTTTCCTTTTGTACCTGGTTCTAAATTACCTTACGTGAGTTTAAAATAGTAAGATATTATTTTTTGTCATTGTAAACTTATAACTTTTATAATAATAATCATCAAAGAAAACAGTCATTTATCAAAAAATTATATTTACATTTTTAATTAAAGTTTAATGATTGGTAAAAATATTTTATATTGTTTTATAAATTTAGGTAAAAAAAATTGCAGCAGAATTTTATGACAATTTACCTCAACATCATTCTTGGTCGAAAGTGTTATATGATTTTATCATGGACCCAGATATTGGACCCTACGCACGAACCAAAAGACGTATTCAAACGTTAAGGACCAGCAATAACTTTTGTAAGCCTGAGAGCTAAACAGTACCCTTTATTTTATTTAGCTATGTAGTATAATACATAAGTAATTTTCTAGTATTTGAGTTTGATAATATGTGAACAAAAAGACAATATTTGGCGATTTGATTTTATAAAGTAAAAATTACCAATCATTATTATATGATTGTCAATAAAAGGTTCAGTATGTTTTGCGAATTACAATATAATTGTCATAATTCATTTTAGGGTGGCATATACTTTCAGAAAATTATTATATGAATTAATTTTGTATGAAAGACATTGGCTCTCTGTAAAGTAAACAAAAATCCTTCTGATTTTTAATATTTATATAACAAAAAAATAAAAAATTGAAAATAAATATTTATGTGTATTTTTTAAAATTAACAAATGCTCCGATTGGTAAAACCAATAGTTATACCGGTTCCCACTTAAGTGTATTGGCATAATTTAATTGTTAAAATATATTCACCAAATATTAATTGCTTCACATACCAAAAGCCACAATTATAGCCAAGAGATATCAGTTGGCATGTCACTCAGCTTTGTAAATAATATTCAGTGATTAGGTGAAAAAATATTGTAACGGAATGTTTTCCGTAGATCAGTTTAACAAACCACATTGATAAAAGCAGTGTTAAATATACGATTTCAACGATTGAGTTGAAAATAAAATCTTATAATACTTATTTATTTTATTAACTGAAACAATATAAGTATAGAAAATAGTATTTTATTATTTAATGAATTGAGATTTAATTAAGTAATATAAATATAATATTTAACTAATTAAAAAAAATTATAACAATGAAAATGTAAAGATATTTGTAAGTATACAAGGAAAAATTATGATTATTGCTCAGGAATAATTCGACTAAACGATAAACGTCTGTAAGGCAGTTTTTTTTTACATGAATCGTCTGATACTTCTGATTCATCTTCTGAATCGAAATCGTCCAACTGTTCACACTGATCCAAAAGGTCTGCAAATATAGATACAATTTTAATAATTTTGAAAACTTTTTTTTTAAATTATTACCATTTGGTTTGTTCTTAAAGATTTCTGACCCATAAATATGGCGCCATGACAATGAAAATATAAAAAATATAAATAACAGATTTGATCCAATTCCTATAAATGCAGAAGATATCGGCCAATGAAACATCAAATATCTTAAACCGTTCAGATTAGCGATCACGTTTATTTTCGCAGAATAAATTTCAATGTCGTGATTTAAGACCTCTAAATACATGTCTGTAACGGGATGTAACTGAAATATGAAAAATAAATGTATATATTATACAAAGGTACAATAATTTGTTCGTGGGCAAGTGTTAATCGCGAATTTTAGTACTATAAAAATAATGGTAAAAAAAAGATGATTATGAATTCAATTACGCACTTTTTTCAATAAATTATAATAATAATTACTTGATCATCTTCAAAATCTGTAAACATTTCCAATTGGATGAGCTGTTTTTCTGAGGATAAGCCAGCTAAATAAAATGGAGCCATGAACAATGTATAAATGTAACGATAAAATCTGCTCTTATATTTCAGTCGACCCGATCGACATGAAGACAATACGAGATAGCCGCGTTTGTCACTCAAACGTACACACAGCATAAACATCCCTGAATCAAAATAATTTCCATGGTAATTAGTAATAATTATTATCATATAATGGAGAGAAATTGGGAATGTTTGACTAACCGATTTTTTCGTTTACAGTCGATTCTGGCAATTCAACATTGACAATCATTTTATATTTTTGACCGATCATTAAAAATTGATTCTGATTCATCAATTTAATGTGTGCCGAAGGATAGTCGCATAAATCCTTACGGCTGTAACAGTTTCTGAAAAGAAAATAGAACGTTTTCAAAACATAAAACAACAATCGCGTTGAGATTTTTTTACCAAAACCGTACGTAAAATATGGATTAATGTCCACGGTAAGACTGTTTCAAGAATATCCATAATACGACATTCAGTCGTGTGGATATATCCTGGCGTTTCCGGACCCGTTGCCGTTTTCCATCTTCACAGAGTGGTGTGTGTGTGTGTGTGTATATATATAGTTTACATATCACCGCCGCCACGTTGACGCTCTGAGGAGACGTAACCCGCCACAACGGGTCCGAAAACACACCCTATTTGTGTATATTACGTAAGTATGTCGCTGTTGACGAATGATTTAGAAAAAAAAAAACAAAATTATACACGAGACCACTCACTTGTACTGTATGTGAACGGGACGCGTGAACACCAACAGAGGCATATACGCGTAGTAAAACGTTATGTACAAAAATATGGACACCCACATGATCGTTATGATTATCATCCAGAACAAGCCGGCTTTGTACGTCATGTCCTTCACACTGTTGACCGTGACCGTGACTAAACTCTTCATCTTCTTAATTTTCTCGTTCACGATTCTAAACATTTTTTTTTTCGCGTCCCCCGCGTTTCCTTCGCGATAAAGTAATAACCGTACAATATAATCGTTACGGCGCGCTCGCGTTTAACTACCGACTACGAGAAACACACCAAACGCGCGCGCCCACCCAAATAATATACATATGTAAGTTTCATTTATTATTTACTATAATCACGATTCACATAATACAATGTCTGTTTTACATAATCGGATCACCGTAGGTTGTACAACAGTTTTATCAGTCGGCGGCAACGAATTTATAATTTATTATTATAATTTACGGAATAAAAACGGTCAGCGGGTTATTTAAAAAAAAAGAAGAAAAACATTGATAACGCATCCCGGGTAGATATGAATGAAGAGATCAAATTGCGTTCTGACCGACAATAATTCGAAACGGACGCGTTGTAACGCATTTCGGTGAGGTGGGATAATTTTTCCATTTTCTCAAACCGGTTTACATTCGAACGCGGCTCAAAAGACCAGGGAAAATATTTTCTTTTTTGAAAACGTGATTTTATCAAAATCCGTCCTTTCAAAACTAAAACAGGTTCCTACATAGAGTGTTACGTCGATTTATTCCGTTCACGAAATCATAAATCGTTCTTCTTCATCTCCTTCGCCTCTATCGCAACCGTTTGTGGTCGGCCACTTTTGTCCTAAACCCCAGTGGCGTAAATAACAGGGTTCAGAGGATACAATTGTACCCGGACCCAAACATTTTAGAGGCCTGAAAGCTAGTTTTTTTTTACAGCAGTAGAGGGGCTTGCGCGGTTATTTTTGTACCCCGGTTCAATTTTGAACTTGACGCGATTCCCCCCCACATCTACCACGCACACATTAGCAGTCTTCATAACACATTTAATTGGATTCATACATTTTTCTTCCTATAATATTCATTTTCATAACCGTTCTTACCGCTTCCAAATTTTCTTTTCTCATAACATGACCAAACCGTCCAAGTCTATTTTCTATGATCGACGCAACTCCTTACATATTCATTTCTTATCCTATCTTCTCTTATCACCCCACTCATCCATCTAAGCATTCTCACCTCTGTTACACTCATTCTCTGCTCTATTTTCTTATCCATCATCCAACAAACACTGAATCATACAACATAGTTAGTCGCACTACCCTCTTATAGGACTTACCTTTCAGCTTTATTGGAATTCTCTTATCGCACAGAATACCAGACGCTTTTTTCCAATTTATCCATCCGCATTTAATCCTATGTATCACAACCTCGTCAAAATCCCTGTTCTTTTGTACAAGAGACTCTAAATACTTAAAATTTCCAATCTCACCTCGTTTCTGTATATTGTCATTACAAACCTTGTTTAAACTTTTCTTTCACCAAACTTATTTTTTTTATTATTATTATTTAGCTTTTAGTAATACTATTACAACTCAAAAATAATATATATATACTTGTATACAACATACCTAATTCAACAAAGAAAAAAACAAAAATATTAAATGAGAAAAATACAAAAATCTCAAAAATAGTAATTATCTTAAAAATTTTATGGTAAAACCAGCCTCCAAAACTCATACTTTATATATTGTTTTAATGTTTATCAATAATTAAAATCATCATTTGTCTATAATGGACAAAATAATATAAAAGCATATAAAATTAACATACAATGATACATTTGATTAATATTAGTAAAATTATCAGTTCAAATAAATAAATAAATAAAAGTAACTATATATTTAAAAACTATTTATGATCTAAGTGATTGGAATAGATACTATTATAAATTATTTATTGTATAGTACAATAAATATTTAATATCACTTAAAAACAATTTCAACTGGATCCATTTCAAAGCATTCAATAAAACGTCATATATTAATAAAAAAAAAATCCCGAATACTTATATTGAAGAAAAAGACTTAAAATTATTGGTTTGAAATAATTTTTTTTTTTTTTTTGGAAAAAATTATGAAGGATAAGGATTGTCAAAAAGCAAATAATTATCGATTATTTGAAACAATTCGGCGGGATGAGGGATTCTTCCAGTTTCCAATTTTGACCAAACAGGTATATCTGGAAAAAATGCATGTAAGTTGTTAATATTATATACGAGTTAGTAGTCAGTTAGTCAGGATGTAATTTTTTTTTTTAAATACTTACCATTGAAAAACAATTCGAATGCGCCAGTAGAAATTAATATACCCTCAAATATATTAAATCCAAAAAAGACCACAAGACACACATAGGTTTTATTTGTAGTACACCATTGCCACAAATTAGGTTGTAATTGACCGATATAGTCGAAAAAGTTAAGACCAGATGCTACAGCAATTATTATTATCGTTTTAATAATACCCTGAAAATGTATTGTAAAAATTATATACATGCTAATAATGTTAATTCAAATAATCTACTTACTAATAATTTGGCTACAAATAAGTGTGTAAACGATGGCTCATAATATGTTCCTATGATGTGGAGCCCCGGATATTTTTCAGTGAGTATACCCGAATAATGGACAAATGTCTTTTGATAACCGCATGAATAACTTTAAAAAAAATAATAAAGAAATTTATTAATACTGTTACTTAATTAATTACATTTAAACATATAACTTTTTGCAGAAAAATATGAATATTTTTACTGTAAATTGTAAACATAACCTTTACGGTTTTAATTTTAATTTTAATCAACAAAATATTATATGAATAGATTTATGATTTTAATACAATTCTGTTTGATTATGTATAATTTGAAATTTGACAAAGAATACGCATTGCGTACATACAGGTAGATATTAGAATGCTATGTTTTTCGTCCTCCATATTACTCACCAGTATACGAACTTAAGCGTCTGTTTGCTCTCGATCGCACCTTTGCCACTGCTCAGTTGAACGTCTTTTATTGTATTTCCAGTGTCGTCGTCATCATTGTTGGACAAGACAAACGTCGACCCGAACAACGCGAAACAGTAGATGGCAGTCACAATGACCGCGTAGGATGGCATCATTTATTTGTGTAATCCGCGTTTACGGAGTATTTGGCTGTTCGACGAAGGTAAACGCGGAGACGGTTGAATAGGATACGAAACGAGAGTCGATCACTCCATACGTTTCGACCGATTGTGGGGGGCGCAGAGGGAACGCAAAAAAATTAAAACTCCTTTCAGCGTAGAAGGTACGCGCAATTTATTAATTCCGCCCAACAATTGCGTAATGAATAAAACGATATTATTTATTAGTATTTTTTTTTTTATAATATATTAAAGCGCAGTGTTATATTCTAATCTACGTTATATAGTAATATTATCTATAATGTTAAAACATTATGTATCGCCTACCGCAACAAAAAAGGTCGTATCTCAATTTCTTTCATTTTTGAGTTACGACCATATTCGTGTAATACCATTGATTATATATACTATATAACGTAATACACAATGTTCTCTATCGACCACGAGAACAGTCGTATCTCCAGGTTTCCAAAGACATTAGAAAACAGCATTTAAATAATTTGTTATTAACCCAATTCCCAACGAAATCAGCTGTATATCGATATACGACATTCTGATAATGAATATTCCCGCCGAACAATGACGTACCTCGTATAATAAATTATAGAATAATAATGAAGTATTATAATGCTATTACGAAATACAGACGTTTTATATGATATTATTTTTATTTTATATTAATATTATTATTGTGTTATGATAATTAATATAAAAATAATAATATAATAATGGAGAATCAAATTAAAAATGTGAGTACAAATTTCAATATTATAATAAATATTAAATTACTAGATTCTTTAAAACTTGAATACAATATTGTATTTAATATTTAGTGTAATAATATTTTTTTTTTAACAGGATAATAATATTAATTTGAGTGATATAGACGACTCTGATTGTTCCATATTAAACAGTTATTACTATTAGTAGTGAATCTGATGATGGTAATATAATTATTCGTACTGATATACCAATACCAAATCAGGTAGGTAATAATATTGTAATAATCAAATACCAAAATATATTTGAATACAATAAACTGTAATGATAATAATAAAAATTGTTTCTAAAAGTTGATTGTGTATGTTTAATAATTTATTATTATTATAATTATATAAATATATTATTATAAAAGCTTTTTATGTTCATTAGTAACTTGAAATAAAACACAATCTTATTATATTTGTATGAGTCACTCATACTATATATATCATTCATGGGTATTATCCACGAAAAAAGATGTAACTATAGATACGACTGACGGTGTAAACACATTTCACAACGAAAAAGGTCGCGTATCTCGATTAAACTCCTAAAAAAATTGACTTTTTTTAAAATTTCAAAACATGATAATTTAGAGTCACCTAATTGTTGAAATTACTGATAATAAAAGAAATGAAAAAAAAAAAAGAAACGGAATAAGAACATAAATTACCATTTCGTTTCGCTTGCCCTGAAAAATTGGGAAAATTGAGATACGGACTTTTTTCGTTGCGGTAGCCGATATGAACTGCACTACGACCACTGTAATGGTCCCCATACGCGGTCAGTTATGAATGTCAGTTTTTGTGATTGTCACTCTTATGAATGACATAATGGTCAATCATAAATGACAATCGTTTGATAAATTCACGCCAGAATTCTATGTTTTTAGTAGTAGCCATAATTATCCTAGGTACATACGAAAAAATATTATAACTTAATATTAATAAGTGTACCTATTAATAATTAAAATGACAATATGTTAAGTGTTATGATATACTTACTTTATTAATGAATAATGATTTTAGTAATTAATATGAAAGTGAAAAGTATTGCGCGTATTAGCACGTGGTACAACTGTGATTATATTTTTGTTATTGTTTTGACATTTTGAATGATAACGAGTATAAATCATTACCACACATGGTCACTCATGATTGTCAATCACTCTGATTGACAACAAAAAATCAAACGTGTTTGAAATTCATCAGTCACAAAAAAATATTGACATTCATCACCATACACGGTCAATCACGAGTGACAATCATAAAAACTGACATTCATAACTGACCGTGTATGGGGCCCATAACACGGGGTACACAATGTCCGCAAGCATATTATAGTATATCATACATTGCTAGAGGACCGTATGTAAATCCTGAGCGCTCATTGGCTACGTCTATTCGAGATAACACATTACAATTATTATCTATAAACTTGGCAATACGGATCCAGAACAAGTTACTGATAACGTCTTACGAACTGTACACGATTTAAGGTATAAGGGTTACTCGACGAGAATATATTTCTGACGCCCGGAGTATATCATTGATTAACACGTGTGAGAAACTCACTTAGCGCTACGGCACTATCATAAACGAATAATTCATATTATGTCTGTTGTGTTGCTCGTTAATTTTTTAATTCATTAACGGGGTGATGTAAAAAGACAACACAACACGTTTTTGTTTTTAATAACCACGAAAAAAGAATAATATAATTTATTGAATAAAATAAAAATGTTTTCTTTCTCTTTTATAAAAAAATGTTTTTCTTCCAGTGTTATCAGTCTTGGTGCTTACATGTCCATGTTCCTATCTTATCGCAGCGTACGAACAAAAACAACGACAACCACAACACAAATAAATGATATCATATCGATCGGTCGGTCGGTCTCGTTTTTCGCGATATTATTGTTTATTTTTTATAATTATTATACGATTTTTTTGCTTTTTAAACTGTACTTATTTATTTCTTTTTCATCAGATTACACGCGTGAGTTCATAGTACCTTTAAATCATCATAATCGTATAACGTATAATCAATATTACGTAAATTATACACATACGCGCACTCAGATGCAGAGAGCATTCGCTCAAAAACTCAATGGCAGCAGCAAGTACGTAACTTGTGGGCATCGCGGCAGTGTTGGTCAATACGAATTCGATTTTTATTTTTTTATATTTTCGTTTCTAGTTTTATTTCGCCATCGAAAACACCCGAAAACTCTGCACTTTCAAATACTGGCTGCGCTGCTAATCTCGCGAAAAACAATCGAGCCACCACTTCTACCAAAACGGATAATATCATCGTACCCACAATCGTGGAACCCGTGGACTATGAACAGTACGTTCATAGATACCGTCAATGTTCTGATGGCTGTGATTCTTCCATAGAATTTCCCAAAGGTTCAGATGACATAGACGTTTATGTTTTAGCGCGTAAATTGCGCACAATCGTGCCAGCTAGTCCTGAAGAAGACATGTATGTGTTAAAAAAAAAAAAAAACAGCACGTGTGTATCTGTGCTATTCGCTGATGTTTGTTGTTTCCAGATCGAAATTATTACCTCACGTACGAGATTTCGTGCGAGCTTATACTCGAGATTGGCTTGTCGTTGATTACGTTTATAGACAGACATATGTTGTTGATGATGACAGATCGAGCTTGTTATCATATGACGATTCATGGATACCGTCATTACAAAACAGTGCTCACAGTAGGATTTCCAGTAATTCTGTTTTGAAATTCCCCACATACAGAAATGATCAGCATAATTATGTAAAATAAAAGAATTATTTATAAACATACATTAACTTTATATTTACGTGTTAATTGATGTTTTTTTTTTTTTACTCACCGCAGACCAAAGAATTAAAACCTAGTATCAAAAATGCTAGTCTAACCAGTGAAAGTACATTAATATCAAACAGCAGTGGTTCATCAAACTTCATAGATCTAGTAAATACAATTAATGATCCATTAATAGGGACTGTGTTACAGAAATTACCTGTTGATGCTCAAGATCGATTAAATGCAGTATTGCGACAAGAGAATAGACAAGTATTTTATAGTTTTCTTACAGAAATCAAATACAAAAAAAAATTAATAAATATTGTGTTATTCCAGAATTGTTTGTTTTTTGCAAAAATGCGGCAAAAATGTAATAATTATATCGAATATCGGATTAAACCACGTGTACCATGTGAATTTATTTCTAACCGTAGAATTCTAGTCAAATGCTTACAATTAGAGTAATATATATATATTTATACATATTTTTAACTTTATTATTAGTACAATTTAAAGTAATTCGTCTAGTTTTAAACCCTGTGTGGTAATATTCTTGTCTGATTATTCCAAAATACAGTTGTTATTTTATTATAAATATTTATAAAACACCAGAATTATTAATAGAAAAATATAAAAATTACAAAATTGGAAATCGTTTGATTTTATTACCTTCGGAAATATCAATTTTTTTCAACCTTAAGTTATTTACACAATGCTTTTCAATCTGTATTAATTTAAATTCAATATTTAGAAAATTATTTTTTTTAAAAAAAATTAACTAGTTCAGTTTGTTTTTTTTTTATAGAAGAAAAAGAAAAAAACATCACTTAATTATATATATAAATTTTAACATTTTTTTTCTGTTTACCAACAGGTGTAATTCGGACGTAGACACAGAATTTATATTTGCGCACATGTCATTGTACGATATACGTCGTCGAAAAAAAATGTCCGAGAATTTTTATTTTGACTTTAATTTGGTGGCAGGAAACGGACACGAAATCGATACGACTACACGCAGTCGGACTTGTATATTTGATATAGAAGGTTCAGATTCTAACACTGGAAACGATTTATTTTTAGTTATCAGATTAGAAAAACCATTGCGTGGTGACTTAGATCATTCTACAGTTTCAAATACATCCGAATTTTCTGTGAATGTCGATAAAGTGAGACATTCTAAAAGAAATACCACCTGATTGATTATACATTAAGTGACTAAAAATTCATTTGTAAACATAAAATATAATTTATAGACTGATGTGAAATCAAATAAACCATTTCAACATCATGTGAAGTATCGTATGCCTTATGTTTGGACAGCGATCCACTTGGCAGATGTCCTAAATTGTTCCAGTAGCGGTTTCGACAATCTTGATCGTAATATTACAGGAACTGGAAGTGAATCAAATAGTTTAGGTATTCCAAAACTAGTTTTATAATATAATGTTAAAATTGAAAGTAAATTAAATTGGTTAATAATTATCAATTATTAATTGAATTAATTAGAATACTTCCAATTATGAATTGGATTTTAATGATAAATAAATTTTTTTATGTCATATTAATATTTATAATATAATTGTTATATATAGATAGTAGATTTGGACGAAACGAATTTGATCGTTTTCGTAAAATGTGGTCTTCAGCTGGAGGAAATTGTGTAGATTCCAATCCAACAGTAAGAAAAGGATCACTCGATCGTAGAATAAATTATAATCGATACAGCTGGTTTACAGACGAATTTACTACTGCTAACACATTTCGTCCAATTACACTCACTGTTAATGGATTTTTCAAACAAGTACTTTTATGAAAACGCCTTTTTGTTTTTACATTAATTTAGAGACACTAACAAAGTATTTATTTTATATACATATGGTTATTTCAATTTTATACCCAAAAAGCTCATATATGTAATAATATTATTATTGTTTGACTATTCTAAACAAAATATCACTGGCTTGAAATAAAACATTTCTATAATTATTAATATTATGTTTTAATACAATTTCTAGGAAACTGACAAACTTAAAGATGATGATTTATATAAATTGTTACAAGAATTAAAGAAACCAAGTTGCCCATCAAAAAAGTTAAAAAATGTCAATGGCTGTCTGAAATTAGACATATCTCTTTGTCTGACAGATGATGTTAAACAATGTTTGACACCCGACTTGTTACCATTATTATCTTATGACGTTTCATGTAAGTTTTTCTCATTATTTTACTCATATTTGCTAAAATATTTTAAACAACTATTAATTTTATTTTAGCTGAAGATAAATTTCGACCAATTAAGGAAGTATTGGAATTTCAATCGTATACTTCACGGATTTCTAGTCCTCATTATATTTATCGCAATTTATTATATGTTTATCCCAGAGAGTTAAATTTTGCGGGTAGAACAGGTATTTTATTATTACAATACAATATTATGTTTAAGCACAATAATGAAAGAAAATGTGCTTTTTAACAAATTAGATATAAATAAATTTAGGTTGCTTATGTAGTTATATGTATTCAATATTTCTATGAATATATCATATGAATTATTATTGTAATTTTTAAAATCACTAAGATTTATAGTAATATTGCTGAGTGATAATTAAATAAACAAATTTTGAACATTATAGAAATTTTAGCGATTTAAATTTCAAATGAATTTTTAGGTTCTGCTAGAAATATTGCTGTTAAAGTACAATTAATGTGCGGCGAAAGGCAACCCCAGGATGCTTTGTACGCAATATTCGGAAAGTCTTCAAGTGCGCGTTTTGTATGTGAAGCTTATACGACAGTCAGTTATCATCAACGATGTCCTTCATTCTATGATGAAATTAAAATCAAATTGCCTGCTGATTTGGATGACCGACATCATTTGTTGTTTACATTCTATCATGTAAGCTGTCGACGTCGTGGTACTTTAGTGGGTGGTTTAGATAATCTTCAAAACCGATCACAAACTGTTCCTGAAACGCCAATTGGATATACGGTATTTTTTATCAATAAATTTAATATTTGTAATAAATTAAAATATGATTTTACACAAGCTTTCATAAACACACCATTATAAGTTATTCACTAGTAATTTAATATTATTAAATTCTAATATTAATATATATATATATATTTGAGCAGTATTATTAAGTGTGCTACAACTAGGTTGGATTTAGTGTACTGTGATGTTAAATAGGTTGGAAATCACTGCTGTAAACAGTGGAATTTGTTCTACTTATGTACTTATGTGTATACTTATGTACTTAATGAAATATTTTTATATAATGTATGCAGTGGTTGCCTCTACTGAAAGACAGATGTTTAATATCGGGAGAAATATGTTTGCCCGTGGCGTTAGAATTGCCACCAGCTAATTATTCGTATATTACACCTGACGTAGCATTGCCTGGCATTGAATGGGTGGAAAATCATAAGAGTTTGTTCATATTACATTTAGAACCAATCTCGTCTGTCCATCCTAAGGTATGATTTTTTATTTGGCATTTTATTAAAATTAATTCAATTTTTCATTATTTTTTGTAGGATATTCATTTGAATAATTTTTTTAATTATTGTTCAATTTTGGAACACAACCCATTACCGAGACGCGTTGGAGAATCTAATATTGAAGCTGAACTAAAACATAGGTATAGAATTTAATTTTAAACAAAATATCCAATTATTTATTTTGTATAAATAAGTGCAAATAGACATTTAAATGATGAACAATAATACTAAATTAAAAAAAAATTCTTTTTCTAAATCTAATTTCTGGTACATCTTGTAGCAGTAATATAATTCTATATTTGCGTACTGATCACTAAGTTTGTCATATATGCTTAAAACAGCTTTGTTGTGTAAATTTTAATACTGTCACTTAAAACAATATTCATTATAGTTCTTTTTTGTCAACAAACTGTAATTAAATTTTTTTTTTTAGAATTTCAAACTTGGCACGTTGTCAGATCGATCCACTTGTAGAATTTTTACCAGTTGTACTGGATAAATTGCTTTCTTTACTAGTAAAATCACCTATCACTCAACATCAACCCATGAATCTGGGACAAACGATCTTTCGTACTATAGTCGAACTGATTTCAATGATGATGGTAAAATGATAATTTTAAATGTAATAAATAAAATATTTTAAATATTGATAAATTTACTATTTTGAACTCAGAGCCATTCTCAAGGCCAACAGATTTTATCTTCTTACGTGCGTTATCAGTGTTGTTGCTCAAATGTAGCGGCAGCAAATGCTAAAGAGACTAATGAAAATGGAAATGATGAGATTATTGCCAACGGACAGGAATATTCAGAAAGGCTCGACAAATACTTCCGTCTGAGGTGGTAACATGATTTATTAATTAAATTTTCTATAATTATTTTGAATTGTATGAATATTTGTATTCTATATATTGTAGAAGTAATAGCAATCCAGATATGTCAAAAAAATTGTGTTCTTCACCTCTGTTAGACAATAATACATTTGCTTCTTTTAAAAACAACGGGTTGGATCGAGCATGTAGCATGAAAACTGGTGAGTGAAAATAAATGATCAATATTACAATAATTATATTAAGATATGTTATAACAAAGCAATGATAAAACTGACTTAGTGAGTCCGTAAAGAATATTGCATCTTACCATTTGTTTAGTGACTAATTCTTCGGTGAATAGCTTCGATATTTAGCCCACTAATATATATGATGTGGGATGACACTCAATAGTCAATTGCATTTATCTTGTGTTATTTATCATTTATTATGATCAATATATTATAAAACAAACTTACATAATCGAAATATAGTCTTTTGACCGGCCAGCACATATCATTATAAATAATCATAAAATAACACAAAATAAATTAATACAATAATAATAATAATGAGAATTAGAAAATGCGAATGGCGTTAATTAACAATTAATGATATCGTTATTGCTGGATTTTAAATATTTTAATTTGAACATCTCGAACACCATCGTCTGTTTGTTGGTATAAATCAATTTGCCCTTGTATTTTACATTTCCAACATTTTACAAAACGTTTTTAGAGCCCATATCATTTACTTTTTCAGTTTAAGATTTGGCCATAATCCTGTCAACGCCTTTCATTTTAATATGATGATTCTTTGATTTAACTTTTATCATGTTTTTTGATTGTTTTGGCATAGATTAAATACATGTATTAGATAAACACATATAATAATGTATATTTAATCTATGGTTTTGGCTACTTCACTCTTGAAAAGAGATCGTATTTTTAATTTTCTTTCTACAAATGTTGATTAAGAATAATTTTATGTCATTCAATATTTCACAAATCGGGTTAATCAGTTTAATTTTGTCCATATTATGTTATATTGGAATTTTATTGTAATTCATCAAATGGCTGAATATTATTTTAAATTGTGCTTTTCATTATTACATGTTTATAGGTCGCTGTCAAGATATTCAAGCATTACAATTTGAAGAACAACAAAATAAGTTGTGTCTGGATCAAAAGAGATTAATTACCATCAAAAACCTACATGAAGAATTAGTTTTACAATGGGCTGTTGCACCTAGTTCTGTGCGCCATAATGCAGCATCCAACCAATCAAGGTGAAATTTCAGTTTTAAAACTATTTTTCGTAAATAGATAAATAAATTTTTTTTCATGTTTCAGATTTTTATTTGATGTCATAATCAAAAGTATGGCCATTTCTTTGGCAATTGTGCCTGGGGGTTTAGATTGTGATCGTAAAAACCGATTTAGTGATCAATTTTATGATGATATTTCAACGTTATGCACTAATTTCGCTTTAGATATCGTATCTAATTACGAAAAGGATTCTAAGGTACCGATGTAAATCTGCATAGAATTTTGGTGAAATTTTTGTATTTCCAAAACATTTGAATTGCGTCAGTATTCTTAATAAAAATTAACAAATTAAATTTTTAATTTAGCAGGTGATGGTTATCAATTACAATTTGGCATGGTTTTTACACGATTTGTTGTCCTTGGCAGATAGAGGATATGTATTCGGTCTGATAAACACGTATGTAAAAACGTTATTTTCAAAACAACAAAGTCTTTTGGTCCAATTGCCGCACCATGAAAACTATTCTGCTTTGTCCAGCCTAAAAGTAATAATTGTGATCAATTTGTTATTTTTATATTAGTGTTATGTAAATAGTATTTGAAATTTTTTACATTAAAAATGTTATTGAATTTCTTTGCACAAACGTGATTTGTACATATCTATTTATTTTTATTATTGGATGAGATAATATATATGAAATCTTCCAAATGTTATTGTAAATCATGCTTATTGCAACGTTTTAAAATTACAAATTATTCTTTTATTTAATATGCGTATATTTATTTTTTTTGCAGTTGGACTTTTTAAAGATTGTCTGCACTCATGAACACTATGTGCCATTAAATTTAATTACCAATGATTTTCACAACATTTCGTCTTCATTTTCCTCGACGTCATCTAATACTATTTCCAACCAATCTGTAGTATCGATATCCGCCATGGAAGCCAAAGTGAATGAGTATTCCGAATTGTCATTAGGATTCCGCCGTCACCATTATCTGGTCGGTTTAGTTTTGTCAGAGTTTATTTCGGTTTTACAGTGCACAAAAAGGTAACATAAAAATTTATTATTATAATGATACAAATCCTTGCCAATATTATAAAGTGTTAGGACTGGGGGCGATAAGTAATATACAGCTTACCCGCATTACCTAGGAGTTAAATAAATTAATAAATAATAATATATATATACCTCATTTGCTTAACTGAATTGTAATCAAATAATAAATATATGTATAATAATTGACCCCAGTGATTCAGTAATTATAATATATCAAAATAAATTAAATATATATACAAATTCACAATTATAACAAAAAATATAAAAAATAAGTAGCTGAATGACCCTTCTGGCCCAACAATAATACAATAATTAATTAAGTATAATGTAATGAGCAGAAGAAAGAATTATTAAACTTCTCAAATATATACTACCTAACATTGTTTGTATTCCATTATACAGTAATATAATTACTGTTTGATATTCGTATTAAGTACTGTTAACTAGTAAAAAAAAAGTATTCTAAAAGTATTTAGTATACTTTTTGTGAAGTATTCGGAATACTTGGAAAATACTATATTCACGAAGTATCCGAATACATATTCTGAATACTTTTTACAAAGTATTCGAAATATGTATTCCAAATACTTTTAAAAAGTATTTTACCCGAGTCTATGATCCAATAATAAACGATTATAATAATAATAATAATAATTCGCTACAATGCAAGTAAAGAAAATAATATAAAGTAGCTTAATAATTTAACAATTCGTATAATATAACATTTTCAAATAATACTTGTAATGGACAATAATAAAATTCAATGAATACTCATGTAAATACACAATCTACTGATTGGCCAGTTACAACTTAAATCTAAATCGAATAATGACATACACGCTAGATAAAATAATCCAATGATGAGTAATAAACGATTATAGGAAATAATTTTAAAAATTCGATGACGAACATTAAACGAAAAACAAATTTTGCACAAAAATATAATAAGCGTAATGAGCGTAGATTGTAAAATAACAATGGTACAATAATGACAAGGGCGTTGCTCTCTTACTAAAAGTAAAATTCACGGATAGATATATACATTTTTTTTATTATTATTATTGTTATTATACGTTTACGTGCCACCTAATTAATGACAATGATGTCATCGACAATCTCGCTCTCAGACATTTATGGCTTCAACATAAAGTATTAATTATTTGTGTTTTTTTGATTTGCAGCGATTTGAAAGTCAAAGAAAAAGTGGTTGATTTACTGTTGGATTTGATGTCGTCTCATGATGCTCATCATTCGCAACAGCAAGACAAGTGGTCGTTGTTGAAACGAAAATCGTCCAAAGTCGCTCTTATGTATTTACCGTTATTGACAGCAGTAACAGCGGATGATTCGTCGTTCCTAAATATTTTAGATTTCGAAAACGGCAAAGATGCAGTAAAAAAATCACTTCACAACAATAACGAAGACGAAAATAATTCCGATTGTGCTACCGACAGCTATAAAAGTAATTGAGATATATTTTATATTTATAAAAATGTGTCGTAGTGTAAATATATATATATATATAGAGGAAGAATGAAAAGATAATTGAATATTGTGTAATTAATTTTCTATTAATTAGTTTTTTTTTTTATTTATTGCCGGAAAAACATTTATCACCAAATGAAATAAAATTCTACAATTTCAATACCTAGTCAAAAGAAAACATTCGTTTGTTGTGATATGATAATAATGAGTTGGGTTTCTTTTTATGTCTTAAAATTCGTTTTTTTTTACATGAAAAAAAAATTAAAATTATTGGCAACTCTTCTTTTTCATACTTGTTTAATGACTATGAAAAAAAATATTCAATAATGTTTAATATATTCGTGATTGGATAAGGTGCTCCGGTTTCTTTAAGTTTTTAAGACTATGTAATATTATATCGAATCAAGACAAATTAATTGTGTAATAATAATTATTTTTTCGTGTTTATTATTATTCGGCACATTACTAGCAGTCACGCAAACGTATTCTGACGATAATGTAAACGCTATTTCCGCGTCTTCATTAATGGGCGTTAAACACACAACTGCTTCTTGGTACAGACAAACGAATAACAACAACTGCAGTGAGAAACCCAAGTTGAACGCGATCACGTCCACTAAAGTGTTAGCTTGTGTATTATGGATATTGAAAAACCTCGATAACGACGTGATGCAAACGTGGTTGACGAAATCGTCTCGTCGGATGGCTAAAAATGTGTTATCGATATTAACGTTGTGTATTAAACGTTTCTACAACAGTTCGAAGAAAAAGGTTAACATAAGTTGATAATTAGGCTTGGGGACTTGTATAGCTGTGAAATACACGTACAAATATACACACGCGCATTAGCTTCGAGTAATAACAAAACGTCCTATAAAAATAAAAACCGGTCCGAATAATTGGAATATGCATTAAAATAATTTTTATTATATTTCTAACCGTCAGGGGTTTAATTGATTTCACGATTATTTCAATAGCAGAAACATGCGGGAAAAACAGCGTGCTAAAATTTAAATAATATTAAAATACGTGAATAGAAAAAAAAATTGGAAAATACACGAAATTCAATTATGAATTTTTAGATTATATCGAACGGGTTTTGTATTTTCGACTCTGCTATACCTGATAGTCCCCGAGCCTAAAAGATAATAATAATAATAATAATCAATAATGCAGTGTTGTCGCGCGCCGCTCGTTTCCCTCGTCCCGAATAAATGTATTTGCATTTCAGGGTGATCGCAAGTGTTCGAATTGTACGAATTCTCAACCGTCCGCTACTGTCAGTACCGCGCAACCAGCAGCACCGACCGGCGAAATGTGTAATAACAACGATAGCAGTTCCACTGCAAGTAGTAGCATGTCCAAAACAGCCAGCTCGTCGTCCCTGTCGACGCCCACGTCTGCGTCTCACTTGCAGAGCACAACCGATGACGTCAAGTCGCGATTGGAGGACGTGATATTGGGACAGGGTTCTGCGAGGTCGGAGCTGATGCGACGCAAAGGTGAAGAAGAAGCCGCCGCGTCTATCATTAAGCGATTAATGATTAATCTGTCAGTAAATCTTATGTTTATTTTTTGCAGCCGGACTCGATGCTGGTGGCAACCCTACCGGTACCAGCAGTAAAGTCCGATGGAGAAAAGACCACGTGTTGACGTACAACAGGTCATCGTTGTTGTCGTCGTCTTCGCAAGCTTGTTCCTGTAACGTGGACAACCGATTGCAACAGTTTGATAAGATATTCGGCAGCGCCAACCAGTCCGATGTGAAATTAGATTTAGTCAACGAAATCGGATTTATAGTACTCGACACCGTCGAACAGATCATTCAGGTCTCGCTATATATTTACTTATATATTTTATTCTATATATATATATATATATATATATTGTTAAAGAGATATTTTCTCACTTTACACACCACGGAATCGTAGCAAAAAAAAAAAAAAAACTGACTTTCCTACATCTAGAACATAATATCCAATCTAGTAGTGCGATAAAAAAAAAATTTGAAAGCTGATATTTGAATTTGTCTTGTTAAGTCTACTTAGGGTGGCCGCACACTAAGCAGGTAAAGTAAAAATGCTTTAAAGCGACTTTATTTGAACTAGCGGAAAATAAAAATTGTGTTTTTTATCGACGACATTGATAAATTAAAACATTTTTGCCTTTAATTATGTCTAATCGTGTTGTATTAAAATAAAACATGACTTATTTTTAATTAGTCGTAATAAAGTGGTCGACGAGCATTTTTACTATTTCAAATTATTATTGTGGCGGCTATTCTTCATATAACTAAATATTAAATAAAAATTAATGTGTATAATTAATTAGCTTGCTTCAAAGTTACCAACGATTTCTCCTTTGGAGAGATATTTTTTGTTAAAAATCGGTATCACGTTTTTCAGTCTCATCATTGATTCTTAAAATAATCATTTTAAGAATATAATCAAATACGTATAATATGTACTCATTTGCGTAACAATTTTAAATTCACATTCGTACATTTCGAAATTGACGAATAAAACATTTTATTGAATTATTCTTTTGTACGTTTTAAGTTCAAAGGATGGACCCAAAGTCTTTCACTATTTTCTTCCCGTTCAATTTTTCGTAAAAGACACCATAAAAGTCGAAACAACGTTTTCCCTCTTAGGTTGACATTTCATTGACTAATAGTGGTTTGATTAATTATATTTTATTTAGTAAGAGTTCGTGTATAAAATATTGTAATTAAAATAATATTATAGATGGTTTCCTCGTCGTCCGCCGATTCAAAATGTTCCGTCAATTGGTCTACACGCCGGGTTTTCAAACTACTTCTTCGGGCCATATCCGCGTGCCCAGATGTGACAACGACCGCAGCTAACAGCGGCGGCGGTTCTTCGACGGCCGCGTTGGAGTGTATGTTCGGCACGCAAAGGGTAATGGTGGCTAAATTTCCGGAGCTCGTGTTCGTTGATGGGAGAGATTTCGATGCGGACGACAATGACGATGACGACATTGATGATGATGACTTCATGAGCAGCGACGACGACAACGTGGACGACGGCGGCGACGGTGGCAATGACGAAAAAATTACCGAAAACCAATTGAATTCCCATTACGGGGCGTCCGGTCGTTGTGCTAATCTTATACTGACGCTTTTGAGCCATTGCGCGACGAAAACAACGACTTCGGTTCGGGCGCAAGTGGCCGCATCTTTGTACTCGTTGATGCGTCAAAATTTTGATAACGAAAACGTACGTTGTATTGTTTATCATTACTATGGCCTGTATGCTGTTGCCCTTAAAAGAACCTATAAAAATGTATTTATGACAAACCAACACAAAAAATACCCTAAAAAAAATGTAATTTATAATTTAAAAACATGAAAAAAAGCCCTTTTAAATAAAATAGTTTAAATTATTTATTTTATTAATTACAACACATGCAATGATTGATCTTAGCATATTTCATCCCCTATCCCTATTATTTTATTTAAAATGATTAATCCCTCTGGGAGTTTTAAAAATCAATTTTTTTTTATAATTTGTGGTTGTTGCTTAAGTTTCCGCAAAATAATATCTTTGAATCATTTTTTTCTTTATAAGAACTATTTTATTTAACTCTTAATAATAATAATAATAATAATAATATAAAAATTGTATTATTTTCAATTGGTCTCTTTGAATTGTTTTTATTTACAAATTTTCATGATTCTAGATTTTAAAGCGTAACATTGACAATATGACATGTTATGTGTTAAAATTAAAAAAAAAAAAAATTAAAATTGTTTTTGACGTTTAATTTTTATTTGATTTTTTTTCAGAATTTTGCTCGAGTAAAAATTCATTTAACTGTGGCATTAAGCACATTATTAGGTCGAGCTGGAATGTCGTCAAGTGCATTGTGTGAAGGTAGAAAAGATGTTTGTTTCAATGAAGAATATTTAAAACGAATATTGAAGACTATACTTTTGTACGCTGAACGAGATTCTGTTGAATTGAAGAACACTACATTCTCAGACCAGGTGAAATATAATACACTAAACTATACATTTCATATAGGACACACAGTATTAATGTTTAAAGGAATAGGCCCATATAATGATTTAAAAAATTGGCGTTCCATAACAATTTTTAGTATATTCAGAAAAAAGTTTTGATCACGAACTACTTAAGCTAGTCCAGTTTACAGTGTGGTTGTGTAAAAGGTCTGGTCTAGCACACATATAAAGACTATTTTAGTAGACTGGTGCTTAAAATATGTGAAAGCAAGTAAAATATATTATGATATAAGAAATTGTATTGATTTAATAATGGTAGTATGCATATTATTATAACTGGGGAAAAGAAAATTTTTTTCAATATAAATTCATTTATAAAATTTACAGCTAAAGCTTTATTATATTGTAATGTTTTTCTAGGTAAGAGACCTGATATTGAATTGTTATACAATATTGGTAGACACGATGAAAATGAAAGAATATAGTCAAGACCCTGACATGTTGATGGATTTAATGTACCGCGTAGCTAAAAGTTATCAACAGACTTCACCAGATTTACGGCTCTCGTGGCTACAAAACATGGCTCTGAAACATAGTCAGGTTGTTCTTTTTGTATTTAGTGTATAATTGGTTTTTGATGACACTGGCAGTAGTTAAAGTTTATAGAAGGCCATGCGTCATTTGATTTTTTGCCTTTTCCTTCATACTCTCAAAACTCGTTTATTGATTTCTGTGTTGTGTTCGAGTACGTCTCTTGTGTGTTCAATATGTGTTTAATTAAAAATAATTTCATATTTTGCGCCATTGATTATATTTATTTTGTATCATGTAATAAACTGAGACAAATTATAACATTTATTTTAAATACTATAAATACACACAGATGATAGCACTCAAATTTTGTGGCCTATCCTCTGGTTTGTGAAGACGTTCTCTAATTACTAATATTGGCTTACCTAACGCGACATATTCAAATGTATTTAAAAATTATTGTGAAATAAAGTTTAAAATAAAAACTATCATTAGAAATTACAACACCATTTGTGAATAAAATAATTGTTTTCAATGTTTCATTGAGTTTTGGAAAAAAACATTTTCAGTTATTCACTTCTGATTAGAAATATCTAAAAAATACTAAACTATTTTTACGTGTTATATGTTATTAATAATAATTTTATGTATGTCTTAGAGAAACAATTTTACCGAAGCCGCTATGTGTTACGTCCATGGTGCTGCATTGGTCATCGAATATCTCACTTTGACGGAGAATCTCGATTTAGTAGGTTGTAAAGGTGCTAATTGTCTGGAATGTGTATCACTTAACGTGTTGGAAGAATGTTTAGTGTCTGACGATGTGATAGCAGCCGATCAAGTTTATTTAGGAGATGAATTTAGTGAAATTGGGCTCTTGTCTTTGCTAGACAAAGCAGCAGAATTATTTCAAAAGGTTATAACGTATATAACGTGGTTTAATTAATTCAATAAATAATAATCGTATTACATTGATTGTAGGCCAGTATGTTTGAAGTAATGAGTCAGGTGTATAACAAAATAGCCATACCTCTAATAGAAAAAACTAACGATTATAAAAAATTATCAGACACGTATTTGTAAGTAAAGATATTATTATTTACCTTTATAGATACACGAGTTAAATGAATTATATGTGTATAGGAAATTACATGAATCATACAGTAAACTAGAACGATTACAAGGTCGTCGGATGTTCGGTACATATTTTCGTGTGGGATTTTACGGAGCGAAATTTTTTGGACCTGACGGTTTGGATGGTGAAGAATTCGTGTACAAGGAACCCACACTTACAAAACTTTCAGAAATATTTGGACGTTTGCAGGTACATATATTATATTCTTCTTTTTCATCAAGTAGTTAGTCTTTGATAGAGACAAAACAACACTAGAAGGTCCCATTAAGTCTTCTGAGTTGGGTATTTAATCTTCTGATATACATCACCACAACACTACCGATTTAGAGTGTAGATTAATGACAAATGTTGATTTTGTTGTTTGTTAAATATAGAATTTTTATTCTGAACGATTTGGCGAAGACTGTGTAGCTATTATCAAGGATTCTAACACGGTCGATGTAGGCACGCTAGACCCTAAAAAAGCTTATATACAAATCACATACGTCGAACCATACTTCAACGCTTACGAACTGCGCACACGCGCCACGCATTTCCAAAAGAATTTCAACTTGAGTATATAATATTTTTTTTATATTTTGTGTTTATTATTATAATATATTATTATGCTTTGCGTAGAACGATTTGTATTTTTCACACCATTCACTCCCGACGGTCGAGCGCATGGACAACTGAACCAACAGTTTAAACGCAAAACGATCCTGACCGTCGAACATCATTTTCCGTATTTGAAAAGTCGAATTCGTGTACAAAGTCGTCAGACCATTGTCATGGGTCCCATTGAAGTATGTATCAAGATTGCAGAACGTTATGCCAGAAATTATAATATAAAAGCCAAAAAGACACCAGAAAATAAACTTCAGGACACAATTTCCTAATTGTAATTTTGAGTTTAAAACGCGATTATACCACTTTTGTCAATAATAATGTCTTCAGTAATGTTAACATTGTAAATGACAATATTATTGTCAGATAATTTTGGGAAAAATCTCGTCTTAGAAACTTAAAAATTTGAAATAATTTAATAATGAACAGTATGAGCTGGTTTAGCTTATGTCTAGTACAGTAGAGTAATCCGCTTCCAAGATGAATATTAGTTTAATAAAGTTATTATATTCAAATTTGTATCTGAATAATATTCGAGTTAATAATTCGTTCATTTTCATAAATATAGTTATTCTTATAGTTATTATTGTTATTACAGGTTGCCTTGGAAGACTTGCGGAGTAAAACCGATGAGTTGGCACGCAGTATTCGCCAGAATCCGGCTGATCCGAAAATGTTACAAATGGTCCTTCAAGGATGCATAGGTATAACTTATTGCAATATACATTATAAATAGAAAAACGTTTTATATAATATTTGTTAATGAGCTCATGACTTTATAGTTTTTATTTATAACCAAGTTTATCGGATTGTGTTTTCGATATATACTAATATTCTCTCCGACTTGCAGGCACTACCGTGAATCGAGGGCCCATGGAAATGGCAACTGTATTTTTGTCTTCGCGTTATAACAAAAACAAGGACACTGGCTGCGGTCAGGGCTCAGATACCAATACAGGCGAATTGCCTCCATCGCACTTAAAAAATAAATTACGATTGTGCTTCAAAGATTTTTCGAAAAAGTAATAATTGCGCATTTCGTTTCATTCCAAAAAATTTAATCACTTTGGTAAGGTTTAATGTAATAATAAATACCAAAATGTTAATTGGCAGAACAGCGACTGTTATTGGAGAATTACAAATTTTAATGTAAATATTGTCACTCAACAAATCGCATGAAGTAATCTAATTGAATTGATTTACTCTGTTATTTTTTGTTTTTCTCTGTACAAAACCAATTGAACTGAGTGTAAATATAATTGTTTACTGCTTGTAGGCCTATGAAAAATTGCCATTCTAATTTACTTAAATATAAATTAATAAGGTAGGCCAAAAAAAATTTTATTTAATGCAAAATAATTTGTTTTTATTAGAATATCAGAATAATAATAAAAAAAAACGATTGGAAATGTGTACATAATTATAATTAGAAAATTGATTATACGTTAATTCTAGCAAACGTATTAATTAAATATTCCCGATTAAATCGTTTTACAATTAATTTTATTTATTGAGAATAATGCTGAATTTTTTATCTATTTAGGTAAGTGGTTTTTAAATCATTTTTATACGATCTCTCTGTACTACAATTTGACACCAGAACACACAGAAATTCATAACGTGTGTCCAATATTTGGGAAATATTTCATTAAGATGTTTCTCTTAAATATTTACACAGCATAGTTGTAGTTGAGCTGCTTATGTCGATTTCGTAATGTAAATAAAATTACCAACGGTACATTTTTTCTGACAAAAAAGTGTCCTCTACATCGTCCCGTTATTTTTTGCAATTTGTTAGTAAATTCAACTATTTTTAATGAACTGAAAGACACCTTTGTAATATTTGAAATTCATCACAAAAGGTTTATGTAAGATTGTGTTGTCTCTTCTCAAGTGCATTTCTCATTCAACTCGACGATAACATGTAAAAGATTTTTATACAAAATTTATTCTTATTACTGGAGTTCGGTTTTATGTTCGCTTTTCCTGCCAAAGTGTATTTTTTTCTTTATTTTCCTTCGAGTTTGTATCATTACAAAAAAAAAAAAATTTGCCGTCTCTCAAAATGTGTATATTATATATAGTACCAATACGCTACTGGAAATGAAATGTCGGAATGACTGTAAAATACGTCTTCAAATTTATATGGACGAATTTTTTAGCGAGGAATTCAATATCTGATAATAAAAAAAAAAAAATAAAATAACTTATATGTTATAGATGTGCGGACGCTTTGGCGAAGAATAAAACTCTCATTGGTCCGGATCAACGCGATTATCAGCGAGAACTCGAGCGGAATTATAGGGAATTTACCGAACAGTTGGCTCCTTTGTTGAAATCTTCGGTCGCGGCGTTCCCCGTGCGAAACGACAGTGTCGGTTCTAACAATTTTACCAATACGCACAGAATGTTACAAATCACTGGAGGAGGAGAAAGTCAGTACACGGAAGATGAAGAAGAAGACGATGACAATACGATAATGAATATTAGTAATAGCTGCGGCAGCGGTACCGAATCGTTATCCTCGTCGTCAAACGGTGTAATAAGACCGTAATAATTTGAATCTCTCTTCAGCTCTCTTGTTTAGTATCTATCTCATAAATAAAGATATTTATAGCGACTAGTCTTTAATGCTCCTTAAAACGTATGTCTGAAACAAAATAATATAGTCAAGGAGTCTAATTTGCATGATTTTTTATTTTAGTTAATTTAATTTTACTCTTTATAAAACATTTTATACTTTTTTTTTATTTTAAATATGTACTGTTTCAATAATATAACTCAACTTCTTTTCTCTCTCTCTCTCTCTCTCTCTCTTTGTATAATTGTCATGAAAACCAAAAATTTATTCATTTATTATTTTTACTTATAGTTTTTAGAATGATTTATTATTGATTTATATACATACATATATACACTATTATTATAATTATTATTAATATCGAATATCAAAATATATATATATATATATGTCATACTAATGTAAATTAATTATAGAATTATTTTTTAATAGACTGCTCATACATGTAACAAAATAATAAACGATTTTATTAATTTTTTCAAATATTGTATATATTTATAATATAATGTGCGCATGCGTTGGCTTGTTAGTACAATAGGCTGCGGGGCGCGTCATTGAATACAAAATTGAAAAACGTAATTATTAAAAATTATTTGTCCACCCTGCGTTACGAACCGGGTTTTAAAAATATGATCAGTCCAAAATATAAACGTGTGTTTTTAGCACATAACATGGTATTTATAACTTAATAAAATCGTATTTCGAATTCCTAATACATTACAAAAAAAAAATTCCAAATATTATATTAATACAATGTCGTGTATTTTCTATTTTCTTACTTTTTGTTCGAATGGTAAATTGGTGGTGATAAGCGGAAATAGTTTAAAAATATTTAGGAATATCCTACGGTTAGGCACAAAAATGTACGTACCTATTTGCGATAAGCGCAATGTGGGGTTTAATGTTTTTGCTATTAAATTCGTTTTTAGGAACACAAACAGTGAACACGCACCCGTGTGTAATTCAGATATTCAGTTTTATATTTGTTTTTTTTTTTTTTTTATCTATCGAATTCCAATTCCAAATATCGCGTGTGTGTATTTTCGAACTTTGTAAACGTGTTTGTAGATTATTATTGTTCTTCTATGTCGATTCGCCAATTTTTGTCATAATAATTTTTATAAATTCGACGTGCGCGCGTAATTATTGTTACACTTGTAACAAAGAATCTTCATTTAAAATTTTAAAACAATCGATCAAGTAGTTGTTGAGATTTTTGCGGACAAACAAACAAACACTGTCTCTTTATATAATAATAAAATTCAATGTGCTTTAAATACGCAAAGGTTGTATAGACCTCGCGCGGTCCAATAAGTGACGCCCTATTGCAGATTCGACGATATAATATTATACGAGTGAGTATATAATCGTAAATCATATGCTTAAAAACGAGCAAATCTTTGATTCGCATATAATATATTGTAACATTATAATATTTTATGTTTTGATCTATGGAGATTGTATTATTATTATATGTTAATATTGGCTGTTCTCGTGTGTACTCGCATACGTACGGGTTTGATTTAAGAACGATAGGATTTATTGTTTATTGAACCGTACAATATAATTACAATAACCACCGTATAAAAGCAACGCGTCTCAAAGTGAATATTATTATTATTGTTATACAGATAAAATGATGATGTAAAAAAAAAAAATACATTTCAATCCATATTTTAAAGTATATGTATTGTTATAATAGAAATACAATTTTTTACAGAATCTAATGTTACTCAAGTTTTATATGAGCAACACAAAAACAAAACGTCACAGTCGAAACATCTCATGTTATCATAACCAAAATTATAATAACTATTTTATATTACAAATTATAGAAGTAGACATAACAAAATATACACATTTATATTTATTTTTATTAAACTTAATTTTTTATTTTAAACTTTAACATCATTAAAACACTTTAATTAAAAAAAAAAAATTGTAATATAAATTATTTTATTTTTAATATTCTTAAAATTTAAATTTTATTTACTTAATTATTAAGTCTTAATGCGATGGTTGATGTTAAATTTCAGTTATGAGTTTTTAAACATCGGGCTCAATACTATCTATGTCTTTGCAAAGTTCAAAAATTCTTGAATTCAAAGATAAAATAGGTTTATCTCTTACAATATAAGATATATTTTATAATTTTATATGAAAAAAATAAATAATAATCCAAAAATATTGTAATAATGCACTCATGTCACTTATGTTAGGTGTTAAGGCTGCCGCGGACCCCCGACATGAGTATTGGGGACCACAGGTTAAGAACCGCTGCTCTATACTGTTGGGAAGGACGAGAAAAGAGCGAAAGAATTCTTAACATACGTGTAAAGAAAAAACTTAGAAATTAATAATACAGACACGAAATACAACAGTTCTAGCTTGTATATATTTAGGTACAAGAAATATATATATATGTACTAATAATGCATTTTTAATTCTAAACACACGTCCGACGGAATAGGTACAATTTTTGCATGTTTTAATTGCTAGAACTTTTTTTTTCTAAGAAATCTCATAAATCTGGAATTTCGTGATATCTATGATTACATTATGTAGGTCAAATTTAAGATAAAATTTTTTTCCTGTTCTCAAAGAGTTGGTTGTTTTTTCACTCATAAAAGGCAGCATATAATGTACCTACACATATTATATTTTGTATGGGAACAAATATCAATAAACAACTAAAATTACAAATTTTTATACGGATATACATATAACATTGATTAAATATGTATTTAATATGTAATATTAATACATATTAAATATGTAATCAATGTAGATACTGTAATTTATTCTTAAATTAACATACTTCATTTATATTTACATTTTTTGTAGCAGAGCACGGTTATAAACGTGTATTACATTATTGGTTGAAACCAAACAATTTCTCCAGTAAAACAACCAGATACGAGCAAAGGACAAGTAGGTGAGAATTTGGTACAGATAATCTTGTCCGAGTTGTTATGTTGTAATAAACTGACCACGTGCAGTTTAGAACCTGGCCATTTTGGATGTGAAGAAGGAAACTCTTCACAGTCGGGTGAAAAAGACAAAAGCCTAATTCCTCTACCGAAAGGTGAACCTATTATACGACCATCTCTGGAATAACAATGTTCTTTGATGAGTCCTTTACCCACGCTTGATTCTTCAATGAAGTGTGTAAGACGGATAGTGTTCTTGTGTATTTGAAAATTCGAAGGCTCATTGATTGTTTGTTCTACATTTGGTAATGTATAACCATTGGTATACGGTATCTGTTTACATAGGTCATACTGTACTAGTGGGTGGCAACGTTTGAATCTCTCTGGACCGTCGTGTAAATAATAATCTAATATATGTTCCTTATTAACGTCTTGTATATCATGTACACAAGTCCATTCGGATTCATTATGAACGGCTACATTTCGAGTTGATACATTCCATCCTTTTGGATGCACTTGGATAGAACTTAATACTTCATGTCTATCCATTCTGGGAAAATCTACAATGAATTCAATACGATTACGTTCACGATGAAACATGCGCGTGTGGTTAATTGCACCTGGATAGACTCTTCCAGTTATCTGCATGTTACGGTATAATTTTGGAGTGAACCCTTGAATATCACTAGGCAGTGTTTCAAAGTCCAAGTTGCTTATAACCATAAGGATGCCATTGGTCATGCTTATAATTAACTTGCTCGAGTCGGGACTAAGCGTAGTTCGCAAAATTCCATCTATACTAATTTTGGAATTAACAGAAAATCCACCATCCTCAGAATAATTCTTCATGTTCCAAGTATAGACACTTCCATCGAATGCAGTAGAAACAAGTAAATCGTTTTTTGGTAAATACCCGAGACATTTTACCCATTTCTGGTGATCTTTCAATACCGCGACGCTCTTATTAAGATTACGTACATCCCACACTGCTATTGTCATATCATCACTACAAGTCGCAAACATTCGGTCATCCATAAATTTTACAGAATTAACATTGTCGTTATGTGCCTTTTTTATTGACTTTATATGCCTTTGTGTGACGGGATCAAATAATGATGCCTTTCCGTAATCGCACCCGACCACCAGTAATTTTCCGCTCGAAGAGAAATCCATACAGAGAACACCAGTAGTTCTGGTCGTTGTGTAAATGTTGAATTCGGAGTTGTTGTATTTCCACCTAGCAATGGACGTCATCGAAGAGTAGATTTCGCAGTGCAAGCGATTCGCATCGCCATAATTTGGTCGAAAACCATACTCGCGGTTCTGTAGGTAATTTATACAGAGGTTGGAATTCGAGAATTTTTTAACGAGATACGTGTCCGGATTGTAGTGAATCATACTCATGACGTTGACGGCGGCCGGTACGCGCGCGTACACTGGTGCGAGTCAAATGTAACGGGGGGGGGGGTGCTTTTTTTTTTCTACGACGACGTAATAATAATGTTTAATACGACGGGGGTTTACGGAAAGATTTATAAACGAAAATGCTATTGTAATGTGAAAAGAATACAATACGGCTATGAGACATACAACGTCGTTCTGGTCGGTTTACGCGACGTCGGTAAAAATATAATTTGGACGCAGCGGCGGCGGCGGCGGTGGGATAGACGGCGAAAAAAAAACCCGAAACGCACAGCACAGTCGGATTCGAACGATCTCGCGGCGGCGTCCGCTACTCTGTTAAGTTGTAACTTGTGTAGGTCGCGGTTTAACAGTAATCAGTATAAACGCGCGTAATAATACGTATAATTTTTATCGTAGAACGCGAAGAAAGAAATACGACAACGCGACAAAACGCTTCAACAAGGTGAAGGAGAACACATAACGAAGACGTAGCCGTCGACTGACTGTTACCCGGTGTCGCCAACAACAACAATATCTTCAAACCGTAACATCAGAGCGACCAACCGCCCAACCTGTTGACCGGACGACGAAACGATTGTTTGTATCCCCACGATTATTATGATAAACGGCGACGGTGGTTTGATAAGGTGTAAACGCACACGCACCCGTCCGGTACGTAAAAAAACAAAAAAAAATAAAACGTATTATAGTATTACGTGGAAAACGCGGTCGTTCGTACATATTTAAGTTAAAACAATAAATATTTACTCGGTGGTAATATTTCGCGTGTTCTGTGGCTGATGTTAACTTCTATATTTCCCTACGTGATAACAAATACCTCCGCGTTATAACACTTCATTTTTGTGCGACGTGTTCAGACGTGGCTCGTTGCACAATTAATTTCGCACGTGTTTGAATTTATCCGACTAAAATTATTGTGCGACGCTTTACAACAGCGTGTGCTGTGCAGGGGCAAATTACGATTGTGTAAAAAAACAACACCGGTCGAAAATTCTATCGGACCGCTGCGCCGATTACCCGATCAGGGCTAGAAATCGAAATAATATTGCAGTACGTTTATATGCGAAAACAGGAATACACACACACACACACACACATTAAATCACGGTGGTTTAAAAAAACCGTTTTTCCAAGATTTACCGTATTATAAATGTGTTTATTATTGTTTTTTTTTTACACTCGTGTGGAAAATTGCCAGTGTTTTTATACCTATCAATTTTGACATTTCCTTTTAATACAATGAAAACTGATTTGAAAAAATATTTATTCCCCTCCCTTTACAGAGAATCGGTATTGCGATTTGTTGTAGCTACAAAAAATAAATAAATAAATAAATTGTAGTTTGCGGTGACGCTGATATTCTCTTAACGCAAAATATTGTTTACAACACTGTTATGAGTGACACCGTTTCTAATTTCCGGAAATCGAACTGAAAGTGCGCGGTTACACTGAACTCAATGTGCTATGAAACGCTCATTCCGTATAACTCACTTATATAATGTACCTGTTTGTGTAATATTACACGGTTTAGCCTATGGTGAAACTTTCACGCGTATTTTCCATTCGATTTCTCTATTTTTTCGTTACTAATTTAACAATAAAAACATAATAAAATAACGGAGAAAATCTTATTCAATCGTATCCTTCACGACTTGCGTGTCTTAGGCATGCATATGACGCGACCATATTTACCCGGGCTCGTCGTGTTTTAATTCATATCACACGTGTATCGACTTCTGTGCCCGTTGTATTCATGAACGACAACCGTATTCATTTATATGGTTGTCGTTCGTGAATTTTGTTTTTCCGTCCGTGGTCGAGGACACTGATGAATGAAGGAGTGTGGTGGTTCGCCGCTGTAGCGGCTATGGTGAAAACCGAGTTTTCCCGTTCCCCGTATGGTAAATATCGTTAACGCAATTCCATTGTCCTTCATAATGTCGATTCCCCGTTTCTAGTGCGCTCGTCGTTTACCAGCAGCAGAATGAAACGCGGTTTGTGTCTTCGTTAGTCGTGTTATTCAGCTGCAGCGCCGGATTCGTTGTCGTGTTTCGAGTCGCCGTCATCGATGTGTATCTAAAGATTTGTAGTGAGAGGTACGCATCGCAAAATAATAGGCAAGCCGCCCACTGGCCAACGATGTTAATTAAATTCGATCAATTGATTGAAAAATTGTAAATTGATTAATTCAACGGTAAAATGATTTTGAAAAGAGTTTTCCTTTCACCTGTTGATATTTTTAAATTGCATTTTCTTGCACTGTTCGTTGCCAATGATTTACGCAGTTATTGTATGGCCCCCGATCTATTTTTATACTCTTTACCAGAAAGTCTCTCTTTCTATTCTTCTATGTGCCCTCTTCGAATTTTAAATGTTTTTTTGTACGTTTACGGCACTCAGTAGATTCCGACCTAGGACTAAGCCCAAAATCTGAAAGAGCGGAGTCACTGAACTTTCCTCAACTAAATCGCCATTATTATTCAGTTGGTGAACCTCATTAGGGCCTAAATTATTTAAACCGTTTCGGGTTTCCCGATTGGAAAGAATCGGAATTCACATCCGAATCTGTATTATCTTGTACGAAGCGTGGACCCTTTTCACACGTTATAAAAACGTTCGTGTACGCCAGATACAAAACTGTGCGGAGACGATCGCGTCGTAACGGCCGTGCGAAGGAAAAAAAAGCACGCGCATTGTCGCCGTGGCGGCCGGGCGTTGACGACGGGCTTTCTCGAATATTCGATGCGCGATGTGCCCTCGGCGGAGGACCACACCAATAACATTCCGCGGGAAAGCTGATATAGTTCATCATCATCGTGTGCCTTCACAACTTTGTAAGAGTTTCGGCTGCCACCGTCACTGATCTCCAATAGTCACGATCCTCTATCCTTTCCTCCCAATCCGTTACTTGCTGATATAGTTCAAAAACAGATAATAAATAATTTAAATCCTACCGGTTGGCCTGACCTCGGTTAAAATGTATAACAAATAACAATAAATGAAAAAAAAAACACAATTTTCTTTGGTAACGGTACAGTACAAAAAAAAAAGAAGAAAAAAACAATGATCGGTTTTGAGGAGGATCGCGTGCCAGCTCCGGACGGTGACGGCGGAAAACAGCTTGGTAAAAATACAATTGGTGAAGAAAAAACGTGGTGGTGAATGCGACAAGGCATTTTAACCGACGGTGGACGAAACGCGACGGTAACTACGACGAAGAAAAATATTAATATAATTCCACGATGTGAAAAGAAAAACGGGTTGTATAGATACGTAGAGTGAGATCGGTTTTGGAATAATATAATATTGAACGATAAGAATGAAAAAATGGATTAAACATATCTGGAAGCCCTCGGGCCTACATCATTCGATCGGTGAACGACACAATTTGACTACAGGACGTTTCAACAATTTTCCATCTGTGGTACGAACTGTGCCGACGCGTACTGCATTGTCGTCTCCGGGATGTATTTCTACGACACGTGCCATTTTCCAAGTAAGAGGAGGTGGTGTTGTTTCTTTTAGAATTACAAGTCCTCCGATCGAAAGATTACGCTCATCTTTATACCATTTGGATCTGATTTGAATGGTGTGTAAGTTATTCTCTCTGCCAGCGTTCCAAAAGTGTTGTTGAATACGTTGAATGAGCGCCCGTCTTTTACGAAGTCCGTGTTTTGGAATGGTATAAGAAGGAACTGTCGGTACACAGGTACACTTACAAGAGGTTCCATGGTGAGAAAGTGTCCGGCAGTGAGTGGTTGAAAATCATTCGGGTACGAAGACATAGATCCCGAATGGCCGACAATTGAGAGTAGCTTCTATTCGATGAAAGACAGTATTTAATTCTTCATAGGTTAAAATTTGTTCGTGAATCGTACGATGGAGTAAAGTCTTAGCGGATTTCGCCGTTGCTTCCCAAATCCCACCCATATGCGGGGCCGCGGGTGGATTAAGGTGCCACTGAATACGATGGTTCGAAAGACATAGCTATTTCAGGAGAATTTATAAGATCTTGAATTTTTTGTAAATATAGCTTTGCTCCAATAAAATTAGTCCCGCAATCGCTATAAAATATCTGCGTATCTTCCACGACGACTAATGAAACGATCGAGTGTTGCTAGAAAGAGAGTGGTAGCAAGTCACTAACAAATTCTAGATGAACTGCGCGGGTAGCCATGCATACGAAAATGCATAAATATCCCTTTGTGGTCTGAATTCGTCGCAGTAAAGCGGCTTTTACTATAAAAGGACCAGAAAAGTCTACGCCAACTTGAGAAAAAGCTTACGTACAAACAAGCCTTGGTTGTGGCAGATCTCCCATACTCGATTGCATAGGCTTAGGTTTGGCTTGAAAGCAGGATATACATTGACGCAGTCGTCTGCGTATGACATTGCGTGCTTATACGATCCAAAATTCTTGATGTAAGATATTTTGGGTCGTTTGTGGTCCTGGATGGCAGTGAAGACGGTGAACATAATCAATTAATAATAGAGTTATCTGGGAGTATTCGGGTAATAGGATTGGATGTTGAGCTGTGTGCGGTAAGTTTGACTTTCGAAGTCGACCCTGAGAAGATTCACCTCTGTATATATATAGGTTTTCAATAGTCGAAGTTTGGTTGAACATGTTCAACCCAGTGAGAGAATTTTCCAGTCATTCGCAAAACGTAAACGCTGTACCCAGCGTAGTAATGCACGTAAGGTTTCGTCTTTCTCTTAACTCCCGGAGGTTTTGCATAGTCAAATGTAACTGTTTGGTGTGCTAAACATTGTCGAAGTCGCAACCAATATGCTGTGAGACGAAGTACCTTTTGAATCATAATAAATTTGGAGTTAATCACTTTGGCCACTGAAACAATTGGCAAAATGTTTAATTGCCAATGTATTTAGCAATCCCACTGTCCTACTGTTTTTATTATATAAACATTATTTAATTTTTATTTGTCTATAATATTTTTTTATTTGCAGGTATTTTGTATAGCGACTGTTACATTAAAACGTATGACAATGCGCAACACCAGATCTACAAATTCTAATGCTCAAGGTGTAACATAATTTCAACGTCTTTATAAATTACCAAACACATTTTTAAGTAAGTTAATCGATAATTTGAAATTCACATGCTTCGAATTGCCTCCCTTTAGATCCTGTGTTGATCTTATAAATATAAAGTGTAATATCTCTTGTTTATATGTGTGAAGGCAATCTCGGTTCAGTTTCTGTTGGACCTCTACAGCATTGGAGAATCAATTACGCAAAGACGTCAAGACAATAAAGCGATCGTCTTCTTCTGTTGTGTTGCATTGTCGGCCAAATCAACGCTTCCGGATGAAGCCACCAGTCCCTTGAAATTGTTAGAAAACTCATCGACCATGTGTGAATATATTTTTCGCTACCTCCTTGAGACTTCAAGAACCGCCCCTGTATTGTGATTATATAATTAGGCAAGAATAGTTTGTAATTATAATTTGTATATTTGTATTTTGAATAGAAAAATATAAAATGCAAATGTTCGGCCAATTAAGAGATATCCCAGTTGAGAATATCTTACCAATGCATTTACAGTGAGCTGTTACTTATAAAATACAATATAAAAATGTAAGTCAAGATTAATTGAAAATTGTTAAAATTTAAATGTATAAAACGTAATGATCGATTATCCAATGATTGAAATGTATTATTTTTCAAAAATTTGGAATGTCAAGATTTTGAGTGAAAATAAAATGGTAAATTTATTCATTAAACGACATATAAATGTATCTGAATGTCAATCATAATACGATTATTTGTAATATCATACATATATTTATATATACAGTATATAAAAAAAAAGAATTTAAAGATATTGTTTATGACAGTAGCGTGAGAAATATAATTTCATACGTTATAAAATAATAAAGGGAAGAAGTAAAAAACACAATATTTACTTATATAAGTGCAAAAACAGTATATACCTTTAAAATTGTATTGAGAATCTAAAAAAAAATCATTAAAATTTAAAAAATATTTTGTGGCCACACATGTTTTATTTTAATAATATCTTTTTGAATTACATAGACCTCTAGTATCGGAATTTCATTATTATGTATTTGGAACGTAAAATAAACTTCAAAAGGTTACTCGTCAAATTGATTTATAACAACTTTCGTTATTACTCTTATTTCTTTAAAACCTTTGTATAATGTAGAAATAATAATAAAAAAAATGTGTGTGCATGTGAAGGTTTAAATCATTGATTTAATTGCATTTTACGGGGTCTCAATCACGCGGTCATTTTCTTAGTGGCTTTTTTCTAGCTTCATACGAATTTCTGCTTTTCTTCTCGGATACGGACATTCCGCATGATCCCTGGGGACAGGGGTAATATGTCCGACTACGATACATTTACTAGAAGGTATTCGAAAGACTATATTATATGGCCTTACCTTTTTTTCCTCTTCTCCCTCTCATGACACCCTCGAAAATATTTTCTATTCCTTAAACAAACGAAATAAACAGTAGGTATACACACGCATCACTTTCCTCCATTGCATTACTATTTCACGTGTCTATTTTTTTAGGGTCTGCGAAAATGTTAACGTAGCTTTTGGAAATTATTAAATTTGCACCTTGTTCTTTGTGCGTACTGGCTGTATTTTTTTTAAATTGTCAACACTCAACATTCATCAGACCAATTACTAAAATCATAAGAATGCCAGTTAAATCATGGCTGAGTTAGCTAATTTTTATCATTTGTTACTGTGTTGTAATAACATTATTTATTATTGTTTTGCTATTTGTGTAATATTTGTTGCTAATTCACGTAATATAATTATAAGGGTAAAAGGCCCATTTCAAACTCAATTTTTTTTCAGGAGACTGATAAAACTCTATTTAATGAAAGGTTATTAATTTTTTCACAAATTTAAAGTGTTATTCTATTTAATACTTTCAAATTAATTTAAAATATTGACTAGAAATCAATTTGAAAACTTAACAAGACAAAACAATTATTTTCTAAAATTCGGCCATTGTTTTGATTAAAACATTTAAATTGAAAATTTACTTTTATTAATAAAACATTGGTTTGGTGTGTGAATTATATATCTTAATCCCATTTAACTGCATACACTAGAAACAAATATGTAAAATCATAAAAATTCGACCTCTAGGTATAATAAATAAAAATTAATAATCTATTAAAGTTTGCAATGTATTGTTTTGTTTCCAGTTATCCAACGTTTTTATTTAAAAATCAAGACCTCTTTCCCAAAATTCAGGTCTAGTCTAAGTACGCCACTGACTTACATAACAAATATTGTATTTTATTTAATTATTACATATTATGTATTTATTTTTTTAAGTATAATAATATCGAACATTTTATTCAAAATTAAATACAACATTTTATTATTTACAAAATGTAATATTAACAAAAGTCATATGCTTATGTTTATTATAACATTTTTATTCAGTTAATATTCTGTTGTACATAACTATTTAGTCGTCCGTAGTGGTGCGTGTTGATATATTATTGCTTACCTACATATTGTTTTTCTATTCGTATTACTATAACATACAAATATACCAACAACTTCAAGCAGTTTAAAAAGTTTATTTTTTCAATGGATTTTGTCGCATAATAACCAACAAACGATTTTTTCGACAAATGGTACAACAATTTCTTGTTAATTTTGTGACAAAAATATTCCATGCACCAAAAAGTCACAGGTAACACAACATGTACATACGACTGTCCATAAAAATGGTTTAAAACGTAAATTAAATACATCGTCAAAACAATTTTTTTTATTAGAAGCTACTCTCAATCAAAACAATTTAATTGATTTTAACAAAGTTTTATGTCTAGCCTTAGTAGCAACTAATACACCTTGGTATAAAATGTAAGTGCCTCAATTTCGTACATTTTTAGAGAAATACACTGGACGTGACATTCCAGATGAAAGTGTGTTGCGTAAAAATTGTCTCGGGCCATGTTACTATAATTCTTTAACGGAAATTAAAAATGAAATTGGTGAAAATAATATTTGGATTAGTGTAGATGAAGCTACAGATACAAACGGTCGTTACGTTGCAAATTTACTGGTGGGAATATTAAAATCAAATACTCCGACTCGTCCATTTCCTCTGACATGCAAAGTTTTGGAAAAAACTATTCATTCTACTGTTGTTCGGTTTATCAATGATGGACTAAAAATTATTATGGCCGTTGGGTGGAAATAACGGAAAAGTGCTATTAATGTTATCGGATGTAGCTCCATACATGACAAAAAACAGTGATACACTAAAAGTTTTCTACCCAAATTTAATTCACGTTACGTGTGTAATTCACATGATGAATAGAGTTACAGAGAAGATCAGAGAAATGTTTCCAAATGTAAACAAACTGATTAATAATATTCAAAAAGTATTTTTAAATGCGTCATACCATGTCCAGGTGTACAAAGAAATATTGCCTGATGTGTCATTATCACCAGAACCTGTATTAATTAGGTGGGGAACTTGACTGGAGGCCGCTGTATTTAATTGCGACAATTTTGAAGGTTTGAAAAATGTTATAGACAAATTAAGTGAAGAAAAGTCGTCGGTCAGTATTGAAAAATGCAAAAATATATTACACCTACAGTCTATAAAAAATGATTTAATTTTTATTAAAACTAATTTTCTACAAATTGTTACAACTATAAAAAGTTTGGAAAAATCAAATACACCCTTAGTTGATATGATAAATATTATCCAAAATACTTTTTTACACAACTTGAGCGGATACCAGGAGAAAAAGGAGAAGTAGTGAAAACAAAAATATTGCAACTTCAACAAAAAAACAAAAGATACACATTTTTGAAAAATATTGGACAAGTTCTCAGTGGAAATAACACAATAAAACTTACGGAAAATTATTCACCAACTATAGTAGCCGACTTGCAATATTTTCCAGTGACATCGGTTGATGTCGAACGGTGTTTCAACATATAAAAAATATTCTTATAAATCGGCGTACTAAAAATATATATATATATAGTTATTAAATATTGATTTTCTAATTGTCTAATTAATAATATTAAATATTATTGGAAAATTAATTGAATTAAATAAATTTAAAACCAAATTATTGTAAATTAAATAAATTAATAATACAAGTTAATAAATAATAAATTTAAACTGAATACATTTTTTTTTTTTTAATATTGAAAGAATGTTTTGCCTTTTTCAGGACAAAACATCATATATCTGGTATTTTAAAATAATATTAAGAGAACATATTGCATGTTTTAAACGACATAAAAACATTATATTTTAAGGATTTTAAGAGAATATAAATCCGACCTCTAGTTATACCTAAGCACAATACAATTATTTATTAAAGTATGTGAAATATACGAGTATTTTAGTTTTCCGTTATTATTGATTAAAAATATAGTACTTCATAAGAAATGAAAACTTCCTAAAAATTTGGGGAGGGGGTTATCCCTTCCAGTGGCGCACCCAAGGGGATGGACTCCGGGTCCGGACCCACCCCTTGACTAAATCCTGGGTGCGTTACTGATCCCTTCCACCCCGTTAGTACGCCACTTGATGTAAGTGATATTAACAATGACTAAATAATCTTATAAGTAAGTTACTTTTAACATATATTTACAATATATTAATTTTTGTTAGGTCAATATCATCCATTGCAGTGACGTAGCCAGGATTTTTATTTGGAGGGAGGGGTGGGTTTGAGGCTAATAATTAATTTATGTGTTAATAATTAATATGTATAGAGTATAGACAGTACTTACTAAAACACTAATTATTAATTTCAATGTGGCTGCAGCTCTATCAGCCTCCCCGCTCCCCTGTAAACGCCATTGATCCGTTGTAATTTGGTTTTTTTTCTTTTATTATACATTTGATATAATAATGATAATTATTTATATTATCTTTATAACATTATTATATATTGATTACGCATTTTCATTCTCTATAGAATTATAATAATTATAAATGTTACTTCTTTTATTTTTGTAATTATTAAAAATTAAGATGCAATAAATAGAGGATTACCGAGAGTAATTGACGTTTTTTTTTTTTATAGTTTTATTATTTTAATACTTTATCTCACGTTTATTTCATTTTAAAAGAAGAGAAAAAAAGAAATTCCAATTATACGGAAAACATATTTTATTATTGTAATAATGGTTTAAATAAAAAAAAAGAAAAATCATTAAAGACAATAATAATAAACCTCGAAAAGGTTTTTTTGTAAGAAAAGAAATTGATTTTGACTTGAAGAAAAAAAAATACATAATTATTGTCTTTTTAATTGTTGAGGAGACATTACTGAATATGCAATATTTCTATCATTTATTTTTTAACAACGAAATCCATCTTTTAGATATTAAAAAGTTTAAACCGTTCTTTTGTTATTAAATAGAATAGGGGTATAATATGAGAATTTAAAAAAAAATTATTTTGTAAACAATATCCGAAGATTGATGAGGGTAAGTACGTGAAGATTTTTTAATGGCAATTTAAACCGTTTTTAGCTGGTTTCCGTAATATTAAACAACGTTCGGTGCCCGTTCTGCAATTCTCGAAATGTTTAGCGTGTGTTTATCTCTTTTGACTGTAGAAAAGTAGAAATCAACGTGGTAAAGGAAATTAATATTTCGATGTTGAGTTACCGACTATTATTATTAAAAAGAAAAACAAAAACAGAACGATGAGTGTAGTAAGTACACGCGTTCTGCCGGACGGCGCATTTAATTCAATTTTCGAAAGTCCGGCCGAAATGTTTTCTTAATACACTACTTTGGATGAACGCTTTTGGCGTATTTTTGATGAGCTGATAACTGTGCGGCTTAGGAACGTGCTCGGGGAACGCGACTTTTGAGGAGTCGATATTAACACGAGAAAGGCTATTAATTTATGTATTCCACCTGCAGTAGTTAACTCTTCTTTTTGTCGCAGAGACAAATGAGAACCTTGTAGTTTCCGTGATGATGGAGTCAACGCTCTGGTGGTCGACGAGTTAATCGAAAACAAATTATAATCAGTCGTACGTTATTTTCAAGTATTGTTTCCAGCCGCTAACGAATTGTTCGCTAACGATTTTGAATTATTTCGTATAATTAAAACTTTTAATGATGTCATATTATTACAAAACGATTTAATTTACCGGTTATCTAATTGGCGCAACCTCAATACAATTTCTAGGTACCTATTTAAATATTTCTAAATGTATCAAGTATTTTTCTGGGAAAGAAAAAAAAACGAGCCCTTCTATAACCTTTATAATTATTCTTTAAAAAACTCCGAACTCGTTTGTGTCTAACACAATAAAAATATACTTTTTGACACGTCTCTGTTTTAACAGACACACCGTTACTGTGCGTGAAAATTAAATTCCCTTCTCTATGCAATCGGTTGGATCATTTGGAAAGAAGAAGGATAAGAAGGTTAGATATTTGTTTTATTTACAAATTGTTTAACGCGTACACGACTATGTTGTCCAATAAACACTGTTGTACTCGTTAAATTTCTTAATTCCTAGTCGCGATATATACCAGAAACAAGCAACATTTTTTTTTATATAAAACACCACAAGTATTTCGTAATTTTTAATAATATATCGAAGATTTTATCTTTTTCGTGTCAGTTCCACAGCGATTGCAATAGAAATGTTCATTAAACAGATAAACGATACGATTGCACTCGTATACGTTTCGTCGATATTTTACGGAGGAAAAATGGATTTTACTCGCCTATGTCAGTTACAGTGTTATACGGTGTAGACGATTTCTACACGATAAAATAAAAATAAAATCATATTTCTATAATGACACTACGGCGGTTATTATAATCATGTGATGTATTATTATACATAATAACGAATTAATTAAACAATTCATTGATTCAACGTCTAGTGTGTTAGAAAATAAAATTCTCGTTTTATATTATCCTTTTGTCGTAGAAATTCTTAGTGTAAAATAACAATACCTGATCGTATTAAACGATATATAATATAACATCTCATATAAACTTTGTCGGTTGTTGTGGAACGTAATGATTCGCCGTTTGTATCCTCGTCAAATTGAATTAATTTTATTTTTTTACAATCGATACGCGTGTTTCGTTCATACACACACACACACACACACACACAAATATATATAAAATAAATAAATAAATATATATATATATCAAAATGTATACTTAAATATACAATAAAAGCCAAAGAGTATTAAATAAAATAAAATAAAAGAAGGTTGTTGTATAAATTATTTTATTACCACCGGTTTCGACAAAAAGTCATTATCGGGTAATTTATAAAAAATACAACAATTGTTTATGTGATATTTTGTCTATGTTATAAATAGTTAAAGGTTTAGAGTCATTTGATTGTAAAATCATAATAGTTATGTGTGTCCGTCTGTTGCGGCACATCGCGAAGAGTCTCGTACATAATTATTAGTTATATAACACCTCGCAACTTACACAACACAAGTCGTCGCGCGGGCAACCGGTTTTCTTTTTTAGTCGGCCCTGTTTCGGCGCGCTGGACAAATTCAACTTTACTCAAATCGCTCGCGGTTGCTTTACTGAAAATGAGGGACTGACCCTCATAAACAAAAAAAAAAAAAAACAAAAAAGAAAACTGAATTCACGCGCCCACTGTAGATATGTTCAGAGACGGATTTACACAATTGTCGCCCCTAGGCAAATTTTTTTTTTTTGGCCGCCCCATTAAACTTATCAACGAGAAAACATATTTTTAAATACTTATTTAACATAAGTACTAAAAAAATAAATCATAAAGACTGATACTGAACAATAATTAATGGCGGTTATGTTAATAAACTAGAGTTAAAACTAGGTTAAAAAACCTAGAGTATTCTCAATAAAATATTGGCCTAAAATTTGCCGCCCTAGGCAAATGCCTACTTTGCCTGACGCTAAATCCGCCACTGTAGATATGTTATTATTTATTAGTTTAGAGACACCGTTCCGTGTCGCCGCGGTAACGTCGGTGATAATTAAACGCTGTTCGTTATTATTGTGTAGGTGTGAAGCCGGAACGCGTGTGCAGATACCATCACACTCGCGGAGTTCGGTTTCCGACCGGCGGAGAATCGCGGTCGGCGCGTCCGTTAAAAAGGCATCGAGTGCCACGCGATTTTTTTTTTTTTTTTCTATTAAGGCACTCTAATTACGATCGCCCGCGGCAAAATTATTATCATTTCTTTTTTCTTCCTTCTGAAATATCCGTTCCACTTAAGTGTATGCGAACACGCGCAGTCCCGCAGGACACTACGAGTCGAAAACCGGCCGTATACATATATATATAAATATATAGAGGAATTCACGGAAATTAATTAACACTCGACCGTCGTTTCCTCCGCGTCCCTTTCGTACTCGCGCGCCGCGTGAATTCCTCTCGCCCTCTCGTCCCCCGTGACGACGGGTGTGTATACACCCGCGTCGCCTTGAAACGGGCCGCAGCAGCGCACTGCGCGCCGTTTCCATCACGCGTTTGGCCCTGCGGGGCGAGTGCGGTCGGGGAGCACTTCATAACCGGATACTCGCACGACATACGCTCGCGTTCGACTTTAACACCCCGCGATGAAAAATCGACGGCCGAACGCGTCCGAAATTCTCTCGCCACTACGCACGTCCCTTCCTAGTTTATTGGACAGAATCGCGTTTTTCAACAAAATTACACATCTGTCTTGGAAACATCGTTGCGTTTGAAGGCGCGTCGAACGATTTTTTTTTTCATTCCGCCCACCACCCCCGGGTTACTTTCAACGATTGAAAACAGATTCGATCCTACGTGCGTCCAATACGTCGATATTTATCGATTCTGAGCGTTTATTACGCGCAACGTCTGAACCGAGAAATTTTACAAAAAAAAAAAAGTGCGTCTCGATCTCATAGACGTACTCGCCGCATTTACTCGGTACTTTATAACGTAGAGGCCTATTTTTTTTTTTTTTTTTTTGTTGGTAGCGCCTAAACAAACGTACTCAAAAACTATCGAAAAATGATATAAAAATGCGTTTTTTCTTTCAATACACTCAGTAAAGTGAAATACGCTTGAACAATATATATACATCGCACTGAGTGTAAATCGAGTATGGCTGCTCAATTGTAATTTTTTTAAGGATTACGTTTAGAATTTAACTATCTCATAATAATGTCGTTATAAATTGTTATTTTTATATTCGTATTTTTTTTTTCAATATTTAATAGATTATTATGAAAACGTATCGTATATTTGGTAAAAAAAAAATAAAGAAATAATATAATATAATATTTATGCGCACGTCAAAGGATTATTTCGATGAAATTATAGTAACGTAGTTACATCGTATTTTTCGGATTCTAAACGCGTATTATATTGTATAAATCCGGTCTCTAATCGTGACTATATATATATTATGTATAATAAATTATGATTTATGTAGAAATGTTTTATTTCCACTATGTATTATTATTATTATTATTATCGGTACGTTATCCTATTTTATTAATTTTTTTTTTTTGCCGCACTGGATTTCAAGGCCGACTAACTGCACTGTTTAATGGAGTTTTGCTCTTCTGTGTTAAGGTGTGCTGCGATCGGACACACAAGGCTTGTCTCCGTTTTCCATACACGAAAGACACAATATAAACGTTTTAATTATAATATTCAGTACACGCGGCAACACAATATTATAATATAAAATAACGTTCGCGAGTTGTGTGGCCGCCCCGTGTCTCCTCACGCGTCGTCCCCGCCGCGACGTCGACCCGAGTAATATTCAAAACAATAACAAAAGGCCACGCCGAACAATCCCCGGAGAGATTTCCATAAACATAACAGTATTATTACGCAACTACGAAATACAATTCGTCCAGTTGTACTGCGCCCGTAGTGAGAGAGCCGATAACGCAGCGATAATTCGGCGGCGGTTCGGTACGGCGCGCGAAGAAAAAAGCGGCCTGATGATAAAATGCCCGTGTGAGTTCCGAAAATGGGTGTCGCGACATCTCCTGGCTGACGTGTCGTAACGGAACACCTGGTTGTCGGCGAAATGCAAGAGGGCGACGGGAAATCTCGGTTATATTATCAAATTACGCACAGGATTAATTGCCACTTTTAATGTTTTTTTTTTTTTGTAATTTTGTAATTTAATTGTATACAATGTTTATTATATTTTTTATTTTATTGTTAAAAAAATTCTCCATTAAGTTCTAAGAATTTTCCACTAGAGAGAATGCGCTTCTTCAACAGTTTCCTTAAAACCACCGAAAATATTGAAAAAAAAAAAACAAATTTATCTCGATGTAGCTTTTAAACGCGGCACAAAAAGACTACCAAAGTAATTGGTCTTGAGCCTTGAAATTTACACCGACAAATTAATAATTTCGATCTCATATAAAAATCGTTCGTCGATCTTTTAAGTTCTGTAAGACGCTATGAACAATACACCGTTTTCAACACTCTTTAATATAATAATTAATAATTTTTACGAGTTATATTTACAGCGGTTCGACGTTAAACGCGCGGCGATCTCGATAGGCAATTAATTATACATGCTTGTGTCGAGTGACCGTCGTCGTACGTCGTGTTCGCGGCGATAGGTGCAGTGTTGTGACATTTAGTGGAGTCATCGTTAATCTAACGTAACGAATAAATTTCAAAATTTTTTGGATTTCGTTTTCGCCGGCATACAAAACTGAACTTTTGCATTACTAAGTTCACACCAGCTGTGCGAAATTAAATTTGCGACAGGGACCGTGGAAAGTAGCAACGAGGTACAGTTCGCACATTCACACACACACACACACACACACACGTTACAATAATTAATAATAAGTTTTGGAATTTTCCTACTTAGTTACGTTTTCAGATAATTTTTATTTTCCAATTTGATATTTGTATTGTTTTTCAGTAATTCGATAACGAATTAAAATAAACTATATTCTTTAGAAATTTCAATAACGAACACAATAATAATAATAATAATAATAATAATAATAATAATAATAATATATTAACAACGTGTACAACGAAAATGAAACACGGTAATAATTATTATTTTTGACAGTTGTTGTACGTTCGGACGACAAAGAACATAACACACCGTTACTAATTCACGCTAAAAGTGTATTCACGTTTTAGTAGCAAAAGTCCAATTATTCTGTGCAGGGAAATATATATTAAAACTTTTTGTTAGAGTTAACTCCTAACATGTATAGAGATATTTTCCCATCCTTATGACGTGTTACGTCGTGAAAACAGTGTGACGTTGTATAGCATTACATCAGTCAGTTTCATTTGATATCATATTTTATTTTAATTGTGGTGCATAAAATGAACTATGAATACATACGTTAATTGTGATTAGTCACTTCGAGATATAGTTTTCGAAAAAAAAATAATAATAATAATAACACCGAAAGAGATTATTTCAAAAGATTTTCTCGTTTTAGAACTATACATTAATCGTCATAATTTAAGAACTCAGCTATTGTGTAAACATTGCTAAATATAACCGCCGTACGAAGGCGGCAAGTGTTAATCCTGTTGTAACTTATTGCACATTTCTCTAAAATCCTAGCATATTTTCTTTTGTCAAAAGCACGCATCGCTACTGGTGGGTATTAATAAAAATATATAGTGAAAATATTTATAAAATTCACACAAAATAGTTGAAATATTATGTGTTCGATACGTGTACATATATGCGGTATACGACATATTTTTCCTTCAAAATGTATTTCTCAGGGTAGACATAGATTTTTTTTTCAAACATATAATATTAAATACCATAACATTCCATAAGTGTTTCTAAACATAATTTAGTATAGTCCAGCTATATGCACCTATACCTACGAGGGTTAGAAATATTTCAATACATTTGCATGTAGTCGTGAGGACTAACACGGCCCTCACCAACTCAAAACAGTGCACGTGAAACATAATAATTAATTTATCTATCTATCATGCCGTAACAAAACAACGAAAATACGTTAACTTTTTTCAAAATCGTTTTTTTTTTTATATTTGTTAAATATATGAAATTCTATGAGTAGATAACAATAAAGAATGAGAATAAAAAAAAAAAAGGAACGGTCCAGAGTGTATATCAATACGCGTGTCAAAGAGTTTAGATTAAATCATAAATTTTATTAAATATGACATGATAATAAATAGTCGAAAATATCCGACGTAGTAAATATTTTTTTTATATATATATATAAGAGGTGTTGGCCAACACCCGGTTACGATATATTCCATTCGGCTTTTTACGCGTTATATTTCCATATATTATTATAAATAAATATGTTAGGCAATAATATATCGATGTATTTATATTATAGCCCTTTTTAAACTAGAAAATATTTCAAAATCTATATAATATGTGAGTGTGTGTGTGTTACGAATTCTATTAAAAAAGTATAACTCACTGAAGAAAAAGGACTCCTATATATGTCTTACCATACCCCTTTGTGTAATTTATTATTCGCACTTTCTCGCCAACACTCTCCTGTCAATGAGATGCCAATATAGCCGAGCACACAAAGACTACGACGCACAACAAAATCGGTTTAATCGATTGAACGATATCACGGAGAATTCCGCTCACTTGTCTATATATATATACCTGTATAATATCATGCTGTCCGTCTGACGATAGATTATGTATTTCACCGTATAGAAAAAGAAAAAAGAAAAGATAGAATGGAATCTCGTCCTCCTTTGTTCATCGGATTTCGAATTCGTCGCCACAAATTGTTGAACGTGTCAATTTCGAAGAATACTATTTAATTTATATACGTAGGTAGTTAATTGTCCTTCCCCCTTACCACGAGATTTTTTTTATACATTGGCGTATTTTGTGTGGACGCAAATTGAGGCTCCTCAATTTTTTAATATTTCTATATGTAAGAGACCCCAAAGCGGTAACCGAAATTTAGATTTAAAAAAAAATGAATGTTCTACAGCTACTACCAAGGATCTAAATAAAATTTTTACGATTAACTACTTATAAAAAAATCTCATTATAAATAACATTATAACAGCGAGTTATTGTTCTTCGATATTTCGCTTATTCCTATATATCAAGATGGATAAGAATTTCTTTAAACTTTAGATGTTCAAATAATACTCGTTGCTCAAGTGTACTATTATGATATAATTAATTTGTTAAACTGTAAGAATACTATGTATTGACTATTATTTTTTTTAAACTATAAAAATATAATTGTAATAAAATAAATATGAGTAAACTCGAGTTTCATTTTTTTTATAATTCATATTTATAATAGGTTTAAGTGTTGAATTAGTAGGGGTCCAAGAAAATCTACTACGGTAAGTCGGCTCCTTAATACCTATAGATGAGTCGTTCAATAGAATAAAACCAAAACAACACTTGATATTTTAAAAGTATTTTAATAAATATTTCATACTCAAAAAATTCAAAAACATATCGTAATACTTCTAATCAAAAGTTCGTACAATTTATCGTAAATATGTAAAAGTACATACATTTATATGGCTTGCTACAAGGAAACAAAATTATTTTTACGATGCACATTATGTTATTTAATAATATTAAAAAATAAATAAAATGCTTACAGTATTTTTCAGGGAAGAGGGAATTTGTAACAAAGTTTTGAATTTTTCTTTTTTCGGCCACACTAAGGTTATGTTAAAATAATATTCAAATCCTTTAGATTACAAGTCACAAGAAATGGTACTGTTATTATACTCGTAAATTGCTATTATAAGTATCTGTTATTAAAATATTATATGGCAATTAACGTGTAATATCATTAACTGTGATCACAGTATTAAATATTTATTGTAAATAAAATACAGAAATACAGAATATTTTATGGTTATATATGATTCATAAATATATATTTTTAGGTTAGTACTGAAACATGATATTTCTGTATTTATAAATACTCGAAAAAATGCAAAACATAAATATAAAAATATTTCGGGGGCAGGCCTAAAGCGCCTTCAGCACTCTTTGTGACATAGCTGCGCACTGTCGTTCAATCAATATTATTCGATTCCCTTAGTTTTTGTCTAAAATGCCTAAAGGCATTTGATCGAAACAAAAAAAAAAAAACTATAAAATAAAAAGCATTTCGTGAGGTTTTCCTTTTTTCTTTTTTTTTTGTATACGTGCAGTAGAATAATATAACGCTAAACGATGGAATGCGTACTTTCGGGTGTCTTTGATGTGTAATCAAGAGTTTCGTGTTGAAAACCATTATGGGGGGGGGGAAATAAAAAAAATAAATAAACACCGTGATAACTTTTAAAACACGGCACATTTTATTTGATTAAAAATATTTTAATATTACACTTAAATCGATATCATATTTATACATACTACCGTTTACATTTTACAATAGTTATGCGTGTATAGTTAACTCTTGTTTTTACTTAAGAGGACTTCTCACGCAAACCATTTTCGTTTTCCCGAACTATATAGCGTTCGTCAACGCCTCAATCGCCCGATAACAATAATTAATTTCAAGAATGGCGCTGCACATCATTCTTACACCGTAGTACAATGACAGAAATTATCAAAAAAACGAAATGACGAAATATCGTTTTCGTACACTGCGTCTGAGTTAGAAACGCGATTTTAAAAACCATACAGGACACACAAAAGTCACACGAATGTTTGGCTGAAGCCATTTATTTGATATTTCAATTAATTAATTGGAATTGACAGCCACATTTTACTAGAATCGAATAAGCTGTATTATTTTTCTTCTACAATAAGTAATTGTAAAATAATATATATATATATTTACATCCGCCAAAAATTTGTAGAACACCTCATCTTTGTATACATCTTCGACACTTGTTCATATATCGAGCGTACAGTAGGCGTATACGAGTATAGTATTGAAACTACGCGAAATCACATTTTTATCTAATATTTTTCATTTATTTCGTCGAATATTATTTCGTTAGCTGTTAATAATCGATTAAAATCATCGTTACAGTTAATTGGTGAATGAAACACGGGATTAATTTTCGCGGGAAACGAACGAAGAGAAAAGAAAAAAAAAGACAAGTTCTAATTATAGAAATTTACGTGGATTGAAATTTCCTCTTCTGTATAAAATTGTTCCGAACACGAGCAGAAATTAAAATTATTTTCCCCTGCTTTCCAAATCGCACTTCCGTATCTATGCACGCGTATACGAGGTAGATAAACATGGCGTGATTAAAAACACTCAAGCACCCTTTACGTAATTATTTATTACTTCTTAGTTTCCAACGTGAAACTTTGATGCGTACATTTGGAGTGTAAGTTATAATAGGCAGTTTTGCGGTGAAAATTTTTAAAATTAATTTTGTTATAATCTTTCAACTCTTGACACTAAACGGTATTTTAATATTAATCTGATAAGTTGGATCAAAAATAAAATGAAATTTCTGAATAATTGGAATTTAAATGCATATGTTTATGTATAATTAAATTATTTAATTTTTAATCCAAATTTAACATTCATACAATCATAATCATTAGAAATTGCTGTGTGAAAATTACCTATTTCTTTATGTATTCTGAAAAATTAGTATTTCTGCACGCACATATAATATAAGAGAGGCTAAGTTTTACGTTTCTAATCGCAATACCCGGAAAGTTCTGAACCAATTTTAATGAGATTTTCTCAGATTTCTTTTTGTTTTTTTTTTTTATGATTATTTTTCGCATAGACCATATTTCATTCCATCAACTCATCATCATCATTATCATAAAACCCAGAAATAATGGTTTCACGAACATGCAACGGTATCCATGACGACTAATATTGTAGCAACAATAAATATATTCTCAAATAAAAATGAAAACTCATTTAGATTAATAGTTATAGTTTAGAATTCATACGGCAAGCAGAGTTTAAGTATATTGAAAAATATTATACAGTGAAACGTCCTTTAACGCGGTCATCTTCCAATAGCGGACGTTTTTTTTTTTTTGTTGGATCGGGGACGTTTTCACTGTTTTTCAATGGGAAAACTTTCCAATAGCGGACACTATTTTAATCTTTATTAATTATAAATAATGGTGCCAAAACGAATTCACATTCGTACGTACTCTCGTAATAATGTAATTACGAAAACAAACTGGTTATGGGATGATAAGATTGCGACATATTTAGTTATCGGTGAAACGGTTATACGAGTGTTATTATGACAAAAATACGTCAATATTTGTTATAGTTATAATAGTTATAATGTCGGTGTTCGACGCGATGATTACGTTAAAACGAAAGCGGTTGTCGCTTCGCGAAAAAGTCGACATTTCGGACTACTGTAAAAACAACGGAAACGTAGGAATTCGTGCACTCGCAGAAAAGTTTCGAATTGGAATAACACAGATCGCGGATATTGTGTCCAATAAATAAGAGATTTATAAAACATTAAATTTAATGTAATATAATTAAATTATATTACGTTAAATTATAAATTAATATAAAGCAAAAATGTACCCCCTTCTGAAAATAACGGACGAAATTTCGGTGACCGAGAGTGTTTGCTACTCAGAGGTTTCACTGTATACATTAAGAATATTGATAATATTTTTTAAATTTTCTGAACAGACAATTATTGTGATGTACATATTTCATAACTATAGGGTTCGATTCAAATTATAAAAAAAAATCGCCGTACAAGAGATGTTCACAATATCATCAACAACTCGAAATACAGAAAAATTCTGCTTTATCGAATGGATTTGAGAAAATCTTCTCGGATTTCTTGAGACAGTAGTGCAGAATTTCGGTAAACTCGGATTCGAAGCTACCGGATAGAAATACTTGCTTGACTTGCTCTTTCAATTTAAACATTCACAATTTTCTTCGTGATCTCTTAAAGAATTATAACAAAAAAAAAAAAAAAAAAATTAAATTAATTCAAAGCAAAATCTTAAAATTTGTGATGGTGAGTTTTAGGGAATTCACATTGTTATAATGTGATACGCACGCAACACTCTTGTCGAGAACTCGATACGGGGAAAATCTCTTACTCGCTGATTGTGCAACGAAAAATTGCGTACAGTTATATATATTTTGTCATAAAAAAATGTGTTTAACGATTTACAACAGTCGTTAAACGTTCGAACGGGACGACTTCTCCACTCATTATGCTGGAACAAGTAGTGTATATAAATTGTCATGTTTATAATGATGAGAGAAACGACTATAACGAACGTTATTACAGTCGTAATACAGTCAGCGTTTTTCACAGCTGCGGATAACGTATTTGTATGTTTTTCGACTCGTGTATCGAAAATGTCGGAAGCTACGTCAATTTACGTTTTGAAATTGTACTCGAAATTTTCCGAATCACGTGCGCGAACGGTCAGTCCCTGCCAGTCCGTGATTTGTGCGTATTTAAAACGGACGGGTTTTGTTGTTTTTTTCTGTCTTTCGGAAAAACTTAAACAAAAAAAAATAAAAAAACAAAAACGATATCGTATCGAAATTAACGTAAATTCTTCACGTCGAAATTCCGACGTGTTATTATTTCTTTTTTCGTCGCGGACCGGTCAATATATAGACTTTTATATATTCGTTTTACAATCGTTTGACGAACACGCGCGACGGCTATCTGGTACGATGCCAAAGCGTTTAGTTAAATCCTTTACGCGTATACGCGCGTGAATAATTTGTCGATACGCGTATTATTAAAGTGGCAATTTACTGGGAGGGTGGGAAATCGTCTGGACATTCGCCAAACACTTTGAACGAGGCTAATTTTTATACGTCGGCCACGTACATGAAGCGCGTGCGCGTCTCTTTGTCATAATAAATAATAATAATAATTATTGAAATCACCTCGTTTACCCGGTAATATTTTCCGTTCTCATTATACCAAAATAACAATAATAATAACAATTAGGATTTAAGACAATTGAACAATAATACGCGAAAAACGTTGTACGACGCATTTCTCGCAAATTTAAATGTTTTATTTTATTTATTTATTTATTTTTTTTTACGCAATTTTAGCCCAATAGTGGATTCGTGTTCGAAACAGTTTTTTTTACCTAATACGCGGTCCGCGAGCGGGAGAATAATAATATCTTATTTTCTGTTTTATCCGTCGTCCTGTAAACGTTTCGATTTCCTTCCACTTCGCGTTTGGGGAATATCTGAAACAGCGCGGTATGTTTATTTATTCTACGCCAAAATCCGTTTTTCTCGGATTAACGTTTTGCCGGGTTTTAATGTTAAGAAGAAGAAGAACACAAAAAAAAAAAAAGTAACGAAAAGAAATCTGCTCGGCGAGAAACTTAATACACACCGAAATTAAGAAAAGTCTTTCCGAACCAACGGCGTCCTATGTATTGGACGCGGTGTTCCCCGGAAATCCGTAAGCACTATTTAAAATACCGCCAGTTTTAAACATTTTGTGTACAATAACGGGGAACTGTACACTTCGTTTTACATTTCTGTAGGTATTTATGTATACGTATTGTAATACAATCAACTTTATTTACGAGTTTGGGTGTTTAACTCGAATTACGGACGTAACCGCCGAATAATCTAATCGAACAATCAATTCGTTTCCAATTAAAATACAATATTCTAGTAGTGCACTGTATACATACTCGTATATATATATAATGCTGACGCTATACTGAATTTAAGAGGAAGGGAAGTGACTATTTACCCATGTAAGGGTCAAATTTGCTAAGTGTTAGAATAATTGTATAGTTACTGTTTCGGCGTCGATTAACAACGGGCTTCGTACTATTTCAATATATTATACAACTCTGTTCGATTATTATTATTAATATCGTCTTCTTCGGAAGGGGACAAAAATAGTGCTCCTGACTGGAAACTTCTAGTTTTGAACCACATACAGTGAGAAAACGACCGATAGAAAAGAAATGGTCTATACTGTTTCTTTAAAACGTGGTGAATCACAACACGCCACAAGTCCCCTGTGTCTCCGAATTTAAAGCGCATTATCGAAAATCGTCAGCAATTAAATTTACCCACCACCGGTTTTCATCATACTATTTTTTTCTCTTGATTCGCATAATTGAGTCTATTCTCTTTACAATATTTTATCTCTCCCTACCTTACGATTAGATTATTCATAATTGTTATGGTCTACTAACAACAGATTTGTTTAAAATCTTACAATGGAATAGTAGGAGTCTTCCAGTTCTATTGAATGATATACATAATTTATTGTTTTCCAACGCCATATAGATAGCACTTTTTCTGAAACATGGCTTCGTCCGAAAAACACGCAATTGGAATCCTGGATTAAGCCGAGCTAAAATAGTTTCATCTATAAAAGCTAATAAAAATATTATTATTATTATTGATAGATCGTTTCAGTTTTAGTATACGAAGCGTGTACTTTTAATAGACATATATTACTTATGTAGTTTTAAGTATTCGATAAAATTTGCTGTCCTTTAATCGTATTTTTATTTTAAAATAGTTTATTTTCCATTAGGAGTTTTTACTCGACATGTATTTATTTTTTATTCGACAAATCGATTAATTGCGGTTGAAAACGCTTATTCTGATTTTCTTTATTCGATTCGTTAAATTAATTATATATTATTAGGATTTTCATTTTACGAACAACCATTACTTTGTTATTTATATATATTTTTTCTCAAAATTTCCTTAAATTTCTGTATTTTTTTTTTAATGAAAAAAGTTTTTTTAAATTTTAGTGTAGATAAAGTAGTAAATATTTCTCAACTGAAATAGTTATGACACTTGTTTGTATTTTATCCGGAGCAATTTCAAACATAATCGTTCGTGTCTTAGCTATGTATAGTAGATATTATAAAATAAAAAAAATAAAGTATTATAAAAAAAACTATCTCTGCAGTATAACCGTTCAGAATTTTCGCGTAAAATAATTTTATAAATTTTTGAGTTCTACATTTTAATTGGAGTTATACTTATAACACATATATTTTTGTAAAATATCTTGTACACGATTATAATATATAATTAGGTTTTAATAACTATTTGCGTTTCGTGTAAACGATATTATTTTGTGTTTTGTATATATTGATAGCTATAATTGAATGTGTTTTTGACATACGAAATATAACGAATGAAATGTCAAAATTTAAATACCTCGTATAGTTGATTACTATTTATATAATATATAATTATGGACTATGAATGTCGCAGAATTCGTATTTTTATTTTATTTGTATATTCGCTATGGTGGCACTATAACAATAACAATAACAACAACAACAACAACAACAACAATAATAATAATAATAATAATAATAATAATAATAATAATAATAATAATAATAATAATAATAATAATAATAATAATAAAGATTTCGTATCAAACATGGCGTATTTACGTTAATAATACTATTAAAATATTTATGAATAAAACATAAATAGTGCTATATTTTGACATAGCTACAGCGTATTCGTGCAGTTAATTGGAAGATGAATTCATATATATAATATCAAACAACTTGTTATTTCCTATATAGATTGGACGCTATACAAAGTAATTATTATTCCTATACTGTTAATAACACATAATCACCGATGCGTATTTCAATCGAATTTAAAATGTTAAAATTTATGTTGATAATGAACGACGTCAGAATTTTGTTTTTCTTTTTAATCTTCTAATTTTATAGGCGTTTTAAAAATACAATTCTTAGAATTTTTTTAAATCTCCTAACTTTTTAATAGGATGAAAGATTGTTAAATCAGCTTTGTTATTGCTTTATAGATAATATTGTAATTTTTACTTTTTTTGTTGTTGTAATTCGGTGTTTTAAGTACAACTGTGGCCTTCAAGCACTAGGAGAAACGGTTTTAACATTTAATTTTTTGAAAATTTTCTGTATTTGCCTAACCGAATAGTTCTAAAATCGAAACGATTTGTTTCCCTGTATAACGTCCTCTTATGTATCGTTTGCAAGCTACTACCTATCATTTTCCAATAATAAATTATATATGCGTTATATTATGTACCGCGCCAGTGGTCGAATTGAATCAAAGTAAGTTGCGGGACGGGGTGGAGTGGAAGCAGTACCGTCATTAAAAGTTTTAAAAATGGGAAAGGCAAAGTTGTAAGCGATCCATAGACATTGTTGAAGAATAAGCAAAAAAAAAAAAAAATCATTTTTTAACAAAATGCTCTAACACCGTCATTGTTAACTTTGATGGTGATAACTATACTTTTTGTCATTATGATTAAGTAACGTTTAGATCTACTGGCTGAATGTTAAAATTTTAGAAAACAAAATAGTCCTTTAGAGTTATTTTTCTAAAAAAAAAAAAAAAATTAGGCAACATAACAAATACAAATTAAAAAAAAAAAAATTGATTTTTTTTTTTAATCCAAGAGAGATAAATAATTTTAAATAAAATGAATAAGTGGGGAGGACGAAATATGCTATCTAAAAGAAATGGGGGAATGGCATTTCCTATATTATGTCCCCCTCTCAACTACGACTATCGTGTGGCGTTATATTATTTATTTATTCGGTGTACGCCAAACGGCAATTATCGAACCGTGCGTGCAAGTAATATAAAACAATGAATTGAATGAATAATAATAGTGTTAGAAAATAAAATAAAACAGTTTAGAAATATACGTTGGAAACTGGAGAGTAGTGAATGGAACAAAATAGCGGCCAAAGGGCCGGGCGGCAAGAGCTGCGTGACACAATAGCTAATGATCGATAATATGAAGTGCTGTAGGGTGGTAACAGCGACTGTAGGGGGGCATAGAAAAGTGGACATAGCAGAGTAGGGTAGGTTCAGTAGCGTTTTGAGGACGGCGTTAAGAATTTGTTGTCAATTTTAGTGCGAAGAAACAGATCAAATAAATCTCGTAACTGAACCGCAGAGTGTAATTACGAGGATAACGGCCGTTGTGTTTTCCGTGTTGTAAGAACGAGGGAGGCTAAAAATGGCGTTACCTTGTTGCTACGTAGTTCTGAAATGTATACGTAAACGGCGCGGGTAGGGGTTACAAATTTACAATTCATATTCGTCAATCTTCCGATTTGTATTTATACGATTTTATTGTTAAAATATTTGACGATGCGCCGTTGGCATTTCGACGTGTCGAGAAAAATTAACTCGATTGGTACAAAAAAAAAAAAAAAAAAGTATTATACGTACGTTAAACTTCAATGAAACCTATTTATTTTTTTCGCGTATTGTCGTGAATAAAATTTGAATAAAGTTTGTTCTGCTTAATTTTGTTCATCTTTGTTTAATTTTATCTTATATTTTATACATATACCTTAATCTCTTATTGTTGTCAAATTCAAATTTAAATTTAATTTTTTTTTCTCCCCCCATACCGAGTGTCATATGCGTAAATAAATAAATGAATAAAATGCGTATTTTACGGACGGACGGACGGACGGGGGGGTTTATTACATATGAATGGACGACTGCGAAGGAAAAGGAAGAACTGGAGATACAATCGAAAGTCGTTGATTGACAAAACATAGTGTTATCGGTTTGAAGAAAAAAGTTAATTATCGTATATTCCGGGGTATTTTTATAGTTATTTTATCGACCAGTAGTACCGATGGATATTACGTTAATAATATCCGTACGAGAAGAAGAAGAACGAAAAAAAAAAAGAAAAGAAAGTAAGAAAGAAAGAAAAAAGAGCGCGCGTGGGTTACCGGTTTTTGGGCGGTTTCCGTGTATACGACGGGGCGGTGCCGCGCGCGCATCGTTCTCGTGATGAATCTCTCTCTCGGGCGAGACGTGGAAGAGGAAAAAAAAATTATTCTACGTTGACCGGGTCGACGTTGTTATTTGAGACGACGACGACGACGACGACGAGAAACCGTTTAATTATTATCGGCCGAGTGGGTGGACGACGAATTCCTGACTTGTACGGCGGCGGCGGTCGTCACGAGTTTTCCGTAACCGCGTTACGAACCGCCTGTTTGACGACGCGCGCGCGGTCATAATAACACGTAATTATTATTAATTCAGATTCGGGTAAAATATTTTTTTTTATTTTTGAAGTATTTGGAATAAATCGTATTCCGAATATTTCGAAAAATAAACATTTAGAATATATATATACGTATTTGAATAATCCGTGATAATATATTCGTTAAATATTTTGAACGTCTCACAAAAACCATTCCAAATACACATTTAGAATAACTTTTGTTTTTTTTTTTTGTTTTTACTAGTTTTCAGTAATACGAACAACGTCGAACACAGTAGCAATCATCCGATCGAATACAAACACTCGTTCAATAATACGTCGTTCGTGACGTTGCGACGTGTCGGTTCCATCTCGGACGGAGTAGCGTCGTGTGACGATTGTATACTATTAAAAAAAAGGGACGGCCGCCGACCCGTGGCCGGAGTTCGAATACCGGAGCACACGCGGGATTTTTCGTACAGGCAATGGATACAATTGTAATAGAACACGCGTTATATTGTACCGGCCACACGGAGTTTTCATATTAGACAAAATTGTAAAAACAATACACGGATTGGTCGTGAAATATGACGATACCGAGTTATAACAACTTAGTGTGATAATTGGGGACATAGTCGATTATCATTGAATGAGGATCTGCGTTCGAACGCATTTATAATAATAGATATTAAGATAAAATTATGGATGCTGTTGTTTTAAACGTCTACTGCTGCTAGTTGCTACGCATATTTCCCCTAACCCCCCCCCCCACCACGAAATAATTACTTTTATTTATAACGTTGGAGCATAACAATAATTTATTATTTTTTACACAGGACACTATTTAAAATATTTATTTATTTTTTTATCTTAAAAAAGCATTCCGAACACTGTAATATCATTAGGAATACTATCCTGCAAGTCTGATCGTTATGCGGACAGAATTGTGCAGGGCGTGTGACGCGTGCGAATAAGAATTAGGCATACACACCGTGTCGCGCGAAGTACGTTTTATGTTTCTTCGTTGTTTTCTCTTATCCGATTCGCATTTTTTTTTTTTTTTTTTTTTTGCCGAGCCGTGCGACGTTATTTAAGCTCGTTTTCCGACGAAATGGTACCGCTCTGCTAACAGTGCTCGTAATGTAAAATAGGTCGAAATATGTGTTTTATTATTATTATTTAAAAAACAAACGATGGAATATATTGTATCGTTTCGTGCGTCCGATTACTGCGCCGAAATCAATTGGAATACGAAATTCAGAATGAATCTCGTAGTGTTTTTCGCGGGTTGCATCGCGAGTTGCAAATAGACGACGATTAAAATGTTATTAATTTTTGTTCGAAGAGGTGCTACTAGAATTCGCAAAGAAATACTAAACACATAAAAAGACAAATGAAAAGCGAAAAAAAATGTGTAAGCTCGTTCAAATTTTCGGATTCGATTATATTATACGAGCTCGTGTAACTGTGACACTGCAATTATCCATAACACAATCAAATAACGAGGGTTATACGAATTCCATAAGTATCCGTGTAAAAAAAAAAAAAAAAAATGTAAATTTCCAATATGAGAACGTTACTAGAAAATCCGGACTCTGCAGGGATAACAATAACAATAATAATATTGTTAGGTCTGCTCGAATCGACAGTAAACTGCAAATTGGCTATGGGGTTATTCTCGACACGGTAATCGCGATTATGGTTTTAAATATTTAGATATTTCGTTGACGTGTTTTTCAAAAAAGCGAAATAGATTTTTCGATTTTAGACTGAGTCATTTCCCAATATTCAGATACAGATTAATCTGTGTTAAATAACGATTGCAAAAATATACCGAAAGAGACAAAAAAAAAAAAAAAATTCGATTTTAGTCGAAATTCACTTTTCGTTTCGGTGTATGTATACCATAACACGCGCTAGTGAAATAATATTATTTTGTTCGCTAACGGATTTCTTGAAAACGCGCGAATGACGACGACGACGACGACGACGATAATAATTAAACTGTTCTCGCGCTCATGAATATTCTGTACAGCAGTAAAACGCGTTCTTGTAAAAAGCGTTTTGTTAAAATACACGCGAGTCGAGCACCGCCGAGTGTTTAAAAGGTTTTTTAAACTATTTGAAAACTATAAACTAATCGGCCATACTGTATAGTACTCTCTTTCTCTCATATACGAGTCGAAATTCGAAGAGTTTCATTTATTATAATTTATTGGCGCGGGGTCGACGCAAAATATGCGTATTACATATATATATATCCGAAATAAGAAAACACGGTTTATATAATATAAACATTTGTGAATAAAAAAATGAAATTTCGATGATATAAATTCGTAAGACTTTTATTGTGAAAAAAATAAAAATAAGAACGCGATTTTTTTTTTTTTTTTGTTACTTTACAACGCTCTATTATTAATAATTGTTTTTGAAAACTTCCATTAAAACGAGTATTGAGAAAAAAGAAGAAAATTACATTAATATAATATGAAAACGAGAGAAATCAAATATTTCATCGACGCGTGTCTCCCGTATACGGTTTAGGATAATTTGAATGTCCAACTTTCTCGTGATGTGTCGACGAAGAAGAAGAAGAAGAAGAAGAAGAAGAAAAACGGATTGTTTCCCCGTTTAAATTGTACGCGGAAATTTGTTTTTCTTCTCTTTTTAAACTTTTATCGAAGCTATACAATAATATGTGTACGTACTGCGGCAGCACAGTGATTTATTACACAACCGTTTTTATTTAATAGGCGTCCGGAGACGTAAATGCGCAATAAAATCGCTCACGGTCAATTTATATAATATACTAGTGTCGGCGGCGTCCATTACACTGGTACCAATAGTGTGTAGCAGTTATACGCACATGGTAAACGTAGAAGGGATTCATATAAATTATTGTATATAAATAGCGATTAGATGTGTAATTTAGATACGCGCGTAATCGATACGTTTTAATTTGTCTCCGCTTATAATCGCAGTGTATTCCGGTTTCGTTGTTGTTTTTTTTTTTTTTTTTAACTTTTAATCGGACGTCCGTACTGAAATGAAACGCGCGAAACGTATTCGGACTGCTGTCGACTAACGGACGACAGGCATTTAGAACGATTGCTAATACAGGGAGAGCTCTGCATTATACACTGAAATTCGGGAAAAGTCAATTACGGCGGGGTAAAAATGAAAATCGTACGGAACGAGAAAACGTTTTCGAGATTTCCCCTCGGAAACGTGTGTAAATTCCGACATAGGTTGTGACGAAGGTTTTTTTTGTTTTATTACTCGGAAAAACGGAATTCGTCAAAACGAGTGTTCGAAAACGAATACGAGTAGAGCAAGAAACGATTACGCAATATGGACGTGAGATTTGGATCGCGTACAGTTTCCCTCACCGGTGAACACGAAAAACCGTGTTCGACTCGTTCTGTGTATTATGTCTTAAGCGCGGTTTAAGATGGTGTGTTTAAGATGCTTAACAGAAAAAGATCTTTCGGATGTATACGTACGATTATTTATATATATATATATATACCGTTAACCAGACACTTGCAATTGACCGATTGCCAAATATCCGCACTTTTTCTCCGAATATCAAATATCGAAAAAAACTTTAAGCGTTTCTTAATATCGATTTGTTAAAAATAAAAATTAATATTTCGCGGACGTAGACGACAACTACGGATTTTTTTTTTATATATACAATATAAATACGAGAACCGCAGGGCTGAGGTCCGTCTCATCGATCTCGTGGAAAGCTGTGGCGGCACCTCCCCCCCCCTCCTTCCACAGGGCCGTATGTACAAAATTATTTCGTACACGCACACACACGTTCCAAACCCGTTTTAAAATCGTTTTGCGCATTTCCCGTTGCCGTTGTCAATCGAGAACGCGTTTCGGCTCGTACTCGTACTGGACAACAAAACGCCCCGGCGTCGTTCGTCCGGAACAAATATACGTATTATGCATAGCATAGCTCGGAGCGTCCTTCGTATTACTACTGCGGTGATTTATATCTCGGCACCGATACTAAATCTTCTTATTTATATACACTGTTATCCGGGGACACGTGCGCGAATACCTATGCGCGTTATAAACGTTTTCGTCTGCAGCGTATACAATTTACGCACATGCGCCTACGGAAAATTCGGAACGACGGTGTTGTTGTTTTTATTTTTTCCTCCGTAAACGCGCCGGTAAAATACCGCGCTCGCTTGCAGAGATCGATTTTCCGCTATCGGTTGGCCGGATTCGACACGAAATAATATTGCGCGCGGTTCGTTTTTTATCGACGGTTCTTATGCCAGGTCCGGGGGCCGTATCGGCTTAACAATAGCGAAGACAATACGACAGAATGAAGTTGACATTTTCGTAAATTACAAAGGCGTTTATCTTCATCGCTATCGCCTATGCGCGGAATCGCGTTTCGCGAATTGCGTCTGCGTAAAAACTGAAAACTCTCGTATTTCTCAGGAAGAACGCGGACACGGAGGACGACGATTCACGATAATTAATCGTAGCAAAACAATTCCGTTTTCGTTTCAATGATATAAATCGTGGCAAAAATTAACGTTTGCGAGTCGCGCGCGCCGCCGATTGACGCGCACGATTTCCGACGAAATGCGACAATTCGAAAATCGAAAAATTATTCTTTTCCATCGATCTTCTTTTTCATCGTCCGCTTTTGGGAAACACTGTGCGTCTACGCGGTACGTGAATTACAATACATTATTAATAATACTGCGCGCGTTATAGAAGATTAAACAACAAAACGACGTAATAAAAAAAATAAAAATAAAAACTAACAAAAACGATGTTACGTACACTATTAAAAATGGTGTTAAAACGGTTTTCACGAAGTAGGGGAAAAAATAACCGGTCGTCGCCTGCGCGCGTAGGCGTCCGAAATACGATCACCGGCGGACAAGACGCTGTTGACGGACCGTTTATGATATAAAAGTATTTTCACCGAAGACGGTAGGCACACGCCGCGCAGAATAATAATAATAATAATAATTTTTAATCTTTACCACGGCGTATATCGTATAATATAATATAATAACGTTTAATATTATTATATATTTTTTCGTTTATATACGAAACGTATACAATCCGTTCGTCACCGCGGGCACGTTCATCACGCGGGGCGCATTTTTTTTTTTTTTTTTACATTTCCAAACGAGGAGGAGAGTGTGCGCGCGATCTCTTTAGACGTCTCAATTAGCGACCTGCACGCGACGGCGGTGGGCGTTCTCTCGCCTTTCACCACACGGAATCATTAGAAACATATATATATATATTTCACTATCCGCATGATCCGTGCAGTTGCGCCGGCGTGTTTGTCGAAATTAAACGCGTTTATAACAACCGCAGACATACAAAATATTAGAGAGAGAGAGAAAAAAAAAATAATAATAATAAATGAATTAGCGATATCGCTCCGATTAGGAAACACGATTTTAAAAATGTCCGTTGTAGAAACGCGAATTTTCGGCCGAAGTAAATGAACAAAAAAAAAAAAAAGAAAGCATTTTAGACAAAAAAAAAAAATGAAACACTGCGGCTTATTCGATTTTAGTAAAAGTGTTCATTTCTACTCGTACGTCCAGCAGTATCAGGCCCGCGGAAGATGATACGATTATATAGGCAGCTACAGCTCAAATATCGGGCAAAAGAAAATATACTGTAAACGATATTACGCGTATTTTTTATTTTTTTTATTTTACGTTATCTATTTACGTGTTCGTTTTACGCTATTAAACGATTAATTATAAATAATGCAACAATACTTGTTAGCAAAAATATGTAAAGCGACGTTTTAATGAAGAAAATCTGTTTTTCCTCGTTCGTTCTAGTAAAAGATTAATTAAAAAACAAAAAAACAAAATTGACGGCGTACACGCGGATTTGAAAATTGAATATGTGCAAGTAACGTAGACGAGTTTTTGTATAATATCTGCTGCCGCCGATTCGAACCGCGTCCTTCAAAGCAATATGGCCGAGATCGAGATTTTCTTTGAAATGATTATAATATCATCCGTCGCGTTTCACATTGACTAATTCCTCGGAATCGGATGATAATACAAAGCGAAGTCAGCAAACTAATACATAATATTATAATTATTATTATTATTATAGCTTTCTAAACGTCGTCATATTATATTGTTGCCGATTCAGATTTTCCTACGAACAATTAAAACTTCAAATGTTTGCGCGTTACAGCGATCCGTCAAAGTGACGAATTAAGATTTTCTCGGTGAGACGGGGGGAAAGACGACTTGAGCCCCGTGTGTCGTACGCGTTATTAAAAGACTTCGGAGACAGTAAACGACGGAGTTACCGCAGACGCATCGTGTCTTCGGTTGTTCGTATATCGGACGAGAAAAAGAAGTAAATTGACAAGGAAAATCGTAATCGTTATAACGAAGATATATGAAAATAATCGTTTGTTCGTACAATATTATAAACAGAGAGAGAGAGAAAAATAGTATTCGCAGTTATTTCGTGTGCGCGCGGAATGTCTCTATATTTCCTCCTCCTGTCCTCCTAATATAACAAATACACGGGAATATTATTCAAAGTCGACTGCTGCGCAATAATTCAGAATAAGTCATTTATAGTCGTCGTTAATATAATCAGCTGCCGCTTTTTCACGAGCCGGCAATGTGCGAATTTCCTTTTCAAAATGATTTATTTCCATTTTCCGACGCCCGCGTACCTTTTCTCAAAAAATTAATTAAAATTCTTCCGACGTTTTCCCGTTAATTGTTAACCGACTGTGTGTGTATGTTTTGTGTTGGTGTGTAGTGTTTTAGTCTTTTTTTTTTTTTTTATAAATTATTGCATTCTTCTTGCGCTGCTGTCAGCGCGTTGACACCTGCAGATGAATTTACTCGGAGCACGGGCGTTTTACATTCGAACGAAATAGTATTTTCAACGAAAAAAATAAATAAATAAAATGTATTTAAACGCGCGCAGTAAAAAAGAATTGTAATGAATTATAATAAACGAAAAACAAATATACGGAGAACTTATTTAAATTATTATATTATTTTACTCGTTACACGTTATCGTAACTTCGCGTTCAGACATCGAAAATACGTTTAATTCGGTTTTGTGCACACGTTTTGCTTTGCGAACAAAAATTAATCGATATATTACTATATTTTAAATGTTCGACTCGAGATTATTGACTGTACACTTCGACTCGCCGCTGGGGCGATTGGAGAATATTAAATATTTAATTTTAATTTTTCGTTATTCGCACGATATATTTTTTATACAGTGATAACTCATTATTATTTCTTCGGTCGATTGTTTTTCAATAAATAAATGTTTTGTTTTCGTTTTAAGTGAAAAATATTTTATATTTTTATAAGTATTTTAATATCGATGAAATTAAATTAAAAAATATTTTTTTTTTGAATTTTCCATAACGCGGGTAACGTATATTTTCGAATCTAACCGTATCGCGGAGCGTTTTCTAGAATGTCGTTCGTCAAAACACCAATCGTTAAGGGATAATAATCATTTATCCTTAATAAATACGCATATCGTTACACGCAAGGGCCGAGTTTGTTTTAATAAGTATTTTCGAGCCAATTTTAAAAATTTTATTTTATTTTTCTCGCCTATATGTTGGCACTGGTACGGTCTAGGGGTTTCGAGTATTATTTATTATCACCACCTGTAGAGTAACGGCTTTGATTTCCTGTACATCATATTTTTCATCTTTTATAAGGTTTACAAAATGTTAATTTAAAAACACTTCCGTGACATTTCTCGAGTTATTCCCAATGTTTAACTTTTTATTTCTCGTATTTTTTTCTCTTCGCTGTCATAACGATTTCAACCGGTATTCGTTTTGTGGATAATGTCAAAAATACTTTTACAAATATTTCTTAAACAATAATAAACACACGCCTCGAACATTAATAAAAATCTTACATAAAAAAGAAATAAAATGTCTAATAAGAAAATAAATTAACACATTACATTTAATTATATGATTTTTCTAGTGGATGATTGGATAAAAATCTAAAATTCAAACACTATTCGGCGGACAATCTTATATATATATATATATGACAATTTTATATGTAAATAAGCCAATACGTTATCCGTCTCTGCTGCAGTAGTGTGTATACGTTTTTCGTATAATACGTGTAAATCGTCAGTGTCGATTCGTTATTTTATTATTGTTTTTATCGTTTAAATACCGGTATGAAAAAAAAGTTATACTTTGATTCGCACAGCGAATCGTAAGAAAATTGATATTTATTTTTTTCCAACGTGCAACGAATATCCTGCAGATACATATTTAACTACCTAAGTGATTTTTATATGGACCATCATGGTATAAAGGTGTTATATGTCCAAAATGACGACAAAGCATTTACGAGATAATCGTATTGCTATTAGGAAGGTCTTGGGCAGCTATATACAGCAAATGGATGTTAAATGATAGGGAATCGATGAAATGAATGATTTTCATCGACGAAAATATACTTGGGGTCTGCACTGGAATTCAGACGATGACGACGTTGTGTTGCAATAACAAAAAGGGCGTTCAAATTCGTTCCCATCGAAATTGATAAAAGTTATTGTTTTCACCAAAATATATTATACCCTACCTGACTATAAAATTGTTATAAATTTTATTTTTGAAATAAAATAATAATATTGAAAAATTATAGCGTATTACCCGAAAATGATGGAAAAAAGTAAAAAAGAAACAAAATTAAAAATCAGTTTTTGAAATAAAATTATTAAAATATGCGAATGTAACAAAATTGCATGTACGATGTATTACAACGATGAAATAATGATGATACTAATGTAAAATGATAAGTTTCGGTATCTTGTAATAATATCAAAAATATGATTAAAAATAAACAAGCGTTGGATTTGTTCATTATTTATTGGCTACGACGATTCGTAATTGAAGCCCATACGGCTCATGCTTTATAATGTTGAATAAATTTAACTTTTCGATTACATTGAGACTCGCTTTATATTATATTGCGTAATTTTTTTAAAATTTAAAATTTTGAAGATATTCCCAGTGCTAAATGTATTGTAATAAAAAAATATTTATCGTGATTCATAAACGTCAATAATTCGTTATATTTTCCACACAGTGTGTAATAATAATAATAATAATATTGTATTACCCGGGGGGAGGGGACGGAGGAATAATTTGTGTTCGGTGCCGATCACTAGAAAAAAAAATATATATATATATTATTAAAATATACCAAGTTTTTCTAACACTCATAATTTATCATGATAATATCTTATTGTTTAATCTGGAATTGAATAGTGAAAATGTTTTTAAAATACTCCAGACGTATCATTCTTTTTATATATTGTTTTTTAATAATATATGCATGTATACTTATTATTTATTTTATTTTTTGTTACAACCAAATAAACAATCATTTTAAATTACTCGTATCTGTAGTACGACAAATAAGTAGTTTTGTCAGAATTGTGACGATATAGTTTCTCTAATTCTCTGTTTAAAACGGTTTACGCTGCGGTGAGGGCGCTGAAAGTCCCGTGATAATAATACTGCAGGTATACGTCAAAAACGTTTTTTAAACACGAATGTAAATATATTATTGTATTGTTATACGATTCTCTCGAACGTTTTTTTTTTTTTTAGACATTAAAATTAGTAATTGATAGGTATACGCGCACGAATAATAATTCACGAAGAGAAAACATCGTATAATATTATTATTGTACTATGTAAATTGATGTGTATTTTACCTTTTTGGAAACACAATACGCGTGTATAAATATGTGGTGAATGCGCGATGATAGTTTTTATACGAACGTCGATGTGAATAATTATAGAGAACGGAAAACCGAACGGATAACTGGAAACCGTATAATATGATTCACGTCCAACAGTGTCCGAAGACGGGATTTCGACAAATTATTATTACACGATTTATCCATCGCCCGAAGATATAGCGCACAGTACCATCGGAATTCTGACGGTAATAATAATTATAACGTGTCGGGAATTAAAAATAAAAAATAATTACACATTCGATAGTACCACGTAATAATAATAATAATAATAACAATAATAATAATAACAATAACAATAATAATAATAATAAAATGTCTACTGACGACAATATAGTCAAAACAGTGCGCGCGAATAAATAAAACCCACACAGACGTGTATATTTATAAGGTATTAACGGTAATATTCTGTTAAACAATATAACACGTTATTTGTTTTGTTCTTGTGCAAATTATGAAACAAATTAATACGTTACCGAGTGTAAAAGAAATAATCATTTAAAGGCGCATATTTTTCTTTTGTTTTTTAGATTCTGAGCCGAGCTGAATCTGTAATATACTTTGGACGGTATACGATAAAAAAAATAAACCAATCGTTTTTATGAAATTAATATCTTAAAACTGCTATAAATAGTCCAAAATTAAAAGAAAGTTTTAGTAAAAAAAATGTTACGTACACGTTTCACGAATATTTTTTAAGTTTCTATAACCAAATATTTTCGAAATTACGAAGAATTAACGCGGTTAATCGGTTTTTCATTCGGTATTTTTTCGTATACGTTTGGAGGAAAAAGTATCGAGACAAATCGATAAACGACTACTGTAAAACAGAAGTCGGCACGCTTTTTAACCGCACGCGAGTAATATTTTTTTCGCATATTTTCATCGAAGTCCTTCCGATAGAATTTTTCGAATGTGTCGCAGAGGTAAAAAAAAAAAAAAAAAACGAAAAAGCAACACTTCGTTGTAAGACCAATGCGTTCCGCTCAGTGTCCACAATTGATACGGCCCGTGCCGCACGTTTCCAGTAAAGGTGAACGTTTCAATTTCTTATTTTGAAATATTCATTCGCCGTCGCTCGATGAAAGGAGTCACCACTGCTCGTACCGGTAAACGTAATGATGCACGTAATGTGCCGAGCGAGAAGTGGCGCGAACGGTCGCTCCGCGCAAAGAGTTAATGCGCGCCGGTCTTAAAATCGTGATAAATAGGTCCGCGGATGGGCGGCCGTGGCGGGGGCGACGGGACAAGACGCCGTCTTTGGGGTTTGGAGATTTGCGATCGGGATTGAACGGCTGCGAAAACGGAAGGGACGACGGAGGGGAACGAAGGAGAAAAAAAAAACGGGCCGCCTTAATGTATAGTAGTGTGTGTGTGTAAGAGACAAGAAGACGCGAAAGGGGTGACGTATGTGATCGCGGGCGGCGGCGTATAAAAAAAAAAAAAAAAGACTCGCGAGTTTCGGTAGTGGCGGGGGGGGGGGGCGGTTTTCGCGCGGTCCACCACACGAGGCGGGCACGGTCGAAACGGTTAGCGGCGGGCGAACACCCACCGGGGGCGATGGGCGGGCGCGGGGTGCAGAGTGTCCTCTTGTTAATACGTGTCATCAATCTTGCTTTATTGGCAGGGTGTGTGCGTGCGTGTGGGACGTGCCGTAAACCGACTACTCTGCCAGCATTGTGCGCCCGAGACAAATGTCTAGTGGAACGCCGCCGCGGCTTTCTCGCATATTATATTCCTTTAGTTGAATTTATAATACCGCGCAAACACCGCACCGTCGGACGAGATGCCGACGATGACCACCACGGTGAAAGACACCGGAGAAAACGGATTCCGCGTGTGCGGTGGCGTGGCGAATCGGCCGCCTCCGAATTTTTTTAATGGGCGTGGGTAACGGCTAACGGGTACAAATTATTTTGTTTTACAATAATTACGCGATGTAGGAAAACGACGAACAACACAATAATGTGTATATTATTGCAAAAAAAAAAAAAAAAAATTGTATCCACTAGCCGGGGTAAGACTGCAGTCACAACAATTCGACGAATACGTACCGTTACTATTATACGAGCTATAGCACCAGGACCGGATTTAAGGTTTTCGCCGCCCACAGGCTGAAATACATTTTACAAATAATATCTCGAATGTAGTTTTTAGGTCACACCAAAAAAAAAAAAAAAATTCCCGCCCTAGGCTTCAGCTTACACAGCCTAAGCGGTAATACGGCCCTGTATATGGCACCTACTATAATAACGAGCAATAAATCCAATTACGGTGTTTATCTTTACGCGTTTATTGTTCGTTATTTGGCAGTACCGCCAATACGTAAATGTGCCTACTTATACGACAAATTTTTAAGAATGCGATAAATGACGCATGCGTAAAATGTTCGTGTATAATATAGAGGTGATGGGTAGGTGTGGTGACTTGTAGGTTCGTCGGTACGTGGGTGGGCATTGGAAAACTACGCCTGCCTTTAAAAATGTTTGAGTTCGCCACGCCGCTGTGTCACATCATTCACCGTTATTATTTGTTATAGAAAATTATCGAATAATGTGAAAATAATGTGAATTAATCAAATTCAGCTCTCACACGGCACTCGATCGATAATAATAATTCGGCTTATTGTATAATAAAGCGCATTTGGGAAACGCTGTAGACTTGATTGATCAATTTTCGCGTAGCTCAGTGGCAAAAACGATTATTATTATTATTATTATGCGTGTGTGATTAATTAAAATACTTTCTTTTTTTAATTCGTTTAGTTGGCCGTATTATCGTATGCGCGTGCGGTTGATAGACCGTTGTAATTCAAAAACGCACGAAAAAAAATAATATTTTTTTTCTTTTTTTTATTATATATCAAATCGAGTAATATTTTTGTGGAATTCTGGAGTGAACAAATGTAATTTTTAAAATACGAATTGTAATAGTGGGATCTGGGAGCTGACGAAAACACATGCATAAATGTCTAATATATAATAATTATATCCTAATCTATTTTTTTTTTTTTTTTGAAATATTATCAATAAATCGCCGATTCGTTTTTATAGACTTTTGAATCGATAAAAATCACCGAATCATATATATATATATATATATACACCGTCGAAATATTCTTGTATAGTCGATACACATATGATTTTAAAACGCTAAAACGTCCGTAATATATTATATACAAATAACAACGCGTTGTTAAATACGCGAAACATAAAAATTTTGTAAACGCGTTAAATAAATTACGATGTTTCGTATAGTCGTTTAAAAAATATAATTGGAACAAAAAAAAAAAAAAAAAACAAAAACAAAAACAAATGAAAATCCGAACGAATTTTTACGATTTTTCCAGTTATCAGAAGTCGTAGAAAAATAATACGTTTTTTTTTTTTTTTTTTTTTACGATACCATATATAAAATTGCGATGAAAAAAGCGCGATAATCCTTCACTCGGTGTTTCTTCTTCTGATCACTGTTTGTTCGCGTAGGCGCGCAATAACGCGGACACACCGTTAGAAAAAAAAAAAACTCTTTTTTTTGCTTTCTGAAATAAAATAAAAAAAAAAAACCGTGTAAAATATTATACATCGTTCGTGTACAGTTTACGACCCGTCGTCGCACTGATGTGTGTGGTCAGGTTACGGGCGCCCGTAAGCACAACGCCGGGAAAATGTTTTTTTTTTTTGGGAGAAAAGTGTTAAGTAGGGAAACAAATCACGGGAGGAAACTTTAAAACCGGGAAAACATTACGCGGGAATACGTCACTCGAAGAAAATATTGCGCAGCTCGGCACCGGCACATAAATCGTGATTACTCGTCTAAACGACGTTTGGAATTTGGAGGGAAAAAAAAGAAATTAGTACAGACGGACGCGAGACGAGGTGCAATGGCAACGGTGTTGCTTTTGCTGCTCTCCTATTGGCATTTTTTTTTTTTGGTTTATTAGTGGCATGGAATTTTTCTTCGGGGAACAGTGTTTCCGTTCGGATTCGTACAATTACGGATACGATCGAAAATTATTTACAAGCGCCGTAAACAATTTTCTACGCTATGTCATTCATCATATATAATCGATTAAATCTATTTGAAGTCTACGCTCGGGCAGTTTATATATATATATATATATGTAAAATGTGCCGCCGATACATCTCGTTGAAGTGGTACCGAAGCGAAAAACAGTAGATGTGAACTATAATTTTTTTTTTTTTTATTATACCTATTAATTTGTCTTATTTAAATAAATAAAAATTTAGTTATGAAAAAACAAAAAAACGTTTTTCTATTTGTTTTACAGTCAGTCAGTCAGTTTATAAAGGCTGTGCCTTGTCGCGTTTGACCACCATTCCCTGTTTAGGGCAGCTTCCTTCAAGTGGCCGTAGTTGTTGAGGTTCAGCGTATATAAAGTGTCTTGTAGGAATAACTAGGTCGTCTTCCTAACACTTTCCCTTCAACGATGACCGTGATGAAATTATTATGTCTGATAATATTTGTTGTTATGAATAAATATTGATTTCTCTTCCACCCATGGATCTAACACGAGTGTATATTAAAAAAAAAAAAAAAAATATTCATTTTTCAAAAGACTGTTGAAATAAAAACGTATCATAGATATCATTGTTGGCCTCCAAAACCGCGTATAGTTTTAATAATATTTCGAATAACTATTAAATAATAATAGACCATAACTACTAATAATATAATTTTATTATTGAAATTATAGAGATAAAATAGTGTAAAAACGAGTCCTTAACCAGCGTTTTATTAAAAAAAAAAAAAAAAATTCAAGAGGGACGTTAAAATAAAAAGTACATGTTCTTCTCTGAAGCACAGCTTCTCAAAGATGTGAGGACTTAGTGGCACGGTTTAAACGTCTCCGCGTAATTGCCGCCTCATTTCGCGACATATTTTATATATGCCTTTGCCGTGTTATTGTTGTGTGGGTTTTTATATATTTTCTCTGAAAATTTAATTTTCCTGAAATTTATTTTCCGGAATTTCGTTTTTTTCCGGCGAATAATCATTTCACAGCGATTACTACTGTTCTCTACGTACGTTTACGGGGAAAACATTGTTTTTCCTCGGAAAAATTGTTTTTTTTTTTTTTAATTACTTTTTCCTATGAACTACACATTGTTTTAATGAATTTTACTTTTAAACATTATTCAATTTCCCTACATTCTTTCACTACGGTTATTTCTGTGTGCGTGTGTAATATAACATCGATTTCCTGTTAAATGTGCCTAATCTTCATTGATTTTCGTGATGTATACGGCTCTCCGTATTATTATCGCCGTGGGATTTAAAAAAAAAGAGCGATTTTTTAAATCGTGAATTGATATTTTTTTCGACTTCGGTTAATACAGTGTTTCGTTTTTTTTATTTACATACGTTTTTGGATTAAATTAACCGTTACAAAAGTTTCATGACACGGTATACATATGACGTTTGAACAAAATTATCATTGCGATTAATACATACGCTATTATATTTTGATTTTTCGGTAAAATTCTAAATACATCTTTAGTAAAAAAAAAAAATCTTTTCTAAATAGACCACTCCGTAAAATATATTTTAAACGTTTTATTCTGTAAAATACTGCAATAGAAATTAATTGAAACGTTTAAAATTTTACTAATTACAAAGACGTTTATTAATTAATATTCAATGAATATTAGGAGTATAATACTAAAGTCTGTATTTCGATCACTGCAGTGAAAATTACGGATGGTATTTTATACGTTTTATAAGTCTATACATTCTGTGAAAGATCACAAATCAGCGTGTTAACACAGTACGCGTACCTACCTAAACTTTAAACGTTATTCCCGTGAAAATACGTAGAAAATACAGAAAGTTAATCGAAAATATTAACAAAATATATCTATATATACGTAACGTGATAGAAAAAAAAATGACTTTAAAAGAGTAAACGATAAAGGATTTTGAATAACTAAAAGTTAGATAATAAGAAAATTATGGACGTGCGTTGACTTGATTACGTTTTTACCAGTACGTGGTAACCATTATTATGATAAAATTATTTAAGATAATAAACGAGTTACGGAATAATTTTGTATAAAATCAGCGCAATAATTTATATCGCTGTGTGGCCTATACATTGATTCGGGTCCATCATTCAGTAGAGCGTATTCTTTTGTTCCCGAGCTGAGTGATCCGTCTAACCTCCGTTTATACCACGGACTGAGATAATGTTGTCATTAGCCGTGGTTTATTGTGTAAAATGATAACAATGAAAATGTTATCACACATTCATGCTTCGAACCACTGAAATGTGAAGGTCTGAGGTCACAGAAAACGTAGGCAATCCGTCCGTAGAGTTTCTTACAGTTTAAACGAGCTACGGTTATAATGGTAGTAATACGCCCTTATTGATTCTAACTGGGTTATAACTCTGAACCAGATTTAAACCGTTATTGTAAAACGGACCCATCACAAAGGGACTATACCACTAACCAAACCGTCAACGTCAATTCATTCAACACATAACAATATTACAAAATTGTTACGGACGTTATTTCGTACTCTACGCGCGTTATTACGCAAAATACACGGATTGTTATTGCGCATTATAATAAAGTTAATTTGTTTCTCTCAGGTATCCGAAATTCACTGGAGAGTAGGTAATAATAAAAAAACTCTCCGTGAGTCTACAATTTTCGAACGAATGTTTTTTTTTTTAATTCGGAATTTTATTATCTCAACGTCTGCTATCATCCGGCAAACATTATAATAAGTTCGCTGCGGTAAACGGAAAGCGCTCGTGCGTCAAGTGTTCCATATAAACGTATTCTAAAAACATATTGTGTAATTCAATTAAATATAAACGTATACGCGTGTACCAAGTGTGAAACGAGAGAAAATTTGTTCGCGTATGGAAAAACAATGCACTTTCAACGTGCAACGAACGTTCGTTCGTTGAAAGGGAAAACGGTTCTGTTAATTAACATTGAAAATCATCATCGAGTGCGCAAATAAATTAATTCCTCGTTGAAACGAAATAAACGCGATATATAAAAAAAAAAAAATCAATTGGTATATTAATAATATAATAATGTTTATAAAACACCATAAATTATTTATATTTTATTAATACGCAAAAATCGTTTTACTTTATAATTTATTTATATTTATTCGATTATTATTATAGTATTGACAGCGATTTCAATATTATTAAAAATAATATATAATAATAATTTGTAATTTGTAAAACGTATGTCCTATCGGTTACTGTTCGGTTATCGCTATAGATATCTTTTATAATATATCTGTGATGTTACACCACAACCGCTCTGTGGATAACCAAACGGATGATTTTCAATTATACGTTGTAAACGAACAATTGTCTCCACTACACCCGAGGAAACATCCAGTGAAAGAGACGCTGTTTTTCTCAAACGTCGAGACATTATTTTATTTATTTATTTATTTATTTTTTTATATTCATTTTGTTTTTATATCATGTGGGGTGATAAGTAATTTGTTTTCAATATTTATAACGAGAAACTGAAATAGTTAAAAGGACCCAATGTCGTTTTTTCCTTGATAACGTACATTATCATCTCTAATTGTCTCTCAAACCTTATTCCGACTGAATTAAATGATATCTACATAATTCAACTCGAATGATATTACAGTCACCGAACTCAGTATATCAGCTGAGTATCGAGTTCAGTGTACATAATATTATAGTCATTTTAAGCCGAAATTTAAGAGCGTCTCTTAAAACGAAATGGAAGAATGGAGGAGACCATAGAATATATTTTTACGCAAGCCCTATTTAATGTAAAAATATTATGGAGAGGGGAAATATTTTACACTAATAATTATTTAATACAATATTATATTGTAAATAGTATTAAACGTCTATAAATGTAAGTAGTTTTTTACACCGTATTTACATAGGAAAAAATTTAATTAGACAACTGAAGTAGTGTTTTAAGAGTGTTCATTAATAGTCGAATTATAATTATTAAATATACAATTTTCAAAATCTAAGTCAAATATCGATTTGATTATATTTTATAAATGTTTAATTAACTTACTATAACGTTTACCTTACATTGAGGTACGAATAATGTTTGGTAATTATTTATTTAATATTTATAAAACTATTCTCTACGTTAAATTCCAATATTCATAGAAATAAAATATTTTACAAAATACAATCCTTATTTAATGTCCAATTATCAATTAAGATGTTTGACGGTTCGGTTTATATTTGAAATAGTGACGCTGAATTCGGTCGAAAACCGGTTAAACGCATGAAATGTGAAATCGGAAGTAAATCTATAGGTAATTATATTATAATAGATTTTCAATATTATATTAAACGTAAATACATTTAAAATATTGGCAATCGCTTCTCGTATTACGTCTGTATTGTGTGGTGAATTATTTTACTGCCCAACACAATATTATCTGAAATCTATTATAAAATGATTAATTTAATATAGTTCGTCGTCTAAATACAGACAGATAGAGTCTCATAAATGTTAGAAGTAAAATTTACTTTTTTTTTTTTGTATTCAATATACATTTATTTTGTAAAATATATTTTCTACTTTTTAAATACGCATATTGTATATTATGTAGAAATCAAGTATAAAAAAAATACTACACGACTGTAATATTATGTACACGAAACAAAGTGATAGAAAACGAATGAGAGATTATCAATAATTTGAAAAAGTTCTAGATAACAATTTACAAGAAAATATAATAACTCGTCATTGGGCAGATTAATTTGATCTCTAGTTAAATAATTAAAAATAAATAACGGACATTCATATTTTTACTGACAAATATTGTCAAATTCTTTAAAAACTTTTTTTTAAAAATTATTCTACCACGGTAATTAAATATTGATGGAAAACTTCCAATAAAAAGGAAGACAAAAGTAGCTGCTGCGGCACTGCTTAATGAATATCGATTGTTAACTTAAAAAAAGTAAATAAGTCTTTTTAACGAAACACACAAAATAATAATCGATTAATAAAAAACATTTATATAAGTTTTGTTCAATACTTATAGAATATTTTACTTACTAATTCTTCTTTATTCTTCAGACCACTTTGGACTTTTCAGTAGGCTTTCTACAGTCTCTAAAGATTCTTTTGTGCTAATAAACAAAGAAAAGCTGGTAATGCAACTTCATGAGATCACTTGTCCGTTTTAAGTAGTTTATTAACTTTTTTTTTTATCTAAATTCTCCAAATAAGAACGTATTCTTATTTGCTATGTATTGTTTATTAATGTCCCAGATAATATTGCCTTTTTTTTCTTTAATCGAGTGCTTTAAAGAATACAAACAAAGTCGGTTATTGGTATCTAAAACAAGATACATATACAAATCTGTAATTACAATTTTGTGTTTATCATAAATTTACTACAATTGTTTGGTCAATTAGATAATTGATAAATTATAAACGACTTGATATTGTTTAACAATTTAACTGGGTGAACATTTAATAAGATTTGTTTATGTTAAAATTTGTACAAATAATATTAGTATACAACGAACAGCAATGCCGAAATAAATCCTTGAGTAAATTTTCCGTATGTTATTCCTCTTAAAGTCTTTTTTCTGAAATCACGTAGTTCGACAAAATTTATGACTTAGTTTTTTAAACCCGTAGTACAGAATGATTTTGAATGTTTAGAAGAGAAACTATTAATAAAAAGTGATAGGCATATAGTTTTACTCACAAAAGAAAAATAACTGATTTTCAGTGAATTGGTAACAGCTTGTTATTATGATGTGAGCATAAGCAGTACATATATAATGTACTAGTCAATACACGTTTCAAAATAATTAATATAATTCCGGATTGAATATATTTTTTTTTTTGCATTCTGAACTAGGCGCGAAATCTATTGGTTTTACAATGGATGTTTAATTTTTTATTTTTCTGTGTACAGATTTTCGACTAGAAAGAATGATCGGACGATCTCGTTATACGCGTTAGGAGACGACGTTCCGGTAACAAATCGTATCTATTAGTTGGTACTTTATTTGGAACATTTTTTCCGGCGAAGTGTATTACACGGCCGAAGCTCCTCTCAGAATCGTTTTATTGAATTTATAGTAATAACAAAACTCTAAAACTTTATCTAATTCGCTTAAGCGACATTCACAGCATCCGAGGCTCGCTATACCTTTTTTTTTCTACTGTAGACGAAGTAACTGTTCGAATTCTTAACGTACGAAAAAAAAAAAGAAAAATTCTATTTCGGTCAGTCACGTTTTGCTCTTAAAAACGTTGTCGTTTCCAGATTAAATTTGTTTCATTTTATGACATACCAATAAATGCTTGTACGGTCGGTGTGTAACTACTTTTTTTTATATTTTTTTATGTATACTTGGCGTTTGCGTTTTCAAACGCACAAACTAGAACACATATTGCAAATGTAAATCGGTAGCGCGTACTCGCAGTCGTTATAGGTCGAATTCTTTTTTGTTTAACCCGATTGTGTGCAAAAAACTTCCATATCCTTTTTGCACGTACGTCCGCAAGATGGTATTTTGATCACGAGAGGAGTTCATTTTCGACTTGCGGAGCGACAAGCTCCCCCGAAGTACCTATATATCCGAGTAAGCGTCATTTGTATATTATTTCCAGTCGTTCATATCCCATATAGATAGCTGGTAAATGTTTTGTGTACACGTATTAAATTTTTAAGGGACAAATACATAAGGAAATAATTTACGAAAATTTGACGATTCGATACGTATTATGTAGTGTTGGTGAGGCGATATAGATGTGTACGAGATCAATGTCTTTCAACGGACAATTCGTAAATCTTCGCATGCGATTGAATGTTACCAGATAAATTATAAATAGTCTCAAAGATTTCACATTTCATTTAATAGTAAATTTTTGTTTTGTAAAAATCGAATAATTAATTTTCTAACGTTTTGTGCTAGTCGCATGCGGTGAAAAATGAAATATTAACGGATTTATTTATATAAAAAAAAAAAAAAAAACGTCGACGGCGAAGGCTATCACGGAACAAGAGTGTTATTTGTTCAAAAAAACAAAAAAAATCGAATTAAATTCATAGGTTGCCGAATGAGTTGTCTGACGATTCATACAGGTTTTTTCCTCTCCGAGACTCAATGACGCGATTGAATTTGTTTCGTTTTTCGTCGAAAAAGTCAAATCGTCTAGATACTGCGTTGTCGTAGCTATTATTTCAGTTATAGTCAGTGTGGCGCCGGGCACGAGCGTTGAGTGTGGGTTAAATACGCCCACAAGTGTGGGTGTCTACAAAAAGAGAAATTTAGAAATATTTATATTTAATATAATTAAATGTAATATTATAAAATAATAATAGTTGACTTTTAAAATACCATTGGGTACGTGGATACATACTCGTATAAAAATATTTTTTTACCCCAGGGATTCAAAAACGGATTGGCGCCACTGGTCATAGTGACACGACTGATCGATCATCAATAACCAGAATTTCCGTTCTAAACTTATCTTTTAGCCATAGCCGATCACTTCTTTTTTTCTTTTTCTTCCCTCCCTCCCCCGGTTGCTGATATATACTAACATAATCTCTTGTGATGCATTGTTTTTGTTGTTTGTTCGTAATCGTTAAATTTATTTCGTATCTCTTGAACGGACGATAAAAGAGCGAATCGAGAGGCATTAATTGCTGTAGGAGTTCAGAGTATCTCGTTTCTGGGTTTTGATTATTAGTTATACTGCGCAGTAAATAACGGCACAAGGTTGTCGATAAAAATTACTTCCGTTTAAATTGAAATTATTTTTTATTGAAAAGGTAGTAGAAAATAAAAGATACCATCCGTTATTTGGTTCGAATTTGCCTTTTAATTTCCTCGGAAATTATATAATATAAAAATACATTTATTTACACGAATTTCAAAAAAAAAAAAATGAAAATAGCTCGCGTAAATTCTTTTTGTGTAATGCGCTCGAATTCTTATTTTAAAACAGTTCAGACTGCGTTTGGTGCTTACGTTACTGAAGTACAATATTATTATAATAATTGTACGTCTAAAGTGTTTTTATGAAATTGAAAAAAAATAAATGTGTAATCCGGACACGTATATATATATATATTATTATCGAGTGCCCGGAGAGTAATCGGACTATTATCCTGTACAGTGCGTGGAACAAGTCGTTTGACTTGTGGGCGTGTATATTGAACGTTTCACCGATGATTTTTTAAAGGATTCTGCTTAGGAAGTTTTTATGTAATTTTAAAAGAAAAAACATAGGCAAATCTAATAATTTAAAGGTATTTTAATAGTAATTAAATAAAACGGTCCAGTATAAATATTATAAATATGTTACACTAGGTGGCAGCGCGGTGTGATTAGTGAAAAATAGAATCAATCGACAAAAAAACATGTTCCCTTAAAACAAAAAAGAGTACCACTCAGAGTCTTCTACCTTTATATATATATATATATAAAATGTTTTATCTTTAAAATCATTCTGAAGAGTGAAGCGTACTTCTTTTGACGTGAATATATGTTTATGACAAAAAAACTGTACTGCAAACGAGACGTTTTTTATTAATTCCAAAAACAGACGCGAGTTCATCGAAATAATTCGTTGAGAACCGAGTGTTTTTCTTTTCCTTACTACTACTCCTCCTCCTCCTCCTCTCAAAATCGTGTCCACGTACAGAAATCGTAATTATGGTGAAAACAGTTGGAAGTGATTCTATAAATGGTGACCCGCGAGAGAGAACGTTTTTATTATTGTACAGTAGACGATTTTCTGAATGATTTGCAAAAGCGTAAACTTGCCTATACAGTGGAAAAGTTTTCAATAAATAAATAATTTCGTCAATATACGTGCCAAATAACTGTGTAAAGTTCACGCGAACGACTCGGGAATGTTATGGTCTGGTTAATGAGGTATATAGCGTAGGTATATAGTTTATAGTTGTTACACTAAGTCACCTCAAGAGTTGAGAAACTAAAGAAGAAGAACAATTATTTTAGGACTCGTCCGTGGTACGAGAAAGAATGATTTGATGATATATTTTTGTCCACATTTCTTTTTTAACCATGGCTTCTAGTAATTGTCAGTATCAAAACGCATTGTATACCGCGTATTATTATTATTATTATTTAAGACACCGACAATGAGCCAAGAAATGGTGTTCCGTTTTAGTAATATAACAATTCGAATCTCTGATTTAAAATCCGAAATTATATCGACAAGAGAACTGTCGAATTTCCACAGTGTAATAGACTTATTTGCTAAACTTATTTGCAGTTCTTTGCAGTTTAGGAGAAGATTATAAAAGCTTTTGTGCTATAAATTTTAAATTTTATATTTGCAATTTTACGTTGAAAATTAATTGTTATGGAATTTTCGTGTATTTAATATATAATATATATATATATATATATATATATATATTCGTAATTTGTAATTAATCAATTTGAAGGAGGTGAGTTATAAAACGCGTGTTGTCCCGGGGCGCAAATTGTCTAAATACGGCTCAGATTAAAAAAAAAAAAACAATTATTTATATATAAATATACATTCGCTATAATGATAGTTTATGTCGAACGAATTGATTGTAAACACGCGGTATGACGGAAGAGTGAAATAATCTTTATATTCGTAAACATAATGTGTGTTTGTGTGTATAACATCATTATAGTATACGCTGGCATTGTATTTTAGCTTACAATAAATTTGCTTATTATAATTTAACAGTGGTCGGCTAATGGAGTTTATATATATATTTTAATAAAGCGCTTGGGGGGAGGAAGGGCTCGTTTAACTTATTAAAATGTATTATACAATGATAATATATATTTATACCTAGTGATAATAATCGAAAATTATAATATCACGCGCGCGGGTATTCGATTTTATTCTCCTATAACCGGCGGTTCTGCAATTTACACCGCCGCGAGGTTTATTATTTTCCAGTAGGTATTTTAATAAAACAGTAGAAAATCGGCATATTGTGTAGCGTACAACATCAATTATTTTATCACAAACATTGTTATATTTAGTGTTTGAATCCAGTCATATTCAAATAATCAAGTATATATTTGTTTACATTATGTTATTATAGAATCGGTATTATTAATTTTTGCGTTTGTTTATAAACACAGAATTTAAAAAAATTTATTAACACCTCCCCCAAATGTATATTGATGGCTTCGATGACAATTTATATTCCATATTAAATGATAATGTAATTACTATATTATATTCGTATTACTGAACAAGAAATAAATATTCTAAATGTATTTTAGCAACGCTTTTTGTGAAGTGAGAATAATGTATTAACCATTATTTTATGCGATACGTATTGAGAAAAATAAAATTCTAACGGCATTATAAAAGCGTATAAACTATAAATCGTATGATTACTGCTGTAATATACCTACCAACACGCATTATAGCGCGAAGAAAAATAATTATTTTATTTAAACGTAATTACATTTTAACAATATTTTGTTCGCTTTTTTTCGCGTAGGTATTACATTTATATATATAAAAAAATTCTCTATATATAATTATAAAATATTATTATTATAAGCCGTCGTTATAATAATATACTTACTGGATAATAATACGTTTTTCGTTATCAACTGCGCATAAAATACGTATAAATTTTCATTTTCTCTCTTGCGTACAAGAGAAACGCACATTCAATAAGATAAAATGTACATCACGCCTGTTTTCGTCGGTTTATTTTACAGTGGGAAGAAGACTCTTAACTTGAAAATATTGCATAACACTCTGAATAGCGTTTGGAATTAAATTTAACACGCGAATACTTTTTCAAGGGTGATCGTTTTCTTTTTCTTTATTCGTATTAAAATCGCCCGACAAGGGAATTATACGACGTTTTAAGTTGTTTAGTGTTGATTTTTCTCCTTCTGCTTTAAACGTGATTGTATGTCAGACAATCTTTTGCTGCGGAAAGGCCAAACAGTACAAGAACGTTTCGAAAATATTTTTCTTTTTTTCATACACATTTATCGTAAGCGTTTTCACATTTAATTCAAAACATACGATTTTAAAAGCTACGCGTGCCGTTTTATCGTTAAACGCGCGTTGTCCGTTTGATTGACACAAATAAGAGAGCGATTATTCCGCCGGAGTGGTGGTGGTGACCGTTCTCTTAACGAATTGTTTTGAATTCGATTATATTATACTTAACGGTGTTTGTATTAATTATTATTGAATTTTGAAAAAAAAAAACAGAGTGTCCGTTAAATATGATTTAGAAGAGTATAATAGTTGCCTATCGCCGTCATACGAACGATAATTATCCAAATATACAATAATTTCGTCTTTCTGTTTATGTAGAGTACATAGATTACGTGCAAAAGGGTTTTTTTTTTTTTTTTTAAAAAGAAATATGAAAATGAACTAGTTTTCGTTGTTGACAAAGTTCAACAAACACACTAAAATAACTTTTAAAATCAATTTTCCCGGAGTGAGATATACTCGTAAATATATCTCGGTCAATATAGTGCTGTTGCGCCGAAAAACGGTTCTTGCGAACGTGACTGTAGTTGGCCGCTTCGACACGCGAATGATATTCTCGGGATACGTGACTTCGAGATCGGATTTTACAACTGCGAATAATACAACGAAATGGCCGAACTATACGGGAGAGGGAGAAAGAAACAATATATGAAAAGACTTTTTTTTCTTTCCCCAACGAGTGTTGGACGGGAAATTTTCGGAATTTTTATCGGTGTGTATAATATTATTTATATACGTCGTCTTTTTTTTGTTTTTTTTTTGTCGTGTGAGAAAATAAACGATTTATCGTAAATCATCCGTGCAGTATGTCGTGCGCGCAATATTTTTTTGTCAATAATTCGAAAAAGTTCGCTAAACGAACGCACGTGTAATGGCACACCGATGATTTTAATTTAACCTAACCCAATCGATAATTGTATGCATAAGAATTAGACGAAAACGCGACCACATCGAATGAGTATAATACAAAATTTGACACACGTATAAGACTTGAATGTCATTTTTTTTTCCACGTTGTTGATGGGAGTAGATTTTTCTATTAAATGTTTCATTATATATTATTACGTTGAAACTTTAAAAACGTAATACATAACGTTATTTGTAAATAATAATTCGGAGAAGAATTTTTTTTTTTATTCCGTATTCGGTTCACTCGGAGTGGTGAAATTTTATCGATATTTTCGCGCTTGTTTACCATTTTATACGTTACGGTTTCCGACACCAATACCCGATTTTTATTAGATTTTTTTCTCTTTTTTTTTTTTTTTTTTTTTACAAAATTATCGGAAAAAGATTTCGGAAATTCGCCTCAACATACACCGCATGAGATCGTGCGGTAAATATAATGGGTCACATCGGTGTATTTTTCATAAATACACTAAGCCACTCGTATGATGAGAATATGTTGTAAACGCGCGTATACGACAAAAAAAAAAAACAAATATATATTAATGTAATACAATTACAATATAATAATATTAACAATAATATAATGTCTAGTATTATATACAATAATGAGTATAATAATTAGCGGTGTTATAAAGATTAATTTTTTTACGATTATTGAGAAACGTAATAAATATTCGTATAGTCAAACGTCGTATATATGGAAATCGCTTTTGTTTTTATTTTATGAAATGAACGAGAATTTTAATTTATTTTTTTTGCATATGTATATATATTGTCGTATATAAACGCTTTCTATCATATACGTTCGCATATTTATCGATGATTTTTACCGCGCAATTTATACGATTATTAAATATCGATTTTAATTAATTAGGATTATAAAAACATTTTCGGGCTCTACGTTTTCGGCGCATAAAATGTTTACTGAGAAAACGCGTGTTTCATTTGAACAAAAATCAAGCTTAAAGAGTACTGTAAAGGTTGGTTACAAAAAAAAAAAAAAAAAGAAATAGAATTAAATATCAATAATATATCGAAATGAATAAATAATTTTTTTTCTTTATCAACGATAATTTATATTATCTCGTGGCGAATAACGTGTTGTTTTCTTTTTCATTTTTTTTTTTTTTTATCACTATTAACGGTTCTCGAAATTAAATCGTCTCTCGGATAAAACGTAAAATAAATAAACATGCGCTGCACTTTAACACGCGTCATACACACACACACACACACACACCGTATAACAATAATTATTTTAAATACTCCGCGAGGCGTTTCCGAGTACGAGTAACCGAAGCACATTAGGAAAATGTGTGTATATACGATGTGTGTAAATGAACACGTGAACATTCAGTTGGATAACGCCAGCTCTGTTAATACAGCTATTCAAACAATTAGAATAGATCCTCCTCTTCCATGCGAAAAGAAAACGGCGTTAAGACACGGCTAAGAGATCAACACATTAACGCGTCGTATGATATATACGATTATATGAGTATATTAATAATAATACACGCGTAACGCTTTAAAACAATTATTATAATTATTATTATGTCGTTTAATATAATTATCGTATACGACTATGGTATACATAATATATTGTTTTTTTTTTTATCTCACTAACGATATTAAGTATAGTTATATTGTGTAAACGGAAGAAACCGTTTCAGTTTCGTTATTGGTTCCTCTATTCAAATCCTATACGATTTGTGTCCGTCGTTAAATTTTATTAAAATAAACGCGTATAACTATTATGTACGCAATATTTTTTATTTTTTGTAAATCGTTACATTTATCATGTCTTTATATAAAACAATAGCAATGTCCCTGCGCCGAGAATTAAATTTTATAATAAAATAAATAATACTCGATCTGCGGGTTAAACGAATATTATAATAATAAACAATAATATTAATAATAATTATTCGAGTTTATATTCGTTCGCTAATTTTATACAGTTTTTGCACAAACATTGTACGAATATTTCGACCAAATATATAAATACTGGAGAATAAACATTTAAATATATATATATATACGAGTATACCGCGTTGGGTAATGTATACGTTTCAATTAAACTTTTACGAGAGTAAATTTTTTTTTCTGAACGATTTAAACGAGGCCTCGTAAATTAATGTATTATTTAAGTTTACGAGCGTATAATTTCGATAAACAAATTTGAAATACCAAATAAATTATAAATTATGAATTAAAAAAGAAAAAAAACAGTTGCATATTCATTTCCAACATTGTGCGTACGTTTTTTAATAATGTAAAATTGCAATAATAACGCGCGTATATTTCTCGCATTATATATATATAGACATATAGTGGATCGTAATACGAAAACAAATTTGTACAAAAGTAAATTTTTCGCGTCAGTACAGTTTAAGACGACGTCAAATTTACACGGAGAACAAATAATTGAATTTGTTGCGCGAATATTATGAATTACATTTGCTATTACGGGATTAATAATAAATTTATCAATTTACACGTGGTTTATTATAATATATTAGTCGGTATATATATAGACGGTCGTGTTAAAAACGATTCTATATGTATAATAGTTCGAATAAATACAGATTCCAAATGTTTTCAACCGATTATTCGTTAACAGTGTGGAGAAACGATCCATATGAGGACACAACAGTAGAGCCAAAAGCACATTTCGATTGCGAAAAAGCTGTCTTTTGAGCCATATTATGCGCATTAATTGCAGTCATTTAGTGTCGAGGCATCGCGAGTCCCCAGCAAACGTTTTGCCAATATGATTTGACGATTCGGACTTGATGTCTCGGATTTCACGGTGTGCGATTATACGAGCAGTGCGAGACCTACAAATCACGGCACATAACGTAAAATATTTTACCGCCCTTATATAATAAATGATCAAAAACGTTTTTAAATCGATATAATTTTGAAATTCGTTCTATGACTGGCGCACGTGACTGTCTATTCCCCCATCCACCCACCCTTTGGATCCGGTGTTGATTGTAGGGACGGTGTCTACACGCCGCAAAACGTTACGCGTCAAAGACTTGGACGAGATCAAAGCTCCCGGGGATCACTGATCGCAAGACACAGTAACGTTTGGAGGACACGTTGCAGGACGTTTTTGTCCCTTATAATATTGCGGTATTAAAATTTGCACATTGTTCCATTTTTATCTTTGTATTTTCATTTATGAAAAAAATACGAATTATTATTATTATTATTTTTTTTGTTTTATCGGATAAAGACTTTTGAATCATCGCGCGTACACATTAAACTCGAATCGGACGATGTGCGGAACGAGACGAACAATCGTACGATACGAATTCACATTCCGTTCATATTAAAATTATAATAATAATATATTAAAATTTTTAATTATTCGGTGTTTTTACGGGCGTTTTTCGCGATTTTTTTTTTTTGTTTTAGCGCGTACATCGGTTTTTATTCAATCGCCGCCGCCGCTCACCCGCTGGTCGCAACGGCTATCGATTTCTTCACTTTTTCGTAAATTTCTTTACAAATTAATAATAATATTCGTGGTCAGGATTCGGCGGCGGCGGGGAGGGTTACCAGTTTACCACTGTGGGTACAGGAGGACCAGATTGAATCGATCGAAATCTCGAACTTGTTTTTTTTTGTCATATTGGAATGGAAATTTTTCAATTTCTCTTTCTCTGCAGGAATTAATTATACACACACACACACACACACATACGTACTAAAATGATTAGTTGTGTAATTTTATTTTTCTCGGAGTTCGCTCGATTTCTGCGGATTTTATCAAATATTCGCACGACGAACGTCTAATTGTCCGCGGTGTGATTTTATTATTAAAATATGTTCTTTCCGACAAGGCTAGAGACTATTTATGTTTTTGTTTTTTTATTTGTTTACACGGAATTTCGATTCGTTCGGTTCGTCCATAATTTCTCCGTTAGATAAAACGAACGCGGCGGCGTTTTTAAAACGAGGCGTCGTGGAAGAAAATTCCAGTTCGCAACCGTTTGCGAAAACGTTTTGAGTTTTTGTCTTTTCTATATATCGTTCGACGATGCCACTTGTCGTATTTTTTTAATATTGTTTCAACAAACGTTTACGATGGACATATATATATGTTTCTTTTTTTTCTTTCGCCGAAAACCGTTATTTTAACGGTTCTATACGCAGTCTTTTTAATAAATCCGGAACATATTTCACTGTCTCGAGGAGGTGCGTATGTGGACACTTCGTTGAAAAAACGGTAGGCCAAAGTCAAAAATTGATATAACGTACAATAGACGTTTTGATGATAATATGTGTCTTTTGTCCGCGTGTCGATCGCTTATGTTAAGTAAAAAAAAAAAAAAAAAAAACCACGATTTTTTTCTCTCCCGTTGACTACGTTATTATTTATCGAGTGAAAATTTTGATGCGAAATTATTCGAGCGAAAAATTTGATGACCTCGCGACTTTAGGGATTTAACGTATTTATACATATGTACATATCTCTGACCTTTGCCGTTTGTTGTCGATCTTTAAATGACGATTTTTAAAAAAGCGAGGCTTTAAATTTTCTTAAAAAACGTAAGCCCTGCAGATGCCCATGTGGTGTCGTTGATGTTACCGGTAATACTTTACTAATTGTTATTAATAATAACGAAACGAATATCAAATTAATTATATAAAAAAAAAAAAAAATTGAAATAAATGCGATATGAAATAAACTTTTTTTTTTGGTATAAAACTAGAAAAAAAAAATTGGTTTACGGTTTTATTTCACGAATAAATAATAAATTATACGCGACGATAAGAGTTCATTTTATCAGTAGACTTTTCGAACGTAATATAATAAATGAATAATCATAAGTAGTATTACGGTATATAATTATTATGTTTGTTATATATATATATATAGTGTGATTAATTACAATTTTCTAACATAACATTAAATGCGTTATGAATATCGACAAATGTACATCAAAGTTTTCAAAATAAATATCCTAAAAAGAAAAAAATAAATGTTTTTTATGAAAATATTTTTTTCTAAATGTAAACATCTGCACTGCGGTCCCTCAATTACTATCGTCGTCACAGCGATTTTATTTAACGCTGTAAAATTTGTTTATATCCGTTCGTTCGCCTTGACTTGACGAGGATATAAAAGCGCGAGAACTTGAGAAATCCGCCAGTTCTTTTCGCTTCCGTTCATTATTTTATATTCCAGAAAATTCCGACCTAATCAAACGCGAGATAGATCTGAGATGAAATGATATATATATAAAAACAATATACGGTGTACAGTAACGAAACGATGCGTATATATATAATTTTTTTCTGTATAAGAGGCTGCTTTATTGCAGATTTCTGAAAAGAAACTTTTTTTTTTTAATCTGTAACACGCTTTTTGCCGGAAGTCGAAACGGATTCAAATGATTCTCGTTGAAAAAATTCTGATTAAAATTTCAGTTATTATCGAAATACAATAAAATTTTATTGTTAAAAAAAAAAAAAAAATCGCTTACATTTATTTAATAACTAAAACACGCGCGTATTCCATTTTTAATTTAATTTCGATCAAAAGGAAATTGAATACAGCGAAATCCTTCTTAACGGGGACACCTTTAAATAGCGGACACTTCCGAATAGCGGACGTTTTTTCGGGAACGGGGACGTTAGTTTCGCTATTTATCGCTATATAAGACAATTTCTGAATACGAGACACTTTCGTAATTTTTATTCGTTATTGTCTATATAAATTTCTTTTTTTTTTTTAATACAATACGCATATTTTTTATTCGTTATAATATTGTATTAAACATATTATTTAGACTAGGTTTAATGACTGCGAGTCAAGGTCTTAAACAAGTTATTAACAGTAACTATTCGATAAATGTTATTGTTTTTGTCTTTACCTTTTCATAAATTTCAATAATAATAATAAAAAATTACTGTATTATAAATGATTCAATTCGCTAAACATCAATAATAAAAACGAAATAAAATATTTCGTTGAATTATATACACGGGTAGTTTTAATTTGTATATATAAAATACACTTTATTCCCCCGACAACGAAACGAATACCTTCTTTAAGTAGCGGACACCTTCAAATGACGGAGACGACAAAATGTCGGCCGACAGTGATTGTCCTCCGCGACATTTAGCGGTATTTTTTCCCTAACACCGCGGCGTTCGAAACGTCCGAATCGAATTCAATACGAATGTTAAATAATATTCTCATACACGACATAAATAATATATTTAATTTTTCTCACGCCACCCGCACTCGTACGTAGAATAATAATAATGTATAACGTTTTATTAATATCCGTTTTATATTTTATTTATACGTTTCCGCGTCCATAATGCGACTATTATTTACACCAAATACAATAAGTTTTCTAAAACTTGTTAAAGTCGCGCGCGCATCGCCGAAAGTCCTAAATAAACATATCGTTCGGTTTCGTATACGTTTATATATATATATATATATATATATACACGCGGTTAATCGAAATCGGTTAAAACGTTTTATGGCGCAAAGCGTTGTACAAAGTGGTACATGTTTCCCGACAATAGGATCAAAATATGCTTGTGGGAGGAGAGAGGCTGTGCGTCGTATCACCATTGGATCATCACTACGGTGCATCAAACAATTGGGGCCGCCGCGTCCGCAACGTTTTATCTCTCTCCGGTTTTCTAATAATATCGTTTCTCGCGCGTCTCGCACAAAGGCGAAATAATAATAATAATAATAATAATAATAATAATAATAATAATAATAATGAGCGACGACGTCCATTGATTAGTCGCGCGGTTTATATAAGCGTGGAAAGAGGCAGTTGTCGTGTCGTTCGCGCCGTGGAAAATCGAATACGCCGACGGATTCGTTTATGTTACGCCGGATTCCTGTACATTTTCATCGCGTATTCCTTTTTTTACTTAGTTCAATCGCGCGAATCGATTTTAAACAATAATTATTAGTGTAAAATATTTGTGTGTGTGTGTAAATCGACGAAATCGTATTGTTTAGCGTTGTTGTTGTTTGTAGCTGTTTATAAAATATCTATCGCGCATACTCCGGTATAAAAATCCAATGATGATTGACACGTTTTCGGAATAAAACGATTTCCTCCGTCGTCCCGTCACTCTACATCTCTCTCCGATTATAATATAATTCGCTATCGTTTCGGATATATACAAATTTTTTTAATGTTTCCCAAATAAAACGTAACAATAATAGGGAGAATTTATTGTATTATTCATGTCGTATTGGCGAGTTATGTATTTGCCGAATACTTCAGCTGTTGCGCGTGCGCAATTTGGTTATTTATAAATTGATAATAATTTTACATGTAATTATGTTGACGTGTAAAAAAAAAAAAAACTTTAAACGCGATATTTTGGACGAATACGACGCGCTTAATCGTCGTCATATTATAATATAGTTTTTGGTGCTGAATTTCTACGCTACGCAACACGAATTAAATATCTTAATAAACCGGAGACGTGTGCGCGGAAATTCGGTACGGAGGGCTGCTCCGTAAAGAAAATAATGGGCAGTTTTTCCTTAAATGCGCTTTGCCCCCTTCCCACCGCCTTAAAAAAAACTAGGATTCGTAACGACAATTGGTTTCGAAAATTACGAAGACATAAATAACGACAATCGATTTTGACGAGATCGCGTTTTCACTGTTATTCACCCGTTTTTAATTATTAATCGATAGTTCTTTCTGACGCTTAGAGAAAAAAAATATGGTATTGAGAAAATCGTAAAATGACACGTTTAAAGTACCAACTAGATGTCGATTTGCTACCGCTAAAATATAGAGCTACGCGTAAATGTCCGAGCACTCCTTCTGGTAGAGTTTTTTGCGTACGGTCATAAAAAAAAACAACCACATCATTGTGTAAAACCAATACGTTTCCTCGTTCCGCCCAGAATCTGAAATTACTAGACATCTTTTTACAATAAGGTATATACATTCATATATAAAACATAAAATTGATATGAAAATAAGTAATAGAAAATCAAAAAACACACAAGACCGTTCACATAAGTGGTGATTTAAAATTTTCTTCGGATATAGGAATAGTGGGTACTTTAAACTCTTCAACGACGCTATTGAAATCAACTGATTCCGCCTTATATACTCAACGAATCAAAATGATATTCTAATCGTTCTTAAGACACACACACATATATATATATGCAGTTTATATGTCACTGGGTCGCCGGTTGATTTTATTGGGCGCCAACGTTTTTTTTTTTCATATCCCACGAGTCATAAATGTATTAAATATATTTTGTAGCTTAAACGTTAAACATTAAAGTCGTATACAATAAAGAAAAAACCCACGGGCCACATGATATGCGCCACAGCACACCTGGCACACAACCTGTGCACACGCGTATGTAATAAACTGTACTGAAATCGTATAAATACTGGACCGAATAACGTAATAATACATTTATAATCACGGGTTTTCTTTACGTCATCATCATCATCTTGCACTGTAAAACATATCGATTTACGAAATTTCCATATTTTATCACAACGTTAACTATAAATTAATGAGAACAGTATGAGTATATACGTATAATGTATATACGTCGTATACATATATATATATATATATATATATATATATATATGTATATTACACAAGTTTTTTAGCTGGATAACAAAACTTAGTTTCTAAATTTAATTAAACGTTTTATACATATACACAGCGCGCACCGTCTACATTAATCTACGGACTATAATAATTTACAATACAGTATCGGGTATATGTATAGTGAGTAAATCTATAAACAAACTACATGAGTTTTATGCCAATTGCCAGTGTATCAAACTCGAAAAATATGTGTACATTTTTTTTTAACAAATTTTCCGTTCTCTCTAGACAATGATGTGTTCAAATGTTTTCGTCTAAAACGTTGTTCGAATAATGCGAGTATAGTAGCCAAGTACTAATACATAGTAGTATACCATCTGTTACTCGTACATTTCTACAATCAACGATGTTTTGAATACTCTTCACTATTACGATTGCTACTGCTACCGCTACTACTTCTACTGCTACCATTACCGCTACCGCTACTGCTACCACTACCGCTATCGCTACTACTTCCCCTACCGCTACCGCTACTACTTCTACCGTTATCGCTACTACTTCTCCTACTGCTACTGCTACTCCTACCGCTACTGCTATCGCTCAGTTACTACTTCTCCTATCGCTACTACTTCCCTACAGCTACCGCTAACGCAACCGCTACCGCTACTGTTGTTACTACTGCTGCTGCTACTACTACTGCTACTAGTAGTAGTAGTAGTAGAAGTAATGTTACATGTTTTAAATAAAATGTGCTTTATCGATCGTGTTGTTTGAAGATTTAAATCGTATTGGAACGACCTACGCGGTAGAAAATATATAATTTCCGATTTCAAATAGGTAAGTATTGTGGTATTGTAATATTCCCGCATTTTGATATATTATATTATACGAGTATGTATATAAATAGTGGAAATCGTTCAAATATTACGTGTATAATAAAATATAGACATTTATGAACGACGGTAAAAAGAAAAAAAGAATCCGTTTAAAAATCCATAAAATAAAACAATCGACGGTCGTAAATAAATAATGTTACAATTTGTATATTTGTATGAAAAATAAAAAAAATATCGTTTTCTCGTACCTATTAAATTTGCTTTATTTACTAAACAAAGTAATATTTGTTTTTTTTTTTTATTTATTTAACTGCGTAATATTGTAATATTCATAATTTTCTCTACGTAATTTTTGTTTATTTTTTTTTATTCTGTTGTTGTATTTTGTTCTTTTTCACTTAATAATACCCGACAATGACTATTTCAGTCATAGTATAAATAAACGAACAACGATTCCTCTATTTATTTTTCATAAAACTCTTTTTCACTCGATCGTATAAATATATAAATATATATATATTTCATTTATACAAGTATATTTTAATGTATTATTTACGAGTATTAATAATTATTCTCATAGTTTTTATTTCTATTTCTTTCGTATACCGTTCTTATTCTTTTATTTGTTTTTTTTTTTGTTTCTATTTGACGATATAAACGCATTTATAAGTTGTACGTATTCCGATCGCGATTGTGTGTAATGAAATGGTCCGATTATGAAATTCGTTATGACTAGGGGCAAAGAATAATATGCCTTAAAAAATTGATTAATTATACGCGTTGGGATATTCATTATAAATAACCTTAGTATACTGAAGGTTTGTAAAAGTACACTAAATTACTGAACGCAGAATGCTTCAGTTTATAATTTATAAAAATCTCGAACAATTATTATTTTCTATCGTTTTATATAATTATCACAATCAGTTTTCTTAATTAAAACGATAATTTTGTTTTTTCAAAATTCTTTTAAAAAAAGCTTCTTTGTACCACATTAGTGGTAACAGATGTCTATTGTAAAGTATACGAAAACCTCAAACCGTGCGAACACAGAAGAAATTAAATATTTTACATACTGACCAATATAATATTGTGTGCATTGGTCCGATACTCTTGGGCGGCGGAACGTAACAAAGAATCAGGCGGTGGTCATGATACCAAAAGTAAACAGTAGGGGCATGTACACAAATTTTGCATTTATAATTATGTTAGCACCGTGTAGACTAATGATTAATACCACAGAATACGGCAATCTGTGATTGTATCAGTTTCACAACGTAGCTTGGCGTTTGTTTTAAATGGCTTGACTTTATAAAATATTTTGTTTTCGTATAGAAAAGGCCGAGCTGCGTATTATTATTATTATTATTACTTGATCTGGCCTTACCGTTTACCTTCTGGTGTCGTGGCCAACTGATTTATGTTTATTAAGACGTTTTATTTTGCTTGTGTGTAAATTGTTACCATACCGACTATTCCAATCCTTGCAATTAGGTCGTGCGAAGCACGTATTGGTGTAAATAGATTTTTTTCTGTCCAATCAAAATAAAAAATATGCAAAATCGTATAAATAAATTAATATCAATATATAACAGCTCACTGTCGCGTTCGTTTTCAATTAATCGCGCTTTATTTCGCAAGAATATACGGCCAAAAAGAAATGTACACGCGCGAAACGAAATGTGTAAAAGTCACGGCAAACGACGCGTTTATTGTTTATTTTAAGTGCAATAACAAAAAGGATCTGCGTGATTTTGTCTTATCGTTCAGTGTGAGCTTAATACGTAGGTAAAGCAATATTGTAGATATAACACTATATACGAGCGCAGTACGTCACCATATCGTCGACTGCTATTATTTTTTGTCACGTTTCGTTTTTTAAAAGACAACTGTGGTGCGATCCTCGGACGGCGAGGTGAACCGAAACTAAAGCTACGAGTATATCCCGTCATTAACGCGTTGTCTAATGATCACGACGGTCATTATTTGAACGGAATAAAAAAAAAAAAAACCGAAAAAACATAATTTCAAACGCGCTTTGTTATCTCGTAGCAAATATTGTAATCAAGCGTAGTTTTCACGATTACGCGTTAATTTGAATTTTTTAACAAATTAACAAAAAAAAAAAAAAATTCGCTTAAGTAAATTATTGTTACATAAAATATTGTAGAGTTTTGTCATTCATTTGATTGTAACGATTCAATAAAACGATTCTAAGGGGAGCGTCGGTGTATAACACGTAATATGAAGACCATCGTATATACATTTACATCGAAAATTGTTCGCGGACAAAAATTGAAAAAAAAAACATACTCCTCATTGTAAAAACCGATACACTTTTCTCGGAATAATGATTGTATTGAAAATTTCATTACACAATTTATAATAATATATATATATACTTGTCAAATTGATTACAACGACTAACTTCTGGTATATATTTTCTCTCTCTCTCTCTCTCTCTCTTTCTCTCCAAGTAATAACGGTGTTAGTAAAAAAAAAAAAAAAAAAATATGAAATTGCGTATTTGTTGATACGCAATAGGAGCATAAAACCGTATAAACTTATATCTCATTGTAGTTGATTATAAAAAAAAGAAAAGAGTCAAATGAAATGTATAAAAATAGCTTAACGCGATTAAAGATTTATTAGGCAATAAGATTTATATATGTAGAGTTCAACGGGACGTTTTGGGAACCGCGTGTCATCTCAAGCGATTCGCCGCGACGCTTATAATCGTATCTGAAAGTGATACGTAATTCGATTTGAAGTATATCGATCGAAGGAAAATATTAAATAACCATTTATGTTCGGATATATAATACGTGGCACGCCAATTAATTCCAATCGGTGGCATTAAAACGCGAATTATACGCGTCTTACATTATATTGTATAACTAAATTATTGTTTATATAATATCGTTACTGGATTGCTGCGCGGACGAGATGAAAATATATTTTATTCACTGTAAAATAATGTCACGTCTTGACAAATATTGATGGAGATAAAACGTGTGTTCGGTTACGGCGAACAAACCGTGCGGGTTTTTCTTTTTACATCGTAGTAAGAAAAATAATAAAATAAATTTGAAAATTAACATTTACAAAACAAATTTAATCGTTAATCAAAAAAAATTCAAACGCTGTAAATTTATATTTTTCGACAATAACTAGAGAAACAAAATTTTCATCTGCGATTATTCTTTACAATATTACGGTGAACTATTCGAATTCGCTGCAAACGGTCTCTCTTTCTCTCTCTCTCTTTCTATATATTTTGTCATAGCTGTTTAGTCGAGAATTTTTTCGGTATTTTTTACAAAACGATTCGATTTTTTGCACTTTCTGTCTATTACAGGGCGTATAATAATTATTATTGTATCGAGTTATAATTGAAAATTTTCTTTTCGTCATTTGCGTCAGCAATGCAGTACACCTATATATATATACACACACACACACACACACACACACACAAAAGAAATACCGTTCTACAGCGTTTAATCACGCGGTAGTGATTTTTCATTTGAGACAATTATACACGTATCTATATAGAGTTTGTTGCATTGGACGATAAAAGAAGAAAAAAATAGGTCAGGAAATTGAAATTTTATCGAAATAAAAAACACTGCGTACTGTACAACAACTATACGATAATTGTGTAACGAAGAGTAATAGACAGTTGCGAGATGACATCTTTTACGTCTTGCGTACAGCGGATTAAATAACGTTAAGTGCTGTGCACCGTTAAAAACAATACGAATAAGTATAAAAAAAAAAAAGAAAATTAAGACATTATCTGCAAAATTGAAACAGAGCGTAAACGTTATTTTTGTACATTCTATGTTTTTCGAAAACGTCTAAAGAGATATGGCGTTTTCGTCATTATTTATGAAAAAAAATCCAGCGTCTCCGTATTAATATTATAATTATTAAATTTAATTGCGTTATAACCAATTTCACACGACGGCTAATTGAAAATAAAATAACACTGCCGAATAATTTTTGTGTACAGGCGCACATGACGCGCGTTTTTACATTTTTTTTATTTTTTTAACTTATAATTTTGACTTTTAACACATTTTTTAAAGTCTTTGTTTAATTGTTGGCCGATGGATTTATTCGTATGTACGCTCGCAGAAAAAATTCCTGCCACGGAATCGCGTTATATTCGGTGTTTTCTTTTTTTAACAAACACTTTAAAATTTACAAATATAAAATAAACACGTTTACGCGCGAAAAATGATAAATCAATTTAAATTCGAAACCGAATAACGAAATATACCGAAAAATATTTTTTTAACAGATTATTGGAACGCGGAGCCTCGGATGTTCTTCAAACTTCGGTGAAAATACCGTTTTCTTTATTTACTTTTTCCGTGTTGAAAGTTAGGCGGATATCGAAGTCAGAACAATATACGACACAGGCGAATATGCCGAGTGTTTACGATGCTGCGCGGACGATCAGGCGGTGATACATATATCATACGTCAATGTTTTTTTTTTTTTTCTTAATGTTTTATTAAATTATTTAATAGGTTTTATGGGATACTATACGTATATATATATATATATATATATATGCGGTCCGAGCGACTTTGCGGTCGCGAAATTTATGATCGCGTTATCGATGTAAAGCTCATCGCTTTCAAAACCTGCAGGCAACGAATTGATAGATCGACGGAATTATTGTTGAATTTTAAATAAATCACAAGGAAAGTGATGGATGAAAAGTCTCCCGTAAAAAAGTATTCCAGTCGCAACTATAATGTATTTCGGTAGTACAATGCGGGTTTAATAAGACTTCGCAATTTTTTTTGTCGCTTTTTACGAAAATTGGCTTGAAATGAAAACATTATTTTACTAGTATGGATAAAGTTTTCATGTTAAAAAGACAAAAAAAAAAAAAAGGAAAAAATTAAATTTTCACCCAACGATTGGAAAAACGATTTCAATCGGGGCTCATTCAAAGTCCAATAATATTTAAGACGTTATTTATCGTTCGATCGACAGAGGCGTAGGCTAGAGCGTGTGATGAATTCAAATATCCCGTAAACGTTTTCATGTGGCTGCAAACCGGGTTGGACCTTATCAGAGCGGTCCGGGAGATTCGGCTTGAAGCAGCCAACGGTATCGTATTAATAATACGATATTGTACGTTTCGTGTTTTTTTTTTTTCAAAAAATACTGTGTATTAATCGAAAAAACGTACTGTTTTGATTATTTATTCGTACTACAACAACACGGATAAAGTCAGTGGGGCGGTCAGTTTAAGGTGGTCAGGAGACCAACCACTTTACCGATAACACGATTGGGGGGGGGGGGAGCCAGAGATATTTCGTTAAATTTAAATACATCAAATCCACCTATTCCCCATCGTTCCCTCGTATAGCCCGCCGCGGGATAAAGTACTTTTAAACGCAGTAGTGTCGGTCGATAATCTACGTAACGTTTCGTGATGATATAGGACAGTGTCCACGTGTGACTGTCATTATTAACGGAATTCAAATAGGCTTTTAATTTTTTTAAATCCAACCGTCCCAGTCCGTCTCCGGACGCCCGTTGTTATTACAATCGTTTTTATGTATGGATTTGAAAATTACACGTTTCCGCGCTCACGGCAATGTACGCTGTGCGGCGGGGGACGACCCGGGACAGTTTTTACTCTTCGTGATGAGTAGAAAAAGAAAAAAAAATGGATAGAAACGTAGAAGCCCCAACGCCATTTGCACGGTTATGAAAAACCGTTTTCCCGTGTACTCGGAGAATGGAAAAAAATCCTTCGCGTAACGTCGAACAGTGGGGCGGCTGCTTCGTCGTCCTCGCCGTGTGCACACCACTGTTGTACAGTAGTCACCGGGGACCGATAACAATTTTTTTTCTCCTTCTTCATAATCTTAATTTATAGAAATCCTCTTGCGGCGAATTTCTTTCCAGGTGTCGAGTGTGTGTGACGTTTGCGCAGAATTAAACGGGCTACCGACGACGAGTAATAATATTAATAATTAATATTTATTATTAGGGCTGGGATTTCGATGCACTTTGCATTTTTTTCTGAAGTTTTCTGTACGATGCTCGTTTTGTTACAAGATATGTTTTAGGTATTTTTAAATTAGAATAAGACATTTTATTTTGCATTTTTTGACAATTTTTAATTTTAAAGTCATTTTTGACATTTTTAGGGCATTTTAGGGGTTTTAAAGTCATTTTTGATGTTTTTGAATTTAAAATTAAAGATTATTGATTAATATAGTATGTTATATTAATAATATAAAATATTTATACGCTAACAATATATGAAAACCCAAATGACCTATTTCTTCTGAAGAAGTACTTTAAATACTCACCTATAACTTCAGTAGGTGTTGAAAGGAGCATTTCTATCTACAAAAACTTATTGGCGGACAACAGGAGGGCATTTCTATTTGAAAACCTTGTAGCACGCTCTCGTGATTCAGTGTAACAATAAAGAATAATTTTTTACTTATTAATATATGAAGACATGAAGTAAAATAAAATATTCACGTACACGTAATGTAATTTTTTTAAATTTTAAGCTATTTTAAAGTCATTTTTTTAATGCATTTTTTAAGTCATTTTTGCATTTTTTTAAGGTCATTTTTCGCGTTTTTTAAGGACATTAAAATCCCAGCCCTATTTATTATTATTATTATTATAATTATTATTATTATTTTATAGGCGCGCGCGCACACTGTGTGCACCACACATCACCGACGCGTCGTCGCCGCGAAGCGAGCGCCAGCCACGGAGTGTACACGTCGGTCGCGCGCCAGTAGCTTAACCGTCACGCAGCGCGCTGGTCGCGTCCGACTCCGCACCAACTCTCGTGTTATTGTCGATTATTAACTGGCGTGCGGGCGCGCGCGAGCGTGTACTCAGCGTGGTCCGTTCGCCGTAAAATCGTCCGGTGGTCACTCGGTTACTTTTTTTTTGTTTTGCAAACCGATTACGAGCGGCACGTGGACTCGAAAAACACACCGTGCGGCCGATCCGCACGTGAACACGTATTCAGTGATCGAGAGAGAACGGCGTAGAGAGAACGGGATGAGAAAAACGATGTACGACGCGGGTTGACGCGACGATTACAACGGGATTCTGTTTATTTTTTTCCGGAGTCGCATTTCGGAAGCTAACACACGGCTACCTCGGTCGGTCGGTACGATTAATATCGCATAGTACGCGTGGGGCAGCAGCAGAAATGGTCCGTCCCGCGTTCTTGGCTTTGGCGCTGCTGCTGTGGCTGAACGCCCGTCCAGGAGGAGTTTCGGGTCAAGGTGAGTTGCTGCGACCCTTTAGATTTTTTTATTATTATTATTGTTAATATACACGTGGTGTGCACGCATCGTGTATTACATACACACCTATTTGTAAGTACACGACGACGACGACGACGGTATGTGTGTGTGTGTGCGCGCGCCCGCCCCGGCTTCGGTTAACCTGTCAATTTTTTTGGTCACGTCGTCGTTAAAAAGTCACGCGATATTTTTTATTATTATTATATCATATTTTTTTTTATTTCGTTTTTCTCTCTTTTTTTTTTCCTAAACGTATACTTTTTCTCCCTCGAAATATTACTATTATTATTATTTACAGTACAAATGGTTCGGTGCGGTCAGCCTGCAGACATTGCGCAGCACGCCACGGGCCTTATACTCGTTGTTACACCGACGCAGTACAAAACAGGGGGTTATATTTGTTCTCGGTAATGTTAAATTAATTTTCTAGTCGTCTTTATACGTGTATCGAATTTTCTAACTTTCTCCCTCTCCTTCTATATCGTTAGACAATTTTTGTTTTTTTTTTTTTTTTAATATAATTTTCTTAAATTCGAAAAATTTCTTTTTGTTTAGTGTTTGTATAATCGCCGAGAGTGTACGCATTCGACAACGCGTAAACGTCTCGGAAATGTTTTTAGTATTCGATTCGATGGTACGTTGAATTATCACGTTTTAAACGCATTGAACACGGAATCAACAATAAAAATAGTATCGAATATTGTGTCTGTTGTGTATATATATATTTTTTTTTTTAAGATTTCGATATTAAAAATTAATTTTTTTTTTTTTTTGACACCCCTTAAAAAATCTTCCCTCGTTTACGCCACTGACCCGCGTGTAGGCATACTCTCACATAGTAACGGGGGTCGTGTTTATTTACGATTTTTTATTCGGCCGCGAAACAAAAACGTATGCTTTCGTTTAAAACCTTCATCAATCGTCGTTTTCTGATTTTATTTATTAAACTACAGTCGCCGGAGAACTGCCGCAGCGAGGTTTTCCGGATAAAAAACTGAGTTAAATTCATCATTTTATATATATATATATATATACGTACATAACGCACGAGCATTTTTCTAGACGATTGTTTTGTTTATATATATATATACACAAGTCGCAGATTATACACGACAACGTTTTCGGTTTGATTATCAAAAAAATTAATGGAATTTACAAAAAAAAAATTTTTTTTTAATAACAGAACACTATCGAAACTCGCGAACAAAATCGATTTCTCCCGCGAAAATCTCGTTTTAAATACAATAACGGCCCTGCAGATTATTATTGTCATATACACTTTGTGTGTGTGTGTATTTTAATATTTTACACTAATATTAACGAGTCGGCTAATAGTCGACCCCGATGTCGAGTGTATCGAATATAATATTATATGTACGCGGTCAATGTAAATATTTGCCCGTGTGTACTAACCGCGTTGTTTACCGCCGCCGTTATGACTCGGTATTTTCTTCGAGAAAACACACATATTGCGTGTGTGTGTGTTTATAATATATAGCGTTAAAAAGTACTTTTTTTGTTTTATCCAAGTTCGTTGAGTTTTTTTTGTCTATAAAAAAAAATGCATGTTTTAAAAAAGAGAAAACCAAACCGCGTTAATTTTTATTTTTTATTTTTTGACCACTTGTTGGTGTCGCGCTATAAAGAATTACTATTACACAAGCGTATTTTAATAAATTTAAAAAAAAAAAATAATATCGATTGTTAATGCACGATATTCAGCGTCATATTTACGAAGAAAAAATGTTTTTAAAAATACGTTTTCTTCATTATTCCTTCCCCGTAAAAGACGCCACCGATATATAATGTGTTTATATCGTATATATAACGACGCCGTTTTTTTTTCATCTTTCAACGCGATTACATAGTAGAATTTTTTTTTTTTCAAAAACATCGTTAAACATTTATTTATTTATTTTTCTTCATTTAATCGCGTAAAAATACAAAAAATTGAATCCGAATATCAATTTGTTTCGTTTAGTATTTATTTATTTTTTTGTCCTAAATATAATATAAATAATATTTTTTACGTATATATCGTTTTTAATCGCATTAAATTTATAACTGACAATATGGTATGGGACGTGGAGGACATAATAATTCACGAGTATCCGGGAAATTTTTTTCCACGCGACGACGGTGAAAAAATAATAATCGTTTTTTACGCATATTTTATACGTATTATTTGTTTTATTATCATTATCCAAATCGTCAAATATATTTCGATAAATTATCGACGGTATTTAGACGTGTTTACACACACACGCGCGCGTTCACACAACAACAACAAAAATAACAATAATAATAATAACAATAATAATAACAATAATAATAATAATAATAATAATAATAATAATAACAATAATAATAATAATAATAATAATAATAATAATAATAATGATGGTCCGCTGGCGCTTTTACGCGTTCGTCGTTATCGGCGAGTTTTTAACGAAAATTCACGAAAACGTGGTTTCCAAACGATTGTACCGATTAATATTTTGTCGCTCGGACGGTGAATCGTTTGATGGCCAATTGGCGCGAAAAAAAAAACAGACAATTAATAGTGAAAGAAAGAAAAAAAAAATTAACGAAACCATATTGAATAATGTTTATCGTATATTATAAATGTACGAATCGTCTACTGCAGGTGTAGATTCAGAATATAATAAAACAATACGTTTTATTATTATTTTTTTTAATATCCGTATAACGAAGCGTTTAACTCGAAATCCATGTCGCTAAAATAGACCGTACTTCTTCTTCTTCTTCTTCTTCTTTTTGTTTTTTGTCAACACGCCGTCCAGTTGCGTGCGGCCAATAAATCGTCTCTACGCGCGTAAACGATATTTGCAGGAACCGTTTTATGATTATGTTTCCGGAAAGACTGGAAAATATCCGCGGGAGTTTTCAACGAGCAGAAAATCATCGGTAATTTATTGTAAAACATTGAAATCCCGTTCGGTTCGTGTTTTCCCCCCATCTTCAGTTGTCCGTTTGAACAAACGACGTCGGGCATCGGCTGCTGCGGCGGTGTGAATTCCGTTGATCAGCAGACGCGTGTTTTTTATTTTTTTTTTTTTTACGCAATCGCGTTTCGTCCGGAACGGCGACGGGTAGAGACGAATCCGCCGTTTAAATACGCGATGTTAATTTATTCTTTTTGGAAAAACGGTCGTGCTCTGTGTGTTATGGTGTCGTACCGACCTACGTGAAACGAACACGCACGTATAAAACGCGCAGAATTAAGGAGCGATGTTTTTACGAGCAACGGGTGTAGTACGGGCGGTCGTGTCGATTTATTAGGCTGTGTTAAACCTTCGGGCCAGCAAAAACACATTATTACACGCCGGCCCGGAACCGACCAGATGCGCGCGCGTTATCGCGTAAATCTCGGACAAACAATTCCTAAACGACCGGTTTGTCTTACGTTTTTGTTTTTGTTTCTTTTTTGTATTTTACCGAAATCGGTTCGAGAAATTAAGAAGAAGAAGAAGAAGAAGAAAAAAAAATAATCGTTTCCCGTTGTTTTTACGACGTTTGTCGAAAGGACTGTCGCGGATTGTACCGGTACAGCCTCTCCCCCTTCTCACGGCGAAAAGAAAAAAAAGTTAACGTGTTACTTGTCGCAGAAACAAATCGTAGAGTAGTAATAAACGAAAATTGTCATCATCGCACGATGTCGTCGAAGAATTTTCCCGTTGACCGGAAAACGTCGAATTTTCTACGCCATTACTGTTATACTGTATTATAATGCGCGAACGACGTTTAAAAAAAACAAAACACAAAAATATCAGTCGGATCGGAAACGATTTCATGTTTTGCACGACTGCGGTTTTCTAGAGTGTAATTGCGACGATCGTCTAATTATTATATAATATCATTCCGTTTCAGCGGGAGTTCGCGGTAATATTATTATTATTATTATTATTAATACTTGTGATTAATAATATTTGCATAACGAATTTTATGGTTTTTTTTCCGATATGACATTTATAGTGAATACGTTTATTTATTTTTTCGAAGTTAACGTGAGAAAAAATCGTTTGCCTACAAGCGCGAAAAATCTTATTCGTTGTTTTACAATGATTTTTTTTTCTCGTAAGTATAACGGCGGAAGAACGAGACAGCTACTACTACGACAAATTTATTACGACAATTTTTTTTTCCACATTATTATAATATAATTATATTGTAGAGACATCTCTACGAATAAATATAATAACTCGTTTAACATTCATCAACTCTGTATATATATATATATTATAATAATTGATGATTATTATCGGAACAGATCGTTAAACTAAGTTCGTATAATTTTCTATAACGAATACGATAATAGTTTTTTTTTTTTTTATGTTTAATAACGGTCTAACATTTATATTTTCTGGGAACATTTTCTGTGAAATCGATATTAATGTTTTCGATTAAAATACTACTATAGAAACGTAATAATAATAATTTAATTACGAAATATATAATTGTACACGGGTATGTTACATAATAATATAATATATGATTCGAGATTATAATCCATGTAGAACGCTGTTGTAAGTGTATAAAATAGATTAATTTTTCAAATTATTATTGGTAAACGTATAGACAGTTTAATTGCTATTATATATATATACTTTTAAAAAATTTCAGAATCAAACGTTTGTATGCATACAGAATTTTCTAGAACGCAGAACGATATATATACATTTTTTTTTCCACATCGAATTTTAAAATATACACGAGTATATGCTATGACGGTTACTATTGATATTATTATTTACGTTTGTTGTGAGTTAGTGTCATAAGCAGAAGAGAGTTTCAACACTTGACGATTTGTTTTTTTTTTTGTTAAGAAGTGAAAAAACAAAAACAAAACTCATGTTTTTTTAATTTGTATCCCATTTATATCAGCGTAATAGTATGATGATTTTTCTTCGAGAAATATAAAAATATTATTATAGTATCGCAAACTTGTTATGTTTAAATATCTTCGATATTGTCCCTCTCATGCTACTTTACGTTGTCAATTTTTCCAATTTCTCCGTAATAATAATGTTCTTATAATAAATCCGTTAAATATATTAAATAGCAAATCCCCTTTTGTAATTAACGAGACACATAAATTATTTATTAGTAATGCCGAATTTGTAGTATGATTTACCTTTCATTAACCTGTATATTTTTTGTTGTATTGTATTTTTTTTTCTATCTTTTTTTCTGTTTTGTTTTTATACATTTAATCTAACCAGGAATTTTTTAAATTGTAATCGTTGAGCTATTATAATTTAAATATTTGTAGTTAAAAAAAAAATGTTATTTTCAACGAAATTCGCACCGTATTGCGGAATCCGCAACTATTTTTTCACACTTGTACGCGTCCGTTAAACTGTATTTTATTTTTCATACAAATTTTTCAGTAGTACTCAATTCATATTAATCGCAGGCGCATACGATTTGCCCGAAAGTTCTAAAAACGTTATTCCTCTAATTAAAAAAAATCAGACATTTTTTCTTATATATATATATATATAATGCGGTATGCACAATACGTGCAATTATAAATTTCGCGTTAGTAATATTTATTTCGCACCTTCAGAAAACCGTACCACCCACGTAGATGATAAAACGCGATAAAATCATCACTACAACTTGGAAAGAAAGCTCTGAACACGTCACCGGTCGCATAAATAATAATCATAATAATAAAAATGAACTGTCATTCAAAATTTATCTTTTTCGATCGTACGGAATACGTATATTGAATAATTCATTGTTTACGCGGTATATAATAATAATATTAATAATAATAATAATAATAATAATAATAATAATAATAATAATAATAATAATAATAATAATAATAATAATAATGATAATAAAAATAATAATAATAATAACGGTCGAAAATATTATCATATAGACCCGGCGGAATAGTGAAAAACGTACGTCCAACGCGCGCGTATGATATTAAATATTATTAATGATGCTGAGAAGAAACTGATACGCGTTGTATAGGTATATGTGTGTAGTCGTTTAAAACAGTGTTTCTATTAAATTGTTCTGCAGTTTAAGAAACACTTAATTGCTTTTTGGTCGAAACGTTAAGAAAATATTTAGATACGTTTTTATACAGTACGATTAAATAATAATAATAATAATAATAATAATAATAATAATAATAATAATAATAATAATAATAATAATAATAATAACAATAACAATAACAATAACAATAATAATAACAATAACAATAACAATAATAATAATAATAATAATAATAATAATAATAACAATAACAATAATAATAATAATAATAATAATAATAATAATAATAATAATAATAATAATAATAATAATAATAATAATAAAAACAATACGTAATAATAACAATAATAATAAATAATAATAATAATAATAATAATAATAATAATAATAATAATAATAATAATAATAATAATAATAATAATAATAATAATAATAATAATAATAATAATAATAATAATAATAATAATAATAAGTAATAATAATAATAATAATAATAATAATAATAATAATAATAATAATAATAATAATAATAATAATAATAATAATAATAATAATAATAATAATAATAATAGTCGTCGGTTGATAACACAATGTTCGATCGATATAATCGATATAATCTCTCGAACGAGATCAATTTCGTATACGATTAGGTGCCGTACGTGCCCTCGCGTAATTTTAATATTATATATTTGATAAAATTCCACTACTGAACTCGTTAGAATTAAAACGTCAGAGTACCGTTCGTCGTTTCAAATACTTTCGGTTATATTTTTAATATATACAAAATATTTGTCGAGTTTAACGAATATTGTTATTATTATTGTTTGGCATAATCGTCGTCATTTCTCGTTGTAAATAATACTGTTATTATTAATTATGACGAGAAATAGGGGTCGATGAAAGTGAACGTTTTGAAAAGCGATGCTCCAATAAAAAAGAAACGTCAAACGCTGATTCAATACGGTTTTAAAACGAACGACGACGACGGGTTTCGTCGTCGAAGAAAACGTACACGGGCGAATTTAAAGCGCCGCGAATATTTCTCGTCGATCGACGTCGCGCGTAAACGAATCGGAATTGAATTTTATACTGTCGTATAACGTCGGAATAAAACGTGTAAAAAAAAAAAAAAATTCTCGACGCGCTACTAAATAAATTAAAATCGAATAAAAATTATTGTAGTCGTTCCGCGGAGACACGAGTACAGTACGTAACAGGGCGCGACGACGGCCTTGTTCCATACGAGCGTATTCTGTTCCCGCCGCCGTTCGACGCGGACAGATGTGGTGAAAAAAAAAATTCTTCGCCGTTCGTATACCGTTCTTTTTTTTTTCGCCCCCCAATCGATAAACCGCGATGCGTAAAAGTACCTGTTTTTTTTTTTCTTTTTATTATACGTCCTGATGTGTACTTGCAGAATCCGCGTAATATGTAACGTACACCGCATATACGCGCTGCGCCCGTATTATATTATAATAATATTATCGTTACGCGTCGAGTATAATAAGTCCCCCCTTTCGGCGGGTGTACACTTTACTCTCGCGCGAGTCCGTGCGCTGTTTCTAATTTACACAATACTACGCGTCCCCCGCACTACACACACACACCGTTGTTGTTTCACGTTCAAGATCTCGAGTCGAGCACCGCACGTATATATACATAGGTAAGGTATAATCTCGCGTTTGTCGTCTCCGTTTATCTAACGGTCTCGCCGTGGAAAAAAAAGCGAAAATCACACCGCACGCCGTTCGTTAAACGTTCGGTTTACTGCACAGTTACGAAATAACTCTCCCCAGTGGAAAAACTATTCCCTCGAACACTCGACTTTCGGGGGATTTTCTTTAATTTCCATTCGAACACACACTATTTTTGTTTTTAATTTTATCTGTATTACGAGATCGTAACGGTCAACAGTGTTATTGTTATTACGCGAATAATGACGTTTAATGAGCTGGAATTTCTTTCGCTTTTTTTAGAGAATATCGTCTACCACCGACCCGGTTTTTTTTTTAACACAAAATTTCGCTTCAATTAGAGAATAAACGTTTCCGATGGGTTTTTTTTTTTTTTTTTGGTCCAATTCGTTTCGAAACAAAATCGAATCGTTCGCGTCGTTTAGTAATTTTTTCCTTTTTTTTTTTTTGTTTCCGACGTCTTATTGAGTTGCTGCGACGCGGGAGTTAATAAATCTCGACGGTTTTTACAAAGTATAAAAATGTTGAATTCGACCCCGGGCGATTCTCGAACAACGGTTGGGTTAGGCTTTCCACGCTGTACGCGCAAAACGAAGTGTTTCGCTTGCGTGCTTATATATATAAGTATACTATTTTCGAGAGTGCGGGGAAAACGGACGGGATCCGTACAAACGAGCCGAGTCGATTGTTAAAGTCGTTTTTGCGGTGCTATAACGGCTTCGAAAAAAAGACGCCCCGGCTTTTAATAACGGCGAGCGCGCCGCGATCCGCCTCCGTCGCCGCGAAACCCGCGAAAACGCTCCGGCCGCCGTCGTCTCCCCTCTCTCCGCGTGTCAAAAACGTGAGCACGCGGCACGCGGTGTTTTTCCGTTTACGGCGTCTACGGGGCCGGCCGGCCGGCGCACCGCGGCGAGATTCGTGAAAACGTGTGATGGAGACGCCGCCGCCGCCGCCGCCGCCGTTTATAACGGGCGTCACAGCCCTTCGGACGCGCGTTATCCGGAAACGGCGTGTCGCTCGCCTCATCGTATTCTCTTGTGCCGAGTGTATTTTGCACTACGCTCTGATAAACGTAAAACATTTCGTTTTCTCGGCCCCGCCGGGATTTTCACTGTGCAAATTGTGTGACGTGCGTACAGACGCGCACGACATTCTCTCGACAATGGCCCGTGCGGCGTATCAACGAAACGAGACGCTATTTATGTATTATATAACGGTGGACGTACGTCACCCTGGCCCAGCCCACTAAAAAATTCAAATTTTTTTTGCTACCAAGTTTTAGTACGCAATTTGTATGAATTTGTATGACTATTACCGCAATTTGTATGGCACTAGTACTTATGTTATAAGCGAAACAATGGGGGTGGGCTGGGGTGACGTCACCCCAGCCCACCCAGGGGTAGTTTTGAAAATGGGTGGTTGAAATGTGTCATACAAATTCATACAAATTGCGTACAAATAGATGCGAACACGAAATTTTTGTTTTGGCTTGGGGGTGGGCTGGGGTGACGTCACCCCAGCCCACCCCCATTGTTTCGCTTATAACATAAGTACTAGTGCCATACAAATTGCGGTAATAGTCATACAAATTCATACAAATTGCGTACTAAAACTTGGTAGCAAAAAAAATTTGAATTTTTTAGTGGGCTGGGCCAGGGTGACGTACGTTAACGGCGGCCATATGATACGAACCGTGGCGTCCGCGTTTCGCCGACGAATTCTGCGCACATTGGAAAAAAGTCCCGGGGACTCACCGTCTCGCCGAATTAATTTTTCCGTTTACCGTTTCAACACGTAACGTAAAATATTAAGTGACAATTTACGTATATCTAATGAGTATCCAATTCTTTTTCTTTTTTTTTCAACTGAACGCAACTGCGTGTATTATACTCATAATATTGATTTTCTCCACTGATCCACGTCTATGTGTAAACAGACGTTCGTAAACGTTTATCAAATACTCTATTACTTTTTTTTTTTTTTTTTTTAACATCTACTTATTTTATTATTGTTATTTTTTATTATATGCGTTATTTTTATTGTTATAAGAGCGTTGCAATTTTTTTAATTGATTAATTTTTAAAATTTAAGATTTATTTAAATAAATAATTGTCGTTGGATGATATTACTGAAGTGATAAATTCGGCGAAACCGAACCTAAAACAATATAAACTTTACGTACACACATACGCACAACAGACCGACCGACCGATTCCGTATAATTTTACGGAGTTTGTGTCGTTTCTGTTACTGCTGCTGAAGAAGATAGTGTCCATTTTTTGTTTTCTCTTCTAATATAGATATTAAAAAAGGGAACTACTTCTAACCGAATTCCCGCGTATAGAATTCCAGTCGTCGTACTCTCATTACGCGCGTGTCATGAAAAAAAAAATCATCGGACGGAAGAAGAAGAGTAAAAGCGTTTGTCGAGAAGAATATATTTGGTTGGAAGAGAAACAACGAAGAATTGAACGAGACGTCTGTAAGGCGAAACTAACGTATTTTATGGAACTTATTTGTATATGAAAAGTCGGCCCGGGCCACTAAAGAGACTGGTCGAATAACAAAATGGCAAAGAAACGCTGCGAGAGACCGAGAGAGGACGACGTGGACAAAGACGAGCAGCAAGTTGCAGGACATGTGGCTGCGGCAATGGGTTTGAAATGTCTTTGTATGAGACGACGATGAACCATTACCGTAATTTCGAACGTTCTGCAAAAATCGAGTTATTTTTTTTTTTTTGCTTTTCTCGATAACGATGCCGGTTCGGGATAACGCGATACAAAAATCTTAACGTAAAACACGTCGTTTTTTCCCCTCGTTTTTACATCTTTTTGAACATTTTTCTACTTCGGAAATTTTTAGTAATTCCAATTTTTTCCCCTCTGGTCTATAATATCTCGCGAACTACGGCGCACAGTGGGCCCGGGCATCGGGTAATTATTTCCACGGAGTTTTTATTTATTTATTTTTTTGCGAAATACTGTGGTGGCTGTCACATTTTCTTTCGCCGTTTCCACCACGTTCACAGGGCGAAAACGTTTTGTCGTTTACGGCGGCGATTTCTT